>JARQOD010000002.1:178485787-178668287 GCA_033576555.1 Oophaga sylvatica
ACTGTTATATACACACCGACAATATATACATTAGTTATATCATTTTTTGTATTGTACATTTTTGTTGTGTGTGTTTATTATACCATCCCAGTTTGTGGTGTTCTTTCCTTTTTTATTTTTTATATTATTATTTATTATTAATCAGTACATGGTTTTATTGTATGTTTTCTAGCCAAATTCTGTTTAATAAAGGCAATATCTTGATACATCACACCTTTTGGTCTCTTTGTCTTTGCCCTCTCATTAGGTTATCCCCTTCCACATCCTGGGTGTTTCTTTATCTTATTTTCGGATGGTCTACCATCCTTATATTTCTTTACAGGTGATATAGGCACATACTTATTTTATTATTATTATATAATAAATTTTATTCACATATATATAATTTTATTTTTGTGTATTTTTATCTCCTGTATATTTTGTTTTGTTTTGCACTTTAGTCTAGTAAGACTTTTTGGGTATTTATTTTATATTTAACATTAAAAGTTAACTTTTATACTACTACTCTTGCTATTATCCTAACATTGGGGCGCAGCCACGATTCTCAATTAGCTACTCCAAATTGACTGTGATAAAACTGTGTTTCAGTGGCAAATCAGAAGTCCAGATTTCCACTTAAAAATTGTTAGGCCTAATATTGGGGTGCATCAAGGAGGCCCAATTAGCTAATCCAAATCATTTGGGATAAAACTGTGTTTCAGTGGCAAATCAGAAGGCCAGATTTCATCTTAAAAATTGTTAGGCCTAATATTGGAGTTCAGAAAGGAGGCACAATTAGCTAATCCAAATCATTTGTGATAAAACTGTGTTTCAGTGGCAAATCAGAAGGCCAGATTTCCACTTAAAAATCACTATACCTAATATTGGGGTGCATCGAGGAGGCCCAATTAGCTAATCCAAGTAGTTTTTGATAAAACTGTTTTTTTAGTGGCAATCTGAAGGCCTGATTTCCACTTAAATATCGTTAGGCGTAATATTGGGGTGCAGCCACTAGGCTCAATTAGCTACTCCAAATCGTTTGTGATAAAAAGTGTGTTTCAGTGATAAATTAGAAGGCCAGATTTCCATTGAAAAATCGTTAGGCCTAATATTGGGGTGCAGCCTGGAGGCCAATTAGTTTATTCAAATTGTTTGTGATAAAACTGTGTTTCATTGACAAATCAGAAGGGCAGATTTCCACTTTACAATCGTTAGGCCTAATATTGGGGTGAAACCACGAGGTTCAATTAGCTAATTCAAATTGTTTGTGATAAAACTATGTTTCAATGGCACATCAGAAGGCCAGATTTCCACTTAAAAATCATTAGGCCTAAAATTGGGGTGCATTGAGGAGGTCCAATTAGCTAACCAAATAGTTTGTGACAAACCTGTGTGTTCAGTGGCAAATCAGAAGGCCAAATTGTTAGGTCTAATATTGGGGTGCAGCCACGAGGCTTAATTAGCTAATCCAAATTGTTTGTATTCTATTGCGAAATCAGAAGGCCAGATTTCCACTTAAAAATTGTTAGGTATAACAGTGTTGTTCAGGCACGCTATAAAAGAAAATAAATAGTAATTGTTCATTTTGTGACAGGTGACTGACAGCTGTGAGCCTAAGGTTGTGAAACAGCAAGTTACAAGAGGGGAAGGCTACTTACAACCATCATGAATGGGAGAAAGCGAGGTTGTGGTGGTAGGGTGGAACAGGCTTGGTGTTCGATGTGTACGTGGGTTAGGTGTTAATGTTAATGAAAGCTCAACTGAACAAATACCATGCCGTCCTATCCATAGACCACTGACAACATCTGTTACTGAACAGGCTATGCGACTCCCTTTCTATGGCACCTGCACAGCACTTTTTTTTTTCAATTTTAAATAAAAAAAACCTTAACATTTTAAATATTTTAATAAATGCAAATTATATTGACCAAAATTTACCGCTATCATGAAGTACATGTTACGAAAAAAAAATCTCAGAATCACTGGGACATCGTTAAAGCATTCTGGAGTTATTAACTCGTAAAATGACACTGGTCAGAATTGAAAAACTCGGCCTGGTCAGGAAGATGAAAACAGACTGGGGCTGAAAGGGTGAACGCTTAACACAGCAAAGACATTGAACTTTTTTTATAAATATAAATATATTCAGATTGTTTCCAGATCTTGCAGACTTTGGGGCTGTCGCTGGGCAACATTGAGTTTCAGCTTCTCCCAAAGATTATCTATTGGGTTCAGGTCTGGAGACTGGCTAAGACACAACAGGAACTTGAAATGTTTCTTATGGAGCCACCCCTTAGTTGCCCTGGCTGTGTGTTTTGGGGTCATTGTCATGCTGGAAGATCCAGCCACAACCCATCTTCAATGCACTTACTGAGGAACGAGGTTGTTGACCAAAATCTCACAATACTGACCTCATCCATCCTCCCTTCAAGACGGTGCAGTTGTCCTATCCTCTTTGCAGAAAAGCACCCCCAAAGTATGATGTTTCTCCCTCCATGCTTCACGGTTTGGACGAAATTCTTAGGGTTGTACTCATCCTTCATCTTCCTCCGAACACAGCGAGTGGAGTTGATACCAAAAAGTTCTATTTGAGTCTCATCTGACCACATGATCTTCTCCGATGCCTCCTCTTGATCATCCAGATTGTCATTGGCAAACCTCAAATGGGCCTGGACATGTGCTGGCATGAGTAGGGGAACTTTGCATGCCTGGCAGGATTTTCATCCATGAATGCGTATCGTGTTACTAATGATATTGTTTGAGACTGTGGTCCCAGCTCTCTTAAGGTCATTTGGGGATCCTCTTCCATTCCTCCTTGCAGATCCTCTCCAGTTCCATCAGGTTGGATGGTGAATGTTGGTGGACAGCCATTTTCAGGTCTCTCCAGAGATGCTCAATTTGGTTTTAAGTCAGAACTCTGGCTGGGCCAGTCAAGAATGGTCACAGAGTTGTTATGAAGCCACTCCTTTGTTATTTTAGATGCGTGATTAGGGTCATTGTCTTGTTGGAAGGTGAACCTTCGGCCAAGTCTGAGGTCCAGAGCACTCTGTATGAGGTATTCATCCAGGATATTTCTGTACTTAGCCGCATTCATGTTTCCTTCAATTGCAACCAGTCGTCCTGTCCCTGCAGTTGAAAAATACCCCTATAGTATGATGATGCCACCACGTTTCACTATTGGGAATGTATTGGGCAGATGATGAGCAGTGCCAGGTTTTCTCCACACATACCACTTATAATTATCACCAAAAAGTTCTATCTTTGTATCATCAGACCACAGAATCTTATTTCTCATAGTCTGGAAGTCCTTCATGTGTTTTTTAGCAAACTCTATGTGGGCTTTCATATGTCTTGCACTGAGGAGAGGCTTCCGTTGGTCCACTCTGCATAAAGGCCAGACTGGTGGAGGACCGCAGTGATAGTTGACTTTGTGGAACTTTCTCCCATTCTCCCTACTGCATCTGTGGAGCTCAGACACAGTGATTTTGGGGTGCTTCTTTACCTCTCTCATCAAGGCTCTTCTCCCACAATTGCTCAGTTTGACTGAATGGCCAGGTCTAGGAAGACTTCTGGTGGTCTCAAATTTCTTTCATTTAAGGATTATGGAGGCCACTGTGCTCTAAGGAAGCTTGAGTACTGTACAAATTCTTTTCTAACCTTAGCCAGATGTGTGTCTTGACACAATTCTGCCTTTGAGGATATCTGGTTGCCCTGAAAACAGCCAGGTCACTCCTAAAGAAACCTTGTCGCAGGCTGCAGCTGATGGGTTTCCCATTGTGTGCATGATGGCAATGAGGATGAAGCAGCATTCCCAAAGGCCAACATCCATAAGCTGGCAGTGTTTGTGGGAAACTTTGGAACTCCCCAACTCAGGGATTTATCTCTAAAAGGGGCATTTTATAATGTGACGGTTGCTCAAGAGCCTGGGACTGACACCCGATACCTGTATTTTGCCAAGAATGGGAAGTTACTATACCATGTCACCAAGCTGAGAGGGGAGGCAATAGAGCAGTCACTAGTGCCATGGCCATACGGACGCAAGGTGTTAGATATGGCCCATGCTCATGTGTTAGGTGGTCATCTGGGGGTAGAAAAAACCCAGAACAGAGTCTCCAGAGGTTCTACTGACCTGGTTGTCACAGATAATTTTGGTAGGTCCTGTCCCACCTGCCAGTTGACCTCCCTGGTGGCTCACTTCCATAGCCCTTAAGTGATGTTGCCTATCACTGAGTTTCCATTTGAAATCCTAACGGACCAAGGGACCTCGTTTATGTCAAAAGTGATGAGGGAGTTGTGCAAAACACTGCAAATCAGAACTCCAGACCAGTCTCCCATTTACAATAGGCCGCCTTGATGGAAAGGTTTAATAAAACCTTGCAGGTCAGTTGAAGAAGGTCATACAGAAGGACCGCTGAGATTGGGACTGTCTACTGCCGTACCTTCTGTTCTCAATGAGAGAAGTCCCACAGTTCTCTACTGGATTTTCCCCTTTTGAACTGTTGTATGGCTGACACCTCTGTGGACTCTTGGACATAGCAAAGGACACCTGGGAATCAGAGTCTACACCCTACAGGAGTGTAATTGAACATGTGGCCCAGATGCAAGAAAGAATTGTCGAAGTAATGCCCATTGTGAAAAAAACACCTCCTGAAAGCACAAGAGGCACAGTCAAGGGTGTACAATAGATCAGGAAGGTGGAGACACTTCAACCCGGGGATTGTGTACTGGTAGGTACCAGCATACCAACAGTTGGTAGCAAATTCCTGATCAAGTGGCAGGGCCTCTGTGAAGTAGTGGAAAAGGTTGGTGACATCAACTATAAAGTCCACCAACCAGGAAGAAGGAAGCCCTACCAGGTGTACCATGTCAACCTGATTAAGCCATGGCGAGACGGGAAGCATGTGGAAGCTCCATTTTTGGTGACTAAGTCTGAAGCCGATGTGAAAGAGGTCAAGGTGGCAGAGTCACTGTCATGTGCCCAAAAGCAACAGTGCCGAGAGTTGCTACATCAGAACAGAGACCTTTTCTCAGATCTACCAGGTACTCAGATCATAGACCATGAGGTACTCAGATCATAGAGCATGTCTGAGTAAACCTGAAGCTGTATCGAATTCCTGAAGCATGTCAAGAGGTGATTTCGAAAGAGGTGAAGCAGATGCTGAGCCTGGGACTCATTGAAGAGTCCAAGAGTGGCTGGTCGAGTCCCATACTCTTAGTGTCAAAACTAGATGGAGAATGGCGGTTTTGCAATGACTTTAGGAAGCTGAAGGAGGTCTTTAGGTTCGATACGTTCCCAATGCCCCATGTCAATGAATTGATTGAAAGGCTAGGGCCCGCCCGCTACATTACCACCCTTGACCTCACAAAAGGGTATTGGCAAATTCCCATATCCCAAGATGCCAAGGAAAAGACTGGCCTCTCAATGCCAGACAGATGCTTCCAGTACACGAGGATGCCATTTGGGTTACAAGGAGCTCCAGACATCTTCCAGAGAGCCATGGACTGGATCCTATCTCCCTACAAGAGGTACACAGCGACCTACCTGAATGAGTTCGTGATCTTCAGCCAGGACTGGGGAAGCCATCTGAGCAAAGTCCAGGCGATACTTTATGCTCTACAGAAGGCGTGGTTTCCCATAAACCCAAAGAAATGTGCCATGAGAATGGAGGAAGTTAAATACTTGAGTTATGTCATAGGCAGGATGAAATAAAGACCCAAATAAATAAAGTTGAAGCGATCCAGGGTTGTCCAGAACCCCTCTCAAAGAAGCAGTTCAGAGTGTTCCTAGGCATCATGGACTATTACCGCCGATTTATCTATAACTTCGCCATGATAGCCGCCCCTCTGACGGACCTCCTTAAAGAGACAAAGTCAGCTATGGCTAAGTGGTCTCCATAAGCTGAGTCAGCCTTCCAGGATTTCTCTAAGGAGTTTGAGGTCCAGACAGACGCATCAGATGTTGGTCTGGCAGCTGTCTTATCACAAGAGGTGAACGGATGAATCTTTGTCGGAAGCTGTCATCCTGCGAGAAGAGTTACTTAACAGTGGAGAAAGAATAATTGGCCATCAAGTGGGCGTTGGACACTCTTAGGTACTACCTCTTAGGCAGGAAATTTAGGAAAGTGTCAGACCTTGCCGCACTAAAGTGGATGAGGGAGAAAAAGGGGAACAATGCATGAGTGACCAGATGGTTCCTAGTACTTCAGGATTTTAGCTTCCATGTAGAGCATAGGCCAGGGAAACTGCATGGCAATGCTCTGTTGAGACTCAACTGTTTGTTGGCAGAATGTGCCAAGCCCCCTGGATTTGGGCAGAGGGGGTGACTATAAGATGGCCACTGAACAGATCTTTGAGGGGAGATATGTATCATTGAGGTTGGTAGCTTCAGTGATGTAAGTAGTCAAAAGAGATGGGTGGGAATGACTTCTCACATATACCCACCCCGGGGGCATGGTTTGGCAGATAAAACGGAGACCAAGTGTCTCATTCAGTGTCTGTGACTGGAGGTGTGGAGGCCTCCAGTGTGTTTGCTGAAGGACACTGTCATGAGCTGATGAGCCTGCCATACTATTTATTTTATGTTTTTTTCACTTTGTTGCGGAAAAGGGTGTCTTTTGCTTGCTTATGCTGAGCGATTTATGAAGATCTAACAAATCTGCATGGACATTTTAATGAAACCACTTCCTGTGCTTTCCTCAACCGCAGCTGAGTGAGTACAAAACCCTAATATGTATACACTGCTCAAAAAAATAACGGGAACACTCAAATAACACTTCCTAGATCTAAATGAATGAAATATTCTCATTGAATACTTTGTTCTGTACAATGTGAATGTGCTGTCAACATAATCACACAAAAAGCATCAATGGAAATCAAATTTTTGAACCAATGGAGGCCTGGATTTGGAGACACCCCCAAAATGAAAGTGGAAACAATTCAGAATGAAAATCAAAACAAGACAAAATTAAAGTGGAATCAAGTCAAAATGATGCTCAGTATTGTGTGTGGCCTCCACGTGCCTGTATGACCTCCCTACAACGAGATTGAGGTCTTCTCCTGAGGGATCTCCTCCCAGACCAGGACTAAAGCATCCGTCATGGGGGTCTCTACAAATCCAGGCCTCAATTGGTTCAAAAATTTGATTTCCATTGATGATTTTTGTGTGATTATGTTGACAGCACATTCAACTTTTTACAGAACAAAGTATTCAATGAGAATATTTCATTCATTTAGATCTAGGATGTGTTATTTGAGTGTTCCCTTTATTTTTTTGAGCAGTGTATATATAAATATATATAGCTGTGTGTTTAATTCCACTTTTCTGAATAATGATGTCTTGTTGCATCATAGTATGTTTGTAATTTTCAAAAATGTTACATCTAAACATGCACTTGCCACTTTGTTGTCTAGTATGTATTTTATTTTACATATTTACCTTTCACTGATTTGCCCAATATGAAATGTATTACAATTAAGCATAGTGAAAAGCCGGAGGGAAAAGAGCCAGATGGCTAGATATAAGGAAACGGGCCGCAGCCAGTCTTCAGTGTGTGAGGGGAGAAGTTGGCAGTTGAAAGCAGAAGCTTGGGGAAAAGCTGGACCACTACTGATCAAAACTTCTGACCGCAGTACCCAGACCCCCACAGATCAAAACTTTTGAATATGTCTCTATGGCAAGTGAAAAGTTTTGTGAAAGTGCAATAATACTTTATTCATGCTCACTTTGCATCATAGCATAATAAATGGGCTATGCAAATCAACAACAAAAAAAATCAATTCATGTATTACACAATTACTCAGTAACTTAACAAATTTATTTTGAGAATTATACAGTGAAAAACAATCTTAAATTTGTCTTTAGTTGAAATTATAAAGTAATTTTCTAATCCCATATAAAAGAAGTTTTAAATAAGAATCCGTGTGATTTGAATAATTATTATCAATAAAATCAATGTAACTTTAGGCTAGCTACAACGTTAGACAAAATTTAGAAAAGCAAGCAAGCAAAGGAGTGATGGGAAACAGTTAAGGCTCGTGCACACGACAGTAAAAACTACACACTGCATTCAAAAGATGGAGACATTTTTTTTTCTCCACATGCGAGAAAATCACATCACAACTACTGGGCAGAGAACGAAGCAAAAGAGAGTATACAGGCATTACTGCATAGGATTGTACCTAATTCCATTTGTTAAGTAAAATATTTCCTTGCCTGTTATTGATTTTAATGCTGGTGGGTGTGGATCCACTGTACCACGTGCCAGGCTTTTCCCGAGAGGGGCGCGACTAAGTGTCCTCTGGGGTCTTCACTAGCACCTCTTGTGCTGAGTATAGGCTGGGCTGCTGTTAGATACCAGGTACCAGTCCAGGGCAGTCCTTGGGACTGCAGCAGCTGACCGGATGGTCAGAGGCATAGCACGAGGGACAAGAGGAAAGACAAAGGTGAAATCAGACAGTCCAAGGTTGGGGCAGGCAGCACAGGATCATAGTTCAAAGCTAAGGAAAGTGGAGATGTCAGAGAGGACGGATAAACAAGCCAAGTTGATAATATAAGACTGACTATGGAGGAATTCAGCAGGCTAGGAACCAACGATCAGGCAAGGAATGGAAGGAGGAGTCACCTGGTATATTATGTAATAGAAGGTGATAGGCTATGGAAGCAAATCTCTGCAGGACAGGGTGGATATGGTTCGGTACTGTATACAGCAGTGCGAAACACACAATGAGTAGGGCGATCCTTAAAGGCATGTGAGTGGCCAGCATTACAATACCACTCCCTAGGCCTCATCATTTCTGGCCAGACTGACATTGAAACCTTTCCAAGATGACAGGGCACAGATGTTCTCCACAGGTACCCAGGATCTCTCCTCAGGACCAAATTCCTTCCAGTCCACCAAATAAAAGGTCCTCTATAGAACCTTTTTAATATCCAGGATGTCCTTAACCTCAAAGACATCCAAGGGTCCCTCTGAAACTGTGGTAGCGGAAGTAGCATGGGGCTTCGAGAATTAATTCAATATCACCGGCTTCAGTAGCGAGACATGAAAAGCCTGTGGGATCCATAGATTAGCAGGGAGTTGAAGGTGGTACTTCCATTTCTCAGCTGTACAGTGTTACATGGTCTGGGAACATTTCTGTGATCTCTAAAACTGAAAAAAAAGCATTTAAAAATGTTGTAGGCTTCCATTTCTCAGCCAGTGTTATATGGTCTGTAAACATTTCTGGGATATCTAAAGCTGAGAAAAAGCATTTTAAAAAATTGTAGGTTATAGTGATGAGTGAGTATGCTCGTTACTCGAGTTTTCCGATCATGCTCGGATGTTTTCCCAGTATTTTAGGCATGCTCTGAGATTTAGTGTGTGTCACCGCAGCTGCATAATTTTCGGCTGCTAGACAGCCTGAATACATCTGGGGATTGCCTGTTTGTTAGGAAATCCCACATGTATTCAGGCTGTCTTGCAGGTGCAAATCATGCAGCTGCGGCAACACACACTAAATCTCTGAGCACGCCCAAAATACTCAGAGAACACCCGAGCATGCTCGGAAAATTCGAGTAATGAGCATACTCGCTCATCACTAGTAGGTTATCATTTCTCAGCCATACAGTGTTATGTGGTCTGTGAAAATTTCTGTGATCACTAAAACTGAGAAAAAGCTTTTAAACATTTTGTAGGGTATCACTTCTCAGCAATATAGTGGTACTTGGTCTGTGAACATTACTATTATCTCTAAAACTGATAAAAGGCTTCTAAAATTTTTAGAGGCTTCCTTTTCTCAGCAATGCATGGTCTGGGAACAATTCTGTGAGATTAGTGTTGAGCGATACTGCTCGATATCTAAAAATATCGGATCGGAATGGTACGCCGATATCACTAAATATCGTCGATATCCGATTCCGATACCGGAAGTCCCATGTACGTCTATGGGAACAAAATATCGCAACTAAAAAAAACCTTTATTTCCTTGTAAACACTAAATATACACACATAGAATACATATATATATATATACATGTCATTGTGACATATATATATACATATATGTATAGTTTATACACTTCTACATAGTAAAATATCCTCTGATTCAATTGCCGGGTAAAGCCGGCTTCTGTGAAAAGACAGAAGCACCCGACATGAAATGACACTTGGTGTACATAGGGTTAACCATGTCTTTTCATGTCGTTTGCAATCTGATTTGCATAAACAATTACATCAGTCTATGTGTGCAAAATTTCACACCTGTAGGGGTTAATTAAAGGTGTAAATTCGTTGTAAAAAAAACGGACTTTTTTGCTACGAATTTACACCTTTAATTAACCCCTACAGGTGTGAAATTTTGCACACATAGACTGATGTAATTGTTTGTGCAAATCAGATAGCAAAGGACATGAAAAGACATGGTTAACCCTATGTACACCAAGTGTCATTTCATGTCAGGTTCTGCATTTTCACAAAAGCCGTCAATTGAATTAGCGGCTATTATACTATGTAGAAGTGTATGAACTATAAATATAAATATATATATATATGTGTCACAAATTCAATGACATGTATAATATATATATATGAGGTGTAAAATTGTTTAAAAAAAATGAGTGGGCTCCCGCCCTATTTTCGCAACCAGACAGACAAAGCCAGCGAATGGGGGCAGATAATAATAGCCCAGAGAGGGACCATTATTTTTGGCCCCCCCCTGGCTACTAACATCTGCCCCCAACACCCCAGAAAAGACAAATCTATAATTAGATTCGCCCTTTCTGGCACTTTGCCCGTCTATTCCCATTGCCCTGTAGCGGTGGCGAATGGGTTAATATGGGGTTAAAGCCACATTGCAATTGAAAGGTGACCTTAAGCCAGGTTAATAATTGAGAGCTGTCAATTAGACAACTATCAATTATTAATCCTATTGCATGAAATAAAAATAAAACACACACACTTTAATTAAAAATCATTTTAATGAAATAAAGACACATGTTTTTGACCATCTTTTATTTGACTGCAAAAACCATTTCCTGTAATAAAAATAAAATAAAAAAGCAAAATTATTCTTACCTATCCCATGCACAGTCAGGTCCCACGGTGTAATCCTTCAGAAAGGGTTAATGTTTACTGCAGGGACCGCAGCTAATGCTGCAGCCTCACAGTAAACCCCCAAATGAATGAGTTCCTCTCCTGGCTGACAGGAGAGGAAGTGGAAAGCTTAATTGATTGCTTTCCACTTTCACTTCAGGTCAGCCAGGGACACAATCAGTGACGTCAGAGGGAACGGATTAACAAAAATAGGGGTTCCCTTCGAATAAAAAATGGTGTCGGGTCCCCCCTATTTTTGTTAACCAGCCAGATGAAGCAGACCGCTGAGGCCTGGATTTTCAGGCTGTTAAGGAGCCAAGATCCATGGACCTTGCCAGCCTGATAATACCAGGCCACAGCAGTCTGCATATCTTGGCTGATTAACAAAAATAGGGGATCCCCTCGAAAAAAATTGGCGTGGGGTCCCCCCTATTTTTGTTAACCAGCCAGATGAAGCAGACCGCTGAGGCCTGGTTTTTCAGGCTGGTAAGGATCCAATATCCATGGACCTTGCAAGCCTGATAATACCAGGCCACAGCAGTCTGCTTAGCTTGGCTGGTTAACAAAATAGGGGATCCCCTCGAAAAAAAAAGGCGTAGGGGTCCCCCTATTTTTGTTAACCAGCCAAGTAAAATGCAGACTGCTGCGGCCTGGTATTAAAAGACTGTCAAGGCCCATGGATTTTGGCCCTCAACAGCCTGATAATACCAGGCTACAGCAGCCCCACATTTGGCGCATCAAAAGATGTGCCAATTGTGGCACTTTACCCGGCTCTTCCCACTGCCCTGTAGCGGTGGCAAGTGGGGTAATAAGGGGTTAATGTCACCGTTGATTGCACGGTGACAATAAGCCCGGTTAATAATGGAGAGGTGTCAATAAGGCTGTGGTTCCGCGGTCCGGAACCACAGCGCTTTGGACGGAGTGGAAATTCCGCTCCGTCTAAGCCCCGCCCCCTTTCTGACGCGCATTCTTTCCGGAGGTGTTCAGGACGCCTCCGGAACACCTCCGGAAAAACGCAGGGCTACAAGCCCTGTGTTAAATTCCGTTGCGGCGACGCCCCGTCGCCGCAACACGCGAGGACATGCTGCGGTCTGAAAAGACGCGCCGCATGTCCGTTTACGCAGGTCTCCCGCCTGCATGTTGTTACGCATAGTGGAGACGGGATTTCTTGAAATCCCCTCCACTATGCTGTAACATCTGGAAGCTGCGTGTTTGGCGCTGCGCCAGCGCACAGCGCCAAACACGCAGCGTTTACTGATCGTGGAAACTCACCCTAAGACACCGATCCATTATTAATCCCAAAGTTATTAAATGTATAAAAAAAAGACAAAGCAAGAAAAAAGTATTTTAATGAAATAAAAGAGACAACACAGTTTTCATTAATTTTATTATACACTCATTCCTGCGACGCCATCGATCCCTGTAAAAAAAAGAAAAAAAACAAACCAACAGTATACCACCTGTCCGACGCAGTCCATAGTAACGACAGTCCCACGACGATCCAGCTCTGCTACATCGCAATGACAGGCAGAGCCTGTCATCGCAACGCAGCACAGCTGATTACCTGCTTCCCCGGCGGTGACGTCATCGGACTGACTGCTTTACGGCCGGGATTACCCAGCAGTCACTGCAGTTATCGCGAGAAACTGCATGTGACCGCCGGGGAAAGATGATGGCGGCCATCAAGCAGTCCAGCCCGTGACCGCCGGAGATCTTCTGCCAGGTAAGTGCCGCTGACTCCTGACAGACCCGACCGACGGACACTGACAGTGACAGTGACAATCCCGATTCCGGTATCCGATAAGACGAAAATATCGGAACTAAGTATCGAAAGTCCGATAGAGCTAATATCGGCCGATACCCGATACTTGCGGTATCGTATCGCTCAACACTATGTGAGATCTAAAACTGAAAAAAAGCTTTTAAAAATGTTGTAGGCTTCCATTTCCAGCCATACAGTGTTATGTGGTCTGTGAAAATTTCTGTGATCTCTAAAACTGAGAAAAAGCTTTTAAAAATGTTATAGGCTTTCATTTTTCAGCCATACAGTGTTACATGGTCTGGGAACATGTCTGTGATCTTTAAAGCTAAAAAAAAAGCTTTTAAAAACGTAGGGCTTCATTTCTCAGCCGACAGTGTTACGTGGTATGTGTACATTTCTGTGATATAAAACTGAAAAAATGCATTAAAACATTTTTCAGGATGGAATTTTCTTGTCATCCATACATTGTTACGTTCTCTATGTTACATTATGGTGGAGACTCCCAAAAAAACGCTTTAATTGCGACTGGTGACCAAATTTTTTTTCTATTAAAAATAAACTTGGTTTCAAGAGACCTAGCAATTATAAAATATGTAAGCCATGCGTTAAGGGATGGGAAAGTGGAAGTGCTGAAGATGCTGAATGAAGATGACGAGGACATGGGCAGGTGCAACTACGCCTGTTGCTGGAGCACAAAAAACACCACTTCTGAAGCCAGAGCAGTGTGAGCAGGTGGTCGGTTGTATAGCAGATAATGCTTCCAGAAGGCTTGGCAGCACCACCCACTCTTCCTCACATTCCAATCACACCAGCTTAAAGTCTGGATCATTTAATCTTCACCCTGATCTTCCTTTTTCCCACCATGCTGAGTCCCAGGGGACTAGTGATCCTACACTACAACATAATTTCTTGATTGTGACCTCTAAACCTGAAAGCTCCAAGAAGGACAGGAGGACATGTTGCTTTGTGATGCTTAAGCTAAGAGCAGCCATGACCACAAAAACATAACAGTGGAGAATGGCAAATTTGGGATAAAGAGGAAGATGATGATGAAACACAGTTGCTACTAAGTTTTGTGTTGTTAAATCACAAAGTCAGATGGAATAGGGTGCGGTGGTGGAAGACGCAGTGGTAGAGGAAAAAATGGCCATTTGCAACCTGTGCCATGCGAAGATCAGCAGGGGCATGAACACTAAGAAACTAGCCACCAAAAGCATGATCAGGCGTCATCAAAGAACAAAGTATCAGTGGGTGGAACGCCTGCGTCCAAATGTGGTGCCATTGGGTGACACCACCCATCCTCTGTGCTAAGTGCTTCCCAATCCACTAGAATCTTTTCTGAGCAGGTTTTTAGTGCCGCCGGGTCATAACAGTCTTTTGTCTGTCAACAAAGATTGCAGACAGGCTCACTCTCATAAAAATGAACAAAGCCTGGATTAGTCCACACTTTTCCACACGACCAGATGACATCAGAACATTGTTAGGGTCTGCGGAATGCACCAGATAAATATAAATAGTGGGTGCGTTCGCAGCCCGGGGTCCACCGTGCAGGCACAGCCTGCTGCTAGTAAGATGGCGGTATAGGCAAACTCTGTTACTTCACAGAGTCACAAATATAAATACTGTGGCACAATATGGCGGTATAAACGAACTCTGTTACACCACAGAGTCGCTGAGGTAAAGAAGCAGAGATAGGTTCTGTGTCCTGTTAACTCCACAGGGATACACAGATAACTGCTGTGCGGATAACAGTCCGTGATCATGCAGACAGCAACGCAATCAAGCAATCTCCTCACCGGAGAAGCCGGTATTCTAGGGCTTATTTCAGCCAAGCCCTAACCACGTTCACACAAATCTCCTCACCGGAGGTGCCGGTATTCTAGGGGCTTATTTCAGCTGAGCCCTAACCACATGCGTGCATGATCACACTGGCGCAAGCACATAATGCAATTGACACTAGCGCATGGCAGCACGGCCATGTCACCCTTTTATAGTAGCAACTACAGGACCTACCAGAAAAGGACCAATGAGAAACCGTTCCAGAGCACATGCAGTTTCAGGACCTTCCTGGTGGACCAATAGGAGCTGCTGCAGTAGCTGAGCATGTGACCCCTGATCTCCTATGAGAGATCTTACCCTGTGCATGCTCAGAAAGGAAAACACAGGACTTAGTTCCAACTGAGTCTGCTTGCCACTGACCTGCACTGGTTACAATGGCAGGACCTGGAGAGGCAGCAGTCATCCTCTGCACAGCACTAGACTGAGCGAGACGCTGGGACCGACGTCTCTGCTGAGCAGGTTCCACTGCGGCCAGAGACTGATGGGAGACCGCAGCGGGGATAGCTCGAGATTCCCCTTGTGCATAAGTGGGAACTCGACCCCTAACATTACCCCCCTCCCTAGGGCCCCCTTCCTTTAGGCCTCACTATGCTCAAAGGCAGCAATGAGCTGCAGAGAGCGAATGCGCTCAACAGGCTCCCAGGACCTATCCTCAGGCCCATAACCTCCTCCAATCCGCCAAGTAAAACTTTTTGCCCCGTACCACCTTGCACCCTACAATAGTGTTCACCTCGTGATCATCTGTAGACGAACCCGATGTCCCGGCAGATGACTCAGAGAACCGGGACATGACCAAGGGATTCAAGAGGGACACATGAAAGGTGTCGGAGATACCCAGACGAGGTGGAAGGGCCAAACGGTATACCACAGGGTTAAACTGCTCGAGGACTTTGAAGGGACCCAGGTCACGGGTGCCAACTTGATGGACTCCATTCGCAGCCTAATGTTACGGGCGGAGAGCCACACCAAGTCACCGGGAGCAAATGTCGGAGTGGGGCGCCGATGTGCGTCGGCGGAGGACCTCATCCTCTCCTTGGAGGCCTGAATGGCATCCTGAGTATGGTCTCAAATGTCCCGTGCCTCCACAGCCTAGTCAGCCACCCTGGAGTTGGTGGAAGACACGGGCATAGGCACAGGAACCCGCGGATGCTGACCATAATTAAGGAGGAATGGTGTCTGTCCAGTGGAGTCTGCCACAGCGTTGTTCAACGCAAACTCTGCCCACGGTAACAAAGATGCCCAGTCATCCTGCCTGGCAGAGGCAAAGTGTCGCAGATATGTGACCAAGGTCTGGTTGGCCCTCTCTCCAGAACTGAGACGCAAACTGGGGACCTCGGTCACTAACAATTTTGTCCGGCATGCCGTGTAGACGAAAGAGGTGTCTTATGAACAACGCTGCCAGGGCCCGTGCTGAAGGTAACCGTGGTAACGGCACCAGGTGCACCATTTTGGAAAAATGGTCGGTGATCACCCAAATGATGGTGCAACTCCGAGACTTGGGTAAGCCCACCACAAAGTCCATTCCGACCATCTCCCAGGGCCTGTCTGCCACCGGCAAAGGGTAAAGTAACCCAGCTGGCCGTTGTCGACGAGACTTATTCTTGGCGCAGGAGACGCACGCCCGAACATAATCCCCAACATCACGGACCATATGCGGCCACCAGTACATCCTCGCCAGCAGCTCAGATGTCCTTTTGGTCCCAAAATGTCCACCCACCCTGGACGAATGAGCCCAAGAGAGAACCTCCGGTCGCAAATTGGGTGGTACAAAAGTCTTGCCCGGATTTACAGACTCTAGCGAAACCGGCGCTACAGTTCTCAGGCTCTCAGAAGGGACAATAAGCCGAGGCTCCCCTCCTCCTCAGAGGACACCATGGATCGAGAGAGAGCATCAGCCCGAATGTTCTTCTCTCCCGAGAGATAATGGAGGGTAAAGTGAAATCGGAGAAAAACAAGGACCATCTGGCCTGACGAGAATTTAGCCGCTGGGCTGTTTGTAAGTATACCAAATTCTTGTGATCCGTAAAGACGTGGAAGGGAAAGCGAGCTCCCTCCAACAGATGACTCCACTCAGAGAAAGCCAACTCCGCTGGTGAAAAAGTCTTGGAGAAGAAGAAGCAAGGATGCTTCCGAGCTTGAGCATCCTTTTGAAAGAGGACTGCTCCAGCACCAACGGATGAGGCATCCACCTCCAATATGAATGGCTTGTCAACATCAGGGCGGTGTAGGATGGGAGCGCTAGCAAAATGAGACTTAATTGAGGTGAAAGCCTTGGAGACTTCTTCGGACCACAATTTGGGTTTGCTCCCTTCTTGGTGAGGGCTACCAAGGGAGCTACCAAAGTTGAGAAATGGGGAATGAACTGGCGATAGTAATTAATGAACCCCATAAAGCGCTGCACCGCTTTAAGAGAATGGGGTTCTTGCCAGTCCATCACAGCCAGTCGTTTGGCAGGATCCATAGCCAATCCCTGGGTGGAGATGATATAGCCCAGGAATGGTAAAGACTTCTGTTCAAATACGCATTTCTCCAACTTTGCATAAAGAGAATTTGCCCGTAAGAGGTTGAAGACTCTGCAGACATCTCTCTGGTGGGAGTCAATATCTAGAGAGAAGATGAGAATATCATCCAGATAGACTACGACTGAGGTGGAAAGTATATCCCGGAAGATGTCATTAACAAAGTCTTGGAAAACGGCTGGGGCATTACAGAGCCCGAAGGGCATCACCAGATATTCATAGTGCCCATCCCTGGTATTAAAAGCCGTCTTCCATTCGTCCCCCTCACGGAAGCAAAACAGGTTATAAGCACCCCGCAGGTCTAATTTGGTAAATACCCTTCCTCCCCGGAGCCTATCAAAGAGCTAGAAATCAGAGGCAGCGGGTATTTATTCTTAACGGTGATGGCGTTGAGACCCCGGTAATCTAAGCAAGGACGTAATTCTCCGTTCTTATTCTACACAAAGAAGAACCCTGCCCCAGCAGGTGACACTGACTTCCTAATGAACCCTCTTGCCAGATTCTCCTGAATGTATTGGGACATAGAATCCGTCTCCGGGAGAGAGGATAGATAGACCCGTCCCCGGGGAGGTTCAATAGGACAGTCATAGGGGCGGTGAGGCGGAAGCGTCTCCGCAGCCTTTTTGGAGAACACATCTACATAGGACCAATAACACTTGGGTAGGGAAGTGAGATCTGCGGGTATCCCTGTAGTAGCAACCTGAACACTCTCCCTCACACATC
The DNA here is from genome assembly GCA_033576555.1 of Oophaga sylvatica. Classification (NCBI taxonomy): domain Eukaryota; kingdom Metazoa; phylum Chordata; class Amphibia; order Anura; family Dendrobatidae; genus Oophaga; species Oophaga sylvatica. The sequence goes on from JARQOD010000002.1 coordinate 178,503,679, forward strand.
TACCTCTACAAGACTCACTCCAACCCCGTATCTTCCCAGAGGACCACTCACTATGTGGGGAGTGAAGACGAAGCCAGGGTACTCCCAGCAGAGCCTCATCTATACCCTCAGGAAGGATAAGGAAAGAGATAATCTCCTGATGGGAAGGAGACATAGCTAATGTGAGAGGGATTGTCTGATGTGTGATCTGTGAGGGCAGTATGGATCCATTCACCACTCGAACAGTCACCGGTTTGGCAAGCATCACTTGAGGTATTGTGTGGCGGAGAGCGAAGGCAGAGGACATAAAGTTCCCCTCTGCTCCAGAATCCACACAAAGCTCAACTGTTAGAGTTAATGGACCAAAAGAGATTGTCCCTTTAAAGGACAGCTTGGAGGCAAATGCCGCTGACTCTAGTGAACCTCCTCCCATGGTCACTAGATGCGATCGTGTTCCCGATCGCTGGGAACATCTATTGGCATAATGTCCTAACTGCTGACAATTGTTACAAACCGCGGAGACTCGAGCGGGCCGAGACTTAGGTCCCGCTCGAACAACCTCCATGGCCTCCGGGGGGTCGGGCGCCTGAATGGGAGATTCTAGAGGTTTGGCAAAGGTGGGAGCCAGCCGAAACCTGCGTCTACACTGGGCCCGCTCCAACCTCCGCTCGTGAAAACGAAGGTCGATGCGGGTAGATATGGAGATAAGCTTCTCCAGTGAGGCAGGAATCTCCCTGGTGGCCAAGGCGTCCTTTACATGGTCAGCCAGACCTCTCCAGTATACCGGTATAAGGACCTTATCTGGCCACTCTAACTCGGATGCCAGAGTCCGAAATTGGACTGAAAACTGAGTGGCCAAGCTCGAACCCTGTGACATTGCCAGCAGTTGGAGCGCCGAATCGTGGGTGAACTGAGAGCCTAAAAAGACCTTTTTAAGAGCCTCCAGAAACCGAGGAGCACTCCGCACCACGCCATCGTCGCACTCCAACAGTGGCTTTGCCCATTCCAATGCTCTGCCCGACAGAAGTGACACTATGAAACCCACTTGTGCCCGCTCTGTGGGAAAAGTGCAGCCAGAAGCTCGAGCTGTGTAGAGCACTGATTCACGAATCCCTGACAATGTTTGCTGTCACCAGAAAACTTGTCTGGAAGCGGGAGATGGGACAAGGTCAGAGCAGAGGTATTGGAGGACAAACTGGCTGCCGCTGCGGTCACATCCACAGCTGAGGTTGTGCGCTCGAGAGCCGCCAACCTACCCTCCTGCTGCTGGATGAACTGCCGTAGATGCTGGTCATCCGCCATTTTACTAGCCAGACCCTGGTGCTAGTGTACTGTTAGGGTCTGCGGAACGCACCAGATAAATATAAATAGTGGGTGCGTTCGCTACCCGGGGTCCACTGTTATGTTAGGTAGCTGAAGAGGACAGGAACAACAGCCGGGCAGCCGAACCACCTGAGATGTTGGTAACTAATGGGTTGCAGATTCCTAAACTAACCACACAACTAGAGGTAGCTGTGGAGCGTTCCTATGTTGATCCTAGACGCCTCGTCACAGCCTGAGAGATAACTACACCTAAAGGCAGAAAGATGAAAGCTATCTGCCCCGGAGCAGATCCCCAAAGAAAATAGGAAGCCCCCAAACATGTAATGGCGGTTAGACAAGAAGAAAGCACGAACACAGACAGAAAATAGAATGAGCAAACGCTGGGGCCACAAGCTGACTAAATAGGATAGGACAGGAGAGATTACTTTCTGCAACCCAGAAAACCCTACAAAAATCCAACAATTCTGATTACAAAAATACTGAGATCACACGATATCGCCACCCACTAAATCAGATCTCAGTGTGAACAAAACCAAGCCGCAGCCGCTGAAAATGCAGGAAAAAGCAAATGAAAAAAACAACAGTGGCTACAGACAAACTGTGAGGAGCTCAGGACCCCCGGAGGGGACCCGGCTGTCCTCCACAAATGTGCAGAAAACTATGCAAATAGCAAGCACAAAAAGAAAAGCAGAAAATATCTTATCTGAAAGCTGCAGATGCAGGAAAGACACAAGCAAACTTCCAAATGAACCAGGAACCACAATTGAGACCAGAACAATTGATCACCGGCGACCATCATGGGAGGGAACCTCCCTTATATCTGACCAGTCAGCGATCCCAGACTGCCATTCCTCGCTGAAAGGTTCAGTACTGTATGTAACCACCAGAGGGAGCCTCTGCTCAGAAACCATCTCTAGCATATTCACAAGAGTATCCCCCCTTGAGGAGGGGTCACCGAACCCTCACCTGCGCAACCAGGCCGATCAGGATGAGCTCGGTGATAGGCACGGATCAGTCTCCTAGCATGGATGTCCGAAGCAAACACCCAAGAATTGTCCTCCTGACCATAACCTCTCCACTTAACCAAATACTTGAGTTTCCGTCTAGAAAAACGAGAATCCAATATTTTCTCAACCACATATTCCAGATTGCCCTCAACCAAAACAGGGTCAGGAGGCGCAGCCATAGGAACCACAGGCTCGACAAACCTCTTCAATAAGGATTTGTGGAACACGTTATGGATCTTAAATGTCCCTGGAAGAAGCAAACGGAAGGAAACCGGATTAAGATCTTATGATCTAATGATCTTATAAGGTCCAATGAACCTAGGCTTAAACTTTGGAGATGCAACCCTCATAGGGATATTTCTTGAGGACAACCAAACCAGGTCCCCCACTTTAAACCGAGGACCATCAGTCCTATGCCGGTTGGCAAACCGCTGGGCCTTCTCTTCAGAGAGAGACAACCTCTCCACTACCTGGTCCCAAATCTGCTGCATTCGCTGCACAACAGAGTCAACACCCGGACAGACAGAAGCCTCCGCCTGTCCCGAAGAAAATCGAGAGTGAAACCCAGAATTGCAGAAAAATGGAGACATCAAGGTGGCAGAGCTAGCCCTATTATTAAGAGCAAACTCAGCCAAAGGCAAAAAAGAGACCCAGTCATCTTGATCAGCAGACACAAAACATCTCAAATAAGTCTCCAAGGTCTGGTTTGTTCTCTCGGTTTGTCCATTGGTCTGAGGATGAAATGCAGAGGAGAAAGATAATTGAACACCAAGTTTAGAACAAAATGTCCTCCAAAATCTGGAAACAAACTGGACTCCTCTGTCAGACACAATGTTCTCCGGAATGCCGTGCAACCGAACCACGTGCTGAAGGAACAAAGGCACCAACTCGGAGGAGGAAGGCAACTTAGGTAATGGCACAAGATGTATCATCTTGGAAAACCTATCACAGATTACCCAGATAACAGTCATTCTCTGAGAGACAGGGAGGTCGGAAATAAAATCAATAGAGATATGGGTCCATGGCCTCTTGGGCACAGGTAATGGCATCAACAAACCACTAGAGCGAGAGCAAGGCTTGGAACGAGAGCAAGTCCCACAGGACTGCACAAACTCCCTGACGTCACGAGACAAAGTAGGCCACCAAAAGGACCGACTCACCAAGTCTCTGGTACCAAAAATCCCAGGATGACCACCCAACGTGGAACAATGAATCTCAGACATCACACTCTTCTTCCACTGGTCTGGGACAAACAATTTCCCAACAGGGCAGCGCTCAGGTTTATCCTCCTGACACCCCTCCAGAGCCAGTCTCAAATTGGGCGAGATGGCGGAAAGTACTACACCCTCTTTCAAAATAACAGCAGGATCAGATAACTCAGGAGAATCCGCAAAGAAACTCCCCGAGAGGGCATCCGCCTTAACATTCTTAGTGCCAGGAAGAAAAGAAACCACAAAATTAAAACGTGTGAAAAACAAGGCCCACCTGGCCTGTCTAGGATTAAGTCGCTTGGCTGATTCCAGATAAACCAGGTTCTTATGGTCCGTGAGGACCACCACCTGATGATTGGCTCCATCCAGCCAATGTCTCCACTCTTCAAAGGCCCACTTCATGGCCAATAACTCCCGATTACCCACGTCATAATTACGTTCAGTTGGAGAAAACTTTTGAGAGAAAAAGGCACAAGGGTTACTCTTAGAGGTCTCTGGATCCCTTTGGGACAAAACAGCACCTGCCCCAATTTCAGAAGCATCAACCTCCACCTGAAACGGTAGAGAAACATCAGGCTGCCGTAGAACAGGAGCAGAAATGAATCCCAGAAATGAGACCTTCTGTACGCCAAAAAGACACTTTGATCCCTTCACATACAGAGCATTCTCTCTCAAAATCTGGAACACAGTCCGAACATGTTTCACATGAGAGTCCCAGTCGTTGGAAAAAATCAAGATATCATCCAAATAAACAATCAGAAATTTATCCACAAAATTCCTGAAAATATCATTCATGAAGGATTGGAAGATGGAAGGAGCATTATTGAGCCCAAAGGGCATCACTAGGTACTCAAAATGCCCCTCTGGGGTATTAAACGCCATCTTCCATTCATCCCCGTGCTTAATGCGAATAAGGTTATATGCCCCCCTGAGGTCAAGCTTGGTAAACCAACTAGCACTTTTCACTCTGGAAAACAGGTCAGAAATCAAGGGTTACCGATATTGATATTTCACAGTGATCTTATTCAGGAGGCGATAATCAATACACGGCCTCAATGAACCATCCTTTTTGGCCACAAAGAAAAAAACGGCGCCAAAGGGTGAAGAGGATGGTCTGATATGACCCTTCTCCAATAACTCCTTGATATAAGATCGCATAGCATCGTGTTCAGGTACAGATAAGTTAAAAAGGCGACCCTTAGGAAATTTACCACCAGGCCCTAACTCAATAGCGCAATCGTAGCTTCTGTGAGGAGGTAAGGACGCAGACTTACTTTCACTAAACACATCAGAAAAATCAGTCAAAAAGTCAGGGACATCCTGAGACTGGGGAGAGGCAGAAAAAACAGCAGTGTCAGTATTAACACATTGGCAACCCCAACTGGTCACAGACACAGACTTCCAATCCAAAACAGGATTATGAATCTGCAACCAAGGGAAACCCAGAAAAATAATGTCATGCACACTATGCAACACCAGAAATTTGCAACTCTCCTGATGATCTGGTTCAACCCTCATTATCACCTGAGTAGAAAACTGGGGTTTATTCTCCACCATAGGGTAGAATCAATGCCCAGCAAAGGAATAGACTTCCGCTGGGGTATCATGGGAAACCCTCAATGTTTGGCAAAGTCAAAATTCATCAGGTTAATAGCTGCTCCTGAATCAACAAAAGCCTGAGCAGAAAATGTGGACAGGGAGCAAATCAGGGTAACAGTCAACAGAAATTTAGTCTGAACACTACCCAAGACAACTGAGCACGCAAAACGTCTTCCTCGCTTAGGACAGACGGAAATAGCATGAGAGGCATCACCACTGTAGAAACATAACCCATTGCGCTTTTTAAACTCATGATGCTGTGCCCCAGAAGTCACTCCATAACACTGCATGGGCCCAGGAGCTGGCCCACAAGGCAACACCATCTCACGCATACCTCTGCGCTCACGCAAACGTCTGTCAATTTGAATAGCCAATGACATAGAATCATTGAGACCAGAGGGAGCAGGGAATCCCACCATAACAAAAATACTGAGATCACACGATCTCGCCACCCACTAAATCAGATCTCAGTGTGAACAAAACCAAGCCGCAGCCGCTGAAAAAGCAGGAAAAAGCAAATGAAAAAAACAACAGTGGCTACAGACAAACTGTGAGGAGCTCTGGACCCCCGGAGGGGACCTGGCTGTCCTCCACAAATGTGCAGAAAACTATGCAAATAGCAAGCACAAAAAGAAAAGCAGAAAATATCTTATCTGAAAGCTGCAGACGCAGGAAAGACACAAGCAAACTTCCAAATGAACCAGGAACCACAATTGAGACCAGAACAATTGATCACCGGCGACCATCATGGGAGGGAACCTCCCTTATATCAAACCAGTTAGCGATCCCAGACTGCCATTCCTCGCTGAAAGGTTCAGTACTGTCTGTAACCACCAGAGGGAGCCTCTGCTCAGAAACCATCTCTAGCACATTCACAACAGTCCACCGTGCAGGCACAGCCTGCTGCTAGTAAGATGGCGGTATAGGCAAACTCTATTACTTCACAGAGTCGCAAATATAAATACTGTGGCACAATATGGCGGTATAAACGAACTCTGTTACATCACAGAGTCGCTGAGGTAAAGACGCAGAGATAGGTACTGTGTCCTGTTAACTCCACAGGGATACACAGATAACTGCTGTGCGGATAACAGTCCGTGATCATGCAGACAGCAACGCAATCAAGCAATCTCCTCACCGGAGAAGCCGGTATTCTAGGGGCTTATTTCAGCCAAGCCCTAACCACGTGGACACAAATCTCCTCACCAGAGGTGCCGGTATTCTAGGGGCTTATTTCAGCCGAGCCCTAACACATGCCTACATGATCACACTGGCGCAAAGCACATAATGCAATTGACACTAGCGCATGGCGGCACGGCCATGCCACCCTTTTATAGTAGCAACTACAGGACCTACCAGAAAAGGACCACTGAGAAACCGTTCCAGAACACATGTAGTTTCAGGACCTTCCTGGTGGACCAATAGGAGCTGCTGCAGTAGCTGAGCATGTGACCCCTGATCTCCTATGAGAGATCTTACCCTGGGCATGCTCAGAAAGGAAAACACAGGACTTAGTCCCAGCTGAGTCTGCTTGCCGCTGACCTGCACTGGTTACAATGGCAGGACCTGGAGAGGCAGCAGTCATCCTCTGCACAGCACTAGACTGAGCGAGACGCTGGGACTGATGTCTCTGCTGAGCAGGTTCCACTGCGGCTGGAGACGGATGGGAGACCACAGCAGGGATAGTTTGAGATTCCCCTTGTGCAGAAGCCCTAACAAACATAAAGTATTTGTAATTTTAAATATTTTAATGAGACCTGCCAGTTCTTGCCTTTCAGAGGTGTATGGATGTCCCTCTGCATAATTTCTGTCTGGCTTTGCACTTTCTGCAAAGACTTTATGACTGTGTAAGTACATCAACTACACTTTCAAAATATTTTCATTCAAAGTTTTTTTATGGAGATTCAATGACTCAGAATTATATTACTCATTCATACAGTATTATATGTTTTGTGTCACATTTTAGTAGTCTACAACAGTACAAAAAAGTTTGAAAATTTTGCTTGTTTGTTTACATTACTTACCCATACACTATTTTGTGTTTTGGGATACATTTTTGTGATCTATAACACAAAAAAAATGTTACAAAATTTAACTAGGTTACATTTATCAGTTCACATACAGCAAATGTGAGAATAATAGATAAAACATAACTTTTAGTGATTCAAAAGTAAAAAAAAATATTCCACCTCTAAAAATGGGAGACAAGACACTTATTCTAAGATATCAGTCACCTTTTCTTTATAGTCCGAAGGTCTGTATTACTTACTAAAGTAAAGTTCAAAGATGCGTGATCTGATTTCTCCTGCAGTATGAGAATCAAAAATCAACAGCAAAGGACTTGTATCATATTGGAGGTCAGACACTAAGTGGCAGTTACTTAGATACTTTCAACAGATTCATGAGACAAAAATATCTAATTGCACATGAGTTCATGGGACAATTAATTCTGGATCCTATTTCATTGTAGATGGATTGCTTTTTTTATCTTACGTTTGATACTGACAGTGGTCAGCTTAAAAAACACTTCTATATGTAAGGGATTTATACATTAAACCATGACATACAATAAACAAAAGGCTCATACATGGTACATATCTAGGCACAGAAGGGGAAAAGGTAAATTGAAAACTTCTCACCCATTCTGTATTCCTCTTTTCAGGTTGAGATGTATTTTATTCTGGTTTGATCCTCCAGGCAGAATGGCAACGGGATACAGATTAGACCTATAGATCCCTATAGTGGACCTGACCCCAAATACTCGCACCCTGACAAGGGCAGTACACAGCTAGCCCTGTAATGCAGGCCCTGCACTTTCCCTTATTGCACATCCCATTCCGATACAGATTGGGATAAGTGTGGTAAATATCTGCACTGCTGAATCACTAAAATTCCAGAGTGATTTAGTGATTCAGCAGCGCAGATATTTACCACACTTATCCCAATCTGTATCTAAACGTCTGATATTACCTGGACTCGTGGATCTGCTGCAAGGAATTCTTTCAATGCTTCAACTTAACTACATCTGGTGAGTGCAATCCTACGGATTAACCTTTTAACCTTCTCAGATAAGACACTATTTGCGCTCTTTCCTTCATCAGGGCCATGCGTCTGCAGAGGCTTATTTCAAATCCCATATTTCAAATTACAAATTTCTAATTACAACACTCTGAATTAGACTAGATTCTAGAATGCATTTGGCCACTTATCGCTCCAGCAATATCATCATCTGTACCAATCTAATCAAGCTGTTTCTCCCCTTCCCACAGGTATACACCGAATGTCCCCAGCTTTTCCCAACTCCTGATTGTGTTTTGTGAATTGCTTTTGCTCCCCTTGGTATGCACCGAATGTCCCCAGCTTTTCCCAACTCCTGATTGTGTTTTGTGAACTGCTTTTGCTCACCTTGGTATGCACCGAATGTCCCCAGCTTTTCCCAACTCCTGATTGTGTTTTGTGAACTGCTTTTGCTCCCCTTGGTATGCACCGAATGTCCCCGGCTTTTCCCAACTCCTGATTGTGTTTTGTGAACTGCTTTTGTTCCCCTTGGTATGCACCGAACGTCCCCAGCTTTTCCCAACTCCTGATTGTGTTTTGTGAACTGCTTTTGCTCCCCTTGGTATGCACCGAATGTCCCCAGCTTTTCCCAACTCCTGATTGTGTTTTGTGAACTGCTTTTGCTCCCCTTGATATGCACTGAATGTCCCCAGCTTTTCCCAACTCCTGATTGTGTTTTGTGAACTGCTTTTGCTCCCCTTGGTATGCACTGAATGTCCCCAGCTTTTCCCAACTCCTGATTGTGTTTTGTGAACTGCTTTTGTTCCCCTTGGTATGCACCGAATGTCCCCAGCTTTTCCCAACTCCTGATTGTGTTTTGTGAACTGCTTTTGCTCCCCTTGGTATGCACCGAATGTCCCCAGCTTTTCCCAACTCCTGATTGTGTTTTGTGAACTGCTTTTGCTCCTCTTGGTATGCATTGCTTACCCTGCCTCTTGCATCCATAATGTACTCTTATTCCTCCTGTGTCTTCCATGCCTATCTCTGAGTGGGCAGTCCTTCCCCCCCTTTTTCTCACCTTTGGCTAATTCTGAACATGTGGTGTTGCTAAACACGCCCACATCCCCTCTCACAGCTGATCCCTCTCAGTCCCAGATATATTCAGGGCCATGCGTCAGCACAGGCTTATTTCAAATCCCATATTTCAAATTACAGATTTCTAATTACAACACATCTAAATTGACTGGAATTTGACTGTAAGTAACGGACTATAACCCCACAACAATGTTTCGACTTCTTCTCAGTTTCACCCCCATACTTCTCTATTTTGCCCGATCTCCAGTAATCCCCCCCTATTAAGGAACTAGTCATTTCTCCCTCCATCCTCCCCAGCCATCTCACCTTCTCCTCAGAACTATTCCTCCACATACAAGCCTCTTTGTCCAGACACACACGGCCACACCATGGCTTATCCTGCTCCCACCTTCTAACAGTCTGTCTGTTACTCCTCATTGCTGGCAACGTATCCCCAAATCCTGGTCCTCCTCAACACATCCCCACACTCATTTCTAACACCCTACCACGATCCTCTACACGTTTCTGCAACCATGATAACCTCATACCCATTCATCCAGCCCCCACTCCTCCGGTCGAGGCCATGATAATTAGAGATAGAAGCTGGGATGCAGTTGGGGAGGTGGAGCTGTTGAAGTCTCCTAGGATAAGGGTTGTCAATTATGAGGACATGAAGTGTGGCCGCAACACATAAAAGTGGTCAAGGAAGTGGGTGGGAGAGCCTGGAGGCCGGTATATAACTGCTACTCTGAGGGAGAGGGGATGGAACACCCTGATGGTGTGAACCTCAAAAGAAAAATGGAGTTCTATCGCCTGTATTTGTTTATTGGGTTAAAAACAGGATTGTTTTTGGCAGCGAGGAGTGTAGGGTTATCATGTAGTCAGTTTCTCCCTCAAAATTGTGCCAATTGCAAATATTATGCTTACCATACAATATATGAACACCAATGTCCCAGTCAACGATAACTCTGGGATCTACTCAAGCATATGAATACATTTTACCAAGAAGTTTTTTGAATATCAAAATACAACTTTATTTATATAAAATGATGAATACCAACATTTTGTAATTTTTATATAAATAAAGTTGGATTGGTATTCATTTATCATGTAGTTAGCAGAGATTGTACAGCCGGATATAGGCATATTTCATGTGTTGTAATCTGGACGTGAATAAGCCGTACGCTCACAGCAAATTAGAACTAATTATTGTGAACAGCTGCGGCCTCCTCAGATGATTAGTTGCCCAATCGTGTCATTATCTGGACAATAGGTGCCAGCTGAGATCTATTCACTACAAAGATCACAGGGCTTGTTTCTGTATGACTCATGGCCTGTGACCTCTGTGATTATTGCATGGCCACTGCAATCTGTTGGCCACGGAAATGCAGCCTTTCCGCCTTATGGATACAGACAGTTTCCGAAAGCTGAAGGCCGTTGCAGTTCCCCCAGTACCAGTTGCCCAGTCACCATTATTTCTCTAAGAAAGATGTGCCTGTGCTACAGCAACAAGTTGCAGACAGCATCTCCCGTTCCCTGAACAATGACACCTGAACGAGCAAGCATAGACAGGGGAGTTACATCTAGACGACTGGGCACTGGGTGACTCTTATGGCTGTAGGGGCAGTCAGGGAAGGGGCTGCTCCACAAGTCTTGCAATCCCCAATGCTTGCAGGGTGCTTGGGGATGGAGAAATAAACCACTACACATCATAAGATGGATAACTAAACTACTATACAACAGGGGTTGGAGAACTAAACTACTAAACAGCTTGGGTTGTAGAACTAAACTAGTATACACCAGGGGATTGAGAACTAAAGCAGTAGACGCCAAGGTGTCACTAGTCACCAAGTCTTGGAATCCCCAGGGCTTGTGGAACAAACCTCTGTATTTAACAGTTCCTACAGTGCTTCTACCTCCTCCACCTCCTCTAGGGCACACATTCCAACACTGCAGATAGTATCCCTCCCCTACCTCCATACTGGGCAGCCAGGGCTCACGTAATCAGGCAGTGTTTACAATAATATGCCTCGGAGATTGCAGTCATACATATCAACAGCTGTGGACAGCTATCCATGCCGAGTTTGAGCAATTGCTGTCTACACTCAACCTGGAGCAAGGGAAGGCAATGTGTGGTTTTCCCCAACACAGCAGTGAGACACACAGTTTGAATCATAGTGATAGCCTTCAAACCACAAAGACATTCAGTTGTCAATGCAAAAACATTAGCTGTCATGCAGCGCTGTAGTCCTGTGATACAACTCCACCAAGGACAGCATCTGCGAAGAGTTTGTATGTTCTACCCGTGTTTGCGAGGGTTTATTCCCAGTAATTATTTTTCTACCCACACTACAAAGACATACAGATAGTACATTTAGATTGTGAGTCCCAATGATGACAGTGTTAGTAATGTCTGTAAAGCGAATGTTGAATTATTGGAGCTATATAAGTGATAAAACCCCTCAAAAAATTGAAAGTGATGCTCAGCCACACTCAGGTGGCACACATATCAGTTTCGTAGATTACTATTGTCAGAAACATGTAAGGATAGTAACACGAGTAGTTGACTCAAAGTGTTAGAATCTATTTTGTTTTGACCATCCGCCATCTTGTGGTTTTCTGGCTGCTGGTCTTTTTCCCCTGGTGCTGGGTTTGTCTAAGGTCAGGTGATTGTATCACCTTTTATTACCCAGCACCTGTCTCCCAGTCCTTGCTGGACAACAGTGTTAATCCGCTAGAGTTCCGGCTAGGTTCTTTGATAGCTTTCTGTGTTTTATATTGTGCAGTTCTGGGATCTCTAGTTCTGCTTGCTTTTTTTTTGGTTTTCCTCTCGTTTCTGCAACTTCCTCTATTTTCATACTAGGAGGTTACCTGTTTTTTGTTCCCAGTCCCTAGATCGTTCAGGGATACCCTTCCCCCACCTTTAGGTCTTCGTTCTAGTTTAGCCTAGGAAACGTTGGTGGGTCTATTCACATGAAATAGGTGGCCCACTCTATCGTAGGGCTGCAGCCTAATCCTAGTACAGGGTCAGCTTCTCCCCTTTCTGCCCTAGTCCTGAGTTGCAGTTCCGTAACAGTTTGTCCAGCCTCACATATAAAAAAAAAAATCCTCCCCCGGATTCCTTCAATATAAACAGCGTCCAAGAGCTTGTTCAACGCTTGCAATAATTGTAATAACCCTGGAGCATGCTCTGAAGAACCAAAGGTAGGATTACCTGAGTTTTTTTTCTGGTAAATGGCAGGAATTTTTTAATTTTAAATGCATGTTTACTATATTTTTGCTTTAGACCTGGATCTTCAGGGAGTGAATTACAGCGTGTGGGGATTATTATGTCTTTATTGCAATGTGAACCCCAAATCTGGGCATTTTCATTGCATCCTGATGATCCTTGTTTGATGTCAGTAGAATCATTTTTTACTGCTATGGGGTTGTTATATGATGATCATGATCGGGTCACATCAGCTGAGGCAGAACTCAGACGGCTTAAACAGGGTTCTGGTGATGCTGAGAGGTATTTCACCCTGTTCAGACGATGATCCGCAGAGGTAAGGTGGAATGACCCAGCGTTCAAGAGTCAGTTTTTAGCAGGTTTGAGTGAAAGGGTTAAAGATTTGCTCATTGCATATCCTGCTCCTGCTACTTTGGAAACTGCTATGCAGTTAGCTGTCTGTGTGGATAGACGATTGAGAGACAGGCAGAATGAAGAGAAGGCTCTTATAATGCTGGACCCAGTCTCTCAAGATAGCCCCGTCAACAGCGGGGAACTGATGCAACTTGGGGCGATGTCCTCTCGTTCTCAGGAGGGGCTATGCTTGTATTGTGGTAAGGCTGACCATTTTATTAAGCAATGTGAGGTTTGCATAAGGAAGGAGAGAAAAAAAAAAGGTCAACACTCCGTTCGTTTTTGCTTTTTTTAGGTTCCTGTAGAATTTTTTTTGTCAAACAGAAGGATGGGGCCTTAGGCCGTGTCTACATTTTCGGGAGATTAATAAAATCACTGTGCGCAATCCTTACCCGTTGCCGCTAATTCTGGATTTGTTTAACCAACTAACCGGAGCTAAGTGGTTATCTAAGATTGACCTTTGTGGGGCATATAATTTGCTGTGGGTGAAGGGGGGCGATGAATGGAAGACAGCCTTTAATACCCTGGAAGGTCATTTTGAGTGTCTGGTGATGCCTTTTGGTCTTACTAATGCGCCTGCGTTTTTTCAAAATTTCATTAATGACATTCTGAGGCCGTTGATCGGTAGGAGTGTTATTGTTTATTTGGATGATATTTTGATCTATTAACCTGATCTGGAGTCGCATTGGCAGAGAGTCCGCGAAGTTCTACAGATTTTGAGAGAAAACACACTCTTTGCTAAATTGGAGAAGTGCGAGTTTGAGGTACAGAAAATTAGTTTTTGGAGTACTTTGTCTCCAATGATGGGCTTGAGATGGACCCGGTAAAGGTTCAGGCAGTACTGGAGTGGCCTAGGCCTGAATGTTTAAAGTCGTTTCAAAGATTTTTACTGTTTGCTAATTATTATAGAAAATTCATAAAGAATTTTTTTGTTATCGCTAAATCTATAACTGATATCACCAAGAAAGGTTCTAATACTGTCCAATGGTCCACTGAGGCTGTTAAGGCTTTTGAGCATCTCAAGGAGAGGTTTAGCTCTGCTCTTATTTTGATCCAGACAGATGAGACTAAGCCATTTCTGGTAGAGGTTAATGCCTCATCAGTAGGGGTGGGGGCAGTTCTGTCCCAGGAGGGAGAGGATGGGGTGCATCCCTGTGCTTTCTTTTCTAAAATATTTTCGGAGACTGAGCTCAACTATGATGTTGGGAACCGAGAGCTGCTGGCTATTAAACTCATGTTTGAGCATTGGCGACATTTTTTGGAGGGGCTAGACATCTGATACAGGTTTTTACTGATCATAAGAATCTGATATATCTGGATACTGCTAAACGTTTGAATGCCCATCAAGCTAGGTGGGCACTGTTTTTTGACCGGTTCCATTTCTCAGTAACATACATCCTGGGACAAAGAATGTTAAAGCGGATGCTTTGTCTCGTAGTTCTCTCCAACAGTTAATGCTGAGAAGGAGGAATGTATTTTGCAGAGAGGGTGTTGGTGGCAGGATTGGGTTCTGAGTTGGAGAATAGCATCCCAGAGGCCCATAATTCTGCGCCAATAAACACTCCATATAGTAAATTATTTGTGCCTAGAGCCTTGAGGAGAGCTTTGTTTGCTGAGTGTCATGAGTCTCGATTGGCGGGTCATCCAGGAATTTCAGAAACTAGAAAGTCGATTGGTCGAAGTTTCTGATGGCCAGGGAGGCAAAGAGAAATTATCAAGTGAGAGCGTCAGTGTACCGTGTGCACTAGGTCGAAGGCCTCACATGCCCCGGCTGCAGGGTTGCTGTGCCCTTTGGAGGTTCCTAGTTTGCCATGGATGCATATTGCTATGCATTTTATCAACGATCTGCAGGTCTCTGAGGGTGTTTCTGTCATCTGGTTTGCTGTGGACCGGTTTAGTAAGATGTGTCATCTGGTCCCGTTCAATAAATTACCCTGTGCCAATACTCTAGCTAAGGCATTTATGAAAGAGATTGTCAGGCTCCATGGTGTTCCCGTGGACATTGTTTCCGATACAGGATCGCAGTTTGTGGCTCACTTTTGGCGTGCTTTTTGTGACAGATTAAAGGTTCATTTGTCATTTTCGTCAGGTTATCATCCAGATTCCAATGGACAGACCGAAAGGAAGAACCAGGACGTCGAGCAGTTTTTGAGATGTTTTGTAGCAGACAATCAGGAGATCTGGTTGGTATTTCTACCACTAGCTGAGTATGCTCTTAATAATCATACGTCATCCTCGGCTGGGTTTTCTCCTTTTTTTGCTGTACAAGAAGGCATCCATCTTTTGGTCCATTTTCAAAGACTGGGGTGGCGGTGCCTGAGGAGGAAAGTTTTTCTGGAAATTTGGAAAGGGTTTGGACCAGTGTACGCCATAATCTGAAAGAGGCGAATAGGAGGTCAAAGAAATATTTTGACAATAAAAGAAGGGAGGCGTTGTTTGCAGTTGGGGACATAGTCTGGTTGTCCTCCAGGAATCTGCGTTTGAAGATCCCTTCTAAAAAACTGGGCCTAAGTTTGTAGGACCCTTCAAAGTGGTTCAGGTTGTCAACTCGGCAGCGGTGAGATTAAACATTCCATCGTCCTGGAGAATTAATTCAGTTTTTCATGTGTCGTTACTGAAGAAAGTTGACACGCCAGATAAGGAGGTGATGCTGACTGTTCCTCCAGTTAATGAGGACAGCGAGTTTGAGATTTCACGCATTTTAGATTCCAGGTAGCACAGAGGAAGTTTGCAGTATCTGGTGTCCTGGAAAGGTTTCGGTCCAGAGGATAATTACTGGGTGAAAGCTGAGGATGTTTCGGCCTCAAAGCTGATTAAAGCTTTTCACAGGAGATTTCCGAATATGGCTCGGCCAAGAGGATCTGGAGGATCCTCGTAAAAGGGGAGGTACTGTTAGAATCTATTTAGATTTGACCATCCGCCATCTTGTTGTGGTTTTCTGGTTGCTGGTCTTTTTCCCCTGGTGCTGGGTTTGTCTATGGTCAGGTGATCATATCACCCTTTATTACCCAGCACCTGCCTCCCAGTCCTTACTGGACAACAGTGTTAATCCGCTAGAGTTCCGGCTAGGTTCTTTGATAGCTTTCTGTGTTTGATATTGTGCAGTTCTTGTATCTCTAGTTCTGCTTGCTTTGTTTTTTGGTTTTCCTTTCTTTTCTGAAACTTTCTCTTTTTTCCTACTAGGAGGTTACCTGTTTTTTGTTCCCAGTCCCTAGATCATTCAGGGATACCCTTCCCCCCACCTTTAGGTCTTCGTTCGAGTTTAGCCTAGGAAACATCGGTGGGTCTATTCACAAGGAATAGGTGGCCCACTCCATCGTAGGGCTTCAGCCTAGTCTAGCACAGGTTCAGCTTCTCCCCTTTCTGCTCTAGTCTTAGTTGCAGTAACACAAAGACAGAGGAGGACTGCTGGTATTGGAGGCCTACAGCTACAGACAACACACAGGAGGAGACTCAACGTGAAATCTACATTTACAAAAATATATTTGCACACACCAAAGTGTCATCAATTTCATCACAGTAAAAATAGTCTAGTTGGGACCAACAGGTCATCCACTGCACCCAACCAAGCAGATGGACACTCAACCAAGAGTGTTCACATTTTCAAAAATTAGTGTCAGACACTAACAATGTGGCATCAATTTTACCACAGTAGAAATAGTATAATAGAGACCGACAGGCCTTTCACAACACCCAATCCAGCAGTAGGACACTAAACCATGACTGTTCACATTTCTACAAATTAGTGCTAACATCTCCAGCAGCAGCAGGAACAGCAGGAACATAAGCCCCACTAAAGATATAAGAGACGGCAAATATGCAAGAACAATGCAGAACACTAAATACTACATCATCCAGTAAAGGTACTGTCACACTAAGCGAGATCGCTAACGAGATCGCTAAAGAGTCACCGATTTTATGATGCAGTAGCGATCTCATTAGCGACGCAGCTGTGTGTGACATGTAGCAGCGATGTGGCCCCTGCTGAGATGTCGTTGATCGCTTATGAATGTTCTAGCCGTTTTTTGGTCGTTGGTGTCCCGCTGGTGAGCCTGAATCGCTGAGTGTGACACCCTTTATGAACGACTTTACCAGCGTCGCAGGTGGGACTAGGTTTTCCAACGACCGCAGAGGTTGTTATACAGATCGCTGATTTCTGATGAGATCTTTGTGTTTGGAAGCTAACTAGCGACCACATAGCGATCGCACTAGCGATCTCGCCAGGTTGTGTCGTTGTCGTGATCGCTAGTGCGATCGCTAAGTGTGACAGTGCCTTAACAGAAGTTGTCAGTTTTCTTTGGGTAGGACGTCACGTTAGTGATTCACTAGTACTTTCAGGAACATTAACACCTACCCCACATACACCTCGAACTCCAAGCCAAATCCCCCTTCCTACACAAAATGCTTTTTCCCAGTCATGTTGCTCAGATAGTGTGTTAGGAGAATACTATTAATAACTAAAAATAGATTTTTTAGTCTAGTCAACCTCTGTACACAGCTGAATTTCAGCGGAACAAAATTAGAAGGTGAAATATGGTGTGATTATTCACGTTACTCACAGCAGAAAGATCTGTTTCAGTGTTGATGAGGCCTGTATTACATAAACTCAAAAATTAATGAGAGTACTGTATTAGTTATACGAAGATTTGGTGTGATGAGGCTGTAACAGAAATGCCAAAAATTTCTAAGTGAGATGTCCCCTACTGAATGACGTTAGTAACAGAAGAATTTTTTGGGGGCCTGTCGATGAGGCCTGTATAACATAGACTAGATGCTCCAAACAATTTCTAAGTGAGATGTCCCCTACTGTATGACGTTAGTAACAGAAGAAATTTGGGGGTCCTGTCAATAATGCCTGTATAACATTGACTAGATACTCCAAACAATTTCAAAGTGAGATGTCCCCTACTGTATGACATTAGTAACAGAAGAATTTTTGGGGGCCTGTAGATGAGGCCTGTATAACATTGACTAGATACTCCTAACAATTTCAAAGTGAGATGTCCCCTACTGTATGACATTAGTAACAGAAGAATTTTTGGGGGCCTGTAGATAAGGCCTGTATAACATTGACTAGATACTCCTAACAATTTCAAAGTGAGATGTCCCCTACTGTATGACATTAGTAACAGAAGAATTTTGGGGGCCTGTAGATGAGGCCTGTATAACATTGACTAGATGCTTAAAACAATTTCATGTACAAGGACATGTGCTCTTCTGGCTTTGTCTCTGGACCTTAGTAATGGCCAAAAAACAAAATGCTGGAACGTAAACTTAACAGCCACACTGGACACTAGCTAGCTACACTATCTGACTGTTATATAACTGCCTAACTAGCTAATATCTTGCTGCTAACAGTGCCAGTGTCCGGAGCAGTCTCTCTGAGCTGTTACAGTGTCAAAATGGAGCTAAAACAAGATGTCTGCTATTTATATGGAGAGGGACATGTGATTTCAGCAGCCAATGACACAAGTCGTTGTGTCAGGACATTGTGGGTGTTTCCAGCGCCCTGATTGGCTAGCCGCTATGTGCACACATAAATTTAGGGGAAAAAAATGACAGTTTACAAAAACGCTGCGCCTCTGAGCTCTGCAAACCCTCATCAAACACGTGTCAAACGCTCATGATACACCACCATTATCGTTGCTAAAGTGCTGAAAATACTTTTGAGGCAACGCAAATATTTTCCCGCACTTTTACAGAATGTTACAGATTTTTTCAGATTTTATAAAATTTCTCTCGTGTTTCCGATCATGAATCCGAATGTGCCATATTCGTGCCGAATTTATGTTTGCCAATCGTTTCCGAACAAATTTGCTCATCACTTCTCTTCATTCCAAGCTAGCTCCGCTGCTAAGGTACGGAAATGTAAGTCATACTGGCCTATGGTATCCATGCTCTGCCTTAGTGACAACAGGAATGAAGCAGCAGTAGAGGCACGTTTCATAGGTATGTCAGAAGTTGCAGACAGTCGAACTTTCTTAACTCTTCTAACTCTTTGACCCAGTGGCAACCTTTCTCCAGCTCTAATTGACACACCTGGACTTGGGTGTTTATAGATTCCCAGCCTGCCTCAATTATGCAGAAGGGGTAGTCATTTTGAGATTGTACCCTGAGCTGGAGGATGACATGTTGGAGGCTCAGAGTGACGCCCCGGCCTCCTGTCCTCCAGGAAGGTTATTTGTGCCACCAAATCTGTGCCGCAAAGTAATTGCAAACATCACAACTCTGTGTTTGCTGGTCATACCGGTGGTAAGGCAACCTTGGACCTACTTTCTCGTCGTTTTTGGTGTCTGAGGTTGCATTGGGATGTAGTGTCTGCGCACATTCTAAACTATCACATACCCGTTCGTCTGATACCCTTCATAGACACACTTGTTCATGGATTTTATTACTGACCTACTGGTGTCTGCAGGCAAGACTGTGGTTTTAGTGGTTGTAGATAGGTTCAGTAAAATGGTTCATTTTGTCTCCTTACCCTCTGATGTGGTGTCAGATTGGGGGACCCAGTTTGTTTCCGAGTTCTGGAGGGCATTCTGTTCTCGACTGGGAGTGCAGCTGTTCTTTTCCTCTGCATTCCATCCCCAGTTGAATGGACAGACCGAGCGCATTAACCAGAATTTGGAGACCTACCTCAGGTGTTTTGTCTCCAAGAATCTGGAGGATTGGGCATCCTACTTATTGCTGACAGAATTTGCAATCAATAATCACGTCAAGAATATACTGGCAGGTCATCATTCTTTGGTGCATATGGTTACCATCCGCAGTTTGGTAGGTACTTTTAGTGGGGGAGGGGCTTCATGAGTTCCGGAAGAGGAACGTTTTGCTTTGTCGCTCTCCACAGTGTGGCAGGGGATTCTGAGTAATGTGAAGATTATGGGAGACAGGTACAAAAGTTTGGCAGACAGAAAACACTTGCCAGGTCCGGATCTGAATGTGAATGACTTTGTGTGGTTGTCTACCAGGAATATCAGGCTGAAGATTCCTTCCTGGAAGTTGTGACCTAGATTTATTGGTCCCTAAAAATTAACCACCGTCATTAATCCAGCAGAATTTTGTCTTGAGCTACCTCAGGCTCTTAAGATCAACAATGTCTTCCACAGGTCTTTGCTCAAGAAGTATGTGGAACCTCTTGTGCCCTCACCCCTACCACCACCCCCAATAATGGTTGATGGAAATCTCGAGTTTCAGATTTCCAGGATTGTAGATTCTTGCCTCCAACGTCGTTCCAACAATACTTGGTGCATTGGAATGGTTGCGGTCCAGAGGAAAGAATGTGGGTCTCGGCATCAGAGGTGCCCCCATGTTGGTTCATTCATTTAACATCTCTTATCCCGAGAAACCTGGTGCTGAGTGTCTGGATGCCACTTGTAGAAGGGAGGGTACTGTCACGGGTATGTCAGAAGATGCAGACAGTCGCACTGCATCTATCTGCAGAAGGTCTCTGCGTTTGAGTTTGCAGACACTCTCTTAACCCTTCTGACTCTTTGACCCAGTGGCAACCTTTCTGCAGCTCTAATTCACACACGTGGACCGGGATATTTATAGACTCCCAGCCTGCTGCTGAGAATCTCCAGTGATACTTCCATTTCCCCCTATTGAAGCTTGGAGCTATAGCACTATAGCTATCTTCCTCTTTTTTGTTTGGAGGATGTTTGTGTTATCTCTCTGAGACTAATCAAGGTAAGTCTTTCCCTTGATTGTCTATCCCAGCTGTCTTTAGATGTAGTGAGGATCGACTTGTGATTTTCTCATCCTTCCCTAAGCAGGGCTTGCAGCCGGGGTCAGGCAGGGATTAGGTTCCTGCTCGGTAATAGGTGCAGAACCTATTTAGGGATGCTTAGGGCAGGCAGGGTGACTTTAAATCTGCCTAGGTTCTCCATCCGAAAAGAAAATAACTGAACTGAAGTAGACTTGAATGACATGCAAGATGTAGAAGCATGTTCACACTGGCCATAAAAGCAAGCAAAAACAAGGGAAAAAGCAATGTGTGTATATACCCTAATGAAAATAAATAAGTAAAAAAGCAAGTGCATTAAATAATTAACATAGGGTACTTAGTAAACACTGTTTTTGATCAAAACAGTGTTTACTAAGTACCCTATGTTAATTATTTAATGCACTTGCTTTTTTACTTATTTATTTTCATTAGGGTATATACACACATTGCTTTTTCCCTTGTTTTTGCTAGGTTCTCCATCCACCTAGTGTTTGGCTCCCTTCCCCTCATCCCTTCATGTTGCACTTAGTCTTTCCTACACTGTGCGTGACAGTAAAGCCTGAAACCTTGAAAACTGCATTGACCATTTCCAGAAACCTCCCTACATTGCTAGTTTCTGAACCTCCATGCTTCCAAATGGGGTGTGCTAAGCAAGGGCCTGTATAGGCAGCAGAGAAACCATAAATGCTGTCTTTGGTACAAAGGCAAGATGTCAGCATGGAGTCTGAAGTGAATTTTACACTGATTAGTGAAGCTGCTGCTCTCAATCATAGCGGGACAGAAGTGGAAGCTGGAGCTTAGCAGTTCTGCCAGAAACTTGAACATTAGGCAGTTCCCTTCTGAATGATTGATTGTCCAGAGGAGGATTAGCCTGATGTAGAAGAGGCAGAAAGCAGAGTGGAGATTGAGGCGGACAGATCCTGCAACTTGGTAGCCACCACATTGATGGTCTGCATCAGTGCATCAGCTTGTCTTGATGCTCACAGAGAGAGCGGACCTCCTCGTACAGTACCAGTACATTTGACTTGGGGTCCCTGGGTCCCAATTTGTCAGCGGGTTCCATGGCCCGAAAGTAATGCAATGCTGGTGGGTGTGGACCCACTGCGCCATGGGCTAGGTTTATCCTGGAGGTACCAGAGCCTCTGGTAGTGACTATAGGCTGAGCTGCCGGTAGACAGCAGTTATCATTCCAAGGCAGTTCCTGGGACTGCAGCAGCTGACTGGGGTGTGGGTCAGAAGTATGGGTTCAAGGTACAGGAGGGCAAGACAGATGCGTATTCAGACTGTCTACGGTCAGGTAAGTGCAGACAGCACAGGATCAGAGTACAAAGCCAAGGTCAGATGTCAGACAGGATGGGTAAACAAGCCGAGTCGATAACGTGAGACAGATTATGGAGGAATGCATAAACAAGTGCTGGCAGGCTAGGAACCAATGTTTAGATATGGAATGGAGAGTCACGTTGCCTCACATATTACTTGCTAGCAGGTGATAGGCTAAGGATGAAAATCTCTGCAGGACTTGGTGGATACAAATTCTTGTAGAGTTCAGTTGTGCCCCCTTATGACTCACAACCAGCACAAGGCAACTCATATTGGTCTTCAGGTACTGGATGGAGTAGATTGAAGCACACTGTGAGTAGGGGGCGCTAAGAAGACATGCGAGTAGCCAGTGAAACATTAATCAGTGTTTTACCTGATAAAAGAATTTGGTGTGATCCCATGCTGTAATGTTTGTACACTCTCTTTTGCATCCTCATCTGACCTGGAGCTGTGGTATGATAAGACCATCTTCCTGCACGGTCAGACACAGCCATTACACAGTACATAACACGGGCACGCATTGATTTAAATGATCTTTGTGGCAAAACCCCCTTTAAGGCAACAACACACATTAGATAACTATTGTTCGGTTGACAACTATCTCTCCTGACTCCCTCATACATGATTGCTTTGCTCCTTTATCAGTGCCTTAGCTTCTATAGAACAAAAATATTGGCCATTGGAAATCTAACCGGCAGGACCTTTCTCTCTACCAATATTATATATTGATGCAGAGTCTGGTGACCACCACCTACATTTGACCGTCAGCTGACCTTCATCATAACCTGTTGCACATATTCAATATTTTATTTGTGTTCTAGAAGCAGCGATTCAATGGAAATAGCATTTACTGAAGGCCAGAGTTTTTTTTTTTAAAACTCAGGGCAATAAATCAGGATTGATAGTAGGGTGTTATTTATTATATAAAAAGAAAAGAGAAACCAGCTTACCCTGTGTGAAGCGTGTTGAAGCGCGGACTGCTTGGAGGAAATAATTGAAAAAATGGAAAGGTCGAGCTTCCGTTAAAGCTTGAATTTATTGAAAAAAGATTTTTTAAATGACAGGGTACTTATGACCACAGCTTTTTTCAATTAATTCAAGCATTAACGAAAGCTGGACTTTTCCATTTTTTCTGTTATGTATTAAACTTGTGCTGCCCTTTTCCCTGGTAGTAGATGCAACTGCTTCCACTGGTCATTCTTTAGCTATGTCTTTGCATACACAAGGATTTGAAATCCCTATTACCCCTTTATAAATCACTGGTGAGGCCACATCTAAAACATTGGATCCAGTTTTGGGCTCCACATTTTAAAACGGATATTCAGAGGTTAGAATCAGTACAAAGATGGGCAAACAGATTATTACACGGGATGGAAGCCATCTCACATGATGAAAGCTTGGAAAAGTTGGGCTTATTTAGCTTAGAAAAAAAAGAAATCTCAGAGGAGATCTCATTACATGTAGCATCATAGAATGGTAGAGTTGGAAGGGACCTTCTGGGTCATCTGGTCTAACCCCCTACTCAAAGCAGGATTCACTAAATCATCCCAGACAGATGTCTGTCCAGCCTCTGCTTGAAGACTTCTATTGAAGGAGAACTCACCACCTTTCGTGGCAGCCTGTTCCACTCATTGATCACCCTAACTGTCAAAAAGTTTTTCTAATATTAAATCTCTGTCACCTCCCACTCAGTTTCATCCCATTGCTTCTAGTCTTTCCTTGTGCAAATGAGAACAAAGATGATCCTTCTACAATGTGACAGCCCTTGAGATATTTGTAGACAGCTATTAAGTTCCTCTCAGTCTTCTTTTTTGCAAGCTAAACATTCCCAAATCCTGTAACTATTATTCATTGGACATGGTTTGCTGACCGGTCACCATTCTGGTCGCTCTTCTCTGGGCTCTATCCAGATTGTTGATGTCTTTTTTAACCCTTCATGACCCAGCCTATTTTGACCTTAAAGACCTTGCCATTTTTTGCAATTCTGACCAGTGTCCATTTATGAGGTAATAACTCAGGAATGCTTCAACGGATCCTGGCGATTCTGAGACTGTTTTTTCGTGACATATTGGGCTTCATGTTAGTGGTAAATTTAGGTCGATAATTTTTGCGTTTATTTGTGAAAAAAATGGAAATTTGGCGAAAATTTTAAAAAATTTGTAATTTTCAAATTTTGAATTTTTATTCTGTTAAACCAGAGAGTTATGTGACACAAAATAGTTAATAAATAACATTTCCCACATGTCTACTTTACATCAGCACAATTTTGGGAACAACATTTTTTTTGTTAGGAAGTTATAAGGGTTAAAAGTTGACCAGCGATTTCTCATTTTTACAGCAAAATTTACAAAACCCTTTTTTTTAGGGACCATCTCACATTTGAAGTCACTTTGAGGGGTCTATATGGCAGAAAATACCCAAAAGTGACACCATTATAAAAACTGCACCCCTCAAGCTACACAAAACTACATTCAAGAAGATTATTAACCCTTCAGGTGTTTCATAGGAACTAAAGCAACGTGGAAGGAAAAAATGGACATTTTAATTTTTCCAACAAAAATTTTATTTTAGCATCAATTTTTTCATTTTTACATGGGCAACAGGATAAAATAGATCTAAAATTTGTTGGGCAATTTTCCTGAGTACACAGATACCTCACATGTGGTCATAAACCACTGTATGGGCGCACGGCAGGGCTCAGAAGGGAAGGAGTGCCATTTGACTTTTTGAATGGAAAATATGCTAGAATATTTAGCGGTTGCCGTGTCGCATTTGGAGAGTCCCTGTGTGCCTAAACATTGGAGCTCCCCACAAGTGACCCCATTTTGGAAACTAGACCCCCTAAGGATCTTATCTAGATGCATAGTGAGCACTTTGAACCCCCAGGTGCTTCACAAATTGATCCGTAAAAAAAAGAAAGTACTTTTTTTTCACAAAAATTTTCTTTTAGCCTCAGTTTTTTCATTTTTACATGGGCAACAGTATAAATTGGATCCTAAAATTTGTTGGGCAATTTCTCCTGATTACACAGATACCTCATATGTGGTCATAAACCACTGTTTGGGCGCACGGCTGGGCTCAGAAGGGAAGGAGCACCATTTGACTTTTTGAATGGAAAATATGCTGGAATATTTAGCGGTTGCCATGTCGCATTTGGAGAGTCCCTGTGTACCTAAACATTGGAGCTCCCCACAAGTGACCCCATTTTGGAAACTTGACCCCCTAAGGATCATATCTAGATGCATAGTGAGCACTTTGAACCCCCAGGTGCTTCACAAATTGATCCGTAAAAAAAAGAAAGTACTTTTTTTTCACAAAAAATTTTTTAGCCTCAGTTTTTTCATTTTCACATGGGCAACAGTATAAATTGGATCCTAAAATTTGTTGGGCAATGTCTCCTGAGTACACAGATACCCATATGTGGTCATAAACCACTGTTTGGGCGCACGGCAGGGCTTGAAGGGAAGGAGCGCCATTTGACTTTTTGAATGGAAAATATGCTGGAATATTTAGCGGTTGCCATGTCGCATTTGGAGAGTCCCTGTGTGCCTAAACATTGGAGCTCCCCCACAAGTGACCCCATTTTGGAAACTAGACCCCTAAGGATCTTATCTAGATGCATAGTGAGCACTTTGAACCCCCAGGTGCTCCACAAATTGATCCATAAATAAAAAAAGTACTTTTTTTCACAAAAATTTTCTTTTAGCCTCAGTTTTTTCATTTTCACATGGCAACAGTATAAATTGGATCCTAAAATTTGTTGGGCAATGTCTCTGAGTACAAAGATACCAAATATGTGGTCATAAACCACTGTTTGGGCGCACGGCAGGGCTCAGAAGGAAGGAGCGCCATTTGACTTTTTGAATGGAAAATATGCTGGAATATTTAGCGGTGCCATGTCGCATTTGGAGAGTCCCTGTGTGCCTAAACATTGGAGCTCCCCCACAAGTGACCCCATTTTGGAAACTAGACCCCCAAGGAACTTATCTAGATGCTAGTGAGCACTTGAACCCCCAGGTGCTTCACAGAAGTTTATAATGCAGAGCCGTGAAAATAAAAAATCCTTTTTTTTTCTCAAAAAATGATATTTTGGCCCACATTTTTTATTTTCACAATGGTTACAAGAGAAATTGGACCCCAAAAGTTGTTGTCCAGTTTGTCCTGAGTACGCTGGTACCCATATGTGGGGGGAACCACTGTTTGGGCACACGTCAGGGCTCGGAAGGGATGTAGTGACGCTTTGAAATGCCGACTTGATGGAATGGTCTGCGGGCATCTTGTTACGTTTGCAGAGCCCCTGATGTGCCTAATCAGTAGAAATCCCCACAAGTGACCCATTTTGTAAACTAGACCCCCAAAGGAACTTATCCAGATGTGTGGTGAGCACTTGTGCTTCACAGAAGTTTATAATGCAGAGCCGTGAAAATAAAAAAATCATTTTTTTCCTCAAAAACTGAATTTTTTAACCCGCAATCTTTTATTTTCACAAGGGTAACAGGAGAAATTAGACCCCAAATGTTGTTTGCCCAATTGGTCCTGAGTACGCTGATATCCCATATGTGGGAGAAAACTACTGTATGGGCACACGTCGGGGCTCGGAAGGGAAGTAGTGACGTTTTGAAATGCCCACTTGATGGAATGGTCTGCGGGCGTCATGTTACGTTTGCAGAGCCCCTGATGTGCCTAAACAGTAGAAACTCCCCATAAGTGACCCCATTTTGGAAACTAGACCCCGCAAAGAACTTATCTAGATGTGTGGTGAGCACTTTGAACCCCCAAGGGCTACACAGAAGTTTATAACGCCCGGGCATGAAAACAAAAAAATCATATTTTTTCCACAAACATGATCTTTTAGTCCCCAATTTTTTTATTTTCCCAAGGGTAACAGGAGAAATTAGACCCCAAAAGTTGTTGTCCAATTTGTCCTGAGCACGCTGATATCCCATATGTGGGAGAAAACTACTGTATGGGCACACATCGAGGCTCGGAAGGGAAGTAGTGATGTTTTGAAATGCCAACTTGATGGAATGGTCTGCTGGCGTCATGTTACGTTTGCAGAGCCCATGATGTGCCTAAACAGTAGAAACCCCCCAAGTGACCCCATTTTGGAAACTAGATCCCCCAAGGAACTCCTCTAGATGTGTGGTAAGCACTTTGAATCTCCAAGTTCTTCACAGAAGTTTATAACGCAGAGCCGTGAAAATAAAAAATCATTTTTTTTCCACAAAAATAATTTTTTAGTCCCCAATTTTTTTTCCCAATGTTAACAGGAGAAATTAGACCCCCAAAGTTGTTGTGCAATTTTTCCCGAGTACGCTGATACCCCATATGTGGGGGTAAACCACTGTTTGGGCATACGTCGGGGCTTGGAATAAAGGGAGCACTGTTTGACTTTTTGAACGCAAAATTTGCAGGAATCAATGGTGGCGCCATGTCGCGTATGGAGACCCCCTGATGTGCCTAAATATTGGAAAGCCCTCAATTCTAACTCCAACCCTAACCCCAACACACCCCTTACCCCAACCCTAACCTCTACACACCCCTAACCCTAATACAAACCCTAACCATAACCCTAACCCCAACACACCCTAACCCTAATCCCAACTCTAGCCATAAACCTAACCAAAGCCTAACCCTAATCCCAACCCTAACCCAAAAACACCTCTAACACTTATCCTAACTCTAACCCTAACCACAAACCTAACCCTAATCCGAACCCTAACCCAAATTCCAACCCTAACCCAAATTCCAACCCTAAACCAAATTCCAAACCTAACCCAAATTCTAACCATAACCCTAATTCTAACCCTAACCCTAATTCTAACCATAATGCTAACCCTAACCCTAGTTCTAACCCTAACCCTGAGGCTGGGTTCATATTGAGTTTTACCAGCCCGTTCAACACGTAGCGTTGATCGGCTGGTAACGGTATAGCATAACGCGATCGCGTTATGCTACACCCGCTAGCGCAGATGAATCAGCAGATGATTCATCTGTGCTAGCGGTGACGGAGCCCAGACGCTGCAGCCCGTGTCCGAGGCTCCGTCACTGAATGACGGCACGTCGCGAACGCATGCCGCTTAAAAGCATGCGTTGCGATGCGCACACAAATGGGGTGAATGGCAGCGTTAATGGACTGCGTTACACCGCATTATACCACGGTGAAACGCAGTCCATCTAACGGACTGCCATAATGCAATATGAACCCAGCCTAACCCTAACCCTGAGGCCCCGTGCACACGTTGTGGATTTTTCTAAAATCCGCAGGTAAAATGACCTGCCTTTTACCTGCGTATTTAGCGCGGATTTACTGTGGTTTTGCTGCGTTTTTTCCCTGCGGTTTTACACCTATAATGGAATAGGTGTAAAACCGCTGCGGAATCCGCACAAAGAATTGTCATGCTGCGGATTTAAAACCGCAGCAAATCCGCTCTGAAAAATCCACAGCATGTGCACAGCGTTTTTTTTTACCATTTATTTGCATTGTACTGTACATGGTTTCTGGATATGCTGTGGATCCGCAGCGCCAAATCTGCTGCGGATCAGCAGCAAAATCCGCTGCGGATCCCCAGCAAAATCCGCTGCAGATCAGCAGCAAAATCCGCTGCGGATCAGCAGCAAAATCCGCTGCGGATCCCCAGCAAAATCCGCTGCGGATCAGAAGCAAAATCCGCTGCGGATCAGAAGCAAAATCCGCTGCGGATCCCCAGCAAAATACGCTGCGGATCCGCAGCAAAATCCGCAACGTGTGCACAGGGCCTAATAGGAAAAAAAAAATCTTTATTTTTTTATTTGTCCCTACGTATGATAAAGGGGGGGGTTCATTTACTTTTTTTTATTTTGATCACTGTGACAGTTTATCACAGTGATCAAAATAAATTTTTGGACACTGGGGGGCGCACTGCGCATGCGCCCGCCATTTTCCAAGATGGGGCACTCATGAAGAGGCTCGGGCGGACGCCGGGACGGATCCAGGGACATCGGTGGACCAGGAGAGGTGAGTAGGGGGGTCGGAAGGTTAGGGGGGGATCGGAAGGTGGGGGCAGCGGAGCAAAGGAGGAGGGAGCAGATAGTCACGGCAGTGACCGATCATCGCCATCTTTCGGTGGCGGCGGCCTATTGCCGCCGTGACTCCGTGTGGGGGGTCAGAGCTCGGTGTCCAGCCATGGCAGATGCTATTGCAGCATCGGCCATGGCTGGATTGTAATATTTCACCAATTACATTGGTGAAATATTACAGATTGCTCTGATTGGCTGTTTCACTTTTAACAGCCAATCAGAGCGATCGTGGCTACGGGGGGTTAAGCCAACCCCCCTGTGGTGAAGCACAAAGGGTCCTGTGCCTGCGGGTCAGGTGACCTTTCAGTGACCCCGGTCACCCGGCCCGCAGGAACGCGATCCTTTCATGACACAGGGTATGCGTCATAGGTCGGATTGGCACCGACTTTCATGACACATACGCTGTGTCACGGGTCGGGAAGGGGTTAAAATGTGGTGTCCAAAACTGGACACAGTATTCCTGATGAGGTCTGACGAAAGATGAGTAGAGGGCAATAATGACTTCACGTGATTTAGACTGTATGCTACTGTTAATACATCACAAAATTGTGTTTGACTTTTCTTGCTGCTGCATCACACTATTGACTCATGTTCAGTCTGAAATCTATTTTTCACATGTGCTGTTACTTAGCCCTATTCCCCCATTCTGTATATGCTTTTTTCATTTTCATTGCCCAGATGTAGTACTTTGCATTTTCCTTGTTAAAAACCATTCTGTTAGTTGCTACCCACTGCTCCAGTTTATTTATATCTTTTTGAATCTTCTCTAGTATTAGCTATCCCTCCTAGCTTTGTGTCATCAGCAAATTTAATCAGTTTACCATCAATTCTTTCATCTAAATCATTTATAAAGATGTTGAACAATACAGAGCCCAGCACAGAGACCTGTGGTACCCCACTTGAGACATTCTTCCAACTGGATGTACAGCCATTTACAACCTCAATTTGGATCCAACCACTAAGCCAGTTATGAATCCACCTAACAGTTGCCTTGTCCATTCCATACTTAGTCATTTTTCAATAAGGATTGTGTGAGATACTTTGTCAAATGCTTTGTTGAAGTCAAGATATACTATATCTACAGCATTTCCCTGATTCACCCAGTCAGTGATTCTGTCATAGAAGGAAATTAAATTAGTCTGACATGACTTATTAGTTACAAACCCTTGCTGACTCTGGTTAATCACTTCATTCTTGTCCAGGTAATTAGATACATCTTGTTTAATAATTTGTTCAAAGATCTTTAATGGTATGGAAGTCAGACTCTCTGGCCTATAGTTCCCTGGGTCCACCTTCTTCCCCTTTTTGAAGATAGGGGCATTTCTTTTCTCCAGTCTTCTGGAACTTCTCCTGTTCTCCAAGAATTTTCAAAGATTATGAAGAGTGGTTCAAAAACTTCTTCTGCTATCTCCTTCAGTACTCTGGGGTGTAATTCCTCTGGACCTGAAGACTTGAATTCATTTATTTTAGTTAAGTATTCACTTACTATCTTTCTGTTTATAGATAGCCTGGATTCTTCTATTTCTTTAATAGGACAGTGAAGATCAGATGATGTTATATTTCCTTTCTGAAAATAAACAGATGCAAAATAGGAATTTAAAAGTTTGGCCTTCTCAGCATCTTTTCTTACCCTCTCATCATTTTCATCCTGTAAAAATCCTATAGCATCTTTGACTTTTCTTTTACTTTTGACATATCCCCAAAATCCTTTTTTACTGCTTTTGATGTCTCTTGCAAGCCTTAATTCATTATCAGCTTTAGATAATCTGATTTGTGCCCTGCAGGTTCTGCAGACAGCATTATATTCTTCTTTAGACATGCCTCCCTCTTTCCTTCTGATAAACTTTTCTTTCTTCCTATTTAGCATGTGTTTAATTTCTATGTTTATCCATCCTGGTTTCCTTAAATGCTTCCTATTGTTCCCTCGTTTTGGAATTGTTAACGATTGTGCTTTGAGAATCTCATTTTTCATGATTTCCGATCCTTCCTGGACATTTTTGTCCATTGGATCCCTCTGATTCTCTTTCTGAGTCCTTTAAAATCTGCCTTTCTGAAATCTATCCTTGAAGTTTGAGTCTTCACAGGTCTTCCTCCTCTAGTTATCCAAAATTCTAAAATAGCATGGTCGCTACCTCCTAGGGTCCCAGCCACCCTTACCTCATCAACCATTTCCTCCTTGTTTATAAGGATTAGATCCAAGGTACTAGATCCTCTTTTTTTCTCCCCTACCTTTTGGAAGATAAAGTTGTCAGCCAGAGAGTATAAAAATTTGCATGACCTGTTAGTTTTGTCTGAGAGTCCCAACAAATGTCTAGATAGTTTGTAACGGGTCTGGTGGGTGGAACTACTGACGAGACAGGTCAGGTTGGTGGAACCACATAGCTTTATTATACAAGAGATTTTACTTGTAAGAGAGCGGGTGGCACCTGGGAAAAGGGCAGGGATTCACGGCAGAGGATATAGGTAGTTTCTGGACAGGCAGGTTTGTCACAGCAAGTGACCAAGGAAGTCTCTGGGTAGGCAGGTTGTAACGGTAAGTAACCGAGGCAGTCTCTGGACAGGCAGGTTGTCACGGCAAGTGACCAAGGCAGTCTCTGGGACAGGCAGGTTGTCACGGCAAGTGACCAGGCAGTCTCTGGGACAGGCAGGTTGTCACGGCAAGTGACCAGGCAGTCTCTGGGCAGGCAGGTTGTCACGGCAGGTGACCAGGCAGTCTCTGGGCAGGCAGGTTGTCACGGCAAGTGACCAGGAAGTCTCTAGACAGGCAGGTTGTCACAGCAAGTGACCAGGCAGACTCTGGGCAGGCAGGTTGTCACGGCAAGTGACCAGGCAGTCTCTAGACAGGCAGGTTGTCATGGCAAGTGACCAGGCAGTCTCTAGACAGGCAGGTTGTCACAGCAAGTGACCAGGCAGTCTCTAGACAGGCAGGTATATACGACCTGATATGGTGGAGCCTCCAGGTAGGCTGCAGTCGGATGGCAGATGATCGCTCCCAGGTGAGCAGGCAAGAGCCGGGGATCTCTGCAGATGATGTCCGAACTTCAGGATGGAGCTGCAGTCGGATGGCAGATGATCGCTCCCAGGTGAGCAGGCAAGAGCCGGGGATCTCTGCAGATGATGTCCGAACTTCCGGATGGAGCTGCAGTCGGATGGCAGATGATCGCTCCTAGGTGAGCAGGCAAGAGCCGGGGATCTCTGCAGATGACGTCCGAACCTCTGGATGGAACTGCAGACGGATGGCAGACAGGCAAGCCTACAGGTAACAGGCAGGTAACTGGAATCAGGAGCTGAAGGCTGAAACAGAGTTAGACTGCACAGGAACAACATTGCTCGGGCACCTACATTAAGGAGGAAGCCCTTAATATAGGGTGGAGTCCTCCAGCATTGGCTGGAGACTGATTTGGAAAATGCGTGCGGCTCCTTTAAAAGCGGGGAGGGTGCGGGCGCGCGCCCTAAGGCCAGTAGCAGGGAAGGAGCGCGCGGGACCAGCAGGGCGGAAGGAGGACGTCATAGGCGCAGAGGAGGCTGGGAGCACTGAGGACGCTGAGCGCAGGTGAGGAGAGCGACGTCCCTGTCTGGCAGCAGGCAGGGACGCGGGCGCTACAGTACCCCCCCTCTAGGCCCCCCTTCTTTAGGCCAGAAAGAAATTTAGCTAGGATAAGAGGGGCATGGATGTTCTCCCGAGGCTCCCAGTTCTCTCCTCAGGACCAAACCCCTTCCAATCCACCAAAAAATAAGTCTTTCTTCCTACCCTTTTTGTGGCCAGAATGTTCTCTACCTCAAATTCATCATCAGCAGACACTGGAGCAGGAGGTGTACCTGTAGACTTAAAAAAAGAGTTAAGAACCACAGGTTTGAGGAGAGATACATGAAAAGAATTAGGAATTCTCAAATTGGCCGGGAGTTTCAATTTATAGGACACCGGATTGATCTGACTGATGATCTCAAAAGGACCGATGAACCGAGGACCTAACTTGTAGGACGGAATTTTGAGTCGAACATATTTGGACGAAAGCCAGACTTTGTCCCCAGGACGGAATTGAGGAGGATCCAGACGTTTTTTGTCAGCATGTCTTTTCATGCGCTCGGATGACTGAATGAGTGCGGACCGGGTACTCTCCCAGATGGAGGAGAATTCTCTAACCAGAGATTCCGCAGCTGGATTGTCCACAGAGATGGAAACAGGGACAGGGATCCGAGGGTGCTGACCGAAGACTACAAAAAACGGAGACTTGGTGGAAGATTCGCTCTCATGATTATTGTAGGAGAATTCGGCCCAAGGCAGGAGCTCCACCCAGTCAGAATGGTGGGCATTAACGAAGTGTCGAAGATAACTGGTCAAATTCTGATTTATTCGTTCAACTTGTCCATTGGACTGTGGGTGGTAAGCGGAGGAAAAATCCAGGGTGACGTCTAGCAACTTACAAGTGGCTCTCCAGAAACGTGAGGTGAACTGAACCCCACGATCCGACACAATGTGACGAGGCAGACCATGAAGACGGAAGATGTGGCGGATAAAGTCTTTAGCCAACTCAGGTGCAGACGGAAGACCTGGCAGAGGAATGAAGTGAGTCATCTTGGAAAAGCGGTCAGCGACCACCCAAATGACCGTACAACCGGCAGAGACGGGCAGATCTGTTATGAAGTCCATGCCAAATGCTGCCAGGGGCAGCGGGTACAGGAAGCGGAAGAAGACGGCCGGTAGGCAGGTGTCTCGGAACTTTGTTGCGGGCACAGGAAACACAGGCAGAAACAAAGTCTATTACGTCTTTGTGCAGGGTAGGCCACCAATAATGCCGAGTAATGAGTTGGAGGGTCTTTTTTTGACCAGCGTGGCCAGCGAGTTTAGACGAGTGACCCCAATGTAGGATTCTCTTCCGATCGGTTTCTGATATGAACGTCTTACCAGGAGGGAGACGATTTAGACTCACGGGAGCCACCTGCAACACTCTGGCGGGATCGATGATATGTTTAGGCTCATCTTCGAGATCCGACACCAGGAAAGACCGAGACAAGGCATCCGCCTTGACGTTTTTGTCAGCTGGGCGAAAATGCAAAAGAAAATCGAAGCGGGCAAAAAACAAGGACCACCGGGCTTGGCGAGGATTAAGTCTCTGTGCCTGCTGGAGGTATGCCAGATTTTTGTGATCCGTGTAGATGATTACCGGATGAAGAGCCCCTTCGAGTAGGTAACGCCACTCCTCCAATGCCAACTTAATGGCCAATAACTCTCGATCTCCTATGGAGTAGTTGCGCTCGGAGGAGGAGAAGAGTTTGGAGAAGAAACCGCAGGACACCATCCTCCCGGATGGCGATTTTTGGGTAAGAACCGCTCCGGCTCCAGCAGAGGAAGCGTCCACCTCCAGGAAGAACTGCTTGTTGCCATCCGGGCGATGCAGCACTGGAGCGGAAGAGAAGGCCTGTTTCAGAGAAAGGAAGGCCTCCTCTGCTTCGGTCGTCCACTGTTTGGGGTTAGCATCCTTGCGAGTGAGCGCTGAGATTGGAGCAGTCCTGGAAGAGAAGTGCGGTATGAAGAGACGGTAATAGTTGGCGAATCCCAGGAACCGCTGAATGGCCTTCAACCCCTCCGGTCGGGGCCACTTCTCGATGGCAGACAATTTCTCCGGATCCATTCGTAGCCTGTCTGAGAAATGATGTAGCCCAGAAACGGAAGCGATGTCTGCTCAAAGAGGCACTTCTCATATTTGGCGAAGAGGTGATTCTGCCTGAGCCTGAGCAGAACCTGACGAACATCCCTCCGGTGAGACTGAAGATCCGGAGAGAAGACCAAGATGTCGTCAAGATACACCACAACGCAGGAATAGAGGAGGTCCCGGAAGATGTCGTTGACCAACTCCTGAAAGACTGCTGGAGCATTACAGAGACCAAAGGGCATCACCAAGTACTCGTAGTGGCCGTCCCGGGTGTTGAATGCCGTCTTCCATTCATCTCCTCGACGGATACGAACCAGGTTGTATGCTCCACGAAGATCTAGTTTGGTGAAGACTCTAGCCCCTCTAAGACGATCAAACAGTTCTGGAATGAGCGGAAGAGGGTACTTATTCTTCACCGTGATCGAATTTAGGCCTCTGTAGTCAATACAGGGACGGAGAGATCCGTCTTTCTTTTTAACGAAGAAGAAACCTGCTCCCGCTGGGGAGGTAGATTTCCAGATAAATCCCTTTGCTAAGTTCTCCTCGATATATTCGGACATCGACCTGGTCTCAGCAGCAGACAACGGGTAAATACGCCCACGGGGAGGCGTAGTACCGGGTAACAGGTCAATCGGGCAATCATATGGTCTATGCGGGGGTAATGTCTCTGCTTCCTTTTTATTGAAGACATCAGCAAATGACCAATATGGAATCGGGAGTCCAGGTAGATTAGCAGGTGTAGGAGAAGAATAGACAGGATGAACAGGCACCAGACACGTTTTATGACAGTCCTGTCCCCAGCGAAGAACCTCTCCATTCTGCCAGTCGAGCACAGGTGCATGTTTTTGGAGCCAAGGCAGACCTAGTAAGAAAGCATGAGAGAGTCCAGGCAGAACATGAAATGAGATGCTCTCAGAATGCAACATTCCCACCTGCAGGGTTATGACTTCGGTGATAAGTCGGATGGGACGAGGTAGGAGACCCCCATCCACAGCAGCAACAGATACAGGTTCAACAAGAGGTTTGGTGGGAATGTGATACTTCTCTACTAGAGCCTGTGACACGAGATTCCCAGCTGCTCCAGAATCAAGTTGGGCCATTTCGAAGTGGCGGTTCTTACCGATCAGAATTGAAACCGACAGCAGCAGGGATGAAGAGGATTTATTTTGTCTAGATTGACCTCTCCGAGCGAACCTAGACACAGGCGTTTTCCCGACCTCTCCGGACAGGTTTGGATCCAGTGCTCCTTACTGCCGCAGTAGAAGCAACTTTTCTCGGCACGGCGTGAGTCCTGACGGGCTTTGACCATCTTGGTCTGGTCGACCTGTATAGGCTCAGCAGTGTGCACCTGAGGAGAAACGGAAGAGGTTATAGATCTCTGACACGAGGGTGCAAGATGGGAAAATTCTTTTTTACGGGTGATCTCTTTGGCTCGTTCCTGGAACCGAAGATCAATTCGATTGGCAAGATTTATTAAATCATCTAGAGAGGTTGGAACGTCCCGACCGGCAAGTTCGTCTTTAATACGGCCGGACAGACCCTCCCAGAAGACCGAAATTAGAGCTTCATTGTCCCAGGCTAGTTCTGAGGCTAAAGTCCGGAACCGTATGGCATATTGACCAACGGTGAGACTCTCCTGACGGAGACGCAGCAGAGATGATGCAGAGGAAGTCTTCCGTCCAGGTTCGTCGAATACCTTCCGGAAGGCCGAGAGAAAAGCAGGCAGGTCAGATACCAGAGGATCCTCTCTCTACCAGAGAGGATTAAGCCAGGCCAGGGCTTCTCCGGTGAGATGGGACATGATGAAGGCAATTTTGGCCCGGTCAGAGTTAAACTGGTGTGCCAGGAGTTCAAAATGCAGGGTGCACAGATTAATGAAACCCCGAGCCAGAGCAGGATCGCCTCCAAACCTAGGAGGAGCTGACAGTCGGGGTCCGGGAATGGAAACCACGGAATTGGGAATCAGCGGGACTGACGGATTATGAGTCATGGCTCCAGCGATGGTTGCAAGTGATGATTTCAGAGTGTCCAGACGGGATTTGACGTTCCGCAGGTGACCCAGGATGGTCTCCTGTTGAGACCTCTGGCGAGACAGCTCATGACACAGTTC
The DNA here is from genome assembly GCA_033576555.1 of Oophaga sylvatica. NCBI lineage: Eukaryota > Metazoa > Chordata > Amphibia > Anura > Dendrobatidae > Oophaga > Oophaga sylvatica. The sequence continues at coordinate 178,540,354 of JARQOD010000002.1, forward strand.
CGGGAATGAAGGGGTTTGGGTGCCACCGGGTTCCATGGCCCGAGCAAACTGTAACGGGTCTGGTGGGTGGAACTACTGACGAGACAGGTCAGGTTGGTGGAACCACATAGCTTTATTATACAAGAGATTTTACTTGTAAGAGGAGCGGGTGGTGTTGTGAATGGGTTTGAGATGAGTTCTGAGCAGAGGCTCCCTCTGGTGGTTACAAGCGGTCTAGTGAGGATTGGGAATCAGGTGTTACTGATTGGTCTTATTTAAGGGAATCATTTTCCCATCAGGGTTGCCGGTGATCAATTGTTCTGGTCTGAATCCTTCTTTCCAGTTTCCCTTGTAGCCTGCTGTGTCGTGTCTGCATCTCCTGCTATCAGATAAGACAATTTCTTATTTTGTGTTTTTGCTATATTTTTGCATTTTGTCCTGCACTTCTGTGGGGGCCTTCTGGGTCCCCTCCGGGGGCTTTTTGCCCTCTCAGTTTAGTCCAGCCACTGTGTTTTGTACTTTTGCTTTTTGCAGTTTTTTCAGTGGCTGCTGTTTTTGTTACACCAGAGAACTAATTTAGGTGGTAGAGGTCGTGTGATCTCAGGTGTTTTGAAATTAGTATGTTGGTGTTTTTCAGGGTTTTCTGGGATTGCAGTAAGTACCCTTCCTGTCCTTTTCTATTTAGATAGTTTGGGCCCCAGCGTTTGCTCATACTATTTTCTTTCTGTGTCAGTATTTCCTCTTGTCTAACCGCCATTATATGTTTGGGGGCTTTCTATTATCTTTGGGGTTCTGCTCCGGGGCAGATAGCTTTCCTATTTCTATCTTTAGGTGTAGTTAGTTTCTCAGGCTGTGACGAGGCGTCTAGGACCATCGTAGGAACGCTCCACGGCTGCCTCTAGTTGTGGTGGTTAGTCAGGGTACTGCAATCTCATAGATTCCAACTGCTCTGGTGTATTGCCTTTTTTACCTGCACTCCTCAGCTACCGTAACATAACAGTATCACCGGCCATAAAAATTGTATGGTACTCACAGAAGGAAAAAAAAAAAATTTTTGAAGGAAGAAAAGTTGTCAGAGATATTTTTCTGTTTGTTGCATTTTTTTTTTTTTTTTTTTTTCCCTCTGTATCTCTGGGTGCTGGGGAGGATCTTTTCTCCCAATGGAGTTTGCACAGTTGTCTGGCCGTGTGGATCAGCTTGCCACTGAGGTTCAGAGTATTGCTCATATCTTGCTAGGTTGCCTGTTGTGGAACCTAGGATCCCCATGCCAGATTTGTTTTCAGGGGATCGAGCTAAGTTTCAGAATTTCAAAAATAATTGTAAATTGTTTCTTGCCTTAAAATCTAAGTCCTCAGGAAACGCAGCGCAGCAGGTTCAAATTTCATCTCTCTCCTGCGCGGCGATCCTCAGGATTGGGCTTTTTCCCTGACACCTGGGGATCCTGTTTTGAGTGATGTTGATGTATTTTTTCAGGCTTTGGGGTTATTGTACGATGAGCCTAATATCACTGATCAAGCTGAAAAAGCCTTGTTGGCATTAAATCAGGGGCTTGATGACGCTGAGTTATACTGTCAGAGATTCCGTAGGTGGGCAGTCCTGACCAAATGGAATGACGACGCTTTGGCGGCCCTTTTCCGGAAGGGTCTGTCGGATAATGTAAAGGATGTTATGGTGGGATTCCCTGTCCCCTCTGGTCTCAATGATTCTATGTCATTAGCGATTCAAATTGACAGACGTTTGCGTGAGCGGAGAAGTATGCGTGGAGTGGTGTTGCCTTGTGAGCCAGCTGCTGAGCCCATGCAGTGTGATGGAGTGGTGTCTGGGGCACAGCGTCATGAGTTTCGAAAGCGCAATGGGTTATGTTTCTACTGTGGTGATGCCTCTCATGCTATTTCAGTCTGCCCTAAGCGGGGAAGACGTTTTGCACGCTCAGTTGTCTTGGGTAGTGTTCAGACTAAGTTTTTATTAACTGTCACTCTGATATGCTCTCTGTCCTCATTTTCTGCTCAGGCTTTCGTTGATTCTGGAGCAGCTATTAACCTGATGGATTATGATTTTGCTAAACGTTGTGGATTTCCCTTGATACCCCTACAGAAGTCTATTCCCCTACTGGGGATCGATTCTACCCCTTTGGCTGAGAATAAACCCCAGTTTTCTACTCAGGTGATAATGAGGGTTGAACCTGATCACCAGGAGTGCTGCAAATTTTTGGTTCTATATAATCTGCATGACATTATCGTGCTGGGTTTCCCTTGGTTACAGTCTCATAATCCTGTTTTGGATTGGAAATCTGTGTCTGTAACCAGTTGGGGCTGCCAATGTGTTAATACCAACACTCCTGTTTTTTCTGCCTCCCCCCAGGCTGAGGATGTTCCTGACTTTTTGTTTGATTTTTCTGATGTGTTTAGCGAAAGTAAATCTGCATCCTTACCTCCCCATAGGAGCTATGACTGCGCTATTGAATTAGTGCCAGGTAGTAAATTCCCTAAGGGTCGCCTCTTTAACTTGTCTATACCTGAACATGACGCTATGCGGTCTTATATCAAGGAATCATTGGAGAAGGGTCATATCAGACCATCCTCTTCACCCTTAGGTGCCGGTTTTTTCTTTGTGGCCAAAAAAGATGGTTCATTAAGGCCGTGTATTGATTATCGTCTCTTGAACAATATTACTGTGAAATATCAATACCCGTTACCCTTGATTTCTGACCTGTTTTCCAGGGTGAAAAACGCTACTTGGTTTACCAAGCTTGACCTCAGGGGGGCGTATAACCTTATTCGCATTAAGCACGGGGATGAATGGAAGACGGCATTTAACACCCCTGAAGGGCATTTTGAGTACCTTGTGATGCCCTTTGGGCTCACTAATGCTCCTTCCGTCTTCCAGTCCTTCATGAATGACATTTTCAGGGATTTTGTGGACAAGTTTCTGATTGTTTATTTGGATGATATCTTGATTTTTTCTAATGACTGGGACTCTCATGTGAAACATGTTCGAACTGTATTCCAGATTTTGAGACAGAATGCTCTGTATGTGAAGGGATCAAAGTGTCTTTTTGGCGTACAGAAGATCTCATTTCTGGGATTCATTTTGTCCCCATCTGTTATTGAAATGGACCCGGTCAAGGTTACAGGCCATCTGTGATTGGGTCCAACCTACTTCATTAAAGGCTCTTCAGAGATTTTTGGGTTTTGCCAATTTTTATCGTAAATTTATTGGTAATTTCTCTGTTATTGTTAAACCATTAACTGATTTGACCAGAAAGGGTTCTGATGTGGTGAATTGGCCTCCTGAGGCAGTCTCTGCGTTTCAGGAACTTAAGCAGAGATTCACTTCTGCTCCTGTTCTACGGCAGCCTGATGTTTCTCTGCCATTTCAGGTGGAGGTTGATGCCTCTGAAATTGGGGCAGGTGCCGTTTTGTCCCAAAAAGATCCAGAGACCTCTAAAAGTAACCCTTGTGCCTTTTTCTCTCGAAAATTTTCTCCTACTGAACGTAATTATGACGTGGGTAATCGGGAGTTATTGGCCATGAAGTGGGCTTTTGAAGAGTGGAGACATTGGCTGGAGGGAGCCAAACATCAGGTGGTGGTCCTTACGGACCATAAGAATCTGGTCTATCTGGAATCTGCCAAGCGACTCAATCCTAGACAGGCCAGGTGGGCCTTGTTTTTCACACGTTTTAATTTTGTGGTTTCCTTTCTTCCTGGCACTAAGAATGTTAAGGCGGATGCCCTCTCGAGGAGTTTCCTTGCGGACTCTCCTGAGCTATCTGATCCCTCTGTTATTTTGAAGGAGGGTGTAGTTCTTTCCGCCATCTCGCCTAATTTGAGACTTGCTCTGGAGGGGTGTCAGGAGGATAGGCCCGAGCGCTGCCCTGTTGGAAAATTGTTTGTCCCGGACCAATGGAAAAAGAGTGTGATGTCTGAGATTCATTGTTCCGCATTGGCTGGGCATCCCGGAATTTTTGGTACCAGAGACTTGGTTAGTCGGTCCTTTTGGTGGCCTACCTTGTCTCGCGATGTCAGGGAATTTGTGCAGTCCTGCGGGACTTGCTCTCGCTCCAAGCCTTGCTCTCGCTCTAGTGGTTTGTTGATGCCATTGCCTGTGCCCAAGAGACCATGGACCCATATCTCTATGGATTTCATTTCCGATCTTCCTGTTTCTCAGAGAATGACCACCATCTGGGTAATTTGTGATAGGTTTTCCAAAATGATACATCTTGTGCCATTACCTAAGTTGCCTTCCTCCTCTGAATTGGTGCCGTTGTTCCTTCAGCACGTGGTTCGTTTACACGGCATTCCTGAGAACATTGTGCTGACAGAGGAGTCCAGTTTGTTTCCAGATTTTGGAGGACTTTTTGTTCTAAACTGGGTGTTCAATTGTCTTTCTCCTCGGCATTTCATCCTCAGACCAATGGTCAAACTGAGAGAACAAACCAGACATTGGAGACTTATCTAAGATGCTTTGTGTCTGCTGATCAGGATGACTGGGTCTCTTTTTTGCCTTTGGCTGAGTTTGCTCTTAATAATAGGGCTAGCTCTGCCACTTTGATGTCTCCGTTTTTCTGTAATTCTGGGTTTCACCCTCGATTTTCTTCAGGACAGACGGAGGCTTCTGTCTGTCCAGGTGTTGACTCTGTTGTTGAGCGTATGCAGCAGATTTGGGACCAGGTAGTGGAGAGGTTGTCCCTCTCTCAGGAGAAGGCCCAGCGGTTTGCTAACCGGCATAGGACTGATGGTCCTCGGTTTAAAGTGGGGGACTTGGTCTGGTTGTCCTCAAAGAATATTCCTATGAGAGTAGCATCTCCTAAATTTAAGCCTAGGTTCATTGGACCTTATAAGATCATGGAGATTATTAATCCTGTTTCTTTTCGTTTGCTTCTTCCAGGGACATTTAAGATCCATAACGTGTTCCACAAGTCCTTGTTGAAGAGGTTTGTTGAGCCAGTGGTTCCTGCTGCTGTGCCTCCTGACCCTGTTTTGGTTGAGGGCAATCTGGAGTATGTGGTTGAGAAAATATTGGATTCTCGTTTTTCTAGACGAAGACTCCAGTATTTGGTTAAATGGAGAGGTTATGGTCAGGAAGATAATTCTTGGGTGTTTGCTTCGGACATCCATGCTAGGAGACTTATCCGTGCGTATCATAGAACTCATCCTGACGACCTGGTTGCTCAAATGAGGGTTCGGTGACCCTCCTCAAGGGGGGGGTACTGTTGTGAATGGGTTTGAGATGAGTTCTGAGCAGAGGCTCCCTCTGGTGGTTACAAGCGGTGCTAGTGAGGATTGGGAATCAGGTGTTACTGATTGGTCTTATTTAAGGGAATCATTTTCCCATCAGGGTTGCCGGTGATCAATTGTTCTGGTCTGAATCCTTCTTTCCAGTTTCCCTTGTAGCCTGCTGTGTCGTGTCTGCATCTCCTGCTATCAGATAAGACAATTTCTTATTTTGTGTTTTTGCTATATTTTTGATTTTGTCCTGCACTTCTGTGGGGGCCTTCTGGGTCCCCTCCGGGGGCTTTTGCCCTCTCAGTTTAGTCCAGCCACTGTGTTTTGTACTTTTGCTTTTTGCAGTTTTTTCAGTGGCTGCTGTTTTTGTTACACCAGAGAACTAATTTAGGTGGTAGAGGTCGTGTGATCTCAGGTGATTTTGAAATTAGTATGTTGGTGTTTTTCAGGGTTTTCTGGGATTGCAGTAAGTACCCTTCCTGTCCTTTTCTATTTAGATAGTTTGGGCCCCAGCGTTTGCTCATACTATTTTCTTTCTGTGTCAGTATTTCCTCTTGTCTAACCGCCATTACTATGTTTGGGGGCTTTCTATTATCTTTGGGGTTCTGCTCCGGGGCAGATAGCTTTCCTGTTTCTATCTTTAGGTGTAGTTAGTTTCTCAGGCTGTGACGAGGCGTCTAGGACCATCGTAGGAACGCTCCACGGCTGCCTCTAGTTGTGGTGGTTAGTCAGGGTACTGCAATCTCATAGATTCCAACTGCTCTGGTGTATTTCCTTTTTACCTGCACTCCTCAGCTACCGTAACATAACAGGGTGGCACCTGGGAAAAGGGCAGGGATTCACAGCAGAGGATATAGGTAGTTTCTGGACAGGCAGGTTTGTCACAGCAAGTGACCAAGGAAGTCTCTGGGTAGGCAGGTTGTAACGGTAAGTAACCGAGGCAGTCTCTGGACAGGCAGGTTGTCACGGCAAGTGACCAAGGCAGTCTCTGGGACAGGCAGGTTGTCACGGCAAGTGACCAGGCAGTCTCTGGGACAGGCAGGTTGTCACGGCAAGTGACCAGGCAGTCTCTGGGCAGGCAGGTTGTCACGGCAGGTGACCAGGCAGTCTCTGGGCAGGCAGGTTGTCACGGCAAGTGACCAGGAAGTCTCTAGACAGGCAGGTTGTCACAGCAAGTGACCAGGCAGACTCTGGGCAGGCAGGTTGTCACGGCAAGTGACCAGGCAGTCTCTAGACAGGCAGGTTGTCACAGCAAGTGACCAGGCAGTCTCTAGACAGGCAGGTTGTCACAGCAAGTGACCAGGCAGTCTCTAGACAGGCAGGTATATACGACCTGATATGGTGGAGCCTCCAGGTAGGCTGCAGTCGGATGGCAGATGATCGCTCCCAGGTGAGCAGGCAAGAGCCGGGGATCTCTGCAGATGATGTCCGAACTTCAGGATGGAGCTGCAGTCGGATGGCAGATGATCGCTCCCAGGTGAGCAGGCAAGAGCCGGGGATCTCTGCAGATGATGTCCGAACTTCCGGATGGAGCTGCAGTCGGATGGCAGATGATCGCTCCTAGGTGAGCAGGCAAGAGCCGGGGATCTCTGCAGATGACGTCCGAACCTCTGGATGGAACTGCAGACGGATGGCAGACAGGCAAGCCGACAGGTAACAGGCAGGTAACTGGAATCAGGAGCTGAAGGCTGAAACAGAGTTAGACTGCACAGGAACAACATTGCTCGGGCACCTACATTAAGGAGGAAGCCCTTAATATAGGGTGGAGTCCTCCAGCATTGGCTGGAGACTGATTTGGAAAATGCGCGCGGCTCCTTTAAGAGCGGGGGAGGGTGCGGGCGCGCGCCCTAAGGCCAGTAGCAGGGAAGGAGCGCGCGGGACCAGCAGGGCGGAAGGAGGACGTCATAGGCGCAGAGGAGGCTGGGAGCACTGAGGACGCTGAGCGCAGGTGAGGAGAGCGACGTCCCTGTCTGGCAGCAGGCAGGGACGCGGGCGCTACATAGTTGAAATCTCCCATGACCACTATGTCATATTTTTAGGAGATCTTGGCCATTTGACTCATAAAGAGTTCATCCATATCTTCAGCTTGCACAGGCGGCCATAGTAAATGCCTACAATGTTGTCCTTTCCGTTGTTCTCTCCTTGTATTCTTACCCAGTATCCACAGAACTCCCAGTCTCTGAAGCTTCAATCTCTGTGCAGATATACGCTTTTCTCACATACAATGCGACACCTCCTCCTCGTTTATCAACTCTGTTTCTTGAAAATAAGTTGCATCCTTCTAGTCTTGTATTTCAATCATGTGTATCGTCCCACCAAGTTTCAGTGATTCCAATGACATCATATTTCTTTTCCTGCGTTAGTAGTTCCATTCTACTTGTTTGTTTCCCATACTTTGTGCATTTTTATAGAAACATCATAGTTTGTGATTGGTTTCTCTTTCTTCAATATTTTCGTTATTTAGATTTTTTTGTCTTTGTTCTTCCTTTCCACTTCTAATAGCAGAGCTGTCATTAGTATTTGTCAAGTGTAGGGCTTTTTTCTGGCCTTTTGCTTCCCTTCCCACATTGTTCTAGTTTAAAGCTCTCCTGATGAGTGTAGCAAGGTGACTTCCAAATACATGTTTTCCAGTCTTCATAAGGTGCACTTCATCTCTAGCAAGTAATCCATCGTATAGGTAATTCGCTCCGTGATCCAGAAATCCAAATCCTTGCTGAAGGCACCATCGACGTAGCCAGTTGTTCACCTGCAGAATCTTATTCCACCTCCTTGTTCCATGGCCATCCACTGGGAGGATGGAAGAGAAGACCACCTGCGCTACCCAGTTCTTTCACTTTCTCACCAAAGTTTTCAGTCACTGCAGATGGTTTCCAGGTCCTTTCTTGCAGTGTCATTTGTCTACACATGTATTAGCAGGAATGGGTAGTCATCTGTAGGTCTAAAGAGTCATGATATCCTGTCAGACACATTATTAATTTTTGCGCCTGGAAGACAGCACATTTCTTTTGAGGTTATATCTGGTCTGCAGATAGCAGTCTCTGTTCCTCTCAATAGGGAATCCCGCATGACAACTAATCTACATTTATTCTTCACAACATTTTTCTTTCTCCATCCAGGTGGACTCTGAGGGCGTAGAAGGTTGTTCTTTGTTGGCAAAGTCTTATCTTGATATATTTCTTCATCGTTCTCCTGCGTGAGAGCCTGGTACTGGTTCCTGAGTAGTATGGGTGCTGACTGCCTCCCGATCCTCCTGCTTCTCTGGGTCACATTCTTCCATCCCCCTGTTTCTTCAGGTGCACTTCGAATTTCTTCTCTTTCTGTAGCATGAAGAGATAATTCTACTCTAAGAACTCTTCACCTTCCTTAATGGTTTTCAATGTAGCTAAGTTCTCTTCTAGATTTTGCAACTTTTCCTCCAACAGGGACACAAGCTTGCATTTCTGGCATATGAAGTTTGGCTTTTTCACTGGAAAGTCTGTGAACATGTAGCAAGAAATGCAGCTCACCAAATGGCTCCTGGCCTCTTCCATGTTCTTATTGTTCCTGAGATATGAAAGTGGTGAAAAACGTGCCAAAATTTGCACGCCAGTATGCGTGCAGTTTACCGATGTCCTCCTTTCAGCTGGAACAACCAAAATCCAGTGTTCTTTGAGCTCACTGAGACTCTTTACTTATCCCAGAATGCACTGGGAAAATGCAAATTATCTCCTCAGGACTCCTCCCCTGGTTACAGTATAAATGTACTTTATAAATATATGTGTGACCAGTACAAAATACTGGCACATGACATGAATTATTAATTCCAAAGACCATACTAAGGAGCAGGGGGCACTCATTGCGGGTGGAAGAAAGGCGATTCCGTCATCTAAATAGGAAAGGGTTCTTTACGGTTAGAGCAGTCAGACTGTGGAATGCCCTACCACAAGAGGTAGTAATGGTATACACTATAACAGATTTTAAAAAAGTTCATGACGATTTCATTGATACACATAACATTGTGGGTTCTAGTTAAATTAATGACGAAATGTACAAATGGTAGAGGATGGTTGAACTTGATGGACCTAGGCCTTTTTTTCAACTTATGTAACTATGTAACTATGAAACCTATTCTAGGTTACTGTAGCCTATGCATTTCCTATAGTAGCGATTTATTTGGAAGGCTTTCCTTGTATTATGGCCTCACCAACACTGTCATACAGTAGGCCTTCCCCATAATCCTTATATCAAATATTTTCAGATGACAAGTATATGTTATTACTAATACTAGCACAAGAACTATATATATTTCTTTTTATTACATTTGCTTGGTATTTAGAGTTTATAGGTTTTCTCGATGTAAGTAAGTGTGTCTTTGGATAAAGTAAGTGAGGCTTTGCATAAAGACATGTTTCTTCTGTTTAGTATGTCAAGAAAAGATGAAGTTTTTTTACTTCGTTCATAAGTTGAAACGCACAATTCCTATTTGATTATTGAATGATACTTATAAACATACCACCTACAGAGCTGTCTTCAACCTAAACTTATAATTAAGGCTCAGTTTCCTTTGTTTACCTTGGTACATGTCACATTGTTGTTATCTACTAAACATAATAGAATACACAAGGGATGATTGATATTAATTAGAAGAAAGTGAAACAGTCTTCAAATGTCAAATGTTGTTTGCTAGATATCACTGAATGAATGAACATTTTTGAAGCTATAATTCTGGAAGAAAATGAAATGTTTAATTATTTGTAATGCATAGCAGATGGAAAAACAATTCAATCTGTTAAATCAGTGTCTTCCGAAAGTAAATACAAAAATTGTTCACCAACTAATGTATAATCAGAATCCATTAAAAATATCTGGTTCATACACTATTTATACTTAGGATTGTTGTCCTGTACTCTATGGCTGACAAAAAAAGATGAAGAGTTTTAAATAGAGATGAGTGAATCTTTTCTAATTCAAGTTCACTGACTACACATGGGGAAGATGAAAGAGAGAGAGAACATTGCTGACCATAAGAGCTTATACTTTACAGGGGAGAAAGAGAGGACCCCACCAACCACAAGAGCTTACACTTTACAGGAGAGAGAACACACTGCTCACCATAAGAAGTTTCACTATACTGGAGAGAGAGAGACTTACCCAGTGACTCTTATCAAAAAGAATATAACTCTGCAGTACAAACTGTGCTCCACTGGGAACCACAGATTTCTGATGGTCCAGATACTGACCACTACTGTAGAAGTTATGATAATCAATAATTTGTTATAGCTGCCAGGAATTATGTGGAAGCCTGCATGGATATGTAAAATGACATTAGCCTGTTCTCTGATGCTTCAGCAGTGTGAGATATGGAGCTGGACGAGTTTTTTTATGAAACAGGAATAGAATCTCAAAATGTTCGAATACAAGTGAAACAAGAACCCTGTTGAGGCCTGTGGAGTCTCCTGGTAGGCAAATAGCAGGTGTGGGAGGGACTGTTCTCAGTTGCGCCCATGGGAGTCAACCAACATCTTAAGCATCTGCTTCAGGATTCCATTAAACCATTCTGACAGGCTGTTGGTCTGTGCGTGGTACTGCTTGGTCACCAGATGTTGCTCTTGTATCTGATTACAGAGGAACTCCATCAGCTCCGATATGAACGGGGTCCCCTAGTTGGTGGGCACTTCCTGGTGAAAACCCACTCAGAAGAAAATATCCAGTAAGGCGGTGGCCACCTTATTGGCCAGAGTGGATGACAAGGCTACTGCTTCTGGGTAGCGAGTGGCATAGTCTACTATCGTCAGCTGCTTGGAGTGGCCATCAGGCCAAACAATTCAACAGCCACCCTCCTGAAAGGCTCTTCAATAATGGGCAAAGTTACCAGGGGTGCTTTGGGGTGCCTCCCCGCCTTCCCCACCCTCTGACTGGTGTCTGCCTACTGTACGAACGGCAGTAGGCAGCCACATTGGTCTCCATCCTGGGCCAGTAGAAATGCTGGGCTAGCCTGGTCTTTGTCTTAGTGATCCCTAGATGTCCGGCCATCATAATCTCATGTGCAATCCGCAACAACTCTGCCCTGAATGGATAAGGTACCACCAACTGTCGGTCCCCAGGCCATGCTTCCAGTGAACCTCGTTAGACCTTTACCCAGCACAGCCGTCCTTTGTCCCAGGCCACCCGCTCTATGTCTGAGTCTGAGGGAGGCTGTGCCACATGATCCTTGAGAACTTTCAGGCTGTCATCAATATCCAATGCCGCCTGGAAACCCTGACGGGATGTGGCCAGAATAGACAAAATCACCATGTCTTCTGTCAGTTCCCCAGAACCTGTCTTCTGGCCTCCGTCTGACCCGGAAGCCACTTGGTCAGAAGGGAGGAAGCTGTTGGACCTCTGAGGGTACTGGCGCTACCACTGTGCATTACAGCAGCCATGGCCACTGCAACTGTGAGTAGTGCCTGCTTCTCCACTGCTCTCAATCAAGTCACTGCTCCAAACTGACTACCCTACCCTCTGATATCTTGGTCATAGAAAAATCCTGCAATGAGGCCTTACCTGGTATCCCTACTTCTCCTGGGACAGTCATGCCCTCAATTGCATGCTCCCCCTTTGCAGATGTCTGTTCCCTTTCTGTCCCATTCTTGACAACCTCACAGGACAAATGGTTCCAGCGTGCTGGCTGGCCACACTCTAAGGTATTAGTACAACTTGCTCAATTGCTCTCTCCCCCGAGTCGAGAGGGACACAGAACATCACACACCCCCACATTCCCATCAGTAGGCATGTTAATCACATTGACATGAACATGGGTGGACATTATGTTGCCTGGAGGATCAGGCTTTGGAGGTTCAGTGACCACATACTGGACACTAACCGCCCCAAGTCCGTCCCAAGTAAAACACTTGCGCGAATATTTGAGATTACCTCCACCTTCCGCACTCCCTTTGCGGCACACCTTGGCAATGGGTAGCACTGGCTAGACTCCTCCAATCTCGGAGACAGTAAGGTTTTTTCCCAGGGACCAAATCCTGTGGAGACACCAGCTCAGGCCACACAAGGCTCATCTCAGCGCCAGTGTCCCATGGCCATGGCCTGGCCTACGGTGATGGGCTAAAAGATGTCAAGGGACATCCCACCACACCCACCCACACACAAAACAGTGGATGATTTCTGGGAAGGGGACGGGTCCTTCTGGCCCTGGGGACACATGTCTTTGAAGTATCTTGACTGTTTGTAGAGATGACACAGTCATAGTTCCCCCAACAACGTGGAGAGGGAAGCATGGGTAGGTGCCCTCCTGGGTTTGGGGGAAGGGACAGCAGGTACCGCGTTCATCTTACTCCCTCTCCAGCACACAGGTTTCTTGGCCTCTCAAGTCCTGTTGTTGGAGTACTCATCTGCATATTTTGGAGCTTCTTCCGGTACATCTCAGGGTCAAGTTGTGCTGCCGGACCAAAGCCTGCTTGATGTCCTCATAGCTCAGGGTAGTCTTGCTGGGCAGGCACACAAAGATTTTCAGGGCCTTAACCCTGAGGTGAGGGGTTAAGAACCGGACCCACTCATTCTCAGGCAGAAGGTACTGATGGCAAGTAAGAAAGTGTCCAAGTCCCTTCCTTTGTCCAGCAGGGGAAAGTCCTCTGCCCGTAGCTTCAGGACCCAGATCTCAGGGACTCGTGACTTGCTGGGTCTGCAGCTGGAGCTAAAGTTGGAGCTTGAGCATTTGTCGCTGATGCTCGCGCTCGGCTTTATCGCAACGTTTTGCTGCTGCTATGAGGGTCTCATAGGTGGCTTTATCTCCCACCTAGAGACTTGACCAGTGCAGCTTGCAGGAGTGTATTCCAGCCTGACTAGCTTGGAGGATGACTCTTTGAGAAGCCTGGGCTAGACTTCCACTCTGTTTGAGCAACATTATTGTAACGGGTCTGGTGGTGGAACTACTGACGAGACAGGTCAGGTTGGTGGAACCACAAAGCTTTATTATACAAGAGAGTCTACTTGTAAGAGAGCGGGTGGCACCTGGGAAAAGGGCAGGGAATCACGGCAGGGGATATAGGTAGTCTCTGGACAGGCAGGTTTGTCACAGCAAGTGACCAAGGAAGTCTCAGGCAGGCAGGTTGTAACGGTAAGTAACCGAGGCAGTCTCTGGACAGGCAGGTTGTCACGGCAAGTGACCAAGGCAGTCTCTGGGACAGGCAGGTTGTCACGGCAAGTGACCAGGGCAGTCTCTGGGACAGGCAGGTTGTCACGGCAAGTGACCAGGCAGTCTCTGGGACAGGCAGGTTGTCACGGCAAGTGACCAGGCAGTCTCTGGACAGGCAGGTTGTCACGGCAAGTGACCAGGCAGTCTCTGGACAGGCAGGTTGTCACGGCAAGTGACCAGGCAGTCTCTAGACAGGCAGGTATATACGACCTGATATGGTGGAGCCTCCAGGTAGGCTGCAGTCGGATGGCAGATGATCGCTCCCAGGTGAGCAGGCAAGAGCCGGGGATCTCTGCAGATGATGTCCGAACTTCCGGATGGAGCTGCAGTCGGATGGCAGATGATCGCTCCCAGGTGAGCAGGCAAGAGCCGAGGATCTCTGCAGATGATGTCCGAACTTCCGGATGGAGATGCAGTCGGATGGCAGATGATCGCTCCTAGGTGAGCAGGCAAGAGCCGGGATCTCTGCAGATGACGTCCGAACCTCTGGATGGAACTGCAGACGGATGGCAGACAGGCAAGCCGACAGGTAACAGGCAGGTAACTGGAATCAGGAGCTGATGGCTGAAACAGAGTTAGACTGCACAGGAACAACATTGCTCGGGCACCTACATTAAGGAGGAAGCCCTTAATATAGGGTGGAGTCCTCCAGCATTGGCTGGAGACTGATTTGGAAAATGCGCGCGGCTCCTTTAAGAGCGGGGGAGGTGCGGGCGCGCGCCCTAAGGCCAGTAGCAGGGAAGGAGCGCGCGGGACCAGCAGGGCGGAAGGAGGGCGCCGAGGATGCCAGAGGCACAGAGGAGGCTGGGAGCACTGAGGACGCTGAGCGCAGGTGAGGAGAGCGACGTCCCTGTCTGGCAGCAGGCAGGGACGCGGGCGTTACAGTACCCCCCCCTCTAGGCCCCCCCTTCTTTAGGCCAGAAAGAAATTTAGCTAGGATAAGAGGGGCATGGATGTTCTCCCGAGGCTCCCAGGTTCTCTCCTCAGGACCAAACCCCTTCCAATCCACCAAAAAATAAGTCTTTCTTCCTACCCTTTTTGTGGCCAGAATGTTCTCTACCTCAAATTCATCATCAGCAGACACTGGAGCAGGAGGTGTACCTGTAGACTTAAAAAAAGAGTTAAGAACCACAGGTTTGAGGAGAGATACATGAAAAGAATTAGGAATTCTCAAATTGGCCGGGAGTTTCAATTTATAGGACACCGGATTGATCTGACTGATGATCTCAAAAGGACCGATGAACCGAGGACCTAACTTGTAGGACGGAATTTTGAGTCGAACATATTTGGACGAAAGCCAGACTTTGTCCCCAGGACGGAATTGAGAAGGATCCAGACGTTTTTTGTCAGCATGTCTTTTCATGCGCTCGGATGACTGAATGAGTGCGGACCGGGTACTCTCCCAGATGGAGGAGAATTCTCTAACCAGAGATTCCGCAGCTGGATTGTCCACAGAGATGGAAACAGGGACAGGGATCCGAGGGTGCTGACCGAAGACTACAAAAAACGGAGACTTGGTGGAAGATTCGCTCTCATGATTATTGTAGGAGAATTCGGCCCAAGGCAGGAGCTCCACCCAGTCAGAATGGTGGGCATTAACGAAGTGTCGAAGATAACTGGTCAAATTCTGATTTATTCGTTCAACTTGTCCATTGGACTGTGGGTGGTAAGCGGAGGAAAAATCCAGGGTGACGTCTAGCAACTTACAAGTGGCTCTCCAGAAACGTGAGGTGAACTGAACCCCACGATCCGACACAATGTGACGAGGCAGACCATGAAGACGGAAGATGTGGCGGATAAAGTCTTTAGCCAACTCGGGTGCAGACGGAAGACCTGGCAGAGGAATGAAGTGAGCCATCTTGGAAAAGCGGTCAGCGACCACCCAAATGACCGTACAACCGGCAGAGACGGGCAGATCCGTAATGAAGTCCATGGCTATATGCTGCCAGGGAGCAGCGGGTACAGGAAGCGGAAGAAGACGGCCGGTAGGCAGGTGTCTCGGAACTTTGTTGCGGGCACAGGAAACACAGGCAGAAACAAAGTCTATTACGTCTTTGTGCAGGGTAGGCCACCAATAATGCCGGGTAATGAGTTGGAGGGTCTTTTTTTGACCAGCGTGGCCAGCGAGTTTAGACGAGTGACCCCAATGTAGGATTCTCTTCCGATCGGTTTCTGATATGAACGTCTTACCAGGAGGGAGACGATTTAGACTCACGGGAGCCACCTGCATCACTCTGGCGGGATCGATGATATGTTTAGGCTCATCTTCGAGATCCGATACCAGGAAAGACCGAGACAAGGCATCCGCCTTGACGTTTTTGTCAGCAGGGCGAAAATGCAAAAGAAAATCGAAGCGGGCAAAAAACAAGGACCACCGAGCTTGGCGAGGATTAAGTCTCTGTGCCTGCTGGAGGTATGCCAGATTTTTGTGGTCCGTGTAGATGATTACCGGATGAAGAGCCCCTTCGAGTAGGTAACGCCACTCCTCCAATGCCAACTTAATGGCCAATAACTCTCGATCTCCTATGGAGTAGTTGCGCTCGGAGGAGGAGAAGAGTTTGGAGAAGAAACCGCAGGATACCATCCTCCCGGATGGCGATTTTTGGGTAAGAACCGCTCCGGCTCCAGCAGAGGAAGCGTCCACCTCCAGGAAGAACTGCTTGTTGCCATCCGGGCGATGCAGCACTGGAGCGGAAGAGAAGGCCTGTTTCAGAGAAAGGAAGGCCTCCTCTGCTTCGGTCGTCCACTGTTTGGGGTTAGCATCCTTGCGAGTGAGCGCTGAGATTGGAGCAGTCCTGGAAGAGAAGTGCGGTATGAAGAGACGGTAATAGTTGGCAAATCCCAGGAACCGCTGAATGGCCTTCAACCCCTCCGGTCGGGGCCACTTCTTGATGGCAGACAATTTCTCCGGATCCATTCGTAGGCCTGTCTGAGAAATTATGTAGCCCAGAAACGGAAGCGATGTCTGCTCAAAGAGGCACTTCTCATATTTGGCGAAGAGGTGATTCTGCCTGAGCCTGAGCAGAACCTGACGAACATCCCTCCGGTGAGACTGAAGATCCGGAGAGAAGACCAAGATGTCGTCAAGATACACCACAACGCAGGAATAGAGGAGGTCCCGGAAGATGTCGTTGACCAACTCCTGAAAGACTGCTGGAGCATTACAGAGACCAAAGGGCATCACCAAGTACTCGTAGTGGCCGTCCCGGGTGTTGAATGCCGTCTTCCATTCATCTCCTCGACGGATACGAACCAGGTTGTATGCTCCACGAAGATCTAGTTTGGTGAAGACTCTAGCCCCTCTAAGACGATCAAACAGTTCTGGAATGAGCGGAAGAGGGTACTTATTCTTCACCGTGATCGAATTTAGGCCTCTGTAGTCAATACAGGGACGGAGAGATCCGTCTTTCTTTTTAACGAAGAAGAAACCTGCTCCCGCTGGGGAGGTAGATTTCCGGATGAATCCCTTTGCTAAGTTCTCCTCGATATATTCGGACATCGACCTGGTCTCAGCAGCAGACAACGGGTAAATACGCCCACGGGGAGGCGTAGTACCGGGCAACAGGTCAATCGGGCAATCATATGGTCTATGCGGGGTAATGTCTCTGCTTCCTTTTTATTGAAGACATCAGCAAATGACCAATATGGAATCGGGAGTCCAGGTAGATTAGCAGGTGTAGGAGAAGAATAGACAGGATGAACAGGCACCAGACACGTTTTATGACAGTCCTGTCCCCAGCGAAGAACCTCTCCATTCTGCCAGTCGAGCACAGGTGCATGTTTTTGGAGCCAAGGCAGACCTAGTAAGAAAGCATGAGAGAGTCCGGGTAAAACATGAAACGAGATGCTCTCAGAATGCAACATTCCCACCTGCAGGGTTATGACTTCGGTGATAAGTCGGATGGGACGAGGTAGGAGGCCCCCATCCACAGCAGCAACAGATACAGATTCAACAAGAGGTTTGGTGGGAATGTGATACTTCTCTACTAGAGCCTGTGACACGAGATTCCCAGCTGCTCCAGAATCAAGTTGGGCCATTTCGAAGTGGCGGTTCTTACCGATCAGAATTGAAACCGACAGCAGCAGGGATGAAGAGGATTTATTTTTGTCTAGATTGACCTCTCCGAGCGAACCTAGACACAGGCGTTTCCCGACTTCTCCGGACAGGTTTGGATCCAGTGCTCCTTACTGCCGCAGTAGAAGCAACTTTTCTCGGCACGGCGTGAGTCCTGACGGGCTTTGACCATCTTGGTCTGGTCGACCTGCATAGGCTCAGCAGTGTGCACCTGAGGAGAAACGGAATAGGTTATAGATCTCTGACACGAGGGTGCAAGATGGGAACATTCTTTTTTACGGGTGATCTCTTTGGCTCGTTCCTGGAACCGTAGATCAATTCGATTGGCAAGATTTATTAAATCATCTAGAGAGGTTGGAACGTCCCGACCGGCAAGTTCGTCTTTAATACGGCCAGACAGACCCTCCCAGAAGACCGAAATTAGAGCTTCATTGTCCCAAGCTAGTTCTGAGGCTAAAGTCCGGAACCGTATGGCATATTGACCAACGGTGAGACTCTCCTGACGGAGACGCAGCAGAGATGATGCAGAGGAAGTCTTCCGTCCAGGTTCGTCGAATACCTTCCGGAAGGCCGAGAGAAAAGCAGGCAGGTCAGACACCAGAGGATCCTCTCTCTCCCAGAGAGGGTTAAGCCAGGCCAGGGCCTCTCTGGTGAGATGGGACATGATGAAGGCAACTTTGGCCCGGTCAGAGTTAAACTGGTGTGCCAGGAGTTCAAAATGCAGGGTGCACAGATTAATGAAACCCCGAGCCAGAGCAGGATCGCCTCCAAACCTAGGAGGAGCTGACAGTCGGGGTCCGGGAATGGAAACCACGGAATTGGGAATCAGCGGGACTGACGGATTATGAGTCATGGCTCCAGGGATGGTTGCTGGTGATGAATTCAGAGTGTCCAGACGGGAATTGACGTTCCGCAGGTGACCCAGGATGGCCTCCTGTTGAGACCTCTGGCGAGACAGCTCATGACACAGTTCCGGGAGTGAAGGGGTTTGGGTGCCACCGGGTTCCATGGCCCGAGCAAACTGTAACGGGTCTGGTGGGTGGAACTACTGACGAGACAGGTCAGGTTGGTGGAACCACAAAGCTTTATTATACAAGAGAGTCTACTTGTAAGAGAGGGGTGGCACCTGGGAAAAGGGCAGGGAATCACGGCAGGGGATATAGGTAGTCTCTGGACAGGCAGGTTTGTCACAGCAAGTGACCAAGGAAGTCTCAGGGCAGGCAGGTTGTAACGGTAAGTAACCGAGGCAGTCTCTGGACAGGCAGGTTGTCACGGCAAGTGACCAAGGCAGTCTCTGGGACAGGCAGGTTGTCACGGCAAGTGACCAGGGCAGTCTCTGGGACAGGCAGGTTGTCACGGCAAGTGACCAGGCAGTCTCTGGGACAGGCAGGTTGTCACGGCAAGTGACCAGGCAGTCTCTGGACAGGCAGGTTGTCACGGCAAGTGACCAGGCAGTCTCTGGACAGGCAGGTTGTCACGGCAAGTGACCAGGCAGTCTCTAGACAGGCAGGTATATACGACCTGATATGGTGGAGCCTCCAGGTAGGCTGCAGTCGGATGGCAGATGATCGCTCCCAGGTGAGCAGGCAAGAGCCGGGGATCTCTGCAGATGATGTCCGAACTTCCGGATGGAGCTGCAGTCGGATGGCAGATGATCGCTCCCAGGTGAGCAGGCAAGAGCCGAGGATCTCTGCAGATGATGTCCGAACTTCCGGATGGAGATGCAGTCGGATGGCAGATGATCGCTCCTAGGTGAGCAGACAAGAGCCGGGGATCTCTGCAGATGACGTCCGAACCTCTGGATGGAACTGCAGACGGATGGCAGACAGGCAAGCCGACAGGTAACAGGCAGGTAACTGGAATCAGGAGCTGATGGCTGAAACAGAGTTAGACTGCACAGGAACAACATTGCTCGGGCACCTACATTAAGGAGGAAGCCCTTAATATAGGGTGGAGTCCTCCAGCATTGGCTGGAGACTGATTTGGAAAATGCGCGCGGCTCCTTTAAGAGCGGGGGAGGGTGCGGGCGCGCGCCCTAAGGCCAGTAGCAGGGAAGGAGCGCGCGGGACCAGCAGGGCGGAAGGAGGGCGCCGAGGATGCCAGAGGCGCAGAGGAGGCTGGGAGCACTGAGGACGCTGAGCGCAGGTGAGGAGAGCGAAGTCCCTGTCTGGCAGCAGGCAGGGACGCGGGCGCTACAATTATCTTCTACCTCCTCCCCACTGTCCATAGCATTGGCCATCTCCCTGGCTCTGCCTCTGTTGCCACTGGCCATCCTTACAATCTATGGTCACTGACATAAATCTGCAACCTGATGCACCCACACACCTTACAGTATTTGCACACAGACTGTCTAGTGCTGAGCTTATCTTAAGACCCCAGCAACAAAAAGCTACTGATGGTAGTTTTTAGCTTCTGAGAGTATGGGTCCCACACTCACACACTATTATCTCGATCCCACCATTCTGCCACCACATATGATGAACCCACACCTCACCAACCGCCTGACGTCACTATTATGTCAGACTGATCACATAATGCAGTCTCCCCACTATTACCAACGTGATGCTCTGCATGCCCTGGGGACATGTAAGGTCAGTTTGGTACACTTTTACGCAGACATCCCCTGTTCACATGGGCCCAAGGGAGACACAGGGAGAGGATGTGGCCCATGCAGTCACTGACATGGTATCACACACTCTCACAACCCTGACAGGCTGTGAGGCCCCTTTCACTAGCCCCAGTGAAACAGAGTGCTGCCAGCCTGGTACAAATGCCACCATACTTAAGGGCACACTAGACAATCTATTTATATAATTGCCTTGTAAAGTTTTCAGTTTCTGTTCTGTCCAGATGTGACCGTACCCCAGAATTCCAAGCGGAGGAAGTTCACCGACTGTCATATTGGGACACCCAAGTGATGGGTGTCTCAATATGGAAACTGCTGTTGGTACCAACCAATTGCGTGGTACTACCAGCGAACACCGTTGCACCATACACACACTCTCACACAAACTTACACACTCACACAGACTCACTCACACATTTAGACTCACACTTAAACTCACACACTCAGACTCACACTCACATACACACACTCACACTTACATTCACACTCATATTATCACACTCACATTCACACTCACTCTCACACTCACTCTCACACTCACATGCACACACTCACTCTCACACTCACACACACTCAAACTCACTCTCACACTGTCACACTCACACACTCAGACTCACACACTCACACTCATACACTCACACTCACTCTCACACTCACTATCACACTCACTATCACACTCTCACACTCCCACACTCACACACTCACACACTAACACTTACACACTCACATACTCACACTCACACTAACACACTCACACAGCCTCTTGCGTGGTACCAACAGCGGAACACCGCCACTGTGTCTGCGCGAATTCCACGCAGGTGCAGTTAATCATTTGGCTGATCCCGACGGCAGCTATGCGACGTGTCTACAGGCAGAGGAAGCCGGTCACGTTAAAGAGGTTTTCCCACGAACAAAAGTTCAATTTAAAAATTGTCTGTGTCTGACCGTGTACGGAGCATACCACATCTCCTGGGCAGGGAAGGAAACAGAAGACAATACTGACATTACAGCAGGGGATCACAGACAAATTCATTTTGTGCGGTAAAATATTTCATTGACTGTTTTTAAACAATATTTTACCTCACAAAATGTATCCTCAGCGGTCTCCTGCTGTAATGTCAGTATTGTCTTTCGCTTATTCCCCTGCCCCAGAGCTGTGGTACGTTCTGTACACGGTCAGACACAGGAGTGAGAAAGACAGAGCACAGGGGGAGACAGCTCAAATGGGACATCACATGAGGGGAGAACACAGCACAGGAAGGAGAGAGACAGCAGACAAGGGACAGGTCAAAGAGAGCACAGACGGCAGAAGTCAGCACATGGGGAAAGAGAGAGTGGATAGGTGGGTAGCACATGGGGGGAGAAATTCTCAACGCTGCAAAGCCTGCCCCCATCATGACATTACCGCCCTCCCGATGTGATAGCATCGGGCCTCCATCTAGTAAACTATATACAGTACAGACCAAAAGTTTGGACACACCTTCTCATTCTAATATTTTCCTGTATTTTCATGACTATGAAAATTGTAAAATCACACTGAGGGCATCAAAGCTATTAATTAACACATGTGGAATTATACATTACACTTTACAAAAAAGTGTGAAACAACTGAAAATATGTCTTATATTCTAGGTTCTTCAAAGTAGCCACCTTTTGCTTTGATTACTGCTTTGCACGCAGAAAAGGTGAACGGATGGACTCTACATGCCTATTTCCCACCGTGAAGCATGGAGGAGGTGGTGTGATGGTGTGGGGGTGCTTTGCTGGTGACACTGTTGGGGATTTATTCAAAAGTGAAGCGGTGAGCCGTCCAGCTCACCCCAAACCATCTCGATTGGGTTCAGGTCTGGTGACTGTGGAGGCCAGGTCATCTGGCATAGCACCCCATCACTCTCCCTCTTGGTCAAATAGCCCTTACACAGCCTGGAGGTGTGTTTGGGGTCATTGTCCTGTTGAAAAATAAATGATGGTCCAACTAAACGCAAACCGGATGGAATAGCATGTCGCTGCAAGATGCTGTGGTAGCCATTCTGGTTCACTATGCCTTCAATTTTGAATGAATCCCCAACAGTGTCACCAGCAAAGCAGCCCCACACCATCACACCACCTCCTCCATGCTTCACGGTGGGAACCAAGCATGTAGAGTCCATCCGTTCACCTTTTCTGTGTGCAAAGCATTAATCAAAGCAAAAGGTGGCTACTTTGAAGAACCTAGAATATAAGACATATTTTCAGTTGTTTCACACTTTTTTGTAAAGTGTAATGTATAATTCCACATGTGTTAATTCATAGTTTTGATGCCTTAATTGTGATTCTACAATTTTCATAGTCATGAAAATACAGAAAAATCTTTGAATGAGAAGGTGTGTCCAAACTTTTGGTCTGTACTGTAGGTTATAATTATACACATACAATTGTCAGATATGCAAATACAATAGTGGTAGGACAAAAGATATAAGCATATGGATCATGTCAATTACCAGTTTGATGTTAGACCATGTGTGCTCTGGACTGCCAGCTGGCTCCTTGGTCCTTCACAGAACGTTACTTGATGTGACCCCGTTTCGAAGTAGACTGCATGCATAACAGAGAAAGGGACAACATGGCCTTACACTAGCCTTTATCCCCTTTAGGACATTTCCCTCCTGCCCTCTGGTCTGAACCTAAATCCCCTCCCCTTGCTACTAGCAGCTAAAAACTCCAAAACCTAAGATGGATCATAATTCCTTAATAGATGGTCCTAGGGAGGCAGTTTTGACACCATTGGATCCGGCCGGGTCTCTGCTATGCATTAAGATGAAACACATCTTGCTATCTGGTTTCTACTAGCTATTCTATGTATTTCCATATCCCTGGGTGCTAGAAAGAGTCGAGACTCAGGCAGGCATTCGCCATATTATGGGGATCTCGAAAATATAGACAATGTATGGCTAGGATGTATAGTATATAGTATATCTATAACTCCTTATGGAATTATGTTTCTTGAATGCTCTAGAAGGTTTTCAGCTTCAACAGGACTCTATATTGCAATCAAATCTTTGTCCTGCTCTAAGCTGGTAAACATATGAGATCAGTCACTCACAGCCTTTGAGGCTTGGCCCCCCTGCTGACCTAGTTGCCACCTTTCTCCTTGAAGCTTTGAGAATGTGGGCTTCGTGCAGAGCCCAGTTTCCTTTGAGTGTTGCACAAGGAAAGGGGTTTTATAATCTCAGGCCAAATAAGATACAAATGATTGGCATGAAATTATATCTTCAATATTCTTCACAATTTTTCTTGATACAATTTTACAAAATAAAATCTAGCATTTTAACATATATAGATGTGTAGACTTTTTCTATACAATATACCTGTGGTCCTTTGGGGCAATTGGTTTTTTTTTCCAAAAGATAAATTATTTACTATTGTTTAAATTGTTTACTTTTAATATATATATTTACAATACTCATTAGTCTCACAAGAGGACTTGAACATGCAATCTTTTGATCAAATTGAAGATAACCTATATAACTTTTGTAGTACAATGCATTATCTTGGCCCTTTCCCAAGGTATCTGATAGGTGATGATGTATGGTAGACATGAAGTCCATTGTTAGGCCGCGACTGCCATGGCAACCCATCAGCAGCCTGCAATCCAGCAGTTGGAGTTTTTTTACTTTTGCAAACTCATTACATGTGCGGAGCTACTATGGCCTGCAAAGAGTTAAATGGCTGGGATCTCACATAACTGGGATCCTAGTTCTTGTAGAGGGAGCTCAGGCGAAAGGCCAGAGGGAGCCCAGCAACAATAGCTGGATCCGGCTGCAAATGGTATGGGCATAGTTGATGTGTTTGTTCTATCCTCATGCAATATGTAAAGCATGATGCTGTACAAGGCCGGGATAAGGGGAGTGAAGTTTGGAAAAAAAAATCAAATTGCCGAATGCCTGCGGCTGCCTAGCTCCTTTCTTTGGCCGCAGACATTCAGCAAACTGACATCCTGGGCACAAACACTCTTGTGAGCTGTAGCAATATGGCTTTGGAATATAAGGAAAAATTTGAGACGCTTAGTATAAACATTTGGCCAAACATTTTAAAGCCCACCAACCATCGTCAAGGTGGTCTCAATACTGGTGAGTCCCTGACCTAATGTGAACATACCTCTATTAGGCTGATATCTGAATTTCTGGGTGAATATGCACCTCTGTCAGCAATGCCTGCATTTATGGGTAAAGTAGGGACCTGGTGTAATTAAAATCACCACCTGGTGGGGGCGGAGTGCTCGGTCAGCAAGCTAACATTCAATAGACAAAAAAACCTGACTGGCACATCCAGACTAATGTGAACTAGGTGCAAACCAAGGGAAGCTACCCCATGTAAAACATACAAAAAAAGGCTGCACTCAAGCATACTAAAGCATGACAATATGGAATACATGAAATTTAGAATAGCAATATGGCTTTGGAATATAAGGAAAAATTTGAGACGCTTAGTATAAACATTTGGCCAAACATTTTAAAGCCCACCAACCATCGTCAAGGTGGTCTCAATACTGGTGAGTCCCTGACCTAATGTGAACATACCTCTATTAGGCTGATATCTGAATTTCTGGGTGAATATGCACCTCTGTCAGCAATGCCTGCATTTATGGGTAAAGTAGGTCCCTTCTTTACCCAAAGCCATATTGCTATTCTAAATTTCATGTATTCCATATTGTCATGCTTTAGTATGCTTGAGTGCAGCCTTTTTTTGTATGTTTTACATGGGGGTAGCTTCCCTTGGTTTGCACCTAGTTCACATTAGTCTGGATGTGCCAGTCAGGTTTTTTTGACTCTTGTGAGCTGTGTCAGTCACTGACACCATTCACCGCCTGTGCCTTAGCTGCCGCTCCCTCCCTTAAGTAAAGTTTATTCTATTCAAACTCAAGCCAGTGCCATGATATGTAGCTCTGCAGCGCTGATACAACAGCCTCCAGGCCATTCACACAGGCTGCTCCTCCTCCAGCTCATCCTCTCCTCATCCACTTACAGCCTTCAGCCTGTGTTGAGCGATGTCTGAAACATGGACCCAGACACACACACAAACACGGACCCAGTGATTTAGTGACTCTGATGCCGGAGCTCCACGCTGTCTGGTCGGTGCAGGATCAGATTTCTCATCCACACACAACATTGACCAAGTATGGAACTCCAAGCACAGACAGTCTAAGGGTACCGTCACACTCAGCGACGCAGCAGCGATCCCGACAACGATACGACCTGGCAGGGATCGTTGCTGCGTCGCTTTGTGATCGCTGGTGAGATGCCAAACAGTAAGATCTTCCCAGTGATGCAGGACAGCGATCGGCGACCCGTAGCGACCTGTGTAACGATGTGTCTCCTATGTGTCTCAGTGCTGAGTTGCTAGGGAGATCATTGGTAAAAGGTGTCAAACTCACCGATGCATGCTACCCAGCAGGAACTCAACGACCAAAGAAATGTCCAGGAATTTCTGACACGACCAGCGATTCACAGCAGGGGCCTGATCACTGGTAAGTGTCAAACAAAGCGAGATCGCTGCGGAGATCGCTGTTGCGTCACAAAACTTGTGACTCAGCAGCGATCTCGCTAGCGATCTTGCTTAGTGTGATGGGGGCTTAGTCTGTGACAGGATGGTCTATCATCATCCTGCTGTGATAAATCCAGGCTAGGACTGGCTCCTGATCCTATCCCCTTCATCCAATTATCACTGTGTTATCTGTGGTGTTACATAGCACTGCAGGTGAAATCTACCACATTATCTGTACTCAGAGAGTTATCACTGTGTTATCTGATGTGTTACATAGGACTGCAGGTGACATCTAATATATTATCTTTACTCAGAGAGTGATCAGTGTGTTATGTGTTATTGCTTAGGACAGATAACGGGGTAGATGTTACATGCAGTCTTATGTAATATCTCAGCATTTCGCAGAAAAATTTACCTTAAAGGACTGAGCCTTACTAGAGACTAGTCAAAAAGGCGGGTCCCTTGTGGCTTCTTGCCGCCCACTCCCCTTAAGTGACAGGTCTCTCTCTCCATGCATGTATGTGGAGAGACTGGCAAGACACTACCAATAAACAGGAAAAAGCCAGACGGGAACCTGCCTGTCCTACTTGTCTCCAGTGACTTTTAAATTACATTTTTCTCTGAAAAGCCACAGCATTTCATAGTCAAAAATATATGGCAGAAAATCATGCAGCCAGTGTCTGATACATGCCCATGGGTTGGGCAGCATGTATCAGCTATCAAGTTCCCTTTATAGGGAACCTGTTACGATGATTATGTCGTCCAATCTTCAGGCTCCATGATATAGAGCAGGGGGACTGAACAGGTTGATAAATAATTTTGTGAGAAAACATTCTGTATAATGTGTGTTTTAATCATATAATCCTCTGCTCTTCTGAGATTTTGGGTTCAGTGGTCCGATCCTATCAGTGACTGACAGTGACAGCTAACTCTGTAAGCACAATTATACAAAGAGAGCTGTCAGTCACTGATAGGACTGTCTGCTCGAACAAATATCCCAGAAAGAGCAGAGGTTTAAAGGGAATCTGTCACCTCAAAATTGCCATATCAGATAAAGATATGGCTGAATAGTGCGTCCCATAACAAAGCTAACGGTGGGTATCATATATCATGATACCCCCGTTTTCAGATCAAAATACCTTTGCAAACTTCGTTTTTTTCCCTGTCAATCATGGAAGTCAGGTCAGGAGGGCGGCGGTTTCCATGTCCTCATCCCCCCGCTCCTCGGCATCCGTTGCGTATCGCCATCTGTGAATCCTACAGACGGCGTTCAGCTTCCCGCAATTGCGCAATTCAAATTCGGGCGGCGCATGTGCAGTGTGCTTTGCCCGACAGTGGGCAAAACATAAAATCAGTACAGCGCATGCGCTGCTCTTTCCTTGCAAAGGAAATGTCTGCTTGCCTTGGACGACTTCCGGGGCAAGGAAAGAGAAGTGCATGCGCTGTACTGATATTATGCTTTGCCCACTGTCGGGCAAAGAACACTGCGCATGCGCCGCCCGAATTGAATTGCGCAATTGCGGGAAGCTGAACGCCGTCTGTGGGATTCACGGACGGCGATACGCAACGGATGCCGAGGAGTGGAGGGGGTGAGGACATGGAAACCGCCGCCCTCCTGACCTGACTGCCATGATTGACAGGGAAAAAAACTAAGTTTACAAAGGTATTTTGATCTGAAAACGGGGTATCATGATATATGATACCCACCGTTAGCTTTGTTATGGGACGCACTATTCAGCCATATCTTTATCTGATATGGCAATTTTGGGGTGACAGATTCGCTTTAAATGCTAAAAACACAGATTATACACAGCTCCACAGCTTCACAGCTTCACCTGCTCTATATCATAGTGCCTGCAGATTGGACTGCATTTTCATGGTGACAGGTTCTCTTTAAAGGGTTATTCCAATCTCCAAGATTCTATTCCAATATATAGTAGATATAATAACAATATTAGCAAATACCTCCAATTAGAAATGTAGTATAGTTCTTCTGATAAGCTATGTCGCTTACCATGTGACAGCATTACAGTAGCTTAGGTATCCATGTTGTGACCGTTCATATAGTGACAGTTATTTGCTAGTGGTTGTAATTATGGATAGCTAAGCTACTGCAATGCCGTGCACATGGGGTAAGCAACATAGCTAATCAAAAAAACTATACTACATTTCTAATTGGAGGTATTTGCTAATATTATTATTATTACACCTACTACATATTGGGATAGGATCTTGAAGTTGGAAATACCTCTTTAAGTCTAGGCAACATCTTTGGTTGCAACTGGTTTCAACTAGTGATGAGCGAGTGTGCTCGCTACTAGAGTTTTCTGAGCATGCTCAGGTGTTCTCCGAGTATTTTGGGCGTGCTCGTAATTTATGTCTGAGTCCCCGTAGCTGCATGATTTGCGGCTGCTAGACAGCCTGAATACATGCAGGGATTGCCTGTTTGTTAGGGAATCCCCACATGTATTCAGGCTGTCTAGCAGCCGCAAATCATGCAGCTACAGGGACTCAGACATCATTTATGAGCACGCCCAAGATACTCGGAGAACACCTGAGCAGGCTCGGAAAACTCGAGTAACAAGCACACTCGCTCATCACTAGTTGCAACTGGCAACAGTTAAAATGTATTTGTTGCATTTGTCCTTCTTAATCTTGCTTGCTGTGCGCTACTGCAGCATACAGTAGAGAATGCTGCATGCACAACTTTGGCTGCATGTACTGTAGATTATTCAGTTTGGCCCTCTGGGAATTTGCCCGGTTTGACTGATGACCAGTTCAGGCTTGAATAGAACACTGAAATAGAACAGAATGCAAACTTTAGGATGAGCAGCTGAGATGAGTAGTTATTCCTATTGGTTATGCAATATATACACTGTAAATATTTACACTAATATTGTAGAATCGTTCCATAATTTTATATGTTCAGCTCCGATGCACAATAATAATTACGGTAAACCAAAATTAATTAAAATGAAAATTACTACTATTTCAAAAGATGAAAGTTATAACCCAGATCATATTACAAAGTAACAATAAAGCTGAAAATGATCTACATGATGTGCCTCGTCCAGTCCTATAATGCCAGCGCTATACCAATAAAGCTGGAGTCCTGTATGTTTTCCAGCCAGTTCATAGTGACTATACAAGAAATTAACAATTTTATTAAAAGGTGACCTTAGTTCTTCTGATGACACATACTGCTTTAACTGAAAGCTACTATTATGTACTTTTAAAATAGTTTAAGCCACATTTTGTTTTGGCATAGCTGTTATGTATAAAAGCACAACAGAAACTATATCTGAAAAACTCATTTATTTATTTATATTGCTGCTATAACACTGTCCATACAGTGTGGGTGGAAGCCGGAGTGCAGAAAGGAAACCCATACAAACATAAGGAGAACACACAAACTCCAATCCATAAATGTGTATATATTGCTGGTTGTTTCTGTAGTATTTTGCAGAAAAAAAAATCTGAAAGTGTAACAATGACATCTTTTCCAAGGAAATATTTGCATGTTATGTTTATTCTATTTTTGGTCAAGGTTATATAAACCAAGGCATTAGCTTTTTATGAGTGACCGAAATCCAGGCTATGCCAAATATAAACATGCTAGTATCTCTCATAGGGACAGGTTTTTTTGTCAAACCGAAGGACATTCAGCATTTATCTGTTTACAGCTGTAAGGAAATAGTTTGGCTGTTTCCATTTGTTGTCCTACAGAGGGTGCTCTCATCATACTAGAATCCCAAATGCCAGAGAACAAATAGGTCATTCTTAGGAGGAGTGTAATCTCCTTTTACAAAAGCATTGCCCAAAGTCTTATTTAATCTATTTTTCGCCTTCTTTCTTATTATGCCATTACCAAATGTATACATGTGAGAATATACAGGAAACATATGACTGAGTAGATAAAAACAATGTGTGTGATATAATGTTATACATATTAGAATACATATATCTGTTATCTGACTGTGACATGTGAGCCAGGTTTTTATCTATCTATCTATCTATCTATCTATCTATCTATTATCTATCTATCTATCTAATCTATCTATCTATCTATCTATCTATATCTATATATTATCTAATCTATTCTATCTATCTATCTATCTATCTATATTATCTATCTATCTATTATCTATCTTCATCTATCATCTATCTATCACTATTAATCTATCAACTATCATCTATCTATCTATCTATCTACATCATATCTATCTATCTATCCCATATCTATCTATCTATCTCTCTATCTATCTATCCATATCTTCTATCTATCTATCTATCTATCTATCTAATCTATCTATCTATCTATATCTATTATCTATCTATCTATCTATCTATCTATCATCATCTATCTATCATTATCTATCTATCTATCATCATCTATCTATCTATCCTATCTATCTCTCTATCTATCTATCTATCTATCATCTATCTATCTCCACTATCTATCTATCTATCTATCTATCTATCTATCTATCTATCTATCTATCTATTTTATCTATCATCATCTATCTATCCATATCTACTATCTATCTATCTCTATCCTATCTATCTATTATCTATCTATATCTATCTATCATCTATCCTATCATCCTTTTATCTACTATCTATTTATCTATCTTTTAATATCTATCTCATTCTAACTATCTCTGTATATCATACCTTTTCTCTTTTCAATCTCATCTACATTCGCTATATCTTTTTTCAACTATCTCTAACTTCTATCTGTCTACCTATCTATCTACAGTATCTATCTGTCTGTCTATCATCTATCTCTCATGTCTATCTGTGCACCTGTCTAATCTATTTTTATTGCATACCTACATACTGCTTTATCTATTTCATTACACTAAAATGTTTTTTTTCTATTTTAAATTATGCTGCATGTACAGTAAGTATTCATTACAGTACTTCAGGATTTACACAATGATACTAAGTGATACTGAAGCTAAGTTATTGAAGACGGGGTTATATCCACATGATGTACATTTATGGGCCTGCAGTATATATTGAGTCCTTAGATGAGGATGTGTAAATAAATAGTTAATCTCTATATAGATGTGGTCCCATGTAACTTACCTTTTCATAGCATGAATTATACTTTACCTTTTGTCGACACAGATTATCAATAATATGTGCTACGATTGACTAAGCATTTGTGTCCAAAATCATCAATATTTCAAATTGAGACTAAAACTAATTTCTGATCATTTGCTGTACAACATTGATCAAGTCATGTGAGCGCTGCAGCCTATCAGCAACCAGTAATGGGCTACAGCTTCACACTTCTGCCGCAAATGGGCTAAAGCCTTTATAGTTAAGTCAGGTGGAACTGTGAAGGCTGCAGCCAATTAGCGGCCACTAGAGGGCACAGTGCTTGGAGCAGAGGAATGGCACTGGTTCTGAGAGGTAGTATATATATATATATATATACTATATTTTATATTTTAGTCTATTCTATATTTTGCTAGGCACATTAGAGACATTGAAACAGGGTTGTCCAGCAGTGGCCAATCCTTTTAAATTTAGTCTATTATTCTCTGGTGTGAAATATTCATACTGAAAAAAAAATGACTTTGGCGTACCTTGATGGGATTACTGCCAAGAGGTGTAGATAAATATCGTAAATATCTGGCTCTGGGATCACAACTTTATGGCACATATCTCCATTTCTGAGAACCCCTAGATATATCTATATACATTTGTACAGATGATTGAAGCAACTTTTTAATTTCTGTAAGTGATATAACAGATTTAGTGTTCCGTTAACTCCCAGTGTCCTGTCAGAAAGACGTCTCCATAAATTTAGAATGCCAATAACTATAATTAAGTCTGATAGTCATATTACATACCTTTGAATGCAGAATAAGAACTTAGGTTTGGTTTAAACATTATCGTGTCCTGAGTATCAATGTTCCACAAACGTCCAGAAATTGAGAACAGATTGGCAATATATGCGCATTTGCACAATAGAGAACTAAATCATGTATTTCCTGAATTACTAAACACTGATAATATCTCTATTTTATTCTGGCTAAAAAAAAAATCTGAATGTCCAATATCTTCAGAAACGTGCTTGTTTGAATTAAGGAGGGCTATCAACTTTCCAGAATACATTACTTATTTGTTACAGGAAACATTTGGTCACATAGCAGTTTGCAAGTTAAAGACCACAACGTTCACATTCCAACTACTTTTCCCAGGAAATGTAAAGACATAAGACTAATGAAAATACAAGAGTGAACATTTCTGTATACAGCAAAGTGAGTGCCCATCCATTAGTGTCATGTACATGTTTATAGGGCACATTTATTTGCTTTACTGCTCATACGGCTTTTCCTTTATTAATAACATGAATGGTGATGAAGAGTGATGTCATATTGCATTGTAAATGCTCTGGTAATATAATACTGGGGTGGTCTCTTTAGCACTCAGTGATGACTTGCTCTGAATAGACGAACATATACAACACAGGAACAGAGTCGATAAAAGGGAATCTATTTACATAAACAGATCCCGGCACCTATTAGCATTCTCCTCCTGTTAGCACAAGGAAGGCTCTGGCTATTCTTCAGGGCTTGGATCATGAATTAAAATAATTACTGGATATTTCTCAATTTTATTCTCCATAAGAAATTCAAAGTAAGTTTACAGCAAAAAGCCTCTATGTACAATTTATAGTCTTCCTGAGGTATTACAATAAGAACTCTTAACCCTTACGGTACAATTGTGTGTATATATATACATATAAATACATATAAATATATATGTGAAAATTAGACCATGATCGCTACTGTGGACAGAGACTAAAGGGCTTTTTACATTCAGCGATGCACCAGCGATCCCGACCACAATACGACCCGGTCAGGATCGCTGGTGCATCGCTAAATGGTCGCTAGTGAGCTGTCACATAGGCAGATCTCACAGTGACTTAGCGACGCAGCAGCGGTCGTCCCTTACCTTTCAGACGCGGCGATCCTGACGTCCTCCCGCCCGCTTCCACCCGTCGCTCGTCGGCGCCAGCAGGAAGTGCCCGACGAGAAATGGAGCTGCACATTCTCGCGCGATCAGCGACAGACAGCGGGGGAGCCGGTCGGAGGTAAGTATCACACATAGCGATATCGCTAGCAATATCACTGCTGCGTCACCAAATCGGTGATGCTTTAGCAATATTGCTGGCGATATCGCTATGTGTAAAGGCCCCTTAAGGCTACTGGTAGCAATCTTTGTACAACTCTCAGAAGTGTGATGGTGCCAGCCTTATCTCACTTTCAATCATACACTCCCAATCAGGTAACCAAGTTTCCTTCAGTATTAGGCTCTGTTCACACTAAAATCCTCTAATGTTGCATATGCTTTATACAGTCCTTCCCTACAGCCTATGATCTAGTAGAGCGGAATTCATTAATAAAATGTATCTTTACTTTCATAGGAAAGTGATTATAGTGCAGGACTCTGTAATACAATCATTTTTATAAATCACTTTGTTAGCAATTTTTACTGATAACCCGCTGCATAGACTACCCGACGTCTGAGCAGGCTGCATTAACTAAGCATCGTCCTTCTGCTATTAGTCCAAGTGCACATGTCCAGTATTCAGATTTTTACCTCAGTATTTGCAAGACAAAAAACCAGCAGTGGAGCAATCAGAGGAAAAGTATAATATAAACACGTCACCACTTCTGATCAAATGCTCAACATGTACACGTGGCATTATACTACTGACTACAGTGCGGAAACGATGCGGAAAAATCCTATGGTGGCCACAACCCCACTTATGACAATTTCCTAGTGTGGAGACACGGACGATCAATGGGTGCCCTTGTATGCTGGCCCAAGACTGCATGGACCAGGGCTCATGCCACTGAACACCTGTTCTACTTTCCCATGGGCATAATACTACTCAGATAATACAGTGTGAGGGTAAAACAATGTTGCAATACTTTATTGAACCACAAAGCAGACAATAACACATAGAACAATGCTAGCAAAATATCCAAGATGGTGCAAAAGTCTCACCCTTCCGATGACTCACTGGGATTATAGCACCTGCAACCTCGAAGGCTTCTAGGGCTGACTATCCCCATCTGTGACACCCACAGAGAGGAAGTCACGACAAGCTTAGGAAGCTGACAGTCTATTAAGGTACATGACCAGGTGACCAGAGAGTCACAACCTGGCTTCTCCGAACATCTCCATGGAGCCAGGTGACTGGTGGGTCTTAATCCTGGCTTCCCCAAATGTATCCATGGGGCTCAGGTGACTGGTGGGTCAAAATCTTGTCTTCCCCAAACGTATCCATTGGTTCAGTGATGGTCAGTGGAGCAGATCTGTATTTTTTTAGATAGACCCGTGGTCCCCTAAGCTGGCATAATGTAGAATGTCAAAACTGTGTCCCTCGTAATGGAGCCATGATGTCCTGGCTGCTATCCTTTAGAGTGTTCCTGGCTGTGGTTTTGTAAAGAGTCACTAGTTCTCCTTGCAGAATTGTAGAAATTCTTTTTTATACCCACATCTGTGATTCAAGACATAATCCACAGGTCGGGGGGAGATGAGATGAGTTTAACTCTTGTTGTTTGAGTATTTAATCAATTTGCATTGTTTTTCCTCCTCTGTTTTGCAAGTCAACAAGCCACAGGGTCCCAAACAATGGTCAATCAACATATTATCAAACATCGATTGTTTAATGACCCTGCCTCTCTGTTTTGCAAAGATAGCAGACAATAAAGCCCCTGTCTCACAGATCGCTGCTGAGTCACTAGTTTTGTGACGCAACAGCGATCTCCCCTGCGATATCGCTGTGTGTGACATTCAGCGACGATCAGCCCCCCCTGCTGGGTATCGCTGATCATCGCTGAATGTCCTGGACATTTTTTTGATCGCTGGTCTCCCGCTGGCCAGCACGCATCGCTGCGTGTGACAGGCGGGAGACCAGCAATCCGCTGGTAACCAAGGTACACAGCGGGTTTCCAGGCACCGCGCAGCGCCTGGAAACCCGACGTGTACCTTGGTTACCAGCTCCCTGCATCAGGGCACTGGTATCCAACGTACACTGCGGGTTACTAAGCGATCTTACCCGCAGTGTCGCTGTGCTGATCGCTGCCTGAACTGCCTGTTTGGCAGCTCAGCAGCGATCATGTAGCAACACACCAGCGATCCTGATCGTTGTCGGGATCGCTGGTGTATCGCTATGTGAGACCCGGGCTTTAGCTGTAGGAACTGATATGAGACAACAAACAACCATTCAAAAATATCAAAAATCAACATTTAAAACTCATATGACAACAGTCTATGGTTCTTGACCAACTGAAAATAGATGTCTGGA
The DNA here is from genome assembly GCA_033576555.1 of Oophaga sylvatica. Lineage (NCBI taxonomy): Eukaryota > Metazoa > Chordata > Amphibia > Anura > Dendrobatidae > Oophaga > Oophaga sylvatica. The sequence continues at coordinate 178,575,287 of JARQOD010000002.1, forward strand.
TAATTTAGATTAAATAATGTGTTGTCACACCTAGCAGCAGCAGAAAGATGATGCTTAGTTCAGTGTACCCTACATGATAGGATTCTAGCGCTCCATTCTACAGGTTAGTGGCAAAAGTTGCTAATAGAGTAATTTACAGAAATAATCATACTGCAGAGTTCTGCACTATATTTGTTTTCTAATGGAAGTTTACTGTTTAATTTTTGTATTGTGGCAAATGCACTAATTGTTTTTCACTTTTATGGGCTTCAAATGCAATACCAGACGTAGCCTGTAGTCAAATATGGCATTATTTCTGGAAAAGTGGAGACATACCACATAAACTATATGCAGGTTGTTTTATATACATTAGCTGTTATTTATTTTCTCACTTATAGACAGTAGTTCTTGTCCCAGTGATCTTTATCTGTCATGTGCAATATTTGTATATTGTAACTCTGCTATTCACACAAGGCATACATTTCATACATTACTTTTAGAGAAAGAAATTGATTTAAAACAAATCACATTTTTGTTACATATTTCCCCAATATTTCATATTCTAGTGAATCCTAATTTTTTTTAAATCTGATTTGTACAAATACAGTAAAATGGTGTCCAGCCGCCATCTTGCTTTATTCTTTCATGAATCAGCAAGGAATTAAAATAAAAAACACTTTATATTCTGCTGTTCTAGACACTCACCTGACCTGGCCTCATTAGGTTATGTAGGGGTAACGCTTATCATTGACATTAATGAAGAGTGACGCCAATCACTTGCATCAGTGCTGGAAGAGCCATAGGCCCACATAGGGAACTGAGGAGCTCTGGTGGCGGATGCATAGGAGACATAGGACGTGTGAGTATAACCTGGGTTTTTTATTAACTTTTCCCTTACCTACAATATTTGTTGGGCTCTGGAGAGACCAATGAGTGTAATAATTGTATTTTCACAGCAATCAGGGCACTTATAAATTGGACCAATTTCTTTTGCACCAAATTGATTTTGCTAACCGAATCAAGTACATCTGCCACAAACTAGTTTTGGGAGATTGGCTCATGTATAATTTCTTAAATTTTGGGGCTATTTTCGTGACAAGCCAAGGAATTCTGCAGGCCGCATTCAAATGAATAGGACAGTTGTAGATATTTCTGTAACATGTCACATCTACCTTAAGTATATTTTACAACATTAAAGGGAACCTGTCAGGTCCTATAACACTATGAACCTGCAAATATAGGGTGAATTTGCAGATTAATAACGTTATTTAGGTGTCCAGCCACCGCACCGAAAGTGCAGCGCCCGGTAGAAAATAAATGCTATTTCTCCTGGGAGCCGCCGGCTTCCAGTCATACAGGCATGCCCAGAGCAATTCTAGTCACCGCTCACAGCACTCACAGTTTCTTGAGCGGTGACTGTAATTGCTTTGGGGACATTCAGACTAAACTGTGTCTGGCCTCATTCAATATATTTGCACTGAGCGAGGCCCGCACCGGAAAATCTTCACAGCACGCAGTGCGCGCAAAGTGAGTAATCACAAGTCTAGTGACTGCAGACTTGTAGTTTAAGACCTTACAACCCCTTTAAATGTTTGGCTGTGCCACTGAGCGCCTGTACTTGGTTTGAACAGTCATTCTGTGCTGACAGAGTCCCTTTAATACACCTGAGAAGTTCCCTTTATTAAGCTATAAGTTCTTATTACTTTGTAACCTCATATGATCCATAGTGTCTTATCTTTTGGCCAGTAATTACATTTGTCCTGTAATAATAGGAATTTGTAACTTTTTTAGGCATTTGCTATAAATGTATAAGCAAAAATTCCTTAAAATATTGGAGTATTTCCAAGAATGTAATATATACCAAATCTAGAAAACATATTGCTATAAAGCTCTGCCTTGTTACGTCTTGATTTTGCTTTTATTTCACATAAAGCACCGGAACATGCAAATGTTACATGTAGCAATCCGAAAACCGTGCTAATCGAAAGGCTCTAAATGAACGAGCAGAGCCTGGGAAGAAAAGCATTCGCAAAATGTTTGATACTGCAGCGCGATTACCTTTTATTTTATCCCACCAAGGTCCTCTAACTGTAAGGCAAACTGCATTTTTCAGCCATTTGTTTGTATTCTTATCTGCAGGAGTTGGAAATTAACAGCGTTGCTAGTTTGCGTTTACTGTTAAGCCTGGAGAGCGAGAGATTGCTTTGCAAACAGCACAGTTATTATGTCTGCAGTTGGTACTCTTTGTATAAATTATTGATCAGCTGGCTTATTGCTCTTTCTGCTTAATGGATACAAATATCTGCTTGAGCAACTTTTATTACCTGTTGATAGATGAATTAAGACACGTTGTACTGGAAACAAGCAATGATGGCAAAGTACAATTAAATAATAGCCTGGTGTTTGCCATCATTAATAAAGATAATGCAGTTTATGAACAGGAGTTTGTTACAACTTCTGTGTGTTTAGTACAGTTTATGGTTTGGCAAATGCATACTATATATATTACGTCGATTGTCTTTAGGCAAACAGGCCGGTTGACATTTAAATTTAACCCATGATCCACCATCGAGGCAAGCGATAGCAATGAATCTTCTCGGAATGCATGTTTGCTATTGTATTTAGCACAGTTTGTGATTGGCTTACCGTAGACCTCAGTGTGCCAAGAATGCCGGCAGCAAAGTAATACAACTAATGTTTTATGCAGCATACTGGAGTAGGCACTTTTATATGTCCTCTCTATTATAAGCTTTCAGCGCAGCCACCTGCTGGGAGAAAGCTGTACAATGAGGATCTAACAATATTTAACACTAAATGGTCAGAAACCAATGTCCCATATGTTAACTGGGAACGTGACCAGTGACCTCATGTAATACTTCATCAATTAACCAGCATTAAGCATCTGAAACCGCCATGAGAGGATACCCTGTGACTATTAGCATAGAGAAGAACACTAGAAATTGTATTAGAGGGTGAAACATTTCCTGCACATTCTCTTCTGGTGACATGAATATATGATGATAGGGCATTTAGCAGGGCATAAGGGGTTAGACAGCCTTTAGCACTGCTAGTGTACCAGAAATGAAAAGTGCATGGCAGCCCTCGGGTCAGGGTACGTAATGCTGTGTATACATTACATAGTGAATTACATGACTTACTTGTTGTAGGGGAATCGACAGTTGTAAAAGAAGCAAGGGGCACTGTTGTATTCTAACACTGTTAATATCACACCAATGGTACTGCTGCAAGTTGATTTTTTATACAGTTCTTCCCTTTCACAGACGAAACAGTAATTGTACAGTTGACTGATTATTCGTTTCATGGACTGACGTTATTATTTTATGACATATTAGGAAGATAAAGGGTCTGGAGTAAATTCAGGTTGTTGAATATGCATTTTGGTGGTTGTTCATGGGAGCTCCCAATATGCTTTCCAACGAGCTATCACTGCACATGAACAATGCCAACAAAAGGCTGAAAACAGAGAAATAGCAGAAACTGTGAAAGTGGCCAAATCAACAATATGGGAATTCTTAAAAATAAAGAATGCACTGAGGATTAGAGCCAAGAACACTCTCAAAGAGATGGATGCATCATTGAAGAATTTGATAATCAAGAGAGATGTCTTTATGAATGTAAATCCAGAAGTTTTAACTCAAGATGCCTACCAGTGGTAACTGTTTACTACAGAGAGAGCGGATTAAACTTTTCTAGGAAATATGAAAGAAAAGCTGCCCAATTCTGTAACAAGAACTTATGGCTAGATGAAACCAAGATTGAAGAGTTTGCCTCATGTTCTTTCCTCAGGAGTGCAAAACTGCCCAACCTCCCAGCTTCCTGCTTACCGTAGCGCTGTGGGCTCCTACTTGATTAACAGTTCTGAAAAGTAGCATTGGACTGGGCGCTCTCTGATGCTGAAAACAGAGATAGCTTTACCCCTGCGGCATCAGAGGAGTAGAGTTGCTCTGAAGCTGGACAGATAGAGATATCTGGCTAGCTTCAAAGTAGAAGTTAGAAGCTCTATCGCAAAGAGCTTTCACTTTACAGCACTCTTTGCCTATGAGACCAGCCACTGAAGCGGTCGCTGATAACAAGGCAAATACCAGTAAACTAAAAAATTAAAATTCTAGTATTGATAGAATGGCAACATTTTCCACAATACTGAAGAAAGTATCTACCTTATCTTTTGCAGACATTTCATCACCAGTTTCACACGCAGGCTAAAGACCTTTATTCTTCTTAGATGTAAGTCAGTTGAACCCACAAATTTTATTGGGATCTGCTGACATCTTAAAGTTTATGGGGGCCTTCTGACTCTTCCAAACAGATGATGCCAGGGAGCAGAAGGGTTTCTAACAGCCGATCCGTTTGTTCTCTGGGAAATACGCCGCTGCTCAACGTTTCTGTGTATATGGAACTTGAAAGAAATAGCTCTCAACTGAACAATCTTGCTCTTAGCTGACCCAAGAATGTTTTTGCAGTTTTTTCATTGTGGGAGGAAACTGTAGTGACAGGGGAAATATATACAATTACATATGGAACATACAAACTGAATGATGATTTGGTGCCATGTGTATGCAGACTCATAACCTACTGTTGCCAGGCAAATGAATAATTCATTGTGATGACCTTATGGTGAAGTAGAAATAATATAAATGAAAACCATGACAGGCAATTTAATAAATAAAATTGAATTATTTATATCTAAAAATTAAATATACTGCAAATGTATGTGTAAATCAGCCTAGAATATAAAATAAATAAGAGTCTTAAAAATTAAAGATTGAAACACTGAGCATGTAGGAGATCATGTTCATGAGCTGAGCAGAAATAAAGTATCTTTTATACAGTCATCACATTTCCTCATATATCAAGACCTCATTTCTCATCTACAAAAGAAAAATCAATAGTGGGGTGTACATATGCAAGAGGAATTCCAACCTCCCCACATAGCTTATTCTCAGCCCTGTTTATGACATAAAGTTTATTACAGTAACACTAGTTTCCATGATCTGAAAATTTAAGCACAGTTGCTGGAAATAAATAAAGAGAGGAAATTAAAGGCTTCTTAATTAGTTCAGCAATTACGCTTTCTTGGTCGCATTTTAATCAGTGCAGGCCTTATCAAAGGACAAACAGAACGATTTGCAAGCCTTTGAATTTTAAACAGCCTTATTGATTTCAGTACAATAAGTCATCTCTTGACACAAGCAGGAAACTCAAATGGTTACAATTTGCAGCCACAGCTACTATAAATTTAAGAGAAAAATGGTTTTACTCAAAATTGCGACATCCCAACAAAAATACAAGATTGTCTAGTAGTAAATTAAAGTGAAAAAAACTGAGGTTGAAAAGAAAACAAAACAGCAAATTATATCAAGTCTTTAATTCACTGTGAAGAACAGAAGACATTTCTTGCAGGGATTCCTAGGAAACATTAAACAGAGGTATTCTTTTCATTAATTCCTCGAAACAGATTTTTTTGTTGTTGTGGTGGAACAACTCCTCTACTTGGTGGTTTCCATGTATTCAATGATTGATGCTCTTGGGAAATAGGAACAATAGTTGGTTTAGAAACGCTACATGATTTAAAAGGGGAATCCAGTGTCTGAGAGCACATTCCAGAATGTTTTCTAATGATTTCACCAGGCAATGGCATTGATGAGTTGTGCAATGTGTTGCTCATCATACACAAATGTACAATTCATCAGCGTTAAAAGGATCTCACTACTCTCTAGGCTCATGACACTTAAGAGAAATGAACATGACCACATTTCAAGATGACTGACCCCTCTACCATTAGGTTGTTCAATAATTCACAGGTCAGTATACATAAATTAGTTTAGCTAATCTAATTTCATTAGCAGATAAAATACATCACATACAATTGCATGTGTACAATCGGTCCATCCGAGCAATCGTATATGTGTACACTGTACGCACTCTGTCATATATAAATATATACACACCTAAGGCTATGTGCCCACGATCAGGAAATAGCAGCATTTTGGATCCAGCGTATTTTTGCTGTGTTCTAATCACGCAGGTAAAACCGCATGTGTTCAGTGAAACTAATGAATGGCAATGGGTGAAACTACGCAGCTGAGACTAGAGTCTCTGCCGGCAGATAATTGACATGCTGTAGCATGTGGGCACATAGAAGGGCAGTGGGCATAAAATTTCTATAAGGCCGGGGTCACACTTGCGAGTGTGATGTGAGAAACTCGCGAGAGTCTCTCGCATCAATACCCGGCACTGCCGCCGGCACTCGGGACCGGAGTGTGTGGCTGCATAGAAATACATGCAGCCGCACACTCCTGTCCTGAGTTCCGGCGGCAGTGCCGTGTATAGATGCGAGAGACCCCAGCCTAAATCTTATCCACTGTGCTTCTAATGTAGAACGCAGCGTTTTGTGTCTAAAATGCTGTTCTTCCTGATCGTGGGCACGTAGACTAAAAAGGAGACCATCAACCATCTGATTACCAAGAAGTAATTTATTGAAATCACGCATCAAATAAAAGTTTAAAGGGATATCCCACATGAAAATATTCAATATGGTGAGAAATGTATGGTCTTTTGTGATCCTCATCAATTACAACGGAGTTCATATGTCCCCACACTGAATGGAGCATGTGTGACCATCACCCTATTTATCATCTATAGAAGCAGTGGTCATTCATACACACAACAACTACCATTGACCTAGAGAAGTAAATGGCGCAGTGATCATGCTTGCACACTACCGATCTACTAACATTGGGATCATGAAACTCCTATTCTCCCAGTGGTCAGACCCTCACTGATTACACAATTATTTTTTTATTTATTTTACTCACTTATATAGCGGCATCAATTCCACAGTGCTTTACAGACATTATCATTGCAGTCTCCATTGGGGCTCACAATCTAGATTCCCTATCAGTATGTCTTTGGGATGTGGGAGGAAACCGGAGAACATAGAGGAAACCCACACAAACACGGGGAGAACATACAAACTCCTTACAGATGTTGTCTTTTGGTGGGATTTGAAACCGGGACCCCAGTGCTGCAAAACTTATCCCCTACCCTGTGGCTGTTGGTGGGATAACCCCTTTAAAAATAAAGCTCATGTTAGCCCATCCATAGCTTATATTACATGGTGGTATATAATTGTTTTCAGAAATCTTTTTCTCTTGCAATATGAAATTGTTTCCTTCATGCCAGTGATGTCGACTTGCCACACCTTTTGTGTAACTCATTCTTAATTTCTATTTGACAGGCGATTTTTAATAAATAAAAAATACATTTTTAAATGTGGTGATTGGCTGTCATTTTTGTAGTTATATACTATTGTTTAAATAAAATTTCCAATCGGGGAGAAAGACCTAGTCACGGGGTGGAGAATTTCACAAAGGTGCTATAAATCACTGGCCTGTAAAATAATAAAATGAGGATTAAATTAAGATAGAAAAAAATAATATTACTACAAATTTTCCTTTGAGAGGTCTATAAATAATATGACATAAACACTACATTCTGATTTCAGCACCGGATGGTAACAGTGTTATCACAGCTCCATAGGCGCTGCTCATCTCTACTTGTGGAAGCATTATGTTGAAAACTGTTTTGGAGGAAGTTTCTTTTGCATCAGCTACTGATTGATTGACATGTTGTGATCTTATTTTTTTTAAAACAATGAGGTTCTTCAGCAGGTGCAGCTGCTACAGAACATAAAAATCCACCGTCTTGAGGTTCCTTTTTAATAATGAATATCTACTGTATCCTAACTAATCACAAAGAGCTTCTGAAGCAGCTGAGGTATACACTGTAAGGAATAATGTAGCCACTGCTACCTCTACTTTGCAGTTGTATAAGCGATATAAATGCAGGTCATCACCACCTGTAAACGGAAGTATCTCTCAGCAGATATGAAGGGCCTTTCACTATAGTATTGTAAGTAATAGTGATCACTACATATGAACATTCTGATTCTTGCAATGCTGTAAAGATAACAGTAGATTAAAAGGGACAGAGAAAATAATTTGTACATTTTTCAATTCTGCCAGGAAGTAGCAAAAAAGTTTCATAATGCTAAAAGTATGGTGAGGCTATGGGCTGGGCTTATGTGGTGCTCTGCTTAGATATTCATCTGTATGGGCTTATGACAGGTCACTGATCCCTCAGTGACCGCTCTCTATTTTACATACTGCATAGAATATTGTTTGAAAAAAAAAAGAAAATAATCACATTCATCAGGCAGGCACCAGCGACGGCACCTGCGCTGCAGCATGATACGGTGGATAATATGCCTGTTTTCATTTTATTTAGACATATAGTTTTGTTGAAAAAAAAAACTAGGCTCCATCCAAATTTTTTTTCTCTAGCAAAATGGCGCCGGAGGCAGCGCCTGCGCAGCAGCATCTATCAGAACGTGATATATGTTACTGCATAGGCGCAGCCGCTGGAGCAATTTTGATTAGGATAATTTTTCTTTTCCAACAAAACTATATGAATATCAAGAAGTGGCTTCTGTTATCCCATATTAGAAAGGGTAACAGTGCCACATAATTTACCACTTCAACAGGTAGTGTAAATTATTATACTTCATTAAATAAGCTTATTAAAATGTACAAAACAGAAAGTGTACAAATATAAAGAACAGGTGCCTCATGCCAATTTTAGATGACATTCCTAGACAGCAGATAATTCTGTCTATTTCCATTAAACAGGTACCATATTTTGCGGTTTATAAAATGCACCGGATTATAAGATGCACTCCAAATTTTGAGGAGAAAAATAGGAAAAAAATATATTTTTAATAAAATGGTGGTGCTTCTTACAATCCAGGCGTCTTATTGCTTACCAGGGATGGTGGCTGCAGTGAAGCGGGGTCCAAAGGTTGCTGCTGGCGGAGTCAGGAGTGGGGCGATGCTGCGGACCCCAGACAGGGAGAAAGGGGTGTTCGGATGTGCAACGCTGCGGGTGTTCCTGTGGTGCAGGCTGCAGTGGAGCAGGGTCACAGGATCGCTGCTGGAGGAGGCAAGAGTGGCGCTGCAGCTGTTCGGTGGTGCGGGGGCCCTGCCGACATTTTGTGAAAGACCAGAGACCCTGCACTATGTACTATGTGGTGGACTCCGGGAAAATGGCTGCCGGGGCGGCGCATGCGCAGATGGAGATCTTGGCGATGAGATCTCATCTCCCGAGATTTTGGTGCCTGCGCTGCATCCGCGGCCATTTTCCTGGAGACATTGTATAGAGGAAGGCGTGGATGGAGATCTCGGCTTTCCAGCGTCGAGTGAGAAGTCGGACACCGGAAGAAGAATGGCGGCCGCCATATGCCACCACAGGGCTGCCGCCCACCGCCGTACCACCACCGCTCGCCGCTGTACAACCTCTGCAGGACCAGCGCTCGCCGCTGTACCACTACTGTAGGACCAATGCTAGCCGCCGTACCAACACTGCACACCGCAGGACCACTGCAAAACCCCCAGCTCCGGGCCCGCAGCATTGACCCCTCAGTAAGAACAGTGTTTGGTTTATAAGACGCACCACCATTTTACCCTTAATTTTGGGATTATAAAAATGCGCTTATAATCCGAAAAATACGGTAATACAAAGGCTAGCTAAAGATACCCATGTATGTACAGTATAAATGGACTATAGAAAGTGCATGTGCATGTAGGCAGATGTGTTCTGCTCAGAAGAGAGACAAGTGGCTTTGATATTGTGTCTATGCTAGTGCTTTATATGCATATAGGTAATTATATACAGATTGTTATTACCTGTAAGGGTTAGGAATGACGTATGTCCAGAGCGCTGTCTAGTATCTGGCTTTGCTTCCCTCAGCCCCAACACACATTTCGTGTATACTTCCTCAGAGATGTATGGATTCAATGAAATTTCAACAAATTCTTGATGCAAACATAACACTATAAAAAGAAAGCTGAAGTTGAAAAGAAAATGGCTTCTACAAATGGATAATGATCCTAAACACAAGTCAAAATCCACAACAGACTACCTCAAAGGGCGCAAGCTGATGGTTTTACAATGGCTCTCACAGTCCCCTGATCTGAACACTGAACATCATTGAAAATCAATGGCTAGACCTCAAAATAGCAGTGAATGCAAGATGAACCAGGAATCTGGGAAGAATTTTCAAAGTAAGAATGGATGAAAATCCCTCAAACAAGAATTGAAAGACTCTTGGCTGACTACAAAAAGCGCTTACAAGTTGTGATACTTTCAAAACGGGGGCTATTAGGTACTAACTATGCAGGGTGCCCAAACTTTTGCATTGGTCCATTTTCCTTTTTGGAATTTCTAAAATGCAAAAGATGAAAACATATATATCTTTAGATACTGTATATAGATATATATTGCATAAAATACAAAGGAAATGTGTCATCTTTAACTTTAGGACTTTTAGAGATCATTTTATGTTCAACTTGCTTAACTGTTCACACTAACAGTAATTTTGACCAGAGGTGCCCAAACTTTTACATGCCACTCTATGCAAGTTCTATTCTTTGATATGCCATTAATGTACAAGATTGGAGTAGTCCTTTAATATTAATCAGTCTATTGAAAACAACCACATATAACTAAAGCATCTTTCATCTAAGGAAAGACTCTGAACTTTTAAAGGATCTACATTTACAAATTTAAATTATAGTGGGGGGATAGAATAGATAGATATAGATAGATAGATAGATAGATAGATAGATAGATAGATAGATAGATAGATAGATAGATAGATATTATTCAAAAAATGGATTAAACAGCAGACAGAGATAAGTCTGGTAATTATTTTGATGGAACTATAGATTTACTGTACACCATCTGTTCTCGTCAGTTTGCCTTTTTATTGTCACATGAAAATTCATCTCAGATGATGAACAACAAATATTAGTAATAATGCTAATCTCAAGTGTTCGATGTGTCTGAGATATAGAAAGATAGATAGTATCCATAGATAGCTGCATTGATAGAATGAGTAGAAAGAAAGGGAGGGAGGGAAGGAGGGGAGACACGGAAAGAGAGAGAAAGCGAGAGAAAGTGTATGCGCTAAGAACCTTCTTTTTTGTAAGTACATCTTTCTGAGTAGTAACATAGTCTAGATTTAATATTTTCAGTGTTTTTACATAGTTTGGCTTATGCAGAGTGCTGCTGTGTTTTATTTTTCTATATAATACAGTCATCGCAGCTTGCATCTGTTCACACTTAGGAGGTGCAAGTCAGGTTATTCTGTATAGATACAGAGATAGATAGATTGATATAGATAGATGGAAGTGGAAGATGGATAGTGGAACAGATCAGATAAAGATGGGACGAAGTGGGGCACCCCTACTGTATAGGTTACTGTCCACTCAGCATTGTGAGGGGCACTTCAGTCCTTTATTGGATGCCCCCAAACTGGTGTGCCCCGTTTACATGGGGTTAGAGTTTGTGTCCCAATGTTCCTTGCATCTCCTTATCTCCTCCCTTCCTGTTTGTAATTAAGGTAACTTCCCCCTGTTTCTCCTCCCTTTGTGCCCCTTTATAAATGATGTCCCAACCTCTTCCTGCCTCTCCCTCACAGCAGTGGGAGCCGGAGGCTGAATTGTCCCGCCCTCCCTCCCTTACTTTTTATTTGTTCACAGAGTGTTTTGATTGATTTGTGGTTTTGATGTTTAAGTCACAGCGGTGGTCAATTTGCTATACCACAAGAGCTTTGCATGTATGAAGTTGGACTTGCGCCGGAAGTCCGGCTGGACATATCGATTCGTATCTGTTCTTATGGCCAATTGTGCCTTATTGGTGATTTTGACACTTACATGCTGTGCACGCACCTTTTGCTGTGACCGACCTTCACCCATTAAAAGATAAAAAATGTTTTGGTTAAATATGTGTATTGTCCTTTATTACATGGGACACTCTGGGGAAATACATGGTTTTGTGAGTCTCACCAGTCTACACCACACATGGGGTGCACTTTACATGATAACAATGAGTGGTAATCTCGCACTTGTAACTTCTAGGTTCAAGCATCTTGTATCAGCAGAGAAGATGCTGTGTGTAATGATGAGGAGGGGCGGAAACTGCTTCCTGAACAAAGTAAAGTGGGAATGTCACAAGGATAAAGTTTTCGCTGCTAGTAACATGGAGAACAGAGATAAAATCAGCTGTTACTGCTTGTGTCCTGGGCATCATCAAAGGTGCACATTAGGAAGTTTCAAGGGTGAGGTAACTGGCAAGACTGTCCTATTATACTGGTACAGGAAGGAAAGTTATAGGATATAGCATGAGTAGGGAAACTTTATAGGTGACTGCAGGGACTGCCAAAAAAAGCTACATGCATGAATGCAGGGAGTGGCAGGAAACTACATATGTATCTGCAGGGAATGGAAGGAAACTACATGTGTCATACCTCCCAACCATCCCGGATTGAGCGGGACAGTCCCGATTCTGACCCCCCCCGTCCTGCTGTCCCGCTGAGGACACTATGTGTCCCGCAGTGAGATGAGCCGCCATGCCCCCCATGCACCCCTTCCTGCCCTCCCTGTCTCTACAGCTCAGCGGCTCACAGCTAGCAATGACGCTGCTATGCTGTTCTCTTCTGTGCCCACAGGACCTGTGATGAGGTCACAGGAGGGGAGGAATCAGGGGTCACATGATCAGTGTCCTCATTGTGTGCAGGACTCTGCGCTGTGATGGTTGTCATGGTGCTGGATGAGGGTAACTTTGTGTGTGTGGGGTCGGGACTCAGGTTTACAGTGTGGATGTAGCAGTGCTGTAGTGTGTACAAGTTGGATGTAGTAGAGTCATGTGTGTACGAGGTGTACGGAGCGAGCCATGTGTGTACGAGGTGTACGGAGCGGCGCCGTGTGTGTACGAGGTGTACGAAGCGGAGCCGTGTGTACGAGGTGTACAGAGCGGAGCCGTGTGTGTACGAGGTGTACAGAGCGGAGCCGTGTGTGTATGAGGTGTACGGAGCGGAGCCGTGCGTGTACGAGGTGTACGGAGCGGAGCCGTGTGTGTGCGAGGTGTACGGAGTGGAGCCGTGTGTGTACAAGGTGTATGTAGCAGTGATGTAGTGTGTACGGAGCAGAGCCGTGTGTGTACGAGGTGTATGTAGCAGAGCCGTGTGTGTACGAGTTGGATGGAGCGGAGCAGCGCATGTACAAGGTGCACGGAGCTAAGCCGCACATGTACGAAGTGCACAGAGCGGAGCCGCGCGTGTACGAGGTGCACGGAGCGGAGTCACGCGTGTACAAGGTGCACGGAGCGAGGACGCGCGTGTAAGAGGTGCACGGAGCGGAGACGCGCATGTACAAGGTGCACGGAGCAGAGCCACGCGTGTATGAGGTGCACAGAGCGGAGCCGCGTGTGTACGAGGTGCACGGAGCGGAGCTGCGCATGTACGAGGGCAGGAGCGGAGCCGCGCATGTACGAGGTGCACGGAGCAGAGCCGCGCGTGTACGAGGTGGATGTGGCAGGGCTGTAGTGTGTACAAGGTGTGCGGAGCCTTGTGTGAACAAGGTGCACGGAGCGGAGCCGTATCTGTACGAGTTGGATGGAGCGGAGCCGTGTGTCTGTACGAGGTGCACGGAGCGGAGCCGCGCGTGTACGAGGTGCACGGAGCGGAGCCGCGCGTGTACGAGGTGCACGGAGCAGAGCCGCACGTGTACTAGGTGCACGGAGCGGAGCCGCGCGTGTAAGAGGTGCACGGAGCGGAGCCGCGCGTGTACGAGGTGCACGAGCATAGCCGCATGTGTACACGGTGCATGGAGCGGAGCTGCCCATGTATAAGGTGGATGTAGCAGTGATGTAGTGTGTACGAGGTGTACGGAGTGGAGCCGCACGTGTACGAGGTGCACGGAGCGGAGCCGCGCATGTACGAGGTGCACGGAGCAGAGCCGCATGTGTACGCGGTGCATGGAGCAGAGCCGCATGTGTATAAGGTGGATGTAGCAGTGATGTAGTGTGTATGAGGTGCACGGAGCGGAGCCGCGCGTGTACGAGGTGCATGGAGCGGAGCCGTGCGTGTACGAGGTGCACGGAGCGGAGCTGCGCGTGCACGAGGTGCACGGAGCGGAGCCGCGCATGTACGTGGTGGTTGTGGCAGGGCTGTAGTGTGTACGAGGTGTGCAGAGCCTTGTGTGAACTAGTTGGATGTAGCAGAGCCGTATCTGTACAAGTTGGATGGAGCGGAGCCATGTGTCTGTACGAGGTGCACGGAGCAGAGCCGCATGTGTACGAGGTGCATGGAGCAGAGCCGCCCGTGTACGAGGTGGATGTAGCAGTGCTGTAGTGTGTACGAGTTGGATGTAGCAGAACCGTGTCTGTACGAGTTGGATGGAGCGGAGCCGAATGTCTGTACGAGGTGCACGGATCCGAGCTGCGCGTGTACGAGGTTTACGGAGCTGAGCCGCGCTGTACGAGGTTTACGAAGCGGAGCCGTGTGTACGAGGTGGATGTAGCAGTGCTGTGTGTGTATGAAACGGAGCCCTGTGTGTGTGAAGTGTACGGAGCTGAGCCGCTCAGCTCCGTACACACAGGGCTCCGTGCTTGAGCCGTATGTGTACAGAGCGGAGCAGAGCTGTGTGTGTATGGAGTGGAGCCTTGTGGGTATGTAGCAGAGCCACGTGTGTACGAGGTGTACGGAGCAGAACCGCGTGTGTACGTGGTGTATGCTGCAAAGCCGCATGTGTACAAGGTTACGGAGTGGAGTCGTGTGTGTACAAGGTGTACAAAGCGTGGCTGCGTGTGTACAAGGTGTGCGGAGTGGAGCCTTGTGTATACTGAGTGGAGCCTTGTGTGTGCGAGGTGGACGGAGTGGAGCCGTGTGTGTATGAGGCATACAAAGCAGAACCGTGTGTGTATGAGGTATGAAGAGCCGTGCGTGTACAAGGTGTATGGTGGGAGCATTCATACCTCCCAACCGTCCTGAATTCAGCGGGACATCTCCGATTTTGAGAGTCTGCCCCACTGTCCCGGCCGGAAGCTTTTCCCGTGGACACAGGAGTACATGCCGGAGCCCCGAAGAGCACTTTAAAACTCACACGTGATGTTCCACCAGAAGTGACTTGCTGGAAGATGACAGGAAATGAGGTAATTTCGGGAGGAGATTGTGACGGAACCATGGAGGCACTTCAGGGAATGCTTCAGATCCATCACCGTGTCCTCGCCTTGGAATCGGGATGTCGGCCATGTGAGCGGATCATGATATGTCCTGCACCGGGAGGCTCAGGGGGCACTACAATGGGAGCCGGGCTGCTATAGTATCTTTATAGAATCTTTATTTCTTTCTCTCTCTATTTCTTTCTCTCTCTCTGTTCTTTCTTCTTTCTCTCTGTTCTTTCTTTCTCATCTTTCTTTCTTTCCCATCTTTCTTTCTCTCTGTTCTTTTCTTTCTTTCTCTGTTCTTTCTTTCCCCTCTTTCTTTCTATCTCTGCTCTTTCTTTCCTTTCTCTTTCTCTCTGTTTCTTTTCTCTATCTCTCTGTTCTTTCTTTCCCCTCTTTCTTTTTCTCTCTCTCTGTTCTTTCCCCTCTTTCTTTCTTTTTCTCTGTTCTTTTTTTCTTTCTCTCTCTTTCCCCTTTCTTTCTCTCTCTCTGTTCTTTCTTTCCCCTCTTTCTTTCTTTCTTTCCCCCTCTTTCTCTCTCTCTGTTCTTTCCCATCTTTCTTTCTCTCTGTTCTTTTTCTTTCTTTCTCTCTGTTCTTTCTTTCTTCCCTCTTTCTTTCTATCTCTGTTCTTTCTTTCCCCTTTCTTTTACTCTTTCTTTCTTTCTCTCTTCTTTCTTTCCCCTCTTTCTTTCTTTCTCTTTCTCTCTGTTCTTTCTTTCCCCTCTTTCTTTCTCTGTTCTTTCTTTCTCTTTCCATCTTTCTTTCTCTCTCTGTTTTTCTTTCTTTCTCTCTGTTCTTTCTTTCCCCTCTTTCTTTCTATCTCTCTGTTCTTTCTTTCTCTCTTCTTTCTTTCTCTCTGTTCTTTCTCTCTCTGTTCTTTCTTTCGCTCTGTTCTTTCTTTCTCTTTCTTTCCCCTCTTTCTTTCTTTCTGTTCTTTCTCTCTCTCTGTTCTTTATTTCTTTCTTTCTCTTTCTTTCTCTCTCTCTGTTCTTTCTTTCCCATCTTTCTTTCTCTCTATCTCTCTATTCTTTCTTTCTCTCTTTGTTCTTTCTTTCCTTTCTCTCTCTCCCTCTGTTGTTTCTTTCTTTACCCTCTTTCTTTTTTTCTCTCTGTTCTTTTTTTTCTGTCCCCTCTTTCTTTCTCTCTCTGTTTCTTTCTTTTTCTCTATCTCTCTGTTCTTTCAATCCCCTCTTTCTTTCTTTCTCTCTCTCTCTCTGTTCTTTCCCCTTTCTTTTTTCTTTCTTTCGCTCTGTTCTTTTTTCTTTCTCTCTCTCTCTGTTCTTTCTTTCCCCTCTTTCTTTCTTTCTCTCTGTTCTTTCTTTCTCTCTCTATTCTTTCTTTCTTTTTCCCTCTGTTCTTTCTTTCCCCCTCTGACTTTCTTTCTTTCTCTCTCTATTCTTTCTTTCGTACTTTTTCTCTTGTTCTTTCTTTCCCCTCTGTCTTTCTTTCTTTCTCTGTTCTTTATTTCCCCTCTTTCTTTCTCTCTCCCTCTCTGTTCTTTCTTTCTCTCTCTGTTCTTTCTTTCCCCTCTTTCTTTTTCTCTCTCTGTTCTTTCCCCTCTTTCTTTCTTTCTCTCTGTTCTTTCTTTCTCTCTCTCTGTTCTTTTTTTCCCCTTTCTTTCTATCTGTTCTTTCTTTCCCCTTTCTTTCTTTCTCTCTCTGTTCTTTCTGTCCCCTTTTTCTTTCTCTCTCTATTCTTTCTTTCTTTTTCTATCTGTTCTTTCTTTCCCCCTCTGTCTTTCTTTCTTTCTCTGTTCTTTCTTTCCCCTCTTTCTCTCTCCCTCTCTGTTCTTTCTTTCTCTCTCCCTCTCTGTTCTTTCTTTCTGTCTCTGTTCTTTCTTTCCTCTCTTTCTTTCTTTCTTTCTTTCTTTCTCTCTCTGTTCTTTCTTTCCCCTCTTTCTTTCTCTCTCCTTCTCTCTGTTCTTTCTTTCCCCTCTTTCTTTCTCTCTCCCTCTCTGTTCTTTCTTTCCCCTCTTTCTTTTTTTCTCTCTGTTCTTTTTTCTGTCCCCTCTTTCTTTCTCTGTTCTTTCTTTCTTTCTCTCTGTTCTTTCTTTCTTTCCCGTCTTTCTTTCTTTCTCTCTCTGTTCTTTCTTTCCCGTCTTTCTTTCTTTCTCTCTCTGTTCTTTCTTTCCCCTCTTTCTTTCTGCCTCCCTCTCTGTTGTTTCTTTCCCCTCTTTCTTTCTCCGTCTCTGTTCTTTCTTTCCCCTCTTTGTTTTTTTTCTCTCTGTTCTTTCTTTCCCCTTTCTTTCTTTATTTCTTTCTCTCTCTACTTTCTCTCTGTTCTTTGTTGCTTTCCCCTCTTTCTTTCTCTATCTCCTTTCTCTCTGTTTTTTTTTTCTCTCTCTGTTCTTTCTTTTACTCAGTACCAGTGTGCCCTCAGTACCAGTCAGTGTGATCACCAGTGCTAAATGGGTGTGATCGGGGCGTGGACATGGGTGTGACTAGTTGTGAAATGGGTGTGGTCGGGGCGTGGCCTAAAATTTGCCGCAAGCTTTGTCCCTCTTTCCCATCTTCAAAAGTTGGGAGGTATGATGTGTAACTGCAGGGAGTGGCACGGAAAACTACATATGTGACAGAAGGGGGTGACAAGCAAAGTTACATATGTGACAGCAGGAGTGGCAAGGAAAGCTACATATGTGACAGCAGGGAATGACAAGGAAACCTGCATATGCAACAGCAGGGAGTGGCAGGAAACTACGTATGTAACTCCAGGGAGTGGCAAGGAAAGCTACATATGTGAAGACGGAATGGCAAGGAAACCTATATATGTAACAGCAGGGAGTGGCAGGAAACTACATATGTGACTGCAGGGAGTGGCAGGAAACTACGTAACTCCATGGCGTGGCAAGGAAAGCTACATAGGTGACTGTAGTGACTGACAGGAAAGGAACATATGTGACTGCAGGAGAGGCAGGAAAGGAACATATGTTACGTCAGGGAGAGGCAAGGAAAGCTACATATGTGACAACAGGGAGTGGCAAGGAAAGCTACATATGTGACAGCAGGGACCAGCAGGAAAGCTACATATGTGACTGCAGGGAGTGGCAAGGAAAGCTACATATGTGACAGCAGGGACCAGCAAGAAGGCTACATATGTGACTGCAGGGAGTGGCAAGGAAAGCTACATATGTGACTGCAGGGACCAGCAGGAAAGCCACATATGTGACTGCAGGGAGTGGCAAGGAAAGCTACATATGTGACAGCAGGGACCAGCAAGAAGGCTACATATGTGACTGCAGGGAGTGGCAAGGAAAGCTACATATGTGACTGCAGGGAGTGGCAAGGAAAGCTACATATGTGACAGCAGGGACCAGCAAGAAGGCTACATATGTGACAGCAGGGAGTGGCAAGGAAAGCTACATATATGACAGCAGGGAGTGGCAGGAAAGCTATATATGTGACAACAGGGAGTGGCAAGGAAAGCTACATATAAAACAGCAGAGAGTGGCAGGAAAGCTACATATGTGACAGCAAGGAGTGACAAGGAAAGCTACATATGTGATAGCAGGGACTGGCAGGAAAGCTACATATGTGACAGCAGAGAGTGGCAAGGAAAGCTACATATGTGACAGCAAGGAGTGGCAAGGAAAGCTACATATATGACAGCAGGGAGTGGCAGGAAAGCTATATATGTGACAACAGGGAGTGGCAAGGAAAGCTACATATAAAACAGCAGGGAGTGGCAGGAAAGCTATATATGTGACAACAGGGAGTGGCAAGGAAAGCTACATATAAAACAGCAGGGAGTGGCAGGAAAGCTACATATGTGACAGCAAGGAGTGGCAAGGAAAGCTACATATGTGATAGCAGGGACTGGCAGGAAAGCTACATATGTGACTGCAGAGACTGGCAGGAAAGCTACATATGTGACTGCAGGGTCTGGCAAGAAAAGCTACATATGTGTCTGCAGGGAGTGGCAGGAAAGCTACATATGCGACAGCAGGGACTTTCAGGAAAGCTACATATGTGACAGCAGGGAGTGGCAAGGAAATCTACATATGTGACTGCAGAGACTGGCAGGAAAGCTACATATGTGACTGCAGGGAGTGGCAAGGTGTGAGGGAGGAGGGAGACTCCATTTTGGATTTATTAATTCAGAAAAACTAACAAAAGAATTAACCCTATATCAGTTAAAGATATGTCAGATAAAATTATTTTTATTGAGTAACTCTAAAAAAGAATAAAAAAAACTCAAAGAATAAAAAACAATCACCATACAAGCCACTGTGCTGGCTACTTTCACCCTGCATCAATTTTCCTGAACCCAAAGCCTTCCTGACAGCAAAGTTTGGCACCCTAAGCAATGAAACGAGTGATGGTGCCCCCACTCCTCGACGGCTGTCCCTAAATCTCCTAGATAACCCTATGCTGGTGAATCATGCAGCCACCCATTTGTACATGCATAGGGAAAAGGAGTATACAGGGAATGCCGTATGAGGACTGATAGCAAAGGTAGACGGCAATATTAGAAATGTGCTGAAAATAGTGAATAGTACCACACTGATAAAGTGACATGTGCATGAAGAAGAATATAGTACCTCACTATGCTGTTCCCTGCTCATATAACTCCTACCTAACAGCGGAGGTAGGCACCCTAATTGTCAGCGGATGTGGCGACCCCACTCAGCGACGGCTATCCCTGGGAGTACCTAATGATAATCCAACTATGGCCGGGGTCACACTTGCGTGTGCAATGCGAGAGACTCGCCTTAATATCCGGCACTGCCGCCGGCACTCGGACCAGAGCGTTCAGCTGCACAGAAATACATGCAGCCGCACACTTCTGTCCAAGTGCCGGCGGCAGTGCCTGGTATTGATGCGAGACAATCGTGCGAGTTTCTCGCATTGCACACGCAAGTGTGAGCCTGGCCTCACCCAAATGATAGCCCAATGATAAGTAATATAGGCAGGTAATATGCAATATTAAACACAGAACAGATAGAAGTTCAATGGCGCATGATAAAGACTGATCATCATGATAACAGCATGCAAAAGAGGTACTTATGGTTTTAGATGCATTCAGAAACCTCTACGCGTTTCACCATATTGGATAATCAGGAGGTTGGATATAAGGATGCTGCATGGTGACGAACCATGTTCCTTCTTATATAGATGTCCTAGTCTCATTCAAAAAACACTTCCTCCGTTCACTAGAGGTATCCATTAGCGCCTCCCACAATGGGGCCTATGCATTACCACTAGTGATGAGCGCGTATGCTCGTTTCTCGGGTTTTCCCGAGCATGCTCGGGTGGTCTCCGAGTATTTGGTACTGCTTAGAGATTTAGATTCTGTCGCTGCAGCTGCATGATTTGTGGCTGCTGGACAGCCTGCATACATGTGAGGAATGCCTGTTTGTTAAGGAATCCCCATATGTATTCAGGCTGCCTAGCAGTCGCAAATCATGCATCTGCGGCGACAGAAACTAAATCTCTGAGCACGTCCAAATACTCAGAGACCACCCGAGCATGCTTGGGAAAACCCGAGCAATGAGCATACTCGCTCATCACTAATTACCACTTAACTATAATTAGTGGCGGCATTTGTCCCCTAGGTTTTTGAACCATGGCGCTATTCAAAAGCTTAGCTGCTCATACGTGGCAAGGTAGCATGTGTATGCCTCAGGAGGGGGTAAAACCGGAAGATCATCATTTAACTTGACTGCTTGCGTTCCACCTGGAACGCAACAGCATTTCCTGTGTCTCTAGGATAGTTTTCATTGTGCATGTCCGGAAGATGTGCGGCTCTTCAACCAAAGGCTAGGCACCTGAAGTGTGTCATCAGCTGCAGTCCAATGCGTTCCACTGTGAAACGCAACCTGCGCTATTACTATGATGAGAGGGATAGCGGCCGAAAATTATGTATTAATGCCGCCCATTTTCAGCCTCCATTAATGGTATGCCTTATCTGTCACAACACTATAAATGAGCAAACAAAGGGTGACCATGAAAACATAAAAATGGGACAATTGATCAGAATATCAAAAGGAACGCAAATGTTAAGATAGAAAACATATTGAAGACATAATTATTGTTTATAATTGTATTGATCCTCACAATAACTTGTGAACCCCATGAATTGGTAATGGGGAATTTACCTGAACATGGCAAGGGGTTTTGTGATCCCTGAAATATCTAGTAAAGGCTGGATGTTCTCAACCAACTATGGCTATAGAAAGCATGCATATGAGAGACTTTCATTAAGGCCCGCGGTGATAAGGCATGATTATATGCCAACTCAATAGTACCTCTGGGATAGCCCTTTTCAGAAAATCTCCTTCTCATATCCGCTAATTGTTGTAGAAATTCATCCATGTCCGAGCAGTTTCTCCTTAGCCTCAAAAATTGACCCTCAGGAATACCAGGCTTTAATGCTTCTGGATGGTGGCTATCCCATTTAAGCAAGCTATTAGTGCTTGTGGGCTTGCAAAAGGTCTCAGTTTTCAATGAGCCATCCCTGTTTTTCTGGATCTGGACATCAAGAAATGGCAAGGTAGTCTTGTCTAATTCATATGTAAACCTGAGATCAATAGTATTGTCATTCAGATCATTGACAAAATCAGAAAAGCTGGTCTCAGTACCTTACCAAATTACAAAAATATCATAAATAAATCTGTACCAGACCGCCACATATTGAACGGAGAATGTGTTTTTTGAATGAGACTGGGACATACATTTTATAAGGAACACGGGTGGTCACCATGCAGCATCCTTATATCCAACCTCCTGATGATCCAATATGGTGAAACGCGTAGAGGTTTCTGAATGCATCTAAAACCATAAGTATCTCTTTTGCTTGCTGTTATCATGATGATCAATCTTTATCATGCGCCATTGAACTTCTATCTCTTCCGTGTTTAATATTGCATATTACCTGCCTATATTACTTATCATTGGGCTATCCTTTGGGTTAGTTGGATTATCATTAGGGACTCCCAGGGATAGCCGTCGCAGAGCGTAGGCACTACATCAGCTGACAAGTAGGGTGCCTACCTCCGCTGTTAGGCAGGAGTTATATGAGCAGGGAACAGCATAGCGAGGTACTATATTCTTCTTCATGCACATGTCACTTTATCAATGTGGTACTATTCACTATTTTCAGCACATTTCTATTATTGCCATCTACCTTTGCTATCAGTCCTCATACGGCATTCCCTGTATACTCCTTTTCCTTATGCATGTACAAATGGGTGGCTGCATGATTCACCAGCATAGGATTATCTACGAGATTTAGGAAAACAGCCGTCGAGGAATGGGGCGCCATTACTCGTTTCATTGCTTAGGGTGCCAACCTCCACTGTCAGGCAGGCTTCGGGTGCAAGAAAACTGGTGCAGGGTGAAAGTAGCCAGCACAGTTGCTTGTATGGTGATTGTTTTTTATTCTTTGAGTTTTTTTTAATTCTTTTTTAGAGTAACTCAATAATAATAGTTTTATCTGACATATCTTTAAATTATATAGGGTTAATTCTTTTGTTAGTTTTTTGTTGTGAATAATCTGGAGGCGACTTCTGAGCTGGAGCTCCCTCCGGTGGTTGCTGAGGGTAAAAAGAGTGTGATGTCTGAGATTCATTGTTCCACGTTGGCTGGTCATCCTGGGATTTTTGGTACCAGAGACTTGGTGAGTCAGTCCTTTTGGTGGCCTACTTTGTCTCGTGACGTCAGGGACTTTGTGCAGTCCTGTGGGACTTGCTCTCGTTCCAAGTCTTGCTCTCGTTCTAGTGGTTTGTTAATGCTATTACTTGTACCCAAGAGGCCACGGACCCATATTTCTATGGATTTTATTTCCGACCTCCCTGTCTCTCAGAGAATGACCGTTATCTGGGTAATCAGTGATAGGTTTTCCAAGATGATACATCTTGTGCCATTACCTAAGTTGCCTTCCTTCTCCGAATTGGTGCCTTTGTTCTTTCAGCACGTGGTTCGGTTACATGGCATTCCAGAGAACATTGTGTCTGACACAGGAGTCCAGTTTGTTTCCAGGTTTTGGAGGACATTTTGTTCTAAACTTGGTGTTCAGTTATCTTTCTCCTCTGCATTTCACCCTCAGACCAATGGACAAACCGAGAGAACAAACCAGACCTTGGAGACTTATTTGAGATGTTTTGTGTCTGCTGATCAAGATGAGTGAGTCTCTTTTTTGCCTTTGGCTGAGTTTGCTCTTAATAATAGGGCTAGCTCTGCCACCTTGATGTCTCTCTCTCAGGAGAAGGCCCAGCGGTTTGCCAACCGGCATAGAACTGATGGTCCTCGTTTTAAAGTGGGGGATTTGGTTTGGTTGTCCTCAAGAAGTATCACTATGAAAGTTGCATCTCCAAAATTTAAGCCAAGGTTCATTGGATCTTATAAGATCATGGAAATTATTAATCCGGTTTCCTTCCGTTTGCTTCTTCCAGGGACTTTTAAGATCCATAACGTGTTCCACAAGTCCTTATTGAAGAGGTTTGTCGAGCCAGTGGTTCCTATGGCTGCGCCTCCCGACCCTGTTTTGGTTGAGGGCAATTTGGAGTATGTGGTTGAGAAAATATTGGATTCTCGTTTTGCTAGACGGAAACTCCAGTATTTGGTTAAAGTGGAGAGGTTATGGTCAGGAGGACAATTCTTGGGTGTTTGCTTCGGACATCCATGCTGGGAGACTTATCCGTGCCTATCATCGAGCTCATCCTGATTGGCCTGGTTGCGCAGGTGAGGGTTCGGTGACCCCTTCTCAAGGGGGGGTACTGTTGTGAATAATCTGGAGGCGACTTCTGAGCTGGAGCTCCCTCCAGTGGTTGCTAAGGGTAATGAACTAATTGCCGAATGGCCTTCAGCTGGCTCTGAATGGTCTGATATAAGTGACCTAAACTCCCTTCGGCCTTGCCGGTAATCAATTTTTTTTCCTGGTTTTGCTTGGAGCTCAGCTTGCATTCCTGCTCTCATTCAGATAAGTGATTTGCTGTTTTTTTTCCTCTGGTTGGATTTTCTTTGCTTGTTTGCTGCTTGCAGTGGACTTCAGCCTGGTCCCCTTTTGGGGTCTGGCGCTGCAATTGTCCTCATTTTGTATTTGCACTTTTGCTCTGTTCCTTTGTCACTTTTTATTTGCTGAATTGCTGTGTGTTACACCAGAGAACTGATTTACGTGGTAGAGATCGTGTGATCTCAGTTATTTGTTAATCAGAAGTGTTGGTATTTTTGTCAAGGTTTTTTGGGTTGCAGTAAGAATTCTTTCCTATACTTTTCTATCTAGATAGATTGGGCCCCAGCGTTTGCTCATTCTATTTTCTGTCTGTGTCCATATTTTCTTCTTGTCTAACCGCCATTACATGTTTGGGGGCTTCCTATTTCTTTGGGGGTTCTGCTCCGGGGCAGATAGCTTTCATCTTTCTGCCTTTAGGTGTAGTTATCTCTCCGGCTGTGACGAGGCGTCTAGGATCACCGTAGGTACGCTCCACGGCTACTTCTAGTGTGGCGTTTAGTTTAGGGTACTGCAATCCAATAGTTTCCAGCCTCTCTGGTGTATTACTACTTTTGCTATTTTTGCAATTTCTCCTCGGCTACTGAAACATAACAGTTTTTCTTGATTTATTGACCTTATTAGTTCATTTAATAATTCAGGCCCAATATATTGTCCAGAGATCTCCCTCCACTCCTGAAGTGGCCCCCACCCTTGGGAAAATGTACGAATCCCCACAAGAACAGAGCTTCGCTATTTGGCCAGAGAATTAAAGGCCACATGTTAATGAAGGCAAGGAGGAGCAGAGCTAGGACCCCCTGTTGTCTTTTGTTCAAGGAGGACAAAATCAATTTGCCATCAAGGAAAACTCAAGACACTTGGGCCCTGACACCTAGAGATGAATTATGAAAGTACCATGAATCTCAGGGTTAAGTCCAAAATACCACCAGAACCCTGGGAGCCCTCTGCACGCACCCCTGCGTCCCATATTTCTCTAGTGGTCCCGGATACCGAGCTATCAAAACTGGCTCTCCAGAACCACTTAGCCAACCCAAGTTTGGACTCTTCATATTGGTCTTCCCCAACGAACCCGTTGAGATGTCAGTCGTCCCGTTTAGACCTCCCGCTAGGAAGTTATGACCCATCCTAGATATTGGGAATTATTTTAGCTAGGAGATCAAGGGAGGAGAATTAAGTCCAACCCAGAGGGGCAGTAGCAAATATGGGAGTTGGCGAGCGAGGGGTTAAAAGCTAGATACACACCTTTAGCCTTCATCTTTGTTCTGCCATGGAAGCCTCGTCACGTAATGTGTGGAGACGGACCAGAAACTAAGAAGGTGCCTGTGGATAAGAGAGCTTCCCTTCATCCACAAGATATATGGACCAGTAACATGACACATACTGCTAACTGCTATCCCTAACCTGTACCCTACTTTTATTTGTACTTCTGGCTGTATCCTCTGTGTATTACTCTGTACATATTTGTATCATCTAGTGCGCCTTTCAGCAATTAACATATCATTTAATTTTGGGCTGCTCTTTTATCTTGAAATCCAATTTCCCACGTCCGTGAGTTTGGCTAGTACTTATACGCTACCTGGGGTTGGTTTTCTTACCCGATATAAGCTTGTTAATGGACCAGGCTTATATCTAATGAGGAACTGGTGGCAGCATACCGTTTTGGTGTTTTGGGGGATCCTGGCAGTAACGAATCGGAGGTTTATATGTATATTCCCGGCTTAGGACTGGTGATATATATACTGCCCTCACTGAAGAGTGCCCCGATAACCAGTCCGTGACAGGGCAGCCTCTCCAGTGACTATTTATCCTAGGTGCAGTTCTCTGAGTGACCTGAGGGTAAGGGAGGTGCCAGAGAGCTGTGACTGCATAAGTTCCGTTGCAGATTGGTGACTGCGGGGTGATATCCGTATCCCCCCGGATCTCTCTTGTGTGTTTTCCTTACACAAGGAAAGCTACATATGTGCCTAAAGAGACATAGAAACTATATACTGTATGTGACTGTATCACACAACCAGTTACCATAGGAAACAACGATGTACTTTTCCAGATCAAACAACATTATATACTTTATTGATAAAAGTTACAATTATGACACAGGTAGAAAGATAAGGAGGGGGGAAGTTCATAAAATTGCACTACAATTGTGAATGTCTGCTGTAACTATGGGGCACACATCTCTCCAAATGAATCCACTAACCAGTGAGCAAGTTTACATCACTGGTAATGTCAATTAAGGCCTCTTTCACACTTCAGTTGTTCAACGTCAGTCAAAATTCATCAAAGCGTCAAAAAAACGGATCCGCCTTTTTTTTTGCGGATCCATTTTTTGCCATCGAGTTGCATTAGTGACGGATTTTGACGGATGGGTGTCCGTTCAATCCGTCGAATGACGGATCCATCATAATTGTGGCATCCGTTGCTTTTTGAAAACGTCCACTGGGACTTTTTTGTGTGCGTCGAAAAGGCGGACCATGACAAATCCATCGCGTCCGCCGATTTGTTTAATGGTCGCCTATGGGTGGCGGAATCCGCCAGCGGATCCGTTGTTCTCAGCACTCCGTTGTTCTCTGCAGAAAGTGCTGAAAACTCATTCTGGAGTATCTCTCTCCTTTTCCAGCCATATTAAACGTCCATTTCTGAGGTTCAAAAGTTCATAACAGATCTGTCTAAAAACTGATCTGTTGCATCCGTTTTTGCAATTTTACAACAGATCCATTTTTTTCACCCTTTGACGGATTTTAACTGACTTCGAATGACTTAAGTGTGAAAGAGGCCTAATTAGTGTTGAGCGATACTTTCCGATATCGGGAAATATCGGATTGGATTGGATCGAACCGATACCCAAAAAGTATCGGATATCGCCGATTCCGATACCGGAAACAAATGCAAGTCAATGGGACAGAAATATCGGAATAAAAATAAACCCTTTCTTTCCTTGTAGGCTAATTCTACATGAAGGAAAACGACTAAGAATAATGTAGAATGTATTGGGGGAGGTGGAGGAGACATTAAAGGCATAGAGGTTTAGCCCAATCAAATGGAATAGCAGGAATATTTTTTTTTAAGACGTTCGGAGTTACAAAGATATTGACTAATGACTATGTTAACCTTTTTTATATTTTGTCAGATATGTATGTTTCACTACTTCCATGCTCTTCACCTTCTTTTTTACTTCTCCCACACTTTCTCCTTCATGATCCTCAGCAGCAGCATCTTTTTCATCAACTTCTTCTTCACCTTATTTATCTTCTTCTTCTTCACCTTCTTCCTATTATTCTTTTTTTTACATTCTTCATATTCTTCTTATTCAACTATTATTCTTCTTCATATTCTACTTCATCTTCTTCCTATTCATCTTCTTCATCATATTCTTATTTGTGACAGGCATTCCTGTAGTTGTTATCTATAAAAGTTTGAAGATTACACCTTCCGTTCTGCCAGTCACAAAAGATTTACAACAGGATTTGTCCGCGTTCAGTTTGGCCTGCAGCAGCAGGCATTTTCCAGGGGCACCACGAGGAGGAACGGACTCACCCCCATATACTGCTTAGTCTTCTTCTGCTTATAATTTAGATCATATCTTTTGCTCTGATTTTTTGTCTTATGCATAATGTTCTTCTGCTTTTTGTTCTTCTGCTTCTTGGTCTTGTCTCTTGTTGTTCTGTATCTTGGTGGTTGCCTTCATGTTCTTTGTCCTCTTGGTCATCTTCTTCTGGGTCATCTTTTTGGTCTTCTTTGGGGTGGTCTTCAGGCTCGTCATCTTCAGGGTCGTGTCAGGGAGATCCAGAGTGATTACCAAAAAACATTTATAAAAACTTGAACTTGGAAATGTAACAGAAGGTACAAGAAGGCTGAGGAACTGCCGAGAACCAGCTGACTATACTGGAACCCTGATGGGTAGCAGAAGGAACAAGAGCCAATGGCACTACCGAGGACCAGCTGACGGTACTGGGACACGGTTACTAAGCAGGAGGTACCAGTGCTAGAAAGCACTACCAAGGACCAGCAGACGTTGCTGGAACTCGGATACCGAGATGGAGGCACCTAAGCCAAAGGCACTGCTGAGAACCAGCTGATGGTACTGGAACCCGGATGGGTAGCAGAAGCTACAAGAGCCAATGGAACTACCAAGGACCAGCTGACGGTGCTGGAACCCAGAGGGGCAGCAGAAGGAACAAGAGCCAATGGCACTACCGAGGACCAGCTGACGGTACTGGGACACGGTTACTAAGCAGGAGGTACCTGTGCTAGAAAGCACTACCAAGGACCAGCAGACGTTGCTGGAACTCGGATACCGAGATGGAGGCACCTAAGCCAAAGGCACTGCCGAGAACCAGCTGACGGTACTGGAACCCGGATGGGTAGCAGAAGGTACCCATGAAAAACAAAGTTGCAAGGCCGCGAGCCGGCCGAAGTTACCGAAACCCACAGTCCTACAGGGGGTGCTTGTCCTATTGGCACTACGGAAACAGCCTTTATTGCCAGATCCCGCAGCCCACATAGGAAGCACCTAAACTGCAGGCACCATAGAGTCAGCTAACCCGACAGCAACATGACAGGACAACGTATTGGAGGCAAAGTGACGTTGACACTACCCGGAAACAGCTGGCGTGCTGGAACCCGGAGGGGCAGCAGAAGGAACAAGAGCCAATGGCACTACCGAGGACCAGCTGACGGTACTGGAACCCGGTTACTAAGCAGGAGGTACCTGTGCTAGAAAGCACTACCAAGGACCAGCAGACGTTGCTGGAACTCGGGTACCGAGATGGAGGCACCTAAGCCAAAGGCACTGCTGACAGCCAGCTAATGGTACTGGAACCCGGATGGGTAGCAGAAGCTAAAAGAGCCAATGGAACTACCAAGGACCAGCTGACGGTGCTGGAACCCGGAGGGACAGCAGAAGGAACAAGAGCCAATGGCACTACCGAGGACCAGCTGACGGTACTGGGACACGGTTACTAAGCAGGAGGTACCTGTGCTAGAAAGCACTACGAAGGACCAGCAGACGTTGCTGGAACTTAGATACCGAGAAAGAGGCACCTAAGCCAAAGGCACTGCCGAGAACCAGTTGACGGTACTGGAACCCGGATGGGTATCAGAAGGTACCCATGAAAAACAAAGTTGAAAGGCCGCGAGCCAGCCGCAGTTACCGAAACCCACAGTCCTACAGGGGGTGCTTGTCCTATTGGCACTACAGAAACAGCCTTTATTGCCAGGTCCCGCAGCCCACATAGGAAGCAACTAAACTGCAGGCACCATAGAGTCGGCTAACCCGACCGTAACACGACAGGACAACGTATTGGAGGCAAAGTGACGTTGACACTACCCGGAAACAGCTGGCGTGCTGGAACCAGGCTGGTCAGGAGGGAGTACCCGTGCCAAAGACACTTCTGAGCTGCAACTAGTGTTGTTGGAGCCCAGGGATTACAGTAGAAACAGAGTGTAGCCTGAGGCCTAATTGGAGCAAGTTTAAAATCTGTAGTTGTCTGAGTGTGGACAGAGCAGGAGAAATTGCCGGACACACAGCTGGGGATCAGCTAACATTACTGAACCCCAATAACACTGGAGCATATGTTGACTGTGCAGACGGCACTTCTGAGCAGCAACTGGCGGTGTTGAAGCCCAGGGATTACAGTAGAAACAGAGTGTAGCCAGAGGCCTAATTGGAGAAAGTTTAAAATCTGTAGTTGTCTGAGTGTGGACCGAGCAGGAGAAATTGCCGGACACACAGCTGGGGATCAGCTGAAATTACTGAACCCCAATAACACTGGAGCATATGTTGACTATGCAGACGGCACTTCTGAGCAGCAACTGGCGGTGTTGAAGCCCAGGGATTACAGTAGAAACAGAGTGTAGCCAGAGGCCTAATTGGAGCAAGTTTAAAATCTGTAGTTGTCTGAGTGTGGACAGAGCAGGAGAAATTGCCGGACACACAGCTGGGGATCAGCTGACATTACTGAACCCCAATAACACTGGAGCATATGTTGACTGTGCAGACGGCACTTCTGAGCAGCAACTGGCGGTGTTGAAGCCCAGGGATTACAGTAGAAACAGAGTGTAGCCAGAGGCCTAATTGGAGCAAGTTTAAAATCTGTAGTTGTCTGAGTGTGGACAGAGCAGGAGAAATTGCCGGACACACAGCTGGGGATCAGCTGACATTACTGAACCCCAATAACAATGGAGCATATGTTGACTGTGCGGACAGCACTTCTGAGCTGCAACTGGCGGTGTTGGAGCCCAGGGATTACAGTAGAAACAGAGTGTAGCCAGAGGCCTAATTGGAGCAAGTTTAAAATCTGTAGTTGTCTGAGTGTGGACAGAGCAGGAGAAATTGCCGGACACACAGCTGGGGATCAGCTGACATTACTGAACCCCAATAACACTGGAGCATATGTTGACTGTGCAGACGGCACTTCTGAGCAGCAATTGGCGGTGTTGGAGCCCAGGGATTACAGTAGAAACAAAGTGTAGCCTGAGGCCTAATTGGAGCAAGTTTAAAATCTGTAGTTGTCTGAGTGTGGACAGAGCAGGAGAAATTGCCGGACACACAGCTGGGGATCAGCTGACATTACTGAACCCCAATAACACTGGAGCATATGTTGACTGTGCAGACGGCACTTCTGAGCAGCAACTGGCGGTGTTGGAGCCCAGGGATTACAGTAGAAACAGAGTGTAGCCAGAGGCCTAATTTCAGCAAGTTTAAAATCTGTAGTTGTCTGAGTGTGGACAGAGCAGGGGAAATTGCCGGACACACAGCAGGGAAGCAGCGGACATTTCTGAACCCTACTAACACAGGAGCTAGTGTTTTTCTCTGTGCAGACGGCACTTCTGAGCCGCAACTGGCAGTGTTGGAGTCCAGGGTTAATCATGGTGTAGACTGAGGCCTAATTGGAACAAGTTTAATATCTGATGTTGTGTCAATATGGAGGGAGCAGGAGACATTGCCGGACACACAGCAGGGGAGCAGCGTACATTTCTGAACCCCACTAACACAGGAGATAGTGTTTTTCTCTGTGCAGACGGCACTTCTGAGCAGCAACTGTGTTATGTTTCGGTAGCTGAGGAGGACAGGAACAACAGCAGGGCAGCCGAACACCTGAGATGTTGGTAACTGATGGGTTGCAGATTCCTAAACTAACGACACAACTAGAGGTAGCCGTGGAGCGTTCCTACGTTGATCCTAGACGCCTCGTCACAGCCTGAGAGATAACTACACCTAAAGGCAGAAAGATGAAAGCTATCTGCCCCGGAGCAGATCCCCAAAGAAAATAGGAAGCCCCCAAACATATAATGGCGGTTAGACAAGATGAAAACACAAACACAGGCAGAAAATAGACTGAGCAAACGCTGGGGCCACAAGCTGACTAAATAGGATAGGACAGGAGAGATTACTTTCTGCAACCCAGAAAACCCTACAAAAATCTAACAATTCTGATTACAAAAATACTGAGATCACACGATCTCGCCACCCACAAAATCAGTTCTCAGTGTGAACAAAAACCAAGCCGCAGCCGCTGAAAAAACAGGAAAAAGCAAATGAGCAAATAACAGTGGCTGCAGAAAAACTGTGAGGAGCCCAGGCCCCAGGAGGGGACCTGGCTGACCTCCACAAAAGTGCAGAAAACAATGCAAAAAGCAAACACAAAAAGAAAAGCAAAAAATATCTAATCTGAAAGCAGGAGATGCAGGCAGGACTCCAGCAAACTTCCAAAT
This sequence comes from Oophaga sylvatica, assembly GCA_033576555.1. Lineage (NCBI taxonomy): Eukaryota > Metazoa > Chordata > Amphibia > Anura > Dendrobatidae > Oophaga > Oophaga sylvatica. Next base: position 178,607,007 of record JARQOD010000002.1, read on the forward strand.
GAACCAGGAACCACAATTGAGACAAGAACAATTGATCACCGGCAACCATCATGGGAGGGAACCTCCCTTATATCAGACCAGTCCGTGATTCCAGATTGCCACTCCTTGCTGAAAGGTTCAGTACTGTCTGTAACCACCAGAGGGAGCCTCTGCTCAGAAACCATCTCTAGCACATTCATAACTAACTGGCAGTGTTGGAGCCCAGGGTCAATCAGGGTGTAGGCTGAGGCCTAATTGGAGCAAGTTTAATATCTGATGTTGTGTCAATGTGGAGGGAGCAGGAGACATTGCTGGACACACAGCAGGGGAGCAGCGGACATTTCTGAACCCTACTAACACAGGAGCTAGTGTTTTTCTCTGTGCAGATGGCACTTCTGTGCAGCAACTGGCAGTGTTGGAGCCCAGGGTCAATCATGGTGTAGGCTGAGGCCTAATTGGAGCAAGTTTAATATCTGATGTGTCAATGTGGAGGGAGCAGGAGACATTGCCGGACACACAGCAGGGAGCAGCGGACATTTCTGAACCCCACTACCACAGGAGCTAGTGTTTTTCTCTGTGCAGATGGCACTTTTGTGCAGCAACTGGCAGAGTTGGAGCCCAGGGATTACAGTTCAGGTGGTAGAAACATGAACACAACAGGAGATCTGGATACTGTTGCCAATCAATTATTTAATCTGAAAGAGGACAGGCAAATTCTGGTGAGATCCAGGCCTTGTTCATTTTCAGAAAAGTAAGCCAGTCAACGTTATCGGAGGATAGTCGCATGCGACGGTCTGTTAGTACACCACCTGCGGCACTAAAGACGTGTTCCAATAATACACTAGCAGCAGGGCAAGCCAGCACATCCAATGCATACTGGCTAAGCTCTGGCCATGTATCCAGCTTAGAGACCCAAAACTTGAAGGGGGAAGAGCCGTCTGGGAGTACACAGAGAGGGCAAGACATGTAGTCTGTCACCATCTGACGGAAACATTGCCTCCTGCTGACTGGAGCCATCTGTGATGGTGTTAACTTTTGTGGCGCGGACACAAAACTTTGCCACATTTTGGCCATTCTGGTCTTGCCTTGTGCAGAGGCGCTGCTTCTGCTCCCTCTTTGTGCAGAGCTTCCTCCACTTTGTAAAGCACTAGCAGCACTGCTCTCGGGTGGAATGGAGAACATGATGGAATGCACCAGTGTGTCTTAGTATTCTCGCATTTTATGCTCCCGGTTCAACGGTGTTATGAGGATTTGTAAGTTGTCCCGGTAGCGAGGATCTAGGAGGGTGTACACCAATAATCAGCCGTGTTGAGAATGTGGGCGATGCGGCAGTCGTTTCTCAGGCACTGCAGCATGAAATCAACCATGTGCTGCAGACTCCCAACTGGCCAAGAAATGCTGTCCCCTGCTTGAGGCGTCATCTCTGCCTGCTGTGCATCACCCCACCCTCGCTCTATATACTGACTACTAGAGCATTGTGTACCTTCCTCCTCCATTGACTCCTCCTCATCCTCCTCACAAAGTGTCCCCTACCTAGGCCTTTGTGAGGAACCACGCTGCGCAGACTGTCCAGAAGCAGATGGCATTTGTGACTCATCATCCTCCACCTCTTCCACAACCTCCTCCCTTAGTGCTTGCAGTGTGTTTTCAAGCAGGCAGATAAGGGGGACAGTCATGCTGACTAGTGCATTTTCTGCACTCGCCATCCGCATGGAATCATCGAAGGCACGCAAAACGTGGCAGATGTCCTTCATAGAGGCCCACTCAGTGGTGGTGATGTGTGAACGGCGCGTAGTGCGACTTGTTTGCGCCTGATGCAGCTGGTACTCCATTACTGCTGCCTGCTGCTCACACAACCGCTCCAACATATGTGACGTTGAATTCCACCTGGTGGGTAGGTCACATATGATGTGATGTTCCGGAAGGCGGAATCGGCGCTGCAGAGCTGCAATGCGTGATTTTGCCATGCTGGAGCGCCGCAAGTGAGCGCACTCTATGCGGACCTTGTGCAGTAGCGCATCAAGATCCGGATAGTCCCTCAAAAAAGCCTGCACGACCAAGTTGAGCCCATGTGCCCGACATGGGATGTGAGTGAGGTTGCCTAGGCCCAGAGCTGCCACGAGATTTCGGCCATTGTCACACACTACCATGCCTGGCTGGAGATTCGCTGGCACAAACCACACGTCGCTCTCCTGCTTGATGGCATTCCAGAGCTCCTGCGCTGTGTGGCTTCAATTCCCCATAGAAATTAATTTCAATACGGCCTGTTGACGTTTGGCCATGGCTGTGCTCATATCGGTCGTAACAGGTAAGCGTTCAGGGGTCCATGTTGAGGTACACCGTGACGGCTCCTGCAGCGCTGATTCAGAGGAACTGGAGTATGAGGAGGAGTCAATGTGTACAGACTGGATTCCTGCAATCCTTGGAGTTGGCAGAACACGTACAGCGCCACTCTAAAGATCTGTACCTGGCTCCACAACATTTACCCAATGGGCAGTGAGGGAAAGGTATCGTCCCTGTCCATGGTTATTGGTCCACGCATCGGTGGTCAGGTGGACCTTGCTACTGACGGCGTTTAGTAGCGCATGTTTAATTTTTCCCTCCACATGCTTTTGCACGGCAGGGACGGCTTGCCTGCTGAAATAAAAGCAGCTGGGCACGTTGTATTGTAAGACTGCCAATGCCATGAAGTTACGGAAGGTGTCAGTCTCCACCAGCCTGAATGAGAGCATTTCAAGGGACAGTAGTTTTGCAATGCCAGCATTCAGAGCCTGTGCTCGGGGATGGTTTGCCGAGTATAGCCGCCTTTTCTCTCATGCCTGTGCTACCGATGGCTGTAGAGTGGCCTGGGAGTGTGAGGATGACAGGGAATGTGGTGCTGTGGGTGGAATTACACTGGGTCTCTGTACAACAGTGCCAGAGGTTCTTCCATGGCGATCCTGTGAGGAAGCCGAACCAGCTGTGTGTGAGCTGGAGGAAGAGGCTACAACACGAGCTGAAGAGGTGGTAGGTGGTGCTGTTGGTTGGCCTACGTCTTCACTGTGTCTTTGTAACTCCACCACATGCTTGGTCCGCACATGTTTCCACATATTTGTGGTATTGAGTTGCTGACACTTTTACCTCTTTTGACTTTCTGATTACACAGCTTGCATTTGACAAAGCAAATGTCATCTGCAGCTGTGTTAAAAAAGGACCACGCACTGCAAGTCCTGGGAGCGCCCGTTTTCGGTTTTGGAAGAGGAATGCTCCTAATGGGTGGCGAAGTGGAGGCTACAGGCAACCGAGTCTGCCCCCTCCCTCTCCCTCCTGTTTTGGCCGTTCGGGAATCTCTTCCTCAGAGCTGTCCCACCACCTTCCTGTTCCTCACACCATGATGGATCAAGGACCTCATCATCTACACTACCCTTTTCAAATACCTGTTTCTCCTGGGTTGTCTCGCCTGCACAGTACGCACCAGAAAGTGGCACCTGAGTCTCATCATCAGATGCGTACTGAGGTGTGCTGACCATAGGCACTGGCCCACCCGCCTCTTCAGATTCAGAGAGACAAAGCAGTTGCGCATCACTGCATACTCCCTCTTCTTCACATTCTAGAATGCTGCTTGGCTGGCCCCCTATTTCTAAGCAAAGAGATTCAGAGAACAGAAGTTGAGATGGCTCCTGTCCAGAGCTCTCTGACTGCCTGGGCAATTTAGCAGGTGGTGAAGAGACAGATGGTTGCTCTTCAGTGCTCTGGGCCTGAGAGGATGTGGAAGTAATTGAAGTCGATGCGTTATCTGCCATCCATCCGACAACGGCTTTAATTTGGTCGTTCCGCAGCAGTGGGGTACTGCGAGCTCCAGCAAAGCTGAGCATAAAGGACCGTTCCCTGGTAAAACTGGAGGATGCTGAGTGACTGGTGCCCGCAGCAGGCACAGAATCCCCACGTCCTCTCCCTGCTGAAACTCCACGCCCACGACGACGTGCCTTACTCCCTGCCTTCTTCATCTTGGTATACTGATAAAGATAGGCAGAAAAGTACTAAGGGCTTAGTGTGCTTATTTCTGAACAGCTGCTAACAGGTATAAGAAACACTAATTTTATGAAGTGTGGACTTCACTTTAATATGAGCTAATGTGGCCTACACAACTGTAAAGTGGAGTATTTGGTGAACTTTATTTATTTTTTTTTTTTCACAAAAAAAGGTTGTGTGACTTGTGACAAAAGATGTAAAAGCGATAGATAGTATCACAAACTTTTTGTAGCTATTACAATGCAGGAAGGTAACCTACAATGCAATAGATGAGGCTACAAAAAATAGGCTAATACTAATTTGGCTGGGGCTGCAGGGCACAAGCCAGCAGAAAAGTTATCTACTCCTATATAGTGTTTGCAACCAATCTAGCTGGATACGGATGGAAGCACACTAATAGGAGAAGAGAAATTCAGGAAAAATAAGCAGCACTACAGAAAAAAAGGACAATGTATGAGGCAGTGACGCACGCTGAGCGGACTACAACCAGAGGTGGATGCAGAACACACTACAGCGTGAGCTGCACTCACACACAGAGACCTCACAGACAGCCGTGAACAGTGCAGAGAACTGGGAATTACCAATGAACGGCTGTAGAAAGGCTCTGCTATCTACTCCTATATAGTGTTTGCAACCAATGTTGATGGATACGGATGGAAGCACACTAATAGGAGAGATCAGTAAAAATGAGCACGCAGCAATAAAACAAACAAAAAAAATGTATGAGGCAGTGACGCACGCTGAGCGGACTACGACCAGAGATGGCTGCAGAACACACTACAGCATGAGCTGCACTCACACACACAGACCTTGCAGACAGCTGTGAACAGCACTGCAAGGCAAAAGAAAGCTTTACACAGCGGTTGCTAAAGTAGCCTGGGTAAAGCACAATATAGCAAATCGCTATCTCTAATTGTCCCTCAGAGTCAGAAGAGCAGCGTCCAGTCCCTAACTGAATTCACAGCAGAGTGAACCCAAAATGGCGGCGGCGGCTTTTATAGTGCATCATGACATCATTTCAGCAGCCAATCACAGCCATGCCATTAGTTAACATGCCTACATGCCTAACAGGATGTGCCCACACTTCTTAGAATTCCTCATTGGCTGAATCAAATCAAACTGGCTCATGGGAACTTCCGATTCTGGTATTCGATATGCAAAAAGTATCGGAACTCAGTATCAGAATTCCGATACCGCGAATATCGGCCGATACCCGATATTTGCAGTATCGGAATGCTTATGTCTTATTTATATATCAATCATCAATATTGATACTGCACAGGAAAATATAAACCTATGTCTCACCCACTCTACATATTGACTAGCCACCACAAGGAAACCATTGTCAAACCTCATGTAGGGTATGGATAAGCCTCTTTATGGTATTTACCCATGCAGAGTGTGCAGCTCCTATTAGGAATCCAGAGGGGTGTGTGTGCCCACACCAACACACATTTCGGTCCTGCCTTCATCAGGGGGCACACAACCATTCTCTGGTGCAGTATTCATAGAATACATGGCATGTAATGCCGGTCCGGGAGCAGCATCGTACGACCGGAAGTGACGGCCCCTTCCGGATGTGACGCGCGCGTTGCTATGCCAACCGCGACGCCACCCGGCATCGGCATCATGCGAAGGGAGGCAACCTAAGTGCCAATCAACGCAGTGAGATGCCGAGAGCTGCAGGGGGCAGCGGTAGCAGAGCACACACACGCGTGCAGGCAATGGGTGCACCACCGGTATATATGTTGAAAATCAATTTAGATCATCGCCAAACCAAAAGGCAGCCTCACAGTCCTTATCTAAATGAATTTTTGTTAATCACAATAGCTACAAAACAAGAGGTAAAATAAACACATAAACCTTATATCCCACAATATGACCTATACAATACATGGATAGAACGAGTGACCTAGATTAATGTGAGCAAACTTTCCCATTACGTATAATATTATATATTGAATATCCAGGCGCATTTCCATTGCATCTCTTCACCGGGGATAACTGTCCAACATTTTACTTTAATCTTGTATGGAGAAAAAGTGCCAGAAGGAACAATATATGGGGACATCAACCGAAACTACTGCACAAAAGATGGATACAATCAATATAAAAATAGTAAAAACAAAAACAAATAACAGCTATGACATATATCATATTCTCAATATAGTATAACCAGACATGTGATCATAAAAAAGGGGCATAACTTATATTTTCATTAAGTCCAAATGGATATAATGTTCCCAATGTCCAATCCCATCTGGACTCCATTTGGGCTAGTTTCCTTGAGACACCACCCTCCCCCTCCCCCGAATGCCGACATCAATCATGTCGATCCCTCTCATCCTGAGAAGGCCGCCATCACAGTTGTGGTAAAGTTTAACATGACAAGGGATTGTCTTCAGTGTGGATGCATCCGCATGAGTAGACGCAGCAGCAATGCCAAGCACATGTTCCCTAGAAATGATGGAATCGGCTTTTAACCCCTTCATGACTGGAGCTTTTTTCGGTTTTGCTTTTTCGTTTTTCACTCCCCCTTCTTTCCAGAGCCTTAACTTTTTTATTTTTCCGTCAATATGGCCATGTGAGGGCTTATTTTATGCTGGATGAGTTGAACTTTTGAAAGACACCATTGGTTTTAGCATGTCGTGTACTCGAAAACGGGAAAAAAAATTCCAAGTACGGTGAAATTGCAAAAAAAGTGCAATCCTACACTTGTTTTTTGTTTGGCTTTTTTGCTAGGTTCACTAAATGCTGAAACTGACCTGCCATTATGATTCTCCAGGTAATTGCGAGTTCACAGATAAAAAAGAATCTAGGCATGTTTGGTGTCTAAGTGGTGAAAAAAAATTCCAATATTTGCTAAAAAAAATTGCGCCATTTTCTAGCGTCTCCATTTTTCGTGATCTCGGGTGGGGTTAGGGCTTATTTTTTGCGTGCCGAGCTGACATTTTTAATGATACCACTTTTGGGCAGATACGCTCTTTTGATCGCCTGTTATAGCATTTTAATGCAATGTCGCGGCGACCAAAAAAACGTAATTCCGGTGTTTCTATTTTTTTTCTCGCTATGCCATTTAGCGATCAAGTTAATCCTTTTTTTTATTGATTGGGCGATTCTGAATGCGGCGATACCAAATATGGGTATGTTTGATTTTTTTATTGTTTTATTTTTAATGGGCCAAAGGGGGGGTGATCTGAACTTTTATGTTTTTTTATTTTTTTAATATTTTTAAAAACATTTTTCTTTAACTTTTGGCATGCTTCAATAGTCTGCATGGGAGGCTAGAAGCTGCCATAGCTTGATCGGCTCTTCTACATAGAGGCAAAACTCAGATCGCCTCTATGTAGCTGAATTACTGCATTGCTATGAGCGCCGACCACTAGGTGGGGCTCACAGCAATTTGGCATCAACAGCCATAGAGGTCTCAAGGAGATCACATCAATACCATATTGATGTGTAAGATGGATGTTACGGTCATTGTTGTTCAACATAGAAAAAAACTTGTTTAAGGATTCAACCGATACCTGCCAGATCAGCAATATATCGTTAATGTACCGCGTCCAAGAAAGGACGCGGCCCATTGACGATGGCTGATCTGACAGGAAGAGGTCCCTCTCCCACAGCCCCTGGAACAGGTTGGCATAAGAGGGGGAGAAGGATGCCCCCATAGCTGTTCTGTAGGGATTTGCAAGGAAACCTACATATGTGACTTTAGGGACAGAGAAACTACATATGTGACTGTATGGACAGACAGGGAAACCGTGTGACTGTGACAGCTGGTACTGAAGCTACTTATATAAAACTGCACAGACTGGCACTATAATGGTTTATATAGATGAGAAGAGACTAAATCAGCATGGAAACATTTATATGAGTGTAGGGGCTAGCAAGGAAATCTCTACTGACGTGCTTTGGCGTGGCATGAAGGCGATCAGCCTGTGGCACTGCTGAGGTGTTATGGAAGCCCAGGTTACTTTGATAGTAGCCTTCAGTTCATCTGCATTATTGGGTCTGGTGTCTCTCATCTTCTTCTTGACAATATGCCATAGATTCTCTTTGGGGTTAAGGTCAGGCGAGTGATACTGTTGTTTGTAAACCAGGAATTGGTACTTTTGGCAGTGTGGACAGGTGCCAATTCCTGCAGGAGAATGAAATTTACATCTCCAATAAGCTTGTCGGCAGAGGGAAGCATGAAGTGCTTTAAAATTTCCTGGTAGACAGCCACGCTGATTTTGGTCTTCATAAAACACAGTTTACCTATACCAGCAGATTACATAGCTCCCCAAACCATCACTGATTGTGGAAACTACATAAATTATGTGATACAATAACAATGTGAATTCATATTGCTATTGTATCACACAATTTATGTGGATCTTTCACATTGTTATGTACAGCATGTATTTCTATGTTTTATCAGTTGTGCATGTGTATAATGTCACTGGTGATCACTGTATTATCTGTACACTGACACTTTAAACAGAGCTCCTGCGTATAATGTATTATTCAGTCACTGTGATTTTAATATGTGATCTAGTCATGGTGTGGCGGTGTTTGTGCCTTCTATGTGGTATTATTCTGTCACTATGTGATGGTAATATGTGGTCTGGTCACAGTCTGGTGGTATTTCTTCCTTGTATGTGGTATTATTCGGTCACTATGTGGTTGTAATATGTGATTTGGTCATGGTATGATGGTATTTGTCCCCTGTATATGGTATTAATGGTCATTTTAAAAAATGAATGTGACTCATTCCCTTAAAGAAAAATAAATAAAAATATACTTAAAAATAGTATAGGATATTTTAAGAAATGTTTAACCCCATCATGACCCAGCCTATTTTGACCTTAAAGACCTTGCCATTTTTTGCAATTCTGACCAGTGTCCCTTTATGAGGTAATAACTCAGGAACGCTTCAACGGATCCTAGCGATTCTGAGATTGTTTTTTCGTGACATATTGGGCTTCATGTTAGTGGTAAATTTAGGTCGATAATTTTTGCGTTTATTTGTGAAAAAAATGGAACTTTGGCCAAAATTTTGAAAATTTCGCAATTTTCAAATTTTGAATTTTTATTCTGTTAAACCAGAGAGTTATGTGACACAAAATAGTTAATAAATAACATTTCCCACATGTCTACTTTACATCAGCACAATTTTGGGAACAACATTTTTTTTTGTTAGGAAGTTATAAGGGTTAAAAGTTGACCAGCGATTTCTCATTTTTACAGCAAAATTTACAAAACCATTTTTTTAGGGACCACCTCACATTTGAAGTCACTTTGAGGGGTCTATATGGCAGAAAATACCCAAAAGTGACACCATTATAAAAACTGCACCCCTCAAGCTACTCAAAACTACACTCAAGAAGATTATTAACCCTTCAGGTGCTTCACAGGAACTAAAGCAACGTGGAAGGAAAAAATGGACATTTTAATTTTTCCAACAAAATTTTTCTTTTAGCATCAATTTTTTAATTTTTGCATGGGCAACAGGATAAAATGGACCCTAAAATTTGTTGGGCAATTTCTCCTGAGTACACAGATACCTCATATGTGGTCATAAACCACTGTTTGGGCGCACGGCAGGGCTCAGAAGGGAAGGAGCGCCATTTGACTTTTTGAATAGAAAATATGCTGGAATATTTAGCGGTTGCCATGTCGCATTTGGAGAGTCCCTGTGTGCCTAAACATTGGAGCTCCCCCACAAGTGACCCCATTTTGGAAACTAGACCCCCCAAGGAACTTATCTAGATGCAGAGTGAGCACTTTGAACCCCCAGGTGCTTCACAAATTGATCCGTAAAAAAAAGAAAGTACTTTTTTTCACAAAAATTTTCTTTTAGCCTCAGTTTTTTCATTTTCACATGGGCAACAGGATAAAATGGATCCTAAAATTTGTTGGGCAATTTCTCCTGAGTACACAGATACCTCATATGTGGTCATAAACCACTGTTTGGGCGCACGGCAGGGCTCAGAAGGGAAGGAGCGCCATTTGACTTTTTGAATGGAAAATATGCTGGAATATTTAGCGGTTGCCATGTCGCATTTGGAGAGTCCCTGTGTGCCTAAACATTGGGGCTCCCCCACAAATGACCCCATTTTGGAAACTAGACCCCCCAAGGAACTTATCTGGATGCAGAGTGAGCACTTTGAACCCCCAGGTACTTCACAAATTGATCCGTAAAAAAAAGAAAGTACTTTTTTTTTCACAAAAATTTTCTTTTAGCCTCAGTTTTTTCATTTTCACATGGGCAACAGGATAAAATGGATCCTAAAATTTGTTGGGCAATTTCTCCTGAGTACACCGATACCTCATATGTGGTCATAAACCACTGTTTGGGCCACGACAGGGCTCAGAAGGGAAGGAGCGCCATTTGACTTTTTGAATGGAAAATATGCTGGAATATTTAGCGGATGCCATGTCGCATTTGGAGAGTCCCTGTGTGCCTAAACATTGGAGCTCCCCCACAAGTGACCCCATTTTGGAAACTAGACCCCCCAAGGAACTTATCTAGATGCAGAGTGAGCACTTTGAACCCCCAAGTGCTTCACAAATTGATCCGTAAAAAAAGAAAGTACTTTTTTTTTTCACAAAAATGTTCTTTTAGCCTCAGTTTTTTCATTTTCACATGGGCAACAGTATAAATTGGATCCTAAAATTTGTTGGGCAATTTCTCCTGAGTACACAGATACCTCATATGTGGTCATAAACCACTGTTTGGGCGCACGGCAGGGCTCAGAAGGGAAGGAGCGCCATTTGACTTTTTGAATGGAAATTAGCTCCAGTCGTTAGCGGACGCCATGTCATGTTTGGAGAGCCCCTGTATGCCTAAACTTTGGAGCTCCCCCACAAATGACCCCATTTTGGAAACTAGACCCCTAAGAAACTTATGCAGATGTACAGTGAGCACTTTGAACCCCCAGGTGCTTCACAAAAGTTTATAACGCAGAGCCGTGAAAATAAAAAATCATTTTTTTTCTCAAAAAATGATTATTTAGCCCCATATTTTTTATTTTCACAATGGTTACAGGAGAAATTGGACCCCAAAAGTTGTTGTCTAATTTGTCCTAAGTACGCTAGTACCTCACATGTGGGGGGAACCACTGTTTGGGCACACGTCAGGGCTTGGAAGGGATGTAGTGACGCTTTGAAATGTCGACTTGATGGAATGGTCTGCGGGCGGGCAGAGCCCCTGATGTGCCTAAACAGTAGAAACCCCCACAAGTGACCACATTTTGTAAACTAGACCCTCAATGAACTTAACTAGATGTGTGGTGAGCACCTTGAACCCCCACGTGCTTCAGTTTGTAATGCAGAGCCGTGAAAATAAAAAATCATTTTTTTCCTCAAAAACTGATTTTTTTAACCCGCAATTTTTTATTTTCACAAGGGTAACAGGAGAAATTGGACCACAAAAGTTGTTGTACAGTTTGTCCTGAGTACACTGGTACCCCATATGTGGGGGGGAACCACTGTTTTGGCGCATGGGAGAGCACAGAAGAGAAGGAGCGCCATTTTGGAATGCAGACTTGATGGAATGTTCTGTGGGCGTCATGTTGCGTTTGCAGAGCCCCTGATGTGCCTAAACAGTAGAAACCCCCCACAAGTGACACCATTTTGGAAACTAGACCCCCCAAGGAGCTTATCTAGATGTGTAGTGAGCACTTTGAACCCCCAAGGGCTACACAGAAGTTTATAACGCTGGGCCATGAAAATAAAAAAATCATATTTTTTCCACAAACATGATCTTTTAGTCCCGAGGCGCCGCTAGTACGAGATGAACAGGCCGGGGGCGGGACAAAAAGATTTTAGTGTTTTTTAGTGTTTTTCAGCATTTTTTAGCTATACTAGTTACGTATTAGGCTGAACAATGAACCCACGTAGTTTGGGTATTTTTATCAAATATTATCTAATATTTTTATTCATTATTGTTAAGCTCTATTAGTTGTGAGATCAGTGCCATAGGTACTGTTTTATTCCCTCACAACTTGCATGGCTTATTTTAGCTTATTGTACCTCACCCTTATTTATATTATTCTATATACATGTGTGTGTCAGTTAGTGTACTTGTTGGTTTAGTGTTTGGGCACAATAATATATATCTATGGATTCACTATGGATTCATTAAGGGCTCTATTACACTTATCTGTAGTTTTATTTTGATTTAATAAAGATTTTTATTTTTATTTTCATTTATTTTTAAGGTATCATTCAGGCAATGCCATATGCAGAGATGCAAACACTATTACTCATTTTCTATCCCTTTTTTTCTCTGCACATTTGTTGTTACTAGTACCTGTCGCTCTCTTTGCAAACACATAGTGTAGCAATTAACATTCCTTTTTTGTTGTACTGTCACATGGCGAGAGGGCGGGGGGCTTTTTCAAAGCTACATAAGGCAGGCTCTGGTAAGGGTCTTGATCCCTGACGAAGAAGGTCTGTGTACCTTCGAAACGCGTTGGAACGTTTTTGACCCTTCCTGCCTCCTGTACTACGGTACTACGGTGACGTCACCCATCTTTTTGTCCCGCCCCCGGCCTGTTCATCTCGTACTAGCGGCGCCTCGTGGCCTGAGGACGTCGCAGTACTTCCGGACTCTGCGCTTCCCAGTCCAGCTGAGTTGTTCCAGCAACAGGGAGGACGCTCCCTGCCCCGTTACATCTGGCTTGCCTGCTCTGGGCGCGCGGCCCGACTACTACTCACACCGAGCCAGGACATCTTTTTCTCCATTCCAGCCCTCTGCTGTTGTGACAGTAAGTGTTCTAAACCAACACTTGTATATATGCCAACTTAATAGCTCTGTCTCATTTGCATCGCTATTTATCCAGCAGTCTTTTTCACTTTGTGGGGATATTTCTTCATATTTCAAGAGTGAGAGGCGCAGGTAGTTATTTATGTGTGTTTCCTATTATTGTACACCATTCCTTGGGTACTTTCGAGTCGGCACTAGCGCAGCGGCTGACCCAACTCCAGCAGCCTCTTCACACATTTTTGTTCACTCCAACATATTTCTGTAGCTAGCGCCAGTGAGGTTTATACCTTTATATGATCTTTTAGTCCCCAATTTTTTTATTTTCCCAAGGGTAACAGGAGAAATTAGACCTCAAAAGTTGTTGTCCAATTTGTCCTGAGTACGCTGATATCCCATATGTGGGAGAAAACTACTGTATGGGCACACTTCGGGGCTCGAAGGGAAGTAGTGACGTTTTGAAATGCCGACTTGATGGAATGGTCTGCGGGCGTCATGTTACGTTTGCAGAGTCCCTGATGTGCCTAAACAGTATAAACTCCCCACAAGTGACCCCATTTTGGAAACTAGACCCCGCAAGGAACTTATCTAGATGTGTGGTGAGCACTTTGAACCCCCAAGTTCTTCACAGAAGTTTATAACGCAGAGCCGTGAAAATAAAAAATCATTTTTTTTCCACAAAAATAACTTTTTTAGTCCCCAATTTTTTTTTCCCGACAGTAACAGGAGAAATTAGACCCCCAAAGTTGTTGTGCAATTTTTCCCGAGTACGCTGATACCCCATATGTGGGGTAAACCACTGTTTGGGCACACGTCGGGGCTTGGAATAAAGGGAGCACTGTTTGACTTTTTGAACGCAAAATTTGCAGGAATCAATGTTGGCGCCATGTCGCGTATGGAGACCCCCTGATGTACCTAAATAGTGGAAACCCCTCAATTCTAACTCCAACCCTAACCCCAACACACCCCTAACCCCAACCCTAACCCCTACACACCCCTAACCCTAATACAAACCCTAACCATAACCCTAACTCCAACACACCCCTAACGCTAATCCCAACTCTAACCATAAACCTAACCACAAGCCTAACCCTAATCCCAACCCTAACCCCAAAACACCCCTAACGCTTATCCCAACCCTAACCCTAATCCCAACCCTAACCCTAATTCCAACCCTAACCCTAATTCCAACCCTAACCCTAATTTCAACCCTTACCCTAGTTTTAACCCTAACCCTAGTTCTAACCCTAAGGCTGGGTTCATATTGCGTTTTACCAGCCCGTTCAACACGTAGCGTTGACGGGCTGGTAACGGTATAGCATAACGCGATCGTGTTATGCTATACCCGCTAGTGCAGAGGAATCAGCGATGATTCATCTGTGCTAGCGGTTATGGAGCCCAGACGCTGCAGCCTGCGTCCAAGGCTCCGTCACTGAATGACGACACGTCGCGAACGCATGCCGCTTCATGGCATGCGTTGCGATGCGCACACAAATGGGGTGAATGGCAGCGTTAACGGACTGCGTTACACCGCGTTATACCGCGGTGAAACGCAATCCATCTAACGGACTGCCATAATGCAATATGAACCCAGCCTGACCCTAAGGCCCCGTGCACACGTTGCGGAATCACTTGCGGATTTTTCTAAAATCTAAAATCCGCAGGTAAAACGACCTGCCTTTTACCTGCGTATTTAACGCGGATTTGCTGCGGTTTTTCTCTGCGGTTTTACGCCTATAATGGAATAGGTGTAAAATCGCTGCGGAATCCGCACAAGAATTGACATGCTGCGGATTTAAAACCGCAGCAAATCTGCGCTGAAAAATCTGCAGCATGTGCACAGCGTTTTTTTTACCATTTATTTGCATTGTACTGTACATGGTTTCTGGATCTGCTGTGAATCCGCAGCGCCAAATCCGCTGCTGATCCGCAGCAAAATCCGCTGCGGATTAGCAGCGAAATCCGCTGCGGATCTGCAGATCCGCGAAAATCCGCTGCGGATCAGCAGCGAAATCAGCTGCGGATTAGCAGCGAAATCAGCTGCGGATCAGCAGCGAAATCCGCTGCGGATCAGCAGCGAAATCCGCTGCGGATCAGCAGCGAAATCAGCTGCGGATCAGCAGCGAAATCAGCTGCGGATCAGCAGCGAAATCCGCTGCGGATCAGCAGCGAAATCCGCTGCGGATCAGCAGCGAAATCAGCTGCGGATCTGCAGCGAAATCCGCAACGTGTGCACAGGGCCTAATAGGAAAAAAAAAAAAATTCTTTATTATTTGTCCCTACCTATGACAGGGGGGGTTCACTTACTTTTTTTTATTTTGATCACTGTGACAGTTTATTACAGTGATCAAAATAAATTTTTTTGACTATGTAGGGCGCACTGCGCATGCGCCGGCCGGCGGGCGCACTGCGCATGCGCCCGCCATTTTCCAAGATGGCGGCGCCCATGAAGAATCCCGGGCAGCCGCCGGGAAGGATCCAGGGACATCGGTGGACCGTGAGAGGTGAGTATGGGGGTCGGAAGTCAGGGGGGGGGGATCGGAAGGTGGGGGCAGCGGAGGCCAGGACGAGGGGTGCTTTTAGTGACGGCGGTGACCGACCACTGCCATCTTTCGGTGGCGGCGGCCGATCGCCGCCGTGAATCCGTGTGGGGGGTCAGGGCTCGGTGTCCAGCCATGGCAGATGCTATTGCAGCATCGGCCATGGCTGGATTGTAATATTTCACCAATTATATTGGTGAAATATTACAGATTGCTCTGATTGGCTGTTTCACTTTTAACAGCCAATCAGAGCGATCGTGGCCACGGGGGGGTTAAGCCAACCCCCTGTGGTGAAGCACAAAGGGTCCTGTGCCGGCGGGTCGGGTGACCTTTCAGTGACCCCGGTCACCCGACCCGCAGGGACGCGATCCTTTCATGACGCCACATAGGCGTCATGGGTCGGATTGGCACAGGTTTTCATGACGCCTACGTGGGTCATGGGTCGGGAAGGGGTTAATAGGTTGGAGTAGCGTAGGGCCCTGCCAAAAGAGTCTTCCTTGTCGTCGTGGCAGCTTAAAAAATCTTTTTGCCAAAACAAAAGCTGCTGGTTATGTATGTGATCTGGTGTTCGATGGGAACTGTTAATGTGTGACTGTTGAGGATGTGGTGGAGAAGTGGAGTTTTCCAAGTGTAGGAGGTGGGACTGTGAAAGGTTTGAGTGGTGGAGGTGGAGCTGGCGTGGAGCCTTGGCGGAGTCTCAAGGGACCCGAAAATGTTGCTAGTATTGGGTCCTGAAATTGCTAGTGGCAGCCCTGGCTGACAGTGAAGATGTATGAGTGCAGAGCTGGCAGAGAAGTTACATGAGTGCAGTGCTGGCAGAGAAGCTGTATGAGAGCAGGGCTGGCAGAGAAGTTACATGAGAGCAGGGCTGGCAGAGAAGGTACATGTTACGGCGAGGTAAGCCTCCTGGAGTGGATCCTCTGGCTCATGACACCAAGAGGCCCCGGGCGAGCGACCAGGTGAAGCCGACCCCTATACAGGGATCGTTAGGAGCAGGCCCCGGGGTTCTAGTACCACGATAGCTGGTACCAAGAGGAGCAGCTCTTAGGAAAGCGGGAAGGCCCCTCCACGGAACTGACCGAGCCAGGACACTGGTCACAGAGAAACCATGGATACCAGGACGAAGCAGGGATACGGGAAGCAAGGACCGGAGTAGGACGGCAGGATGGTGCAGGGACACAGGACACAAGGACCGAAGTAGGACTGCAGAACGGAGCAGGGACACTGGAGACAAGGACGGAGAAGGACTGCAGGACGGAGCAGGGACACTGGAGACAGGGACCGGAATAGGACTGCAGTTCGGAGCAGGGACACTGGAGACAAGGACCGGAATAGGACTGCAGGATGGAGCAGGGACACTGGAGACAGGGACCGGAATAGGACTGCAGGACGGAGCAAGGAGACAGGACACAAGGACCGGAGTAGGACTGCAGGACGAAGCAGGGACACTGGAGACTACAACCGGAATAGGACTGCAGGACAGAGCAAGGAGACAGGACACAAGGACCGGAGTAGGACTGCAGGACGGAGTAGGACACAGGGCACAAGGAGTGGAGTATGACTGCAGGACGGAGCAAGGACACTGGATGGACCACAGGTGGCAGCATGACCGGGCAAGATGCTGAGGGGAAACAAAAGAACAAGAGATCAGAGACCAGAGAGAGAGCCAGCCTAACCCAAGCGAGAACAACACTAAGATCAGGCGCCTCCGCTAAAGGAGAGCGGCCTGATATACCCTGCAGGGATTCCCTATAGGTCCGGCGGTGATTCCGGGTCAGGGCAACACCGGAGCTTAAGGAGGAGAGAGGAGGCGCGGCCGCGGCCTACGTCGCATGCGCATAGAGCGCAGAGGAGCAGTCGGCCATGGACCCGGCAGCTAAAGCTGACAATGAATTAACGCTTGCAAGAGATGTCAAAATCAATAAAAAAGGATTTTGGGATATGTCAAAAGTAAAAGAAAAGTCAAAGATGCTATAGGATTTTTACAGGATGAAAATTATGAAATGGTAAGAAAGGATGTTGAAAAGGCCGAACTTTTAAATTCCTATTTTGCATCTGTTTTCTCTCAGAAAGGAAATGTAACATCAACTGATCTTCACTGTCCTATTAAAGGAATAGAAGAATCCAGGATATCTATAAACAGAAAAATAGTGATGAAACACTTAGCTAACATAAATTAATTCAAGTCTCCAGGTCCAGATGAATTACACCCCAGAGTATTGAAGGAGATAGCAGAAGAAATTTTTGAACCACTCTCCATAATCTTTGAAAATTCTTGGAGAACAGGAGAAGTACCAGAAGACTGGAGAAGAGCAAATGTTGTTCCTGTCTTCAAAAAGGGGAAGAAGGTGGACCCAGGGAACTATAGACCGGTGAGTCTGACATCTATACCAGGAAAGATCTTTGAACAAATTATTAAACAACATGTATGTAAGTACCTGGACAAGAATGAAGTGATTAACCAGAGTCAGCATGGGTTTGTAACTAATAAGTCATGTCAGACTAATTTAATTTCCTTCTATGACAGAATCACTGACTGGGTGGATCAGGGAAATGCTGTAGATATATTATATCTTGACTTCAGCAAAGCATTTGACAAAGTATCTCACACAATCCTTATTGAAAAAATGACTAAGTATGGAATGGACAAGGCAACTGTTAGGTGGATTCATAACTGGCTTAGTGATTGGACCCAAAGAGTGGTAGTAAATGGCTGCACATCGAGTTGGAAGAATGTATCAAGTGGGGTACCACAGGGCTCTGTCTTGGGCCCTGTATTGTTCAACATCTTTATAAATGAATTAGATGAAGGAATTGAGGGTAAACTGATTAAATTTGCTGATGACCCAAAGCTAGGAGGGATAGCTAATACTAGAAAGAGAGAGAGAGGATTCAAAAAGATATAAATAAACTGGAGCAGTGGGCAGCAACTAACAGAATGGTTTTTAACAGGGAAAAATGCAAAGTACTTCATCTGGGAAATAAAAATGAAAAAAGCGTATACAGAATGGGAGGAATAGGGCTAAGCAACAGCACATGTGAAAAAGACTTGGGTATACTAATAGATCACAGACTGAACATGAGTCAACAGTGTGATGCAGCAGCAAAAAAGGCAAATACAATTCTGGGATGTATTAACAGAAGTATACAGTCTAGATCACGTGAAGTCATTATTGCCCTCTACTCCTCTTTGGTCAGACCTCATCTGGAATACTGTGTCCAGTTTTGGGCACCACATTTTAAAAAATACATCAACAAACTGGAGCAAGTTCAGAGAAGAGCGACAAGAATGGTGTTCGGTCTGCAAACCATGTCCTATGAGGAACGGTTACAGAATTTGGGAATGTTTAGCTTGCAAAAAAGAAGACTGAGAGGTGACTTAATAGCTGTATACAAATATCTCAAGGGCTGTCACATTGTAGAAGGATTATCTTTATTCTCATTTGCACATGGAAAGAATAGAAGCAATGGGATGAAACTGAATGGGAGGAGACACAGATTAGATATTAGAAAAAACTTTTTGACAGAGTGATCAATGAGTGGAACAGGCTGCCTCGAGAGGTGGTGAGTTCTCCTTCAATGGAAGTCTTCAAACAGAGGCTGGACAGACATCTGTCTGGGATGATTTAGTGAATCCTGCTTTGAGCAGGGGGTTGGACCAGATGACCCAGGAGGTCCCTTCCAACTCTACCATTCTATGATTCTATGAGGAGGAGAACGCCGCGAGTCCCGGCCAGAAGCAGACCGCGGCGCTGGAACGGAGGGGTAAGTATAAGCAGGAGCGGCGGTGGCCGTAACAGTGTCCCCCCCTTAAGCCGCCCTCCCATGAGATTGGCAAAAACTCTCCTGAGGATGCGGGAAGCATTGATATTCTCCCGGGGTTCCCAGGATCTCTCCTCGGGTCCAAAGCCCTTCCAATCAATAAGGAAATAGGTCTTCCCTCTGACCCTTTTCATGGGCAAAATATCCCTTACCTCGAAGATATTGTCAGTACCAACCGGCCGAGACACTGAATCGGGCGTGGAATGGAAACGGCTTAGGACCACAGGTTTCAGTAGAGAGACATGGAAGGTGTTCGGGATACGGAGCGAGGCAGGCAACCTCAACTTGTAGGCAACATCGTTGATACGTCCAATAATCTCAAAAGGGCCGATGTACCACGGACCCAACTTGTATGAAGGAATCTTCAGCCAGATATATTTAGATGAGAGCCAGACTTTCTCTCCTATGCGATACGGCGGAGGATCCAATATCTTGTTGTCAGCGTGGTTCTTCATCCGATCACTGGCTCTCGAGTGTCGTGTTAGTCTCAGACCAGATCTTGGAAAACTTAGAGGACACAGAATTGGCTGCGGGTACCTCCGAAGAGGGAATCACAGGAAGGGGAATACCCGGATGTCGACCAAACACCACATAAAACGGAGACTTGCTTGAAGATTCACTAGCGTGGTTGTTATAGGCAAACTCAGCCCAAGGAAGAAGGTCGACTCAGTCGTTCTGAAGGACATTGGAAAAATGACGCAGATATCCTGTCAACACTCCGTTAGTCCGTTCCACTTGCCCATTGGACTGTGGATGGTAGGCGGAGGAGAAATCCAGTGAAATGTCCAAGAGCTTACAAAGCGCCCGCCAAAACCGAGAAGTGAACTGAACTCCTCGGTCAGACACTATACATAAAGGTAGTCCATGGAGTCTGAAGATCTGGTGGATGAAGACCTTGGTTAACTCAGGAGCAGATGGGAGTCCAGTCAGAGGAACAAAATGAGCCATCTTGGAGAAGCGGTCCACCACTACCAGAATCACGGTACAACCGGAAGAGCGGGGTAAGTCGGTGATAAAATCCATGGTGATGTGTTCCCAGGGAACCACTGGAACTAGTAATGGAAGCAATAGGCCAAACGGAGGCCGTCGTGGTACTTTGTTCTTAGCACAGGACGGACACAAGGCAACGAAGTCAGCCACGTCTTGGCGAAGATTGGGCCACCAATAGTGACGGGAAATGAGAGCTCGCGTCTTCTTTGCCCCGGCATGGCAAGCAAGTTTGGAGGAGTGTCCCCAGAGCACGACCTTTTCTTTAACCTCCTCGGACACAAGAGTCTTGCCTGGGGGGTGGAGAAAGTAGAGTAACAGGAGCCACGGTGATGATCTTAGCGGGGTCAATGATGTGTGAAGGCTCCTCCACTGTCTCGGTCGGCTGGAAGACCCTAGACAAGGCATCCGCTTTGGTGTTCTTGTTTCCAGGGCGAAAGTGGAGCTCAAAATCGAAACGAGCAAAGAACAAGGACCATCTGGCCTGTCGAGGATTAAGTCTCTGGGCAGACTGGAGATAGGCCAAGTTTTTGTGATCAGAGAAAATTATAAAGGGATGGACAGCCCCCTCCAGTAGATGATGCCATTCCTCTAGGGCCAATTTTATGGCTAATAGTTCCCGGTCGCCGATAGAATAATTACATTCTGATGAGGAAAAGCCCTTGGAGAAAGATACACAGGGAAGCAGTCGACCGGTGGGGGATCTCTGGGACAGCACTGCCCTAGCACCTGTGGCGGAAGCATCCACTTTCAGCATGAAGGGTTTGCCACCCTCAGGACGATGTTGCACCAGAGCTGTAGAGAAAGCTCGTTTTAGTGTCTGAAAAGCCTCCTCAGCCAGTCCAGGAACTGGGGTTCATCCCCTTTCGGGTAAGAGCAGAAATAGGCTTGGAAATAGAGGAAAAATGAGGGATGAATTGCCTGTAGTAGTTGGCAAATCCGAGAAATCGTTGTATTACCCTTATTCCAACGGGACGTGGCCACTTGAGGATAGCGGACAGTTTCTCGGGATCCATCCTCAATCCAGCGTCGGAGATTGTGTATCCCAGAAAGGGCAAGGCCGTCTGTTCAAAGAGACATTTTCCCATCTTGGCGTACAGGCGATTCTCCCGAAGGCGCTGCAGTACCAGAAGAACACTTCTTCTATGGGAAGACAGGTCAGGAGAGAACACAAGGATATCATCCAAGTACACTACGACACAAGAATACAAAAGGTCACAGAAGATCTCATTGACGAGTTCTTGAAATACTGCGGGAGCATTGCAGAGGCCGAAGGGCATGACTAGGTACTCGTAATGGCCATCCCGAGTGTTAAAGGCGGTCTTCCACTCATCACCGGCGCGGATACGGATCAGATTATAGGCCCCCCTTAGGTCAAACTTGGAAAAGATCCGGGCCCCCCTGAGGCGATCAAACAACTCTGGAATGAGTGGAAGAGGGTACCTGTTCTTAATTGTGATACCATTCAAGCCCCTGTAGTCTATGCATGGTTGCAGGGATCCGTCCTTCTTAACAAAGAAAAAAACGGCTCCTGCGGGAGAGGAAGACTTCCGTATAATCCCTTTGGCAAGATTCTCCCGGATATACTCGGACATGGCTAAGGTCTCCGCAGGCGACAGTGGGTAGATCCTACCCCTAGGGGGAGTAGAGCCAGGGATTAACTCAATTGGACAATCAAAGGGCCGGTGCGGGGGGAAGAGTCTCAGCCTCCTTCTTATCAAAAACATCCACGTAGGAGTGATAGGCAGAGGGAAGCCCTGAGAGATCAGGGAGTGGCCGTGAGACGGTACCAGGATGAATAGAACTTAGGCATCGAGCATGGCATGAGTGACCCCAACGAAGAACTTGGCCCGAAGCTCAGTCGAGGACCGGCTGATGTGTCCTTAGCCAAGGCAGACCGAGTAGCAGTGCATGAGACAAATTAGGCAATACATAGAAGGCCAGCTTTTCACAATGCAAGGCTCCGATTTGCAGCTCCATCTCCTCAGTGATCATAGTAACTGTCTCCTGAAGCGGTATGCCGTCCACAGAAGCGATGACCTGAGGATTCTGTAGAGTAACTACGGGAATATGGTACTTATCTACCTCTTCACGCCGAATGAAGTTACCTGCCGAGCCCGAAACCATGTAGGCCACCTCAGAACCGCGTCTCTGCCCCGAAACCAAAAGAACAGACATAGTGAGGGGTAGAGGAGTTACTAGCACCTAGGGGGGCCTCTCTTACCTGGATAAGGTGGATGAGTTTCCCAGTCTCTGAGGACAGGAACGGAGGAAATGCGAAGTCCCACCGCAGTGGAAGCATAGACCTTGCGTGCGTCTCTCCCTCCGAGGGACCTCGGCCAGCTTAAGGCGATCAACCTGCATGTGTTTGGTGGAAGAAACCGAAGGAATCCCAGCAGGACGAGGACTAGAGAACCGATTGGCAGAAGTAACTGGCCTGATGGACCTTCTGTCTCTAGCTGACTCCCGGGCGCGCTCCTGGAACCGTCGGTCAATGCGGGTGGCCAGAGAGATAAGATCCTCCAGAGTAGTTGGGGTATCCCGGCCAGCGAGCTCATCCTTTATCCTGCCCAAGAGACCTCGCCAGAAGGCCCCTACTAGTGCCGCGTTATTCCAACCTAAGTCAGATGAAAGGGTCCGGAAGCGGATGGCATATTATCCCACCATGAGGGACCCCTGATGGAGATTAAAGAGGGACTCGGTAAGGGAGGCTAACCAGCCTGGCTCATCAAAAACCCTGCGAAATGTATCCAAAAAATTCGGTAGGCTTGAGATTATGGGATCGTCCCGATCCCAGAGAGTGTTCAGCCACGACAAGGCCTCTCCTCCAGATGGGACATAATAAAGGTCACTTTGGCCTGATCAGAGGGGTATTGCTGGGGTGACAATTCAAAGTGGAGGCTATACTATTTAAAAAAAAACCTGCATTGTTTGGTATGAATGCAGGCTGGCAGAGAAGCTCTATGAATGTAGGGCTGGTAGAGAAGTTTCATGGATGCAGGGCTGGCAGTGAAACTGTATGAGTGCAGGGCTGGCAGAGAAGCTCTATGAATGTAAGGCTGGCAGAGAAGCTACATGGATGCAGGGCTGGCAGTGAAACTGTATGAGTGCAGGGCTGGCAGAGAAGCTCTATGAGGCAGGGCTGGCAGAGAAGTTTCATGGATTGTAAGCTTGCGAGCAGGGCCCTCATTCCTCTTGGTATCTACTTTGATCTGTGTTTATTGTTATGCTGTAATATCTATTGTCTGTACAAGTCCCCTCTGTAATGTAAAGTGCTGCGGAATATGTTGGCGCTATAGAAATAAAATTATTATTATTATTATTATGGGTGCAGGGCTGGCAGTGAAACTGTATGAGTGCAGGATGGCAGAGAAATTACATGGGTGCCAGGCTGGCAGAGAGGTTCTACGAGTGCAGGGCTGGCAGAGAAGTTCCACGAGTGTTGTTGTAACAAGGTGGCACGTGGTGGCAGTTATGGCCAAGTCACTTAAAGCTACAGTCCACCAAAAAGAGTCCACTGAGCAAACGGTCAGCGAGCACCCCAGCCCCCTGTACATAAAAAAAAATAATGGACTGGACAGATGTAACTCCAGACAATTCAACTCTTCTCCTCAGTCACTGCACTGCAGGCAATCAGGGTCCAGAATCACAGTTATGATCCAACAGGGATAACTATTTATTGATGGATAAGGGAGATAGCAAAAGGTAGAAAAAGGAAGACAACTATAGTTGCAACAATTCAAATAACCTTCCTGCTCTTTCCCTTTGTTCTTTCGCTGCTGAATCAGTGGCAGCAGCAATGGCAGTAGCAAGGGCAGCTGCGATAACAGGAACAGTCCTTTAGCCGATTCCTGGATGCTTACAGTCCATCGGCAAAGCACCACACAGTCCCGATGCCTGCTTCACTGCCCATGGGTCCGGGGCAGCAGTCTTTACCCCTCCTGGGGTTTAGGCAGCTCCCAGCAGGGAAGTGCTCCTGCCACTTGCAAGCCTGCCTCTGCTCCACCTAAGTAGCAGGAACTTCCTGCTCCTTTTTGGGGCTGTAAACCCAACCCACCAGGTTAACTCCAGCTATCCCTGACTATAGCATACAATATACACCATATAGAAACATGTAATACAGGAACAGCATTCATGGCATTAATAACACATTAATACAATAGCAGACATTATACATTGCATTAACACTAAAGTTGAGCGAAACAGGTCGGTCAGATTCAAAAATTGCCGACTTTCGCCAAAGTCGGGTTTCGCCGAGCGAAACCCGACCATAGCGTGAAGTCGACCATGCGGTTGTCGACCCGAGCGCCAAAGTCGGTTTTCCCATAATGCTTGCAGGCACCTTTTCTCAGCCAATGAGCAAGGACGCACACTATGGGCAACGAGATGACATGGACAGCGGCCACTACCATCTTAGAGAAGTGCATTGCAGTGATTGGCTTGCTTTGTGTGGCATCACAGTGGCTATAAAAGCCCTGACCGCCTACCGCCATTTTACTTCTGCTGATCTTAGCGTAGGGAAAGGTTGCTGCCGCTGTTTCTCAGTAGGGAGGAGTTAGGCAGGAAAGAAAAGTGATTCTGTGCTTGTGCTGACAGCAATTGTGCTGTATAGTTGGTGTGTAGTGACAGGGGAGGATTTTGTTGTGTGCAGCAGCGCTGGTTATTAGGCTGCCTGCCAGTGACAGGGGAGGATTTTCTTTTGAGCAGCAGCAGAGCTGGTTAATAGGCTGCCTGCTAGCTGTATTGCTGTGTGTACTCTGCTGTGTGTACACTGCTGTGCAGACTGCTTTTTACACAGCACTAATACTTTTATTCCTTTTTTCTGCACAGTTACCGAGCGTTCATTTTTTCCCACACCGTATAGAGCTGTACGCTCCTCACACAGTAACGTGTACGGGCTGGTATCACAGACAAATACATGCTAACAATCTGTGTGTGACTCCGGAAAAATATACGGAGATTTTCAATTTTTTCACTATGCTATATACACCTGGTATCTGGTGATACAGTACCCTTTTTCTGCTTTTTATATTCTTGTCTAATCAATACTAAGCCTGAGAGCATCTGTGTGTGACTCCTGAAATATATACAGAGATGCACAATTTTTTCACTATACTATATATACACCTGGTATCTGTTGATACAGTACCCTTTTTCAGCTTTTTATATTCTGGTCTAATACATACTGAGCCTGAGAGCGTCTGTGTGTTACTCCGGATATATATACGGGGATTTAAATTTACCCCAACACTGTATACAGCTGTAAGCTTGTGATACAGAACCCCTTTTTCTGCTTTTTATATTCTGGTCTAATCCATACTGATCCTGAGAGCGTCTGTGTGTGACTCATGAAATATATACGAAGATTTACAATTTTTTCACTATACTATATACACCTGGTTTCTGGTGATACAGTACCCTTTTTCAGCTTTTATTATTCTTGTCTAAACCATACTGAGCCTGAGAGCATCTGTGTGTGACTCCTGAAATATATACGGAGATTTACAATTACCCCTAGACTGTATACAGCTTTACGCTTGTGATACAGTACCCTTTTTCAGCTTTTTATATTCTTGTCTAATCCATACTGTGCCTGTGAGCGTCTGTGTGTTACTCCTAAAATATATACGGAGGTTTGAAATTACCCCAACACTGTATACAGCTGTACGCTTGTGATACAGTACCCTTTTCAGCTTTTTATATTCTTGTCTAATCCATAATGAGCCTGAGAGCGTCTGTGTGTGACTCCTGAAATATATACGGAGATTTACAATTTTTTCACTATACTATGGACTCCTGGTATCTGGTGATACAGTACCCTTTTTCTGCCTTTTATACTCTGGTCTAATCCATACTGAGCCTGTGAGCGTCTGTGTGTTACTCAGGAAATATATACGGAGATTTGAAATTACCCCAACACTGTATAGAGCTGTACGCTTGTGATACAGTACCCTTGTTCTGCTTTTTATATTCTTGTCTAATCCATACTGAGCCTGAGAGCATCTGTGTGTGACTCCTGAAATATATACGGAAATTTAAAATTACCCCAACACTGTATACAGCTGTAAGCTTGTGATACAGTACCCCTTTTTCTGCTTTTTATATTCTGGTCTAATCCATACTGATCCTGAGAGCGTCTGTGTGTGACTCCTGAAATATATATGGAGATTTACAATTTTTTCACTATACTATATACACCTGGTTTCTGGTGATATAGTACCCTTTTTTAGCTTTTTATATTATTGTCAAATCCATACTGAGCCTGAGAGCGTCTGTGTGTGACTCCTTAAATATATATGGAGATTTACAATTACCCCTAGACTGTATACAGCTGTACGCTTGTGATACAGTACCCTTTTTCAGCTTTTTATATTCTTGTCTAATCCATACTGTGCCTGTGAGCGTCTGTGTGTTACTCCTGAAATATATACGGAGACTTGAAATTACCCCAACACTGTATACAGCTGTACGCTTGTGATACAGTACCCTTTTTCAGCTTTTTATATTCTTGTCTAATCCATAATGAGCCTGAGAGCGTCTGTGTGTGACTCCTGAAATATATACAGAGATTTACAATTACCCCTAGACTGTATACAGCTGGACGCTTGTGATACAGTACCCTTTTTCAGCTTTTTATATTCTGGTCTAATCCATACTGAGCCTGTGAGCGTCTGTGCGTTACTCCTGAAATATATACGGAGATTTGAAATTACCCCAACACTGTATACAGCTGTACGCTTGTGATACAGTACCCTTTTTCAGCTTTTTATATTCTTGTCTAATCCATACTGAGCCTGAGAGCGTCTGTGTGTGACTCCTGAAAAATATACGAGATTTACAATATTTTCACTATACTATATATACCTGGTATCTGTTGATACAGTACCCTTTTTCAGCTTTTTATATTCTGGTCTAATCCATACTGAGCCTGAGAGCGTCTGTGTGTGACTCCTGAAATATATACGAGATTTACAATATTTTCACTATACTATATATACCTGGTATCTGTTGATACAGTACCCTTTTTCAGCTTTTTATATTCTGGTCTAATCCATACTGAGCCTGATAGCATCTGTGTGTGACTCCTGAAATATATACGGAGATTTTCAATTATCCCTAGACTGTATACAGCTGTACCCTTCTGATACATTACCATATATCTGCTGGTATTTTAGGTACATTTTCCCAAACATGAGGAAGTATAGTGGAAGAGGCCGTGGACGTGTGCGTGGGGGGCCAGCTGGTACTGATGGTGGTGGTGGTGCATCTGCTGGAAGTGCCAAAAGCACAATAGCACCTAAGGCAGGAGGCGTTGAGCCTGCGTCATCGTCTGGCTCAAGAAAGCCTGGAAGGCTCCCTTTTCTGGGAGTAGGTAAACCACTTTTAAAGCACGAGCATCAGGAACAGGTTTTGTCTTGCATTGCCAAAACAGCCTCCAGCTCTAACGCCTCCTCTTATGAAGTTTCAAAAAAATGCAAGCCCTGAGTAGTGCAGGCTCCTGGTCACGAACAACACCTTTCCTTGTGTCCTTCACCCCCACCAAAAGTGAAGGATGCGGCAGGACACACTTCAGATTACTCCATGGAGCTCTTTTAACATACCATGCCTGGGTTATCAAGTCAAATCCTGAATTCCCCAGTCCAACATGAATCTGACATGGAGTGCACTGATGCACAGCCACTGCTAAATGATTCTGCTGGTACATTCACCCAGAGCACTACATTGCCCTCGCTGTCCACTGAGCCAGAATCTGACCCTGATGAAACTTAGGTGCCCCTTCCCGCATACTATACCACCTTACACAGTGACACAGAGGAAGGTGCAGATGAAATTGAAGAGGAGGTTATGGATGACCCAGTTGTTGACCCGGATTGGCATCCATTGGGGGAAGAGGGTGCCGCTGGCAATAGCTCAGAAGAGGAGAAGGATCCACAGCAGGCATCGACATCGCAGCAGCAGTTATCTGGCAGGCCCGTAGCAGTACAAAAACGTGTTTTTAAAACAAAGAAAGTAGCAGGACAGCTTGGCCAGATGGTCAAATTAGCACAGCGTGCAAGCCTTGAAAATTTATACCATAGTAGGAAGAGTGCAGTGTGGCACTTTTTTGACCAAAATCCTATTGATGAGGCAAAGGTTATCTGTAAGAAGTGCGGAAGGACCTTTAGCCGAGGGAAAAATCTCTGAAATTTGAATACTAGTTGCATGCTTAGACATTTAATCAACATGCACTTGCAAGCGTGGACGGACTACAAAACCTCAGAAAGCACATGTGCACCTGCTGCGACTGAAGATAGCCAGCAACGCTCCATCGCTTCCCCCACTGTAAGCCCCCCGGTTAGCACACCACCAGCAAGAAATGTTGAGGTATCGTCGCAAGGCCAAAGCAGTCAGGGAATCACAATGTTTTTGCAACGAAAGACTGAATCAAGGCCATCACCACCACCACCATCACCATCACCAACCCCCTCTCAGTCCGTCATGTCCACCGCTAGTTCACCCATATGCAACTCTCAAGTCCAACTCACCCTAGCAGACACTCTGAGTAGGACAAGAAAGTACTCATCCTCTCATCTGCGTACACTGGCTTTGAACACATGCATTGCCAAACTGTTCTCATTAGAAATGATGCCCTTCCATTTGGTTGAAAGCGCAGCGTTCCGAGAGCTCATGGCCTACGCTGTCCAACGCTATGACCTACCTAGTCAGCACTTCTTTTCTAGAAAAGCCATCCCTGCCCTCCACCTGCATGTGAAAGACCGCATTGTCCATGCACTCAAACAATCAGTGAGTGGAAAGGTGCACCTCACAACAGATGCATGGGCCAGTAGGCATGGCCTGGGCCGTTACGTGTCCATCACTGTGCACTGGGTTAATGTGGTGGATGCAGGGTCCACAGGGGACAGCGGCGGTGGGACACTGCTGCCAAGCCCAATGTATAGGCAACAGTTGGCTGTAGGCGTTCGACCCTCCTCCTCCTACTCCTCCAGAAGCGAAAGCTCATCAACAGAGTGCAGTCGCACAAGCACTCCATCCGCAGCTGCCAGTGTTGCACATGAGGTGTCCCTCTATCGAATAGCTAGTGGTAAGCGTCAGCAGGCTGTTTTAAAGAAGATGTCTTTGGGCGACAACAGACACACCGCGGAGGTACTGGCCGACTACTTGCAGCGAGAAACTGAGTCATGGCTGGGCAGTCTACATCTTGCGCCAGGCAAGGTAGTCAGTGATAACGGCGGTCATTTTGTGGCGGCCATAGCCCTGGCAAAACTCAGACACATTCCTTGCCTGGCTGACACCTTGAACCTGGTGGTGCAGTGCTTCCTAAATAATTATCCGGAGTTAACAGCCCTGCTCCATAAGGTGCGAAGACTGTGCTCGCACATCCGTCGCTCTCCCGTAGACTCCAGTCGTATGCAGAGGCTGCAGCGATCGCTCCACCTCCCAAAGCACTGCCTAATCATAGACATTGCAACAAGGTGGAACTCCATCATGCACATGGTTGAGAGACTGTGCGAACAGAGGCAGGCTGTAATGCATTTGTGGGAGGACACACGGGCAGGCAGTTTGAGGGCAGACATGGAGTTGTCGGGTGTGCAGTGGTCAAAGCTGAAAGACCTCTGTAAAGTCCTTCAGTGTTTTGAGGAATGCACACAACTGGAAAGCGCATGCGACGCCATCATAAGCATGAGCATCCTGCAGCGGAGGAGGAAGAGGAGGAGGAGGGAAGCCTTAATAACAGTCAGGCATTGTTTGCTCTGTGAACTGTCCTGGACGAGGTGGAGGAAGAAGAGGAAGAGGAGGAGGAGGATGAGGGGGATGATTATTTTGGGGAGGAGGATGCTTCTCAGGGGGCAAGTGAAAATATTGGCTTGCCAAGGTCAGGTACAGGGTTTGTGCGTGAGTGGAGGGATGTGGATTTGGCAGAAAGTGCTCCTCCACCCACCACTGTCAGTGCATCATTGACACCTGGAACATTGGCCCACATGTGTGATTATGTCTTGTGGATCCTAAAAAGGGACCCCTGCATTGCCAAAATTATGAAGGATGACGACTACTGGTTGGCCAGCATCCTCCATCAACGCTATAAAGGCAAATTACAGAACATCATGTCACAAGAGAACCTAGAGCTAATATTGGCGAACAAATAAGCAACTCTGGTAAACCGTTTGTTAGAGGCATTCCCAGCACACAGCAGCGGTGCAGGTTCTACCATGAGCCGTACTGGGCCAAACGGTAGAGGTGTTCATGGTGCACACAGCCGAAGTGGCGTTGGAGACATGAGTTTCATGACTATGTTGTGGACTGATTTCTCGAGTAACGCTCACACGACAGGTAATACTGAATCGATTGCAACAGACAGGAGACAGCAGTTGTCAACTATGGTTCAAAATTACCTCTCCTCCCCTATCGATGTTCTCCCTCACAGTTCATTCCCCTTTGACTACAGGGACTGTAAACTGGACACCTGGCCTGAATTTGCCCAATATGCTTTACAGGAGCTTGCTTGCCCTGCTGGTATTGTGCTATCAGAAAGAGTCTTCAGTGCTGCTGGATCAATCCTGACAGAAAGAAGGACCCAGCTGTCGACCCAAAATGTTGGTGATCTCACCTTCATAAAAATGAACCATGCCTGGGTTTCAAAGGAATTTGTACCACCTTCCCCTGATGACACATAGGTTGCCAGCAAAAATGACTCGCTTTGTCCTCCTCTTCCTCCAACTTCTCCAATTCCTCCATTTGCAGCTGCTGAACGTCCAGCCTACACCGCAACATATGCCAGTTTTTTCCACCTCCCTAACTGGGCTGTACCCCGCCCAGGGCCGGGGTCAGCACCTGGCGCACCCGGGCAAGTGACGGTTCCTTGAGCAGGCCCACTCGTGAGCGACGGCACTGGCAAAAGTGTCTCTGACGGTGGGGGGGGCCCACTTGCGTCAGACCACTGATATATGAGGGGCCCTGTGCCAATGCCATCGCGCACGAGTGGGCCCCCTGCTTGCTCAGGGCCCCAGAACTTGCAATACTTACCTCTCCCTACTCCACCGCTGTGACATCTTCCGCATTTCCTGACAGTGACATTCAGGTCAGAGAGCGCGTTGACGTCACGTCTGAAGCCCTCTGCCTGAACAGTCCAAGTGTAGAGAGCTGGAAGATGGCGACGCTGAGGAGTCCAGAGAAGAGCAGTAACCAGGGAGGAGAGGTATTTCATTTTTTTTAATGTTTGGAGCAATATATGGGGAGCATTATACACTGGAGAATTATATATGGGGCCCATCATACACTTGAGCATCATAGATAGGGCCCATTATACACTGGAGCATTATAAATGGGGCCCATTATATATGGAGCATTATATAGGCCCATCATACACTGGAGCATCATCCATGGGGCCCATCATATATTGGAGCATCATATGGGGCCCATTATATATGGAGCATTATATTGGCCCATCATACACTGGAGCATATACGCGGCCCATTATACACTGGAGCATTATAAATGGGGCCCATTATATATGGAGCATTATATTGGCCCATCATACACTGGAGCATCAACCATGGGGCCCATCATATACTGGAGCATTCTAAAAGGGGCACATCAGACACTGGAGCAGCATATACGGGGCCCATTATACACTGGAGCATTATAAATGGGGCCCATTATATATGGAGCATTATATTGGCCCATAAGACACTGGAACATCATCCATGGGGCCAATCATACACTGGAGCATTCTAAATGGAGCCCATCAGACACTGGAGCAGCATATACGGGGCCCATAATACACTGGAGCATTATAAATGGGGCGCATCACACACTGGAGCATTATAAATGGGGCCCATCAGACACTGGAGCAGCATATACGATGCCCATTATAAACTGGAGCATTATAAATGGGGCCCATTCTAAATGGAGCACTATATTGGCCCATAAGACACTGGAGCATCATCCATGGGGCTCATCATATACTGGAGCATCACATGGGGCCCATTAAATATGGAGCATTATATTGGCCCATCATAAACTGGAGCATCATCCATAGGGCGCATCACACACTGTAGCATTATAAATGGGGCCCATCAGACACTGGAGCAGCATATACGGTGCCCATTATAAACTGGAGAATCATGATTCTATGATTCTATGGAGCATTATAAATGGGGCTCATTATAAATGGAGCATTATATTGGCCCATAAGACACTGGAGCATCATCCATGGGGCCCATCATACACTGGAGCATTCTAAATGGGGCAAATCAGACACTGGAGCAGCATATACGGGCCCATTATACACTGGAGCATTATAAATGGGCCCATTATATATGGAGCATTATATTGGCCCATAAGACACTGGAGCATCATCCATGGGCGCATCACACACTGGAGCATTATAAATGGGGCCCATCAGACACTGGAGCAGCATATACGGTGCCCATTATAAACTGGAGCATTATAAATGGGGCCCATTATAAATGGAGCATTATATTGGCCCATAAGACACTGGAGCAACATCCATGGGGCCCATCATACACTGGAGCATTCTAAATGGGGCAAATCAGACACTGGAGCAGCATATACGGGGCCCATTGTACACTGGAGAATTATAAATGGGGCCCATTATATATGGAGCATTTTTTTGGCTCATCATACACTGGAGCATCATCCATGGAGTCCATCATATACTGGAGCATCATATGGGGCCCATTATGTATGGATCAATATAATGGCCCATCATACACTGAAGCATCATACATGGGGTGCATCATACACTGGAGCATTATAAATGGGGCCCATCAGACACTGGAGCAGCATATACGGGGCCCATTATACACTGGAGCATTATAAATGGGGCCCATTATATATGTAGCATTATATTGGCCCATCATACACTGGAGCATCATCCATGGGGCACATCACACACTGGAGCATTATAAATGAGGCCCATCAGACACTGGAGTAGCATATAGGGGGCCCATTATACACTGGAGCATTATAAATGGGGCCCATTATATATGGAGCATTATATTGGCCCATCATACACTGGAGCATCATCCATGGGGCCCATCACACACTGGAGCATTATAAATGGGGCCCATCAGACACTGGAGCAGCATATATATTGCCCATTATAAACTGGAGCATTATAAATGGGGCACCATTATAAATGGAGCATTATATTGGCCCATAAGACACTGGAGCATCATCCATGGGGCCCATCATACACTGGAGCATTCTAAATGGGGCAAATCAGACACTGGAGCAGCATATACGGGGCCCATTGTACACTGGAGCATTATAAATGGGGCCCATTATATATGGAGCATTATATTGACTCATCATACACTGGAGCATCATCCATGGAGCCCATCATATACTGGAGTATCATATGGGGCCCATTATATATGGATCAATATATTGGCCCATTATACAGTCATGGCCAAAAGTTTTGAGAATGACACAAATATTATATTTTCACATGATCTGCTGCCCTCTGGTTTTTATGTGTGTGTTTGACAGATGTTTTTATCACAGACAGAAATATAATTGCAAACATATGAGTAACAAAAGCTTAAATTGACAGTTAGAATGAGTTAATGCAGCAAGTCAATATTTGCAGTGTTGACCCTTCTTCTTCAGGACCTCTGCAATTCTCCCTGGCATGCTCTCAATCAACTTCTGGACCAAATCATGACTGATAGCAGTCCATTCTTCCACAATCAATGCTTTCATTTTGTCAGAATTTTTAGGTTTTTGTTTGTTCCCCCGTCTCTTGATGATTGACCACAAGTTCTCAATGGGATTAAGATCTGGGGAGTTTCCAGGCCATGGACCCAAAATCTCTATGTTTTGTTCCCTGAACCAATTAGTTATCACCTTTGCTTTATGGCAAGGTGCTCCATCATGCTGGAAAAGGCATTGTTGATCGCCAAACTGCTCTTGGAGGGTTGAGAGAAGTTGCTCTTGGAGGACATTCTGGTACCATTCTTTATTCATTGCTGTGTTTTTAGGCAAGACTGTGAGAGAGTCGATTCCCTTGGCTCAGAGGCAACCCCATACATGAATGGTTTCAGGATGCTTAACAGTTGGCATGAGACAAGACTGGTGGTAGCGCTCACATTGTCTTCTCCGAATGAGGCGTTTTCCTGATGTCCCAAACAATCGAAAAGGGGATTCATCAGAGAAAATAACTTTACCCCAGTCCTCAGCAGTCCACTGCCTGTACCTTTTGCAGAATATCAGTCTGTCCATGATGTTTTTTCTGGAGAGAAGTGGCTTCTATGCTGCCCTCCTTGAGACCAAGCCTTGCTCCAAGAGTCTCCGCCTCACAGTGCGTGCAGAGGCACTCACACCTGCCTGCTACCATTCCTGAGCAAGCTCTGCACTGCTGATAGCCCGATCCCGTAGCTGAAACACTTTTAAGAGACGGTCCTGGCGCTTGCTGGTCTTTCTTGGGCGCCCTGAAGCCTTTTTGGCAACAATGGAACCTCTCTCCTTGAAGTTCTTGATGATGCGATAGATTGTTGACTGAGGTGCAATCTTTCTAGCTGCGATACTCTTCCCTGTTAGGCCATTTTTGTGCGTTGCAATGATGACTGCACGTGTTTCTTTAGAGATAACCATGGTTAACAGAAGAAAAACAATGATGCCAAGCACCAGCCTCCTTTTAAAGTGTCCAGTGGTGTCATTCTTACTTAATCATGACAGATTGATCTCCAGCCATGTCCTCATCAACACCCACACCTGTGTTAATGGAGCAATCACTGAAAAGAGGTTAGCTGGTCCTTTTAAGGCAGGGCTGCAATGATGTTGAAATGTGTTTTGGGGGATAAAGTTAATTTTCTAGCCAAATATTGACTTTGCAAGTAATAGCTGTTAAGCTGATCACTCTTTATAACATTCTGGAGTATATGCAAATTGCCATTAGAAAAAGTGAAGCAGTAGACTTTGTAAAAATTAATATTTGTGTCATTCTCAAAACTTTTGTCCATGACTGTACACTGGAGCATCATCCATGGGGCGCATCATACACTGGAGCATTATAAATGGGGCCCATCAGACACTGAAGCAGCATATACGGGGCCCATTATACACTGGAGCATTATAAATGGGGCCCATTATATATGTAGCATTATATTGGCCCATCATACACTGGAGCATCATCCATGGGGCGCATCACACACTGGAGCATTATAAATGGGGCCCATCAGACACTGGAGTAGCATATAGGGGGCCCATTATACACTGGAGCATTATAAATGGGGCCCATTATATATGGAGCATTATATTGGCCCATAAGACACTGGAGCATCATCCATGGGGCCCATCATACACTGGAGCATTCTAAATGGGGCCCATCAGACACTGGAGCAGCATATACGGGGCCCATTATACACTAGAGCAGTATAAATGGGGCCCATTATATATGGTGCATTATATTGGCCCATCATACACTGGAGCATCATCCATGGGGCCATCATATACTGGAGCATTCTAAATGGTGCACATCAGACACTGGAGCAGCATATACGGGCCCATTATACACTGGAGCATTAAAAATGGGGCCCATTATATATGGAGCATTATATTGGCCCATCATACACTGGAGCATCATCCATGGGGCCCATCATATACTGCAGGATCATATGGGGCCCATTTTATATGGAGAATTATATAGGCCATCATACACTGGAGCATCATCCATGAGGCCTATCTATACTGGAGCATCATATGAGGTTCATTATTTATGGGGCATCATATAGGTTATGGAGCATCATATGGAGCACATATGGGGCCTATTCTGTATGGAGCATTATATGGAGCCCATTCTGTATGGAGCAATATATGGGGCCCCCATCATATACCTGTATGGAGCTTTATATGTGACTCATTGTACTGTATGGAGCAATATGTGGGGCTCATTCTACTATATGGGGACCGACCTATACTGTATGGCACATTATATGGGGATCATCATATACTGGAGCATTATGTGTAGCTCATCATATACTGTATGGAACATTATATGGGACCAATTATGTATGGAGCAATATATGGGGCTCATTATTCTATGTGGTGGCCATAATACTGTATGGAGGAATATACTGTCCGGTTTTTGAGCTATTGTAGATTTTAAAATAGATATCAGTCATGTAAGGTAAGAAGTGAAGTATTTGGCATTGTACTATACCTATATTTATCTGCTGTATCGGAGCATCATGAATTGTGGTATGTGTTAAAGGGGCCCACTGAGACTCTTTCGACCGGGGCACATGAAAACAAGGAGCCAGCCCTACCCCCCCACAACTTTAGCCAAGTAACCCCCAGTTTTCAATGCGTAACTATTATTATAAAGTAAATTAAGGCTGCCAAGCTTAAGTAATAAGAATTGATGTCGTTGGCATTGAAATGGGCACTGTGTGTTTACTGTTCTCCACTCCCTGCCGACTTTGCTTCCCCATTGACTTGCATTCGGTTTCGTGTTTCAGTCGGACCACCGACTTTTCCCGATAGTCGGCCGATTTCGTTCGACTCGACTTTTGAGAAAGTCAGGTTTCATGAAACCCGACTCGACCCTAAAAAAGGCAAAGTCGCTCATCTCTAATTAACACACATATAAAAAACACTGCAAACACAACACATACATTGCATTACTAAACAGGTACACTGTCTGTGTACCACATAAAATGCACGGGCCTGGCACACGGGAGAGAGGGGGCAGACGAGAGTCCCCACCACCTCCTTACATTGTGACTGGCAGTGAACATGTATGAGTGTAGGCTGGCAGAGAAGTTACATGAGTGCTGTGACTGGCAGAGAAGTTACATGAGTGAAAGGCTGGCAGAGAAGTTACATGAGTGCAATGCTGGCAGAGAAGTTACATGAGTGAAAGGCTGGCAGAGAAGTTACATGAGTGAAAGGCTGGCAGAGAAGTTACATGGGTGCAGGGCTGGCAGAGAAGTTCTATGAGTACAATGCTGGCAGAGAAGTTACATAAGTGAAAGGCTGGCAGAGAAGTTACATGAGTGCTGTGACTGGCAGAGAAGTTGGATGAGTGCAGAGCTGGCAGAGAAATTACATGAGTGCAGGCAGGGTCGGACTGGCCCACCGGAGAACGGAGGATTCTCCTGTGGGCCCAGGCATTGACATCTGCTGGCATACAGGGCTAGCAGCTGCCTAGGGCCCCCGCTGCTCCAGGGGCCCCCAGCCAGTGGCATGTCGCTAATAACGACACACCCCGCAGCTGCTATGGGGGCCCCCGGTGCCAGGCTAAAGCTTGTGCCCGCTGCTAAAGAGAAATGAATATTCACTCTTCCCCATGCCCCCATGGGCGTGGAGAGGGATGAATATTCATTTCACTTTTAATAGCGGAAAACACCACCAAAAACAGGCAGAGATGCTTACCTGTCTGAAAAGGCCTCACTACTGATGCACTGACAGAGTGCAGCGGACCCAAGTAAAATGGCGACTACACAGGTGCATTAATACCAAATTACACAGCCAGCCTTCAATCAGGGATTGGCCTTGTGGTACACCAGTGCACAAAAGTACAATCTGTATATTGGCAATGTTCACACTAGGAATGCAGAGCGTCTGGTTCACAGCCTATTAATGACGCCTTATGTGGGCTGACCAGTGCTAACTATAATGCATCCAGTGTGAACAGAGGCCACAGTGTACAGAACCATTTGGGCCCAACTGCACTCTGCAAAAATATAACGTGCAAAAAGACATATAAATATATGTAAGGTATTAGCTGATATTCTGGCCAAAATATGTAAGTTGTCAACCCATGTCACGGATCCTTACACTTGCCAGTACCTACTCTAACATCTCCTACTCAAAGATCAAAACCACAAAAAGCAGATAAAAAAATCCAAAATTCAAGAAAACACCGCCAAAACAGGCAGAGATGCTTACCTGTCTGAAAAGGCCTCAATACTGATGCATTTTTACCTCAATACTGATGGTTTTGATCTTTGAGTAGGAGATGTTAGAGTAGGTACAGGCAAGTGTAAGGATCCGTGACATGGGTTGCCAGCTTACATATTTTGGCCAGAATATCAACGTAACTATACCTTACATATATTTATATGTCTTTTTGCACGTTATATTTCTGCAGAGTGCAGTTGGGCCCAAATGGTTCTGTACACTGTGGCCTCTGTTCACACTGGATGCATTATAGTTAGCACTGGGCAGCCCGCATAAGGCGTCATTAATAGGCTGTGAACCAGACCCTCTGCATTCCTAGTGTGAACATTGGCATATACAGATTGTACTTTTATGCACTGGTGTACCACACGGCCAATCCCTGATTGAAGGCTGGCTGTTTAATTTGGTATTAATGCACCTGTGTAGTCGCCATTTTACTTGGGTCCGCTGCACTCTGTCAGTGCATCAGTATTGAGGCCTTTTCAGACAGGTAAGCATCTCTGCCTGTTTTTGGTGGTGTTTTCTTGAATTCTGGATTTTTTTTATCCGCTTTTTGTGGTTTTGAACTTTTAATAGCGGGCAGTGTTTGCTGCAGGCTGTGGCTAACACTGCCCGCTATCAGGGACGGCAGACGGGGGCCTCAGCTCCCACAGGGGCCCCCAGCCCACACGGCATTTATGGGGCTGTAAGTCAGGGGGGCCCGGCGCCAGCATTCAGCATAGATGCTGATACAATTGAAAGCAATAATGGAGGAGAGAGCATCAGATGATGCTCCCTCTCCCATCATTCCCCTATGCCGCTGACACAGAATCAGTATCAGCGTGGGAATGAGGAGGAGAGGTGAGTATTGTGTTTGTTTTATATATATATATAGATATATATATATATATGTATCAGTGAGTCCTGGTTGCATTATACCCTATGAGGGGGCTGCAATATACCCTATGATGGGGCAGCATTATACCCTATGATGGGGACACCATTATACCCTATGAGGGGGTTGCATTATACCCTGTGATGGGGCAGCATTAAACCTTATGAGGGGACAGCATTTTACCCTGTGAGGGGGCTGCATTACTTGCTATGAGGGGGGCTGCATTATACTCTATGAGGGGGCAGCATTATACCCTATGAGGAAGGCTGCATTATACCCTATGAGGGGGGCTGCATTACACCCTATGAGGTTGCAACATTATACCCTATGAGGGGGGCAGCATTATACCCTGAGGATGCAGCATTATACCCTATGAGGGGGCTACATTATATTCTATGGGGGGCTGCATTATACCTTAAGGGGGGATTGCATTATACTCTGAGGGGGCTACATTGTATTCTATGGGGGGCTGCATTATACTATATGAGGCTGGCTGCATTATATTGTATGGGGGCTACATTATATTCTATGGTGGCTGCATTATATTCTATGAAGGGGCTACATTATATTCTATGAGAGGGCTGCATTATACTATTTTAGAGATGCATTATACCCTATGAGGAGGCTGCATTATATTCTATATGAGGGGGCTACTTTATATTCTATGAGGGGGTTGCATTATACTATATGAGGGGGCAACTTTATATTCTATGAGGGACTTCATTATACTATATGAGGGGCTACTTTATATTCTATGAGGGGGTTGCATTATACTGTATGAGGGGGCTACTTTATATTCTATGAGGGGGCTGCATTATACTATATGAGGGGGCTACTTTTATATTGGCTACCCCAACCCCTGCTATATAATTAAGACGTGCACTACCTTATATTATACCCTGATATTAGTATATTTTACTGCACAATTGGTGGTCTTTATTTCTATGTAGCTACATAGTGGGCCCAAATAATGATTTTCTCTGGTGGGCCCAAGGTGCTCCAGTCTGACGATGAGTGCCGGGCTGAAAAGAAGATGTATGAATGCAGGTTGGGAGAGAAGTTCCACGAGTGCTGTGATGTTCTATAAGTCAGAGCTGGCAGAGAAGTTACATGAGCGCGGTGACTGGCAGTGAAGCTGTATGAGTGCAGGCTGGCAGAAAAGTTCTATAAGTGAAGGGCTGGCAGAGAAGTTACATGGGTGCAGGGCTGGCAGGGAAGCTGTATGAATGCAAGGCTGGCAGAGAAATTATATGAGTGAAGAGCTGACAGAGAAGTTCCACAAGTGTTGTGACTGGCAGGGAAGCTGTATGAGTGCAGAGCTGGCAGAGAAGTTACATGGGTGCAGGGCTGGCAGAGAAGTTCGATGAGTGCAGGGCTGGCAGAGAAGTTTGATGACTGTTGTTTCTGGCAGAGAAGTTACATGGGTGCAGGGCTGGCAGTGAAGCTGAATGAGTGCAAGGCTGGCAGAGAAGTTACATGAGTGTTGTGACTGGCAGGGAAGCTGTATGAGTGCAGGGCTGGCAAAGAAGCTACATGGGTGCAGGCTGGCAGAGAAGTTACAAGTGTGCAGAGCTGGCAGAGAAGCTGTATTAGAGAAGGCTACAGAGAAGTTCCACAAGTGCTGTGACTGGCAGGAAAGCTGTATGAGTGCAGGGCTGGCATAAAAGTTGCATGAGTGCAGGCTGGCAGTGAAGATACATGAGTGTAGGCTGGCAGTGAAGTTACATGGGTGCACAGCTGGCAGTGAAGCTGAATGAGTGTTGTGACTGGCAGAGGAGTTACATGAGTGAAGGGCTGGCGAGAGGTTCCAGGAGTGTTGTGACTGGCAGGGAAGATGTATGAGTGCAGGGCTGGCAATGAAGTTACAAGTGTGTAGAGCTGGCAGAGAAGCTGTATGAGAGCAGGGCTGGCAGTGAAGTTATATGGGTGCAGGCTGGCAGTGAAGTTATATGGGTGCAGGCTGGCAGAGAAGTTATATGGGTGCAGGCTGGCAGAGAAGTTACATGGGTGCAGGCTGGCAGAGAAGTTACATGGGTGCATGATGGCAGAGAAGTTACATGGGTGCAGGGCTAGCAGAGAAGATACATGGGTGCAGGCTGGCAGAGAAGTTACATAGTTGCAGGCTGCCAGAGAAGTTACATGGGTGCAGGCTGGCAGAGAAGTTACATGGGTGCAGGCTGGCAGAGAAGTTACATGGGTGCATGCAGGCAGAGAAGTTATATGGGTGCAGGCTGGCAGAGAAGTTACATGGGTGCATGATGGCTGAGAAGTTACATGGGTGCAGGCTAGCAGAGAAGATACATGGGTGCAGGCTGGCAGAGAAGTTACATAGTTGCAGGCTGGCAGAAAAGTTACATGGGTGCAGGCTGGCAGAGAAGTTACATGGGTGCATGCAGGCAGAGAAGTTATATGGGTGCATGCTGGCAGAGAAGTTATATGGGTGCAGGCTGGCAGAGAAGTTATATGGGTGCAGGCTGGCAGAGAAGTTGTATGAGTGCAGGCTGGCAGAGAAGTTACATGGGTGCAGGCTGGCAGAGAAGTTACATGGGTGCAGGCTGGCAGAGAAGTTACATGGTGCATGCAGGCAGAGAAGTTACATGGGTGCAGGCTGGCAGAGAAGTTACATGGGTGCAGGCTGGCAGAGAAGTTATATGGGTGCATGCTGGCAGAGAAGTTATATGGGTGCAGGCTGGCAGAGAAGTTATATGAGTGCAGGCTGGCAGAGAAGTTAATGGGTGCAGGCTGGCAGAGAAGTTACATGGGTGCAGGCTGGCAGAGAAGCTGTATGAGTGCAGGGTGGCAGAGAAGTTACCTGAGTGCAGGCTGGCAGAGAAGTTACATGGGTGCAGGCTGGCAGAGAAGTTATATGGGTGCAGGCTGGCAGAGAAGGTACATGGGTGCAGGCTGGCAGAGAAGTTACATGGGTGCAGGCTGGCAGAGAAGTTATATGGGTGCAGGCTGGCAGAGAAGTTACAT
The DNA here is from genome assembly GCA_033576555.1 of Oophaga sylvatica. NCBI lineage: Eukaryota > Metazoa > Chordata > Amphibia > Anura > Dendrobatidae > Oophaga > Oophaga sylvatica. The sequence continues at coordinate 178,648,873 of JARQOD010000002.1, forward strand.
GGTGTGCAGGCTGGCAGAGAAGTTATATGAGTGCAGGCTGGCAGAGACAGTTATATGAGTGCAGGCTGGCAGAGAAGTTATATGGGTGCAGGGCTGGCAGAGAAGTTATATGGGTGCAGAGCTGGCAGACAAGTTACATGGTGCAGAGCTGGCAGAGAAGCTTATGGTGCAGGGCTGTCAGACAAATTACAAGTGTGCAGGGCTGGCAGAGAAGCTTATGGGTGCAGGCTGGCAGAGAAGTTTATGGTGCAGAGCTGGCAGAGAAGTGTATGAGTGCAGGGTGGCAGAAAGTTACATGATGCAGAGCTGGCAGAGAAGTTACATGGTGCAGGGCTGGCAGAGAAGTTACATGAGTGCAGGCTGGCAGAGAAGTTACATGGGTGCAGAGCTGGCAGAGAAGTTACATGAGTGCAGGGCTGGCAGAGAAGTTACATGGGTGCAGAGCTGGCAGAGAAGTGTATGAGTGCAGGTGGCAGATGAAGTTACATGAATGCAGGCTGGCAGAGAAGTTACATGGTGCAGGCTGGCAGAGAAGGTACATGAGTGCAGGGCTGGCAGAGAAGCTGTATGAGTGCAGGGCTGGCAGAGAAGTTACATGGGTGCAGAGCTGGCAGAGAAGTTACATGAGTGCAGGGCTGGCAGAGAAGTTGTATGGATGCAGGCTGGCAGAGAAGCTGTATGAGTGCAGGGTGGCAGATAAGTTACATGAGTGCAGAGCTGGCAGAGAAGTGTACATGAGTGCAGGGTGGCAGAGAAGTTACATGAATGCAGGCTGGCAGAGAAGGTTACATGGTGCAGGTGGCAGAGAAGTTACATGGGTGCAGAGCTGGCAGAGAAGTTACATGAATGCAGGGCTGGCAGAGAAGGTACATGAGGTGCAGGGCTGGCAGAGAAGTTTACATGAGTGCAGAGCTGGCAGAGAAGTGTATGAGTCAGGGTGGCAGAGAAGTTACATGAGTGCAGAGCTGGCAGAGAAGTTACATGGGTGCAGGCTGGCAGAGAAGTTACATGATGCAGGGCTGGCAGAGAAGTGTACATGGGTGCAGGGCTGGCAGAGAAGCTGTATGAGTGCAGGGTGGCAGAGAAGTTACATGGAGTGCAGAGCTGGCAGAGAAGTTACATTGGATGCAGGAGTGGCAGAGAAGTTACATGAGTGCAGGGCTGGCAGAGAAGCTGTTAATGGATCAGGGTGGCAGAGAAGTTACATGAGTGCAGGGCTGGCAGAGAAGTTACATGGATGCAGGGCTGGCAGAGAAGGTACATGAGTGCAGGGCTGGCAGAGAAGTGTATGAGTGCAGGGTGGCAGAGAAGTTACATGAGTGCAGAGCTGGCAGATAAGTTACATGGATGCAGGGCTGGCAGAGAAGTTACATGGATTGCAGGCTGGCAGAGAAGGTACATGAGTGCAGGGCTGGCAGAGAAGTGTAATGAGTGCAGGGCTGGCAGAGAAGTTACATGGGTGCAGAGCTGGCAGAGAAGTTACATGAGTGCAGGGCTGGCAGAGAAGTTACATGGTGCAGAGCTGGCAGAGAAGCTGTATGAGTGCAGGGTGGCAGATAAGTTACATGAATGCAGGGCTGGCAGAGAAGGTACATGAGTGCAGGGTGGCAGAGAAGTTACATGGGTGCAGAGCTGGCAGAGAAGTTACATGAAGTGCAGACGGCTGGCAGAGAAGTGTACATGAGGCAGGCTGGCAGAGAAGGTACATGAGTGCAGGGTGGCAGAGAAGTTACATGAGTGCAGGCTGGCAGAGAAGTTACATGGGTGCAGAGCTGGCAGGAGAAGTGACATGAGAGATGCAGGGCTGGCAGAGAAGGTACATGAAGTGCAGGGCTGGCAGAGAAGCTGTATGAGTGCAGGGTGGCAGAGAAGTTACATGAGTGCAGAGCTGGCAGAGAAGTTACATGGATGCAGAGCTGGCAGAGAAGGTACATGAGTGCAGGGCTGGCAGAGAAGTGTATGAGTTCAGGTGGCAGAGAAGTTACATGAGTGCAGAAGCTGGCGAGAAGTTACATGGATGCAGGCTGGCAGAGAAGTTAATGAGTGCAGGCTGGCAGAGAAGTACATGATGCAGGCTGGCAGAGAAGTTAATGAGTGCAGGTGGCAGAGAAGCTGTATGAGTTGCAGGTGGCAGAGAAGTTACATGATGCAGGGCTGGCAGAGAAGGGTTTACATGAGTGCAGAGCTGGCAGAGAAGCTGTATGAGTTCAGGGTGGCAGAGAAGTTACATGAGTGCAGAGCTGGCAGATAAGTTACATGGATGCAGGGCTGGCAGAGAAGTTACATGGATGCAGGGCTGGCAGAGAAGGTACATGAGTGCAGGCTGGCAGAGAAGTCGTATGAGTTCAGGGTGGCAGAGAAGTTACATGGATGCAGAGCTGGCAGATGAAGTTACATGGATGCAGGCTGGCAGAGAAGTTACATGGATGCAGAGCTGCAGAGAAGTGTATGAGTGCAGGGCTGGCAGAGAAGTTACATGATGCAGGCTGGCAGAGAAGTTACATGGGTGCAGAGTCTGGCAGAGAAGATGTAATGATGCAGGGTGGCAGAGAAGTTACATGGATGCAGAGCTGGCAGAGAAGGTACATGAGTGCAGGGCTGGCAGAGAAGTCAGCTGAGATGTTCAGGGTGGCAGAGAAGTTACATGATGCAGAGCTGGCAGAGAAGTTACATGGATGCAGGCTGGCAGAGAAGTGTATATGAGTGCAGGCTGGCAGAGAAGTTACATGGATGCAGGCTGGCAGAGAAGTTACATGAGTGCAGAGCTGGCAGAGAAGCTGTATGAGTTCAGGGTGGCAGAAAAGTTACATGAATGCAGGGCTGGCAGAGAAGTTACATGAGTGCAGAGCTGGCAGCAGAAGCTGTATGAGTTCAGGGTGGCAGAGAAGTTACATGAGTGCAGAGCTGGCAGATAAGTTACATGGATGCAGGGCTGGCAGAGAAGTTACATGGATGCAGGGCTGGCAGAGAAGGTACATGAGTGCAGGCTGGCAGAGAAGCTGTATGAGTTCAGGGTGGCAGAGAAGTTACATGAGTGCAGAGCTGGCAGATAAGTTACATGGATGCAGGGCTGGCAGAGAAGTTACATGGATGCAGAGCTGGCAGAGAAGCTGTATGAGTGCAGGGCTGGCAGAGAACTTACATGGATACAGGCTGGCAGAGAAGTTACATGGGTGCAGAGCTGGCAGAGAAGCTGTATGAGTGCAGGCTGGCAGAGAAGCTGTATGAGTGCAGGGCTGGCAGAGAAGCTGTATGAGTGCAGGGTGGCAGAGAAGTTACATGGGTGCAGGGCTGGCAGAGAAGTTACATGGGTGCAGAGCTGGCAGAGAAGCTGTATGAGTGCAGGGCTGGCAGAGAAGTTACATGGGTGCAGAGCTGGCAGAGAAGTTACATGGATGCAGAGCTGGCAGAGAAGCTGTATGAGTGCATGCTGGCAGAGAAGTTACATGGGTGCAGAGCTGGCAGAGAAGCTGTATGAGTGCAGGGCTGGCAGAGAAGCTGTATGAGTGCAGGCTGGCAGAGAAGTTACATGGGTGCAGAGCTGGCAGAGAAGCTGTATGAGTGCAGGCTGGCAGAGAAGCTGTATGAGTGCAGGCTGGCAGAGAAGTTACATGGGTGCAGAGCTGGCAGAGAATCTGTATGGGTGCAGGGCTGGCAGAGAAGTTACATGGGTGCAGAGCTGGCAGAGCTGTATGAGTGCAGGGTGGCAGAGAAGTTACATGGGTGCAGGGCAGGCAGAGAAGCTGTATGAGTGCAGGCTGGCAGAGAAGTTACATGGGTGCAGAGCTGGCAGAGAAGCTGTATGAGTGCAGGGTGGCAGAGAAGTTACATGGGTGCAGGGCTGGCAGAGAAGTTACATGGGTGCAGAGCTGGCAGAGAAGTTACATGGGTGCAGGGCTGGCAGAGAAGTTACATCGGTGCAGAGCTGGCAGAGAAGCTGTATGAGTGCAGGGTGGCAGAGAAGTTACATGGGTGCAGGGCTGGCAGAGAAGTTACATGGGTGCAGAGCTGGCAGAGAAGCTGTATGAGTGCAGGCTGGCAGAGAAGCTGTATGAGTGCAGGGTGGCAGAGAAGTTACATGGGTGCAGGGCTGGCAGAGAAGTTACATGGGTGCAGAGCTGGCAGAGAAGCTGTATGAGTGCATGGCTGGCAGAGAAGCTGTATGAGTGCAGGGCTGGCAGAGAAGCTGTATGAGTGCAGGCTGGCAGAGAAGCTGTATGAGTGCAGGGTGGCAGAGAAGTTACATGAGTGCAGGCTGGCAGAGAAGGTACATGAGTGCAGGGCTGGCAGAGAAGTTACATGGATGCAGGGCTGGCAGAGAAGCTGTATGAGTGCAGGGCTGGCAGAGAAGCTGTATGAGTGCAGGGCAGGCAGAGAAGTTACATGGATGCAGGGCTGGCAGAGAAGTTACATGGATGCAGAGCTGGCAGAGAAGCTGTATGAGTGCAGGGTGGCAGAGAAGTTACATGGGTGCAGGGCTGGCAGAGAAGTTACATGGGTGCAGAGCTGGCAGAGAAGTTACATGGGTGCAGGGCTGGCAGAGAAGTTACATGGGTGCAGAGCTGGCAGAGAAGCTGTATGAGTGCAGGGTGGCAGAGAAGTTACATGGGTGCAGGGCTGGCAGAGAAGTTACATGGGTGCAGAGCTGGCAGAGAAGCTGTATGAGTGCAGGCTGGCAGAGAAGCTGTATGAGTGCAGGGTGGCAGAGAAGTTACATGGGTGCAGGGCTGGCAGAGAAGTTACATGGGTGCAGAGCTGGCAGAGAAGCTGTATGTGTGTAGCCCTGGTGGTAGGCACACGCAGTACCCTGGGGAGTGTATGGCGAGACGGCGGCTTAATGCTCAATATGCATTCATTCTACACACACTGGACACACCCTTGGGGTAGTGAAGTATACTCTAGGGAGTGGTCAAAGTAGTGGGTGTAGGGTGATTTTGAAAAGAGTCTAGTTCCTGTCTCCGGACAGAGAAGACGCATGAAGTGGAGCTTAGACCTCTGTGGAAAGAGGAGAGAGGAGTCTAGCCTGCTTCATAACCAGTTCAAATAGTGGAGTCCGGTATAGGTTTTAAAATATACCTTAGTCTGGTCAGAGCTGGATTATCTCTCAGCACACATTGAAGAAAGGAAGGAGTATCAGCACAGAAAGACTTCAGCGTTCCTGTCTAAGGACAGTATCAGGTACAGAGACGTGCTCCTGCCTGTGACAACTGAGCATCTGTGGCTGGCTCTATTGGAAGGAGAAAGATTGGAAGTGACTGCTCGACCCCTGGCTAGTGAGAATGTTTATGTTACCAGCGTGGACAAGGCGAAAGGCAAGTGGATTGTAGAATTGGTGCTAAAGGATTGCTTAAGTCTAGCACCCTGTTTACCGGTCACTGGGGACCGAAGAGTCGCTGTTGTTTCAGGCACAGAGGCAGAAAAACCAGGAATCTACCGGACCCTAGGTCGCGGCAGACAAGCCCCATATAGTCGGTACGTAGCTGGGGTCAGGGGGAGTGAAGACTTTGGCGTTCTGCAGGACAAACATAAGTATTCAGCTCCTTCACAGGAAGGCCCCTAACACTAAGCTGACTGGGCAGTTACAGCTAAGATTAGCTGGAATCATAGAGGGAACTACGCTTCAGGCTGGTTGTACTCGTTCATTGGAGTTAAAGGAGGCCCCTAACTTGTCCAGCTGCCGTCTCAAAATACACTCCCTTTGGATCAGCCTCCCCGGGACCTGCCTTGACATTCAGCAAGTAAAGGTATGGAAAGACATTGACTGTGTGAGACTGTGTTATTTACCGGCACCCGACTTCACCATCTTAACAGACTTTGAGGGAAGAGTCCCACCTGTGGGGGACCTGACATCTAGCTGCCTCACCATCCCTCAGAGATCTACAGCAGCGCTGGTACCCATTACCAGAATACTACAGGTGGCGTCACGAACTGTATATAGTTATCCCCTGTAAATATATTCCCCAACAACATACGCCAGACCGCCCGGGCCACAGACCGAGCCACAGCTACCTGTGACACAAATCCCATAGACTTCTACGGGCTCGGTTCTGAGTACCCCATTGCCCTGGTAATCCACAATTGTGGTGGCGGGTCGACACAACTAAACTTGGCGTCACGAACAGGATACCAAACTCGCGAAATTGCGAGCCCTGCGTGCCTAAGGACTTGTTTTTGTAAAAAGGACTGTTTGCACTTTTGGCGCCAAAATCGCCATTTTTGTCGCCATATTCGCGCCCTCAGGCGCTGGAGAAGAAGGTGGGCGTACCTTCGTGGGCGTCTACCCTCCCTGTGGCGCGAGGAAAATGCCTGTCCTCTCAAAGTGCTACTATAACATGCGGTCCTGCCCTACAGCAAAGGAGGTCCGCCTCCTCTTCACCTTCCCTGCGAGGAGGAGGAGACGCAAATCCCACCTCCACGGAAGAGACCGGATGTCTCCACAGAAAGAAAGAATCTTCTGGAGCGTGATGGAGGCAGGACGAGTGGAGCCGAGCGGAGCAGCGGAGGAAAGCAGGCCCCGTGCCCCAGCCAAGCTGCCACCAACCCGGAGTTATCCGTGATCCTGCACCTGCAACAGGCGTTGTTAGAGGTGCGGGAGGAGAACTCACGCCTAAAGAAGTTGTTCCAACCTGGCCTGGAGGAGATAGAGAGACGCCGCTGTAACCTGCAGAAATGGCGGATGACGAACACGGCGTCTCCGCCCCTCAACGAACCCCCACGATTCAAAGTACCGAAAAGTCTGCTGCCCAAGGCGGAGGAGCAACCGGAGGCTGCCCCCGAAAGTACCGTTCCCGATCCCACTGGTGAAGCGGTGGATGCGGAGGAGGTTGAGGAGGTACAGCCAATCCCGGAACGCCCGCCCGGCCAGGAGGCCGCAGCAGATTATCAATCCCCGGCAGGGACACCGGAGGGGTCCTGTCCGTCACTACCAGATGTGGACTGGGACGAGATGGCGCGCCTGGATGACGTCGCCTACACCGCCCAGTGGGAGCAAGAATGGCGGAGTCGTGAGGAGACGAAGAGGCGCCAGCAGGAGGAAGCGCGGGAAATCAAGAAGAACCGCCAGCGACAGTTTGCCGAGCTGATTGCTGATAAGGAGACTGTCCGTCGCGACAAAGGTACCTTACGGGAACCGCGGCGGCAGGGGTGTGTGACTGAGTTCCAGCTCCGGAAGGGCTGGGGCTTTATTCGTGAACCGGGCCTCTACCCGGCGGTCTTCGTCAGCAGGCGTGACGTGGAATCTCACCTGCCACAAGGCCATCCCGGGAGGGACTTAGTGAACGGCGACATAGTCACCTATACGCGGCATTGGGGAATGAAGGGGTGGTATGCCCTGAACGTCGCCATCGTCCGCGACCCCGTCCCAGACGCAGGTATCGTCACCATTGCTGCAGCGTCCCCGTATCCAGCTTCAGCAGCATCCGGCTGTGCCCCAGCATCGCCCCCGTCAAAGTCATCGCAACATGCGACCCAAAGTCTATCGCAAGTGAAAGCCACTTCCATATCACCAGATGCGACCCAGTCTAAATCGCAAACCCTGACGCGGTCTATATCATTAACAGTAATTGAGACGCAATCGGTGTCGTGTGAAGAAAGTGTACCGGTTGCGCCCCTAGAGGTTCAAACCAGAGATGTCGCAACCCAAACCCTGATCGCAGCACATGACTTGCTGGTCTTAGGATCTAGGGCCCATTGCGTTGTTCCAGCCCCCGGGGTGGAAAGCGTACTATTTGTTGAGTAAATATATAGAAAGAATTGGTAAGGTCCATAAAGGATCTACCATCAGTCAAAGTTTGAAAAATGTTTATAAAGTTTTTGCACAAGTTTATATATAATGTATATATATATAGTCCTAATTATAGAATGCCCGGCTGGGTAAATGGTGAAAAGAACCATAAAAAGTTATTGCACTTTATCATAATGTGATTTGATATATGCCTTTGGTTTTGATATATGCCTTTGGTTTACAATGGACTCGTAGGTTGAGGACTGAGACAGCCTAAAAACTTTCTTGTAAATAGTTGCGCTCCGGCGCCCTATCTTGGTTTTACATAAGCCATACATATCTACCTCTGAAAAACAAAACCCGTGTGGTGTGGCACTGAGTGAGGTCTGCACTTGGATGTCCTGCAGCCCACCCAGGACCCACGTTGAAGGTTTGGTGCGGGTCCTTCACAAGTATCTTGTAAATTTATTTATTGAAAATGACATTTGATACTATTTGTATTAAAGTTTGTAACGTTCGAAGTATTCTTACCTCCCGGATGGGAAGATGTTATTGTTCCAAATGTTATTGCATAAACAAAATTTTTCTGTCTTTTGTATTTCACAGCCCGGGAGTGCTGTCATTTACCATGGGGGAATGTGTAGCCCTGGTGGTAGGCACACGCAGTACCCTGGGGAGTGTATGGCGAGACGGCGGCTTAATGCTCAATATGCATTCATTCTACACACACTGGACACACCCTTGGGGTAGTGAAGTATACTCTAGGGAGTGGTCAAAGTAGTGGGTGTAGGGTGATTTTGAAAAGAGTCTAGTTCCTGTCTCCGGACAGAGAAGACGCATGAAGTGGAGCTTAGACCTCTGTGGAAAGAGGAGAGAGGAGTCTAGCCTGCTTCATAACCAGTTCAAATAGTGGAGTCCGGTATAGGTTTTAAAATATACCTTAGTCTGGTCAGAGCTGGATTATCTCTCAGCACACATTGAAGAAAGGAAGGAGTATCAGCACAGAAAGACTTCAGCGTTCCTGTCTAAGGACAGTATCAGGTACAGAGACGTGCTCCTGCCTGTGACAACTGAGCATCTGTGGCTGGCTCTATTGGAAGGAGAAAGATTGGAAGTGACTGCTCGACCCCTGGCTAGTGAGAATGTTTATGTTACCAGCGTGGACAAGGCGAAAGGCAAGTGGATTGTAGAATTGGTGCTAAAGGATTGCTTAAGTCTAGCACCCTGTTTACCGGTCACTGGGGACCGAAGAGTCGCTGTTGTTTCAGGCACAGAGGCAGAAAAACCAGGAATCTACCGGACCCTAGGTCGCGGCAGACAAGCCCCATATAGTCGGTACGTAGCTGGGGTCAGGGGGAGTGAAGACTTTGGCGTTCTGCAGGACAAACATAAGTATTCAGCTCCTTCACAGGAAGGCCCCTAACACTAAGCTGACTGGGCAGTTACAGCTAAGATTAGCTGGAATCATAGAGGGAACTACGCTTCAGGCTGGTTGTACTCGTTCATTGGAGTTAAAGGAGGCCCCTAACTTGTCCAGCTGCCGTCTCAAAATACACTCCCTTTGGATCAGCCTCCCCGGGACCTGCCTTGACATTCAGCAAGTAAAGGTATGGAAAGACATTGACTGTGTGAGACTGTGTTATTTACCGGCACCCGACTTCACCATCTTAACAGACTTTGAGGGAAGAGTCCCACCTGTGGGGGACCTGACATCTAGCTGCCTCACCATCCCCTCAGAGATCTACAGCAGCGCTGGTACCCATTACCAGAATACTACAGGTGGCGTCACGAACTGTATATAGTTATCCCCTGTAAATATATTCCCCAACAACATACGCCAGACCGCCCGGGCCACAGACCGAGCCACAGCTACCTGTGACACAAATCCCATAGACTTCTACGGGCTCGGTTCTGAGTACCCCATTGCCCTGGTAATCCACAATTGTGGTGGCGGGTCGACACATATGAGTGCAGGGCTGGCAGAGAAGCTGTATGAGTGCAGGGCTGGCAGAGAAGCTGTATGAGTGCAGGGCTGGCAGAGAAGCTGTATGAGTGCAGGGCTGGCAGAGAAGCTGTATGAGTGCAGGGCTGGCAGAGAAGTTACATGGATGCAGGGCTGGCAGAGAAGCTGTATGAGTGCAGGGTGGCAGAGAAGTTACATGAGTGCAGGCTGGCAGAGAAGGTACATGAGTGCAGGGCTGGCAGAGAAGTTACATGGATGCAGGGCTGGCAGAGAAGCTGTATGAGTGCAGGGCTGGCAGAGAAGCTGTATGAGTGCAGGGCAGGCAGAGAAGTTACATGGATGCAGGGCTGGCAGAGAAGTTACATGGATGCAGAGCTGGCAGAGAAGCTGTATGAGTGCAGGCTGGCAGAGAAGTCCTTGGAGTGCTGTGACTGGCAGGGACGCAGCCCCTGGCAGAGTGACACCAGGAAGCCCTGTGCCTCCATCCTCCTGGCTGCAGCTCGGGAGCAGAGCACAAGTTGCTGAGCTCCTCCCCTGCACCGTGTGACAACAACAACCCGTGCACAGAACAGGCAGCACTTTTCAGCCTCATTTTCCTTCTGTCATTCGTGCTCAATCTTTGATCAATGTGCTGCCAGCGAGCGCCGGGGTCCTGCCAGCCTCCTCCTCCTCCTCTTCACCTTCATCTCTCAACTTTCTGCTGAGACTCGGAGACAAACAAGCAGCCCGAGCGCAAGTGCCTGCTGCTGCAGCCGGGGCTGTGCACTTGTGGGGGATCAGGGGTTAATCCTCCCCCTGGACTCTTTGTCACTCGTGTATTATATGTGAGTTCCCCGTGGAACTTTCCCCTCCCCACAGTGCAGCTTCTTGTCAGCAGTGTTACTCTGGGAGGACTCCTATGTGACCATGGCCGTGCCGGCTGCTCTCATCCCACCGACCCAACTGGTGACCCCTCAGCCAGTGATCTCCACGTCCGCGTCCTCCTCATCTTCAGCTTCTCCAACTCCTTCTTCATCCGGACCAAGTCTGTACAGACCGGAGCCCATAGCAGCCACCACGGTGACCTCCAGCATCAGCAGCTCTGCTGCCACCAGTATCAGCATTGTCAACAGCAGCCCAGGGACAGCAACAGCAGCAGGAGGTGGTGGGAGCAGTGGGAGCCCCAGCCTGGCCACCAACAGCAGCCACCACCACAGCGCTGCCATCCCCAGCACCTCCACCAGCACCACCTCCTCCACCTCCACCAGCAGCAGCAGTGCCCCCAGCACCAACCTGCCCGGCAAGCCGGTCTACTCCACTCCCTCTCCAGTGGAGAACATCCCTCAGAACAATGAGTGCAGGATGGTGGACCTCAGAGGGGCCAAGGTGGCCTCCTTCACAGTGGAGGGTTGTGAGCTCATCTGCTTGCCCCAGGCTTTTGACCTCTTCTTGAAGCATCTGGTGGGGGGGCTTCACACCGTCTACACCAAGCTCAAGAGGCTGGAGATCACCCCAGTGGTGTGTAACGTGGAGCAGGTCCGGATATTGAGAGGATTGGGGGCCATTCAGCCAGGGGTCAACCGCTGCAAACTCATCTCCAGGAAGGATTTTGAGACCCTCTACAACGACTGCACAAACGCTAGGTGAGTACACTGTACTACTAAGTTTATGTGGAAGTTGCTGGGTCACCCCACCATGGGCCAAGCTGGCATCTCACCAGGAGAGCTAGCCACTTACATCTAGGAAGCCCATCCTGGAGCTGTGTGGTACAGAAAGGCTCACTCATGTGCCAGCTTTATGTGATATGTGTCCTGTAAAGCATGTGAACCACTCCTGGGAAAGGATAATGTCTGGATGTGCATCTGACAACCTGCCAGTGCATCCCAGTATCTGCCTGGTGTCACAGCCTTTTAACCCTTCCATTGATTAACCATGAACAATGCAGGTATTGTCACAAGGATTGAAAGTTACAAAAGTATCAGTCTATAGAATATATATATATATATATATATATATATATATATAATATACACATATACATTTATTTATTTGTGGCTTTGGATATATTAAATGACCCAAGTGCCTTCTTTTATTTGCACATAATATTTTAACCAGGCATCACTTTATGTTTCATGGTTTTGCTCAGTTTTCTTGCTGTCATTGTCATTTCGGACTATTCAGGTTGGCGATTACATGTGACACACATCTATGATTATCGATCACTGATCAGCGTCTGATCAATACGTTATCAGGAACAGGAGGTCACCGTTGTTCTATTTCTGTGCCCAGTTTTCATGCAGAAAATACCAAAAGGAAAGTTCTGCAGTATTTCCATGAGCTGGTTGACTCTTTAATAGGGCAATTATTACAGTAGCTACCCGGACTCGCTAATAGTATGGTTCATCATAGCCTAATTTGTATTATTGTACTAACATCAATGCTAAAGTGATTATGGGATGTGCAGGGATCTATTTTAGGGCCTCCAGGCTATCAGCTGCTGCCGCTATGTATAATGCCATTTATTAATATAGGTAAGCTGTTATGGGGTAGCTGGTGATAAAGCTGCTAGTTCCCCTCTGGAAACATTCAGAAAGTTTAGTGTTGAGGAACAAGCAGAAAGCATTAGAGCAAATTGTTAAAGGGAGCAGGGGAATTGGAAGAGGTGTCTGGGGGGAGGATGATTAAAAATCACTGCTAAAAGTCATCTTGAAACATTAGACAGGCAACCAGAAGATTATCCCTGTAAACAAACATAATAAACTATACTCCAGGGGAAGGTTCATTTGTGGCATCCACAGCTTGGTCTAGGTGTGATCATTGGTTGCGGGATCAACATGTGACACTTCATGGAATTCACAGGGGATTTAGATGTTTGGAGATGAAGAAAAGAGCAAGTGACCTACTGGGACACTAGAGAGCTGTCTTTTCCCATGGGGGGGCAGATTTCACTGATAGTCACAGTACTGGATACAAACCGTAAATTCAATGACCCTTAGAAGGTTTTATTATCCGGCAAGATTACAGTACACATGAAATTTAAGTGTATGAAAAGGTCAGAGCAACTTTCTAATAAGCAAATTGGCAGATCAGCCATAGCTGAGTGACTCAAATAGAGACACCAGGAAGAAGAGTAGTTTTTTATGCTGTAATTAACTTGCAAAACACATCAAATTAATATATAAACACACTATATATATATATATTAAATGTACTAATATATATATAATATATATATATTATATTAGTACATTTGAGCACATTTTATTATTTTTAAACCTGAGAGTCAATTTATAAAGGGACACATGTTGACATCCATGGATTTCATGAAAAAGTTATTTTCTTTAATAACATTTTGTTTCCAATTAAATGCTTTTTTTTATTTTTTAATGAAACTCTAATTAAAGAATGTAAACCGTGCCTGCAAAACTGGAACCATTACATCTTCCTATGTATCACACAGCCCAAATATCAGATAGTAAATATAGTGCTGGATTAGTAATTTACATCAATACTAACTATCCATTTATATCAATAATATTTATGTTGATTTCATATGTAAATATAAATATACATACACATATATTTCATAGCGTACACTAACAGACATCCCCCCTATTCCATGCTCTATCTAGGAATGCTTTTGTTCAAACACATTGCATTTGCAGTTAATTAGTTGATGTGTTTATCATAGCTTTGCTTGTGGTTCTGACCTTTAACCTCGGCTCATTTATTTGTTATTTTGTGGTATATGTTATATCAAGGACATGGAGACATAGATGACTGCTGGTAACAACAGCCCAGGACATAGCCTTCCCTCTGATCAGCTCTCAGCACTGCACCTCCAAAAAGTTTATTTTAAGTTATAGATCCTCCATTTCTTTCATATAACGGTTCCCTTACAATTAAAGATTTGTTTGTAGGTTTCGTCATTTCCTGCTTAACCTTAGTGAAACCCCAGTTTTCAGGGGCTAAACTGACTGTTCTTCCTTTGTAGTGTTGTCATCCATTTACAACTAATAATTAATGATTTAGCTGCTCGCTAATGCCAGAGGAATTTAATTTGTGCTTGTGAGGTTTATAATGCCAGGGCATAAAAAATATCTATATTTCCAACAAAGTGTATGTCAATTATTTCATGATTATTATTAGAATTTGCCAAGGAAAAAGTGATACAACTTAGGAAAATGTGAGCACATCTATTTTATCTCCATATTAAAATTCTAATTCCTTGCAATGTTTTTGTTATAGATGTTTTTTCTCAGTTGTTGTATCGAATTATTACATTTATTTTTTTTTTTATTCAACTCAATACTAAATATTAACTGTCATCCTGTAATTAATTATAGATCTGTGAATTGAGTCACAGTAAGTCGTTGTAAGGATACATATATACATTGACATTTTTAGTTTATTATTCAGAATACATTCTTGTCGTAAAATGGCTTTTAATATTTTTTTGTTCACGTGTGTACTCGCCTTTACGTTTTTGGCACATTTACATAGATAACCTTGTCAGATGATGTTTCTTGTAATAGTATTTAATGCATTTTAATACTGGATAACTCTTCATCTAAGGATCCGTTTTTGACTTTAAGATTAATTGTGTCGTTATCCCTTGTACATGTTACATCTGTTCCTCAGATGCCAAACTTTGACATTCGACTGATGAGTTTGTGAGAAGTCCACAGTGTGGACCTTTATTTCCTTCAATATAGTGAAGCTTGTGTCTCTAATAAGTATACCATATATATATATTATATATCTGAACTATTCAGACTGGCTATCACATGTGACACACATTTATGATTATTGATCACTGATCAGCATCTGATCAATACGATATCAGGAGCAGGAGGTTTATTTTCTGGGATTTATTTCTGGCACAAAATATAATCATTATTTATCTTTATTTCAAATGACTTACATAGAGCTGACATATTCCATAGCACTGTACACACACGCTTCTATCATATATTACTTGCTGCTAAAATTAAAAAAATATATATATATTTTTGTATAATTTAGTATTTTTTTGTTGGAATAAAATATTATTTATACATTATATCTTTTTATATATAATTCATTATTTTTCAATAACGCTGCGACATCTATTTGCCATAAATTAGCATCTAAGGATGTCTCGTAAAGCGTAAATATATGAACGTGTGTCCTGAAGCATTAATATATAGTATAATAAAATGTTAGGTCTGATACAACGATACATTTGTTTTAGTTTCCATCATTAAATTCAATCTCTGGATAGAAATTCCATGTTTAAAAGACATTATATACTACAAGACTACTGAGAAACCTGCAAGATATGACATAACCTTAGCAAGCCAGTAATTGCCACAGTCACTGAAAGGGTTACCAGAAGTCTTAAGATACATTTTATTAAAGCCAGAAGTCACATTTTGTTGATCTATCTTATTTGGAAAAGTATATCTTAGAAAAATCCATATCACCTGTCATAATCAAAATTTAGTATCTATAGATTACCTTTCCAAAGGCCCTCAAAGCAATTTACACTTCTAGCCATTCCCTTACTACTCAATTACAGTTGGATAGCCAGAGGCACAATTAAATGCAGCTTGCCCAAGGTCAAACAAGAAGTCACTTGTACTGTCACAGAAAACACACAATGTCCCTCTGCCCACTTTAGAACCACATCTGTTCCTTAAATAAAAAATGGAGCAGCAAACGTTCATCGAAGGTGACATAGGAACTTCGAGGCTCTGCTGGTGACAATTGCTGTTATCCAGGATTAAAGATTGATAGAAAATAAGCAGGGTGCAAATATAATAAATCAAGTCGGTACAAGTGTGTAATTCACAATTTAAATGCTGGGTCAGAAGGGAACGATCAAGATTAAGCAGTGTGAATAAGGGATACAATTATATCCTAAAGACACAAATTGACTGATTTGCCAAAATTCGACGGAAAACGCTGCCGGAAGCGACACCAATCAATACGGTTTGATCTATAAACATGATTTCAAATACGTAGGAACCTTTTTTTAACATAAAACATCATTATTCTATAGGAAGCTTTAGAAAGGAGGCAGAAGGGCGAAAAGAAAATGAAAAGTTCCTGATACAGTGGATAAAGAATATCAAAAAGAGTAAATTTAGGAAAACTGTACCTGGATTTTCATCTGTACTAGAGCCACTGTTTGCCATTTCTACACATATAAAGTCATTAACCATTAAATGCTGACAGCTTCTTTATAGTTTTAGGTCTCTGTATACTGGCTATAGGGTGTGCTGGTCCTGGGTAATATCATACATGTAAGACATAAAACTCGTAAGACCATTATTGTCAGGTGTAGCAGGGCTGAGTTTGTTGTTGGACACCGCTCACCTTAGTATGGTGGAATTTGGAGAGGTCTGAAGATATTGCATGATCTTAACTTTGTAGAGAGAATGTAAAGTTAAAAAAGCAATATCAGCTCTGCTTCATTCATAATACACGTACGATCATAAAACCTTTGAGAAATATTGTTTGTAGAGATTCATTACAACAGTATCACCTTGTTTTGTATAACACTAATGATAGTATGTAACCCCTTCTCATGTACAGCACCATGGAATCAATGGTGCTATAGAAATAAATATTAATAATAATAATAATAATAGTAGCGCGTCCTGGACACTCCAGAAGATTGGAACAGCTGAATATAGAAAGACCCCAACAACACATGAGCCGAATGCATTGGGCAGATGCAGGATGGGCATTGAGGAAAGATATATACATATATTATATATATATAGCTAAGATGAGAGTCATTTGGCACAAGTGTGTTATCTATCAGTTGGTCTACATAGAACTGTTGAAAAGCTAGCGAGTGACCTATCCGGCAAGTTATCACCGCTTTATTTAGCTCTACCCCACCATGTGTGCACTTTGCAGAAGAATGCTAATATATACGTACAGATTTTCACTCTTCAGAGTGCCGTCTTAAAAGTGTTTATCCATATTCTTTTTTTTTTTCAAAACCTCACTTCTAATAACTGGTAATATCAATCATCTATAAAAAAAAATATTTTCTCCAAACCACCCACTTCTTGTAGTGCACATGGGTGTGAACTTTTTCTAATGGTTCAGCCATGTTTCAAACCTTCCAGAAGACCCCAGGGGAGAGAAACTTGACCTGCTTTTATGAAACCATAGAATTACATTTATTCAAGCTATCCCGTGGGAAAAGAGTCAGCAGATTTCAGCCCGAGCCCTATTATTGGAGTCGTACAGGTCGTCCCTAAATTATTTTAAAGCGTTTGATTAAACGTTACAGGTAATCCTTGTAGACTTTAAGTCGTAAATCATACCCATAAGCATATACTGTACAGATATATATATATATATATATACTTATATACAGCTATATATATATATATACTTTTTATAGTGCCAATATATTCCACAACACTTTACAATGAAGATATGTATATATATATATATATATATATAAAATTTGTGCTCATATAGTACATGTACAAGAGTGTGTTACCCCGTATAAATTCTTATATGTATATATGCATATATATAAAATGTATCTATCTATCTATCTACCTGTATGTCTGTCTATCTATTTATCTATCTATCTATCTATCTATCTATCTATCTATCTATCTATCTATCTATCTATCTATCTATCCCATATCTATCTATCTATCTATCTATCTATCTATCTATCTATCTATCTATCTATCTATCTATCTATCTAATCTATCTATTATCTATCTATTATCTATCTATCTATCTATCTATCTATCTATCTATCTATCTATCTATCTATTCTATCTATCATCTATTATCTATCTATCATCTATCTATCTATCTATCTATCTATCTATCTATCTATCTATCTATCTATCTATCTATCTTTTCTATCTATCTATCTTTATCTATCTATCTATTATCTATCTATCTATCTATCTATCTATCTATCTATCTATCTATCTATCTATCTATCTATCTATCTATCTATCTATCTATACTTATCTACACAGATATATGACTCCAGTACTACATTACTCTACACTATTAGACTTTTTCTGTAAAGAAAATCATGAGAATGGAACTCATTTGCTTTTAAAATTTGTCAATTGTACAAATTGCACCTAATTCTCGCATGTATCACCTTGAAAATGAGTGCCCACTTGTCTGGTGCCAGCATGGTGCAGGTGCAAATTGGCACAGAACTGTAAATTTGGAAGCAATTCTAAAAAAAAAAATGTATATTATTTTCAGAAGTGATTTCAGAAAATGTCGGCCTGTGTAATGTATTTCTTTCTTTTATGGAGCAAAATAAACTTTTTGCTAAGTGATTGTTTATAGCAGTCGCGTGTAAGTATTCTATGTTGTGTACGGTTATTTTTACGCTCCATATTCGTGTGTACGTTGTAGAATAATGATCTTTGTGCCTGATATTTATCACATTTGCTATATGTTTAAAGATTAAACTGCCACAACTTGAAGCAGTTAGTAAATCCCAGCAGTTTACATCTAGTAAGACACGGCATTAGTGTCTGCAGCTCTGCAGTGCTGGAGATGGTTGTAGACATTGTGTAGGACATGGCTCTAAATTATTGGCATTCCTTTACCGGTTTTTTTTTGATGTGTCTAAGGTGAGGGAGGGGTAGACACAGCGGAGAATGGTGAATAGCCTGATTGAAAAGGCAGAAAGGAGTCTGCTCTGGTCTAGAAAGGTCTTTGGTGGGTGCATGACAAGGATGCTGTTTGTTTTTCATACAAGTTGTTTGTGATTTGAGGGACCCTAGGGAAATCTCTTGATCATTTTCACATCTGTTCCTGTCAAAGTGGGTGCTAAGATACCGGTCACCCAGCAACCATGTCCAAATGGGAATAGGCCCGATAATAACTTCAAAAAGAAATGACAGATGTTAGATTATGATGAAAGACAAAATGCATGAAAAATGAGCTCCTTGGATTCAAAAATTTGTTCAAGTACCTTCATGCAAATTAAATGAATGCCGAAAATTTGCATGAAGTAATTTATATATTTGTTCACTCGGAGGCAAAAAAAAAAAAAAAAGAAAAGAGATACATTTGAAATCCCAGATTTTCTCTAATAATTAACATACAAGCCAGTGACTTTTCCTACCATGGGATTAACCACCTGGGTTCTTTATTGTAATATTATCTGGATCCCGAATGCTGTTACTTGGGAGAAACGTATCACACGAGCCTGTTTATGTAGCGCATATTATAAGCACACATGTAAATGATGGGATTCCAGATGAAAAGCATTTTACGTCTTCGGCTACTCTTCGTTAAATAGGATATTCATTAATAAAACATCGTCTCAAATAGATTTAGCGCCACCGCTTTGTTCTTAAGTGACTGGTCAAGCAAAAGTTTCTTTTTGGTCTAATGTGTTCTAGCATTACATGGCCGCATATGTAGTGGAAAAATGAATGAATAATTGATATGTATATTCGAAAGGGGAAAAAAAATCGTTTTAGCTCTCCTAACAACATAATTATTGGGATGTTCACTCAACAATCAGTGTTTGCAAGACAAAATGGAAATGTTCATCTGGAGAAAGGACTTTGAGCCTTCGTTTAGTAATGTCTAATGTGGTCACGTAGAGAAATTGATTTTCCTCAGAAATTAATTAATTTTTCATATCGCCTTAAGCTGCAGTTAAAAAGAGTGCATACTTGCCTG
Source organism: Oophaga sylvatica (assembly GCA_033576555.1). Lineage (NCBI taxonomy): Eukaryota > Metazoa > Chordata > Amphibia > Anura > Dendrobatidae > Oophaga > Oophaga sylvatica. The sequence goes on from JARQOD010000002.1 coordinate 178,668,228, forward strand.
TTTTTTTTTTTCCAGAAATATTGCCTAATCATATTAATACCATTGCCCTAAGGATGAAAA
>JARQOD010000002.1:178673287-178674836 GCA_033576555.1 Oophaga sylvatica
CCACATCAACATGTCTAAAGTGAATGTTAGAAAGTAATAAAAGTAAAGTAATGAAATAGATTTCATGAAATCAAAACGTATTTATGACAGTGTCAGAATGGCATCATGTGTCATAGTTTCACCTTTAAGGCTGAAAGAAGACACACAGTCCATGAAATTCAACCTATGTTGATCTAGAGCATATATGTCAAACGTGGCCCACCGGCCAAATCTGGCTTATTTGGCACGCAATGCCGGGTGGGGACCCTAGATGCTGATATAGTTGAAATCTATGATGGAGGAGAGTGCGTCAGCTGACGCTTCCTCTCCCATCATTCCCCTTCAGCGTCTGAAGTCTCAGCGCAGCAGGTGTGATGTGTGTCATTACAACATGCACGCTGTACTGAGATGTGCAAACATCAAAAGACAATGAACACATCGGAGCAGCAGGGGAACGGTCAGAGGTAAGTAATTTTTTTTAATATGAGGCCTATTATATGATGTGGAGCACATTATTCTGTGGAGCACTATGTGAGGCTATTATACTGTATGGCACATTATGTGGGCGCATTATAGTGTATAGAGCACTATCTGAGGCCATCATACTGTATGGAGCACTATGTGAGGCCATTATACTTTATGGTGGACATGTTGGGCCATTTACTGTATGGAGCACTATGTGGGGCCATTATACTGTATGGAACACTATGTGGGGCACATTATACTGTATGGAGGACTATGTGGGTCCATTATACTGTATGGAAGACTATGTGGGTCCATTATACTGTATGGAAGACTATGTGGGGTCATTATACTGTATGGAGCACTATGTGGGGCTATTATACTGTATGGAAGACTATGTGGGTCCATTATACTGTATGGAAGACTATGTGGGGTCATTATACTGTATGGAGCACTATGTGGGGCCATTATACTGTATGGAACACTATGTGGGGCACATTATACTGTATGGAGGACTATGTGGGGGCCATTATACTGTATGGAGAACTATGTGGGTCCATTATACTGTATGGAGACTATGTGGGGTCATTATACTGTATGGAGACTATGGGGGTATTATACTGTATGGAGACTTGTGGGGCCATTATACTGTATGGAGACTATGTGGGGTCATTATACTGTATGGAGCACTATGTGGGGCCATTATTACTGTATGGAACTATGTGGGCATTATACTGTATGGAGACTATGGGGGCCATTATACTGTATGGAGAACTATGTGGGTCCATTATACTGTATGGAAGACTATGTGGGGTCATTATACTGTATGGAGCACTATGTGGGGCCTATTATACTGTATGGAGACTATGTGGGGCTATTATACTGTATGGAGGACTATGTGGGGCCATTATACTGTATGGAGGACTGTGTGGGGCCATTATACTGTATGGAGGGCTGTGTGGGATTTACAGCTGGAGAATTATACGTGATGGGTCACCATTCTTGATATGTGATTGAGGCAGGGGGGTACAGTACAGTCATAATTGTGCTGTGTGGAGGGTACTGTGAGGATATCTTAATGTGTTGGAGGCATTTTTGTTGGCATATA
>JARQOD010000002.1:178674936-178764753 GCA_033576555.1 Oophaga sylvatica
TACTATCTATCTATCTATTTACTATCTATCTCATATTTATCTATCTATCTATTTCTATATCTATCTATCTATCTATCTTCTTATCTATCTATCTATCTATCTATCTATCTATCTCATATGTATCATCTATCTATTATCTATCCCATATCTATCTATCTATCTATCTATCTATCTATCTATCTATCATCTATCTATCTATTATCTATCATATCTATCTCTATCTTTATCTATCTATCTATCTATCTATCATCTATCTATCTATAATCTATCCCATATCTATCTATTATCTATCTATCTATCTATTTACTATCTATCTCATATTTATCTATCTATCTCATTTCTATCTATCTATCTATTATCTATCTATCTATCTATCTATCTATCTATCTATCTATCTATCTTTATCTATATCTATCTATCTATCTATTATCTATCTATCTATCTATCTATCTATCTATCCTATCTATCTATCTATCTATCTCATATTTATCTATCTATCTCATTTCTATCTATCTATCTATCTATCTATCTATCTATCTATCTATCTATCTATCTATCTATTATCTATCTATCTATCTATCTATCTATCTATCTATCTATCTATCTATCTATCTATCTATTCTATCTATCTATCTATCTATCATTATCTATCTATTATCTATCTCATATCTATCTCTATCTTTATCTATCTATCTATCTATCTATCTATCTATCATCTATCTATCTATTATCTATCTCATATCTATCTCTATCTTTATCTATCTATCTATCTATCTATCTATCTATCTATCTATCTATCTATATCTATCCCATATCTATCTATCTATCTATCTATCTATCTAATCTATCTATCTATCTACTCTATCATCTATCTATCTATCTATCTATCTATCTATCTATTATCTATCTATCTATCTATCTATCTATCATCTATCTATCTATAATCTATCCCATATCTATCTATCTATCTATCTTCTATCTATCTATCTATCTATCTATCTATCTATCTATCTATCTATCTATCTCATATCTATCTATCTCATTTCTATCTATCTATCATCTATCTATCTATCTATCTATCTATCTATCTATCTATCTATCTATCTATAATCTATCCATATCTATCTATCTATCTATCTATCTATCTATCTATCTATCTATCTATCTATCTATCATCTATCTATCTATCTATCTATCTATCTCATTTCTATCTATTATCTATCTATCTATCTATCTATCTATCTATCTATCTATCTATCCCTATCTATCTATTATCTCATCTATATCTATCTATTTACCATCTATCTATATCTATCTATCTATCTATCTATCTATCTATCTTACATCTATCTCTATCTATCTATCTATCTATCTATCTTCATATCTATCATCTATCTATCTATCTATCTATCTATCTATCTATCTATCTCTCTCATATCTATCATCTATCTATCTATCTTTCTATTTATTATCTATCTCATATCTATCTCTTTATCTATCATCTATCTATTATCTATCTATTTCTATCTATCTATCATAATTACTCATGCTTGTTTTATCTCTAATAGTTGAAGATGAAGGAAGACCTTATAAATGAAACATTAAGGTACAATATTCCAGTTCTTGTTCTTTTCTTTGATAGGAGACTAAAGAAGTAATAGTATTTTTATGTTTTTTTTCCAGGAATAAAAAACAAAGTAGTGTTCTTATTTGGAAACAGCACCACACTTGTTTATAGGTTGTGTTGGGTATTACAGCACAACTGCATTTCAGTGCATCGCATGATCCCTTTAACTTCTGCAGATTGCCCAACATTAATAGATCAGTGTCTACAACTTTTATATAAGATTGTGGTGAGGAAATATTATTTACACCCCCATGGCTAACTAGGTTTGTGGATTCACCTCTTAAAATATTTACATAAGCAGGGACGAAAATACAGGGTGTGCAGGGGTTGCTTTATCACCTTATCCCTGGAAATTAGGAAAGCCAAAAAGGTGCCATTGGCCAATATAGGAAGATCAATACTATTGAATAACCCTTATAGTTGGGGACCCTGTTCAAGATTTTGCATTGCGACCCACGAGCCCTCCTCTTTATATATATAGAATTTATTAGACTAGGTTCACGTCAGTTGACATTTTTCCACACTGTTAAAGAGAATTTGTCAAAAGGTTTTTGCTATTTTATCTGAGAGCAGGATAATGTAGAGAAAGAGAGCCTGATTCCCAGGATGTGTCCCTTATTAGACTGTGTGTTGTAACTTCATTACAAACAATGTTTTATCAGCAGGAGATTATCACTAGAGGACTAAAGCTCAAGTGCGGGTCAGTCAGGCTATTCTGTGTAACACCGCCTCCACCACTGCTTAGCAGTTTGCTGACAGTTTAGAGTGTAGACGGGAATTTGCCAATCTGGTGTGAGGGTGGGATTATACACAGCTCAGCATTCTGGCCACTGCTACATCTACAACAGAGAAAACAGGGATTCAGTCAAAACTGCACCACGCAATCCAGCAATTAACACATCATTGGAATTGGGGTCTAAGTCCTTACATCATTCTGCTCTCAGATTACATCGCAAACAATGATAGATTTTTTTTAAAGACCTTGTAGCCATGTTTTACAATTGTAAACCACCTCTGCTTTCTGCAGCCATTATAGTGACCGACCCCTTAAATATCTGATATTGTATGGTTACCCTCGACACATTTCTGTAAACTCTGACATTTAACCCACCTGTGCTTTGGATATAACACTTGAATATTATACACAGTTACATTTCTTCTCCACTTGTAGTTATGCAAACTTACCATATGCAATCAATTTTTTTTGTGATTCATTCATTTGTAAAAAAAATAATTGCTACGCTAATCTTAATTTTTTCACTGCTTGGTGATATAACAGCATGAGAGAGACTGGTGTAAGAGTCTCAACACCGGCAGAGACAGGGAGGAAATAGAAGTATTGCACCGTTTCCCCTGCAAGCTGGCTGCCACATTGCCACATTACTCAGGAGCATAAGCACAAAAGTTACAGTGTGTAAAGGGGAGAAATTGCCTTCAGTTTGTGGAGCCGATATCTTACACTATTATTATAAATGGTGCACATCAGATGGGGGCCTGTTACAGATTTTGGATTTTTTCCCTAGAGTTTCAAGCTAGACCTCTATTCACCTTGTGTTACACAAAGTATTGCTATGCTAAGCGCATAGTCTTCTACAAAATTAATAGGATCCACATCAACATGTCTAAAGTGAATGTTAGAAAGTAATAAAATAAAGTAATGAAATAGATTTCATGAAATCAAAACGTATTTATGACAGTGTCAGAATGGCATCATGTGTCATAGTTTCACCTTTAAGGCTGAAAGAAGACACACAGTCCATGAAATTCAACCTATGTTGATCTAGAGCATATATGTCAAACGTGGCCCACCGGCCAAATCTGGCTTATTTGGCACGCAATGCCGGGTGGGGGACCCTAGATGCTGATATAGTTGAAATCTATGATGGAGGAGAGTGCGTCAGCTGACGCTTCCTCTCCCATCATTCCCCTTCAGCGTCTGAAGTCTCAGCGCAGCAGGTGTGATGTGTGTCATTACAACATGCACGCTGTACTGAGATGTGCAAAGAATCAAAAGACAATGAACACATCGGAGCAGCAGGGGAACGGTCAGAGGTAAGTAATTTTTTTTAATATGAGGCCTATTATATGATGTGGAGCACATTATTCTGTGGAGCACTATGTGAGGCTATTATACTGTATGGCACATTATGTGGGGCGCATTATATGTATAGAGCACTATCTGAGGCCATCATACTGTATGGAGCACTATGTGAGGCCATTATACTTTATGGTGGACATGTTGGGCCATTTACTGTATGGAGCACTATGTGGGGCCATTATACTGTATGGAACACTATGTGGGGCACATTATACTGTATGGAGGACTATGTGGGTCCATTATACTGTATGGAAGACTATGTGGGTCCATTATACTGTATGGAAGACTATGTGGGGTCATTATACTGTATGGAGCACTATGTGGGGCTATTATACTGTATGGAAGACTATGTGGGTCCATTATACTGTATGGAAGACTATGTGGGGTCATTATACTGTATGGAGCACTATGTGGGGCCATTATACTGTATGGAACACTATGTGGGGCACATATACTGTATGGGACTATGAGGGGCCATTTACATGGACTTGTGGTCATTATTTGTCTTGTGGTTTTTTGAAGATTGTGGTCATTATACTGTATGGAAGATATGGGGGTATTAGGAGCACTATGTGGGGCCATTTACTGTATGAACACTTTGGGCACATTATACTGTATGGAGGACTATGAGGGGGCCATTATACTGTATGGAGACTATGTGGGGTCATTATACTGTATGGAGCACTATGGGGGCTATTATACTGTATGGAAGGACTATGTGGGTCCATTATACTGTATGGAAGACTATGTGGGGTCATTATACTGTATGGAGCACTATGTGGGGCCATTATACTGTATGGAACACTATGTGGGGCACATTATACTGTATGGAGGACTATGAGGGGGCCATTATACTGTATGGAGAACTATGTGGGTCCATTATACTGTATGGAAGACTATGTGGGGTCATTATACTGTATGGAGCACTATGTGGGGCTATTATACTGTATGGAGGACTATGTGGGGCTATTAAACTGTATGGAGGACTATGTGGGGCCATTATACTGTATGGAGGACTGTGTGGGGCCATTATACTGTATGGAGGGCTGTGTTGGGATTACAGCTGGAGAATTATACTGTGATGGGTCACCATTCTTTGTCGTGTGATTGAGCGAGGGGCGTACAGTACAGTCATAATATTGTGCGTGTGGAGGGTACTGTGAGGATATCTTAATGTGTTTGGAGGCATTTTTGTTGGCATCATACTTTATCTGTATTCAAGGTTTTTATCCTTTGTTATTACATATTTAATTTAGGTCAAATGCTTTGATCTGCTCTTAGATAACATTATATTATTCCAATATTTTATTCTAATTTCTATTAATTAAAATGTACTTTGCTTGTGGGACAACCCTTTAAGTGTATGTTCACACATTGCTGGTTTTTTCTGCAGGTAAAACCTGCTCTCTTGGCAGTAAAGAAGATGCTTACAAATAGCAAGTTTTGCTGCTTTTTTGTAGGTTTTTTTTGCTGCATTTTTATTGCTGTGTTTTTGTTGTCTCTTGTGCATGTTGATAAAGTTTAGTGGCCCCAAAAAAGCATGATTTCACTTCCTTAATTTTTTTCACCAAAAACACAGCAAAAACTGATACATGCATTTTTCACTGTTTTTGCTGCATTTTTGCAACTACCCATTGTTTCCTATAGCTGAAAAAATCATGCAAATATGCTGAAAAAATGCTGTAAAAAGTGACATGCTGCAGTTTTCAAAAACAGCAGTTTTCCAAATCGGTCAGGAAAATAAAACCAATGTGTGTGTTGAGATTTCTGAAATCTCATAGACTTTGTTGGTACTGTAGACACATCTTAAAATTTGCATAAAAAATGCTACAAAAGTGCAATGTGTGAACATAGCCCAAGTTAGTTTCCATATGAAAAAGTTCATCGTTATATTTGATGATAAGTAAAAACTTCATCACTTGGACACATTTTTTTTAATAAGTATCAAGGTTGGCCCCGACTTTGTCCAAGCTTTTCATTTTGACCCTCTGTATCTGAGTTTGACATCCTTGGGAGAAAAGCAAATGCTAATTGCCAAATATTGGGGTAAAACTTATTTCCCTACTCCACAACGTCAGTTAGAATATTTCCTTATATTAGCTTCATCACAGAATCTAGTACCTCTAACGCGAAGCATTATATTTTTCAAGGAAGGTAGATTGGCCGGGCATTTTCCTAATGTACACCACTAAGTTATGTTCATACAATGCGATTTCCCTGCGGGATTTTGATGCAGTTTTCAAAAACAGCAATATAATTTCTACTTTTTTTGCCACAATTTTTGAAATTCACAGCAGAAACAATGCATTTTGTATGATAATTTTCTAAAATCCTAGAAAAAATTGCAGCACCATCACATCGTCCCTTAAATGTGACTGACACTGACCAAATGACTGTTTGCCTACTGGTTTGGCTTCGGATCCTAATGACACATTTCCCGGTATGTGGAAGGACAGATGTGTGTCATTCATGTGTCTAGTCTGTCAGGTGTAAGTTTTTAATTACATTACTTTCTTACTCACACATCTGTGTGCCATACGCGTTGTTTCCCCCTCAAGCTGCACATTACATCTCCGTGAGCTTGCAGACCTCCAGACAGGTGTAGCAATTCACTATATTACTTCTCTGGAAGTCTCAGAGTCTGGAATAACACTGCATATCCCAATAATATTATTAGTCCATTTAATGGATTTCTCATGTACGGAAAGACTCGTGTCTTATACGCCCATGGCCAAGTCCGCTTTATTACCTTTAATTACTTATTTACCACATTTCGGTACAACAGACTGAAAGTTCCAAAACATGTAAAATACCACTATAATAAAAACACATGAAATAGCCCAATGTTTCGCCTGACCTTTACCAATCCCGGAGTGCAGTGAGATTTTGGAATGCTGGACATAATCTGTGCAATGACATCACTGTTTTTGTATATGTTCTCTATTAGGGTTGTGGTAGATTAGATTGCTTTCTAGATTCCAATGCTTGTTATTTCTTTTCAAAGATGAAATATTAGAAGTGGATGCTTGAGCAAGAAACATGGCAAATGGCACATGCAAAAGGTCACCGGAGCCATTTATAAGTGGAACTCACTAGGCGATTAAGAGGATTTTTGCATTACTATGGTTCTAACAGTACTGAGAACTGAGCGGCGCAATCACGTAAACCTGTTGCATTAAATAATGTTTAATGAGCATTTAAAGAAATTATTGCAAATTAAAAATATTCTAAGAATACCAAGTAATTTTGCACATGTCCCACCAGAATGCACTTAAAGAGTAATTCTTAGGGTGCTTTCAATTGCGTTCTGTGTCCCCATCGGGGCATATATCCAAAATCTTCCTCAAAACGGGGTTCTGATGCATGCACCAATGAGCCATAGACTGCAATGGTAATGGCACAGCCAACGGGAGCTCTGACGCTCACCTTTTTTTGGGAGTGTATGTCTACAGTTGACTTCAGCCTGGTCCCCTTTTGGGGCCTGGCTCTGCAATTGTGCTCAGTTTGTGTTTGCACTTTTGCTCTGTTCCTTTGTCACTTTTTATTTGCTGAATTGCTGTGTGTTACACCAGAGATCTGATTTAGGTGGTAGAGATCGTGTGATCTCAGGTTTTTTGTTAATCAGAAGTGTTGGTATTTTTGTCAGGGTTTTTTGGGTTGCAGTCAAATTTTTCCTAAACTTTTCTATCTAGACAGAATTGGGCCCCAGCGTTTGCTCATTCTATTTTCTGTCTGTGTTCGTATTTTCTTCTTGTCTAACCGCCATTACATGTTTGGGGGCTTCCTATTTCTTTGGGGGTTCTGCTACGGGGCAGTTAGCTTTCATCTTTCTGTATTTAGGTGTAGCTATCTCTCCGGCTGTGACGAGGCGTCTAGGATCACCGTAGGTATGCTCCACGGCTACTTCTAGTGTTGCGGTTAGTTTAGGGTTCTGCAACCCAGTAGTTTCCAGCCTCTCTGGTGTATTGCTACTTTGGCTATTTTTGCTATTTCTCCTCAGCTACCGAAACATAACAGCGGACACTCAGACGTAGTAGACTTCGTCTGAGTGTCCCGCATCCGCATCCTAATTAGTCTTTGCCTGATGAAGAGACCTAAGTAGTCTCGAAAGCTTGCAATTTGTTACCATCTTTTCAGTTAGCCATTAAAAGGTATCAACCACTGAGGACTCTCAATTCTAAATATTTTTGCAAAAACAAGCAACTTTGCAGTTTATTGTCTTTTCTCAAAAACGGTTATTAATTTCATTGCTTACTAATGGCTCAGGTTGTCAGCCACTGCTGCCATCTATCAGAGGTGGCCGGACTTATAGGCAAAAGGTGCAGGTTTTAAAAGAGTTTTTCTATAGAGCTTGTAAATGCTGATCCGAAACTGGATCCAGTCAGTTTAAGTGCCTCTGCGCTCCTCAATGCTGCGGAGGCAAAGCAGTCTCTGCGGCATCATAGAGGGCACAGTTATACAGAAGTGCAATCATACCACCGGTCTGAACTGTTAATAAATCAGGAGAGCGCCACCCCAGCATGGAGGAAGGGAAGCAGTGCCCTCCTGATTGAGATCAGTGGGCAACCTCTTTCATGAAAAGCACCAATCAAAACTTATTTTCTGTGCAATGTCTGTGCAGGGCTGGTGAAAGGATACAAAGGACACCAAAGGATAAATAACCCTTTATCTTACACATTGCCCCTTTAGACTCCAAATGCCAAGCATAATTCATCGTATACTCCAAACTAAGCATGATTTTTCATTATCAAGTACAAGAGAAGATTTGAAAATGGGCAAATGAAAAAAGAAAAAATTGTTACCATACTTTTAAGCTCCTTCCAACCGTTTTGTTTTTCCTCACTTTCTCTTAAGAGTCATAACTTTCTTATTTTTCCATCTATATAGCCGTGTGAGGGCTTGCTTTTTTGTGGAAAAAGTTGCACTTTCGAATGACTCCATCCATTTTATCATGCGCTGTACTGGAAAGCGGGAAAAAAAATTCTAAGTACAGCAAAATATGGAAAAAAGTGCAGTTGTGCTTTGGTTTTTGGAATTTTTTTGTCAGCCTTCATTATACTGTAAAAATGTGCTGGCATAATATGATTCTCTAGGTCAATACAATTATGGTGATATCAAACATGCATAGTATTTTTAAGTGGTGAAAACAAATCGGAAATTTGTAAAAAAAAAAAAAAAGTCATTTGTGTCACCATATTCCGAGATTCGTGGCGTTTTAAATTTAATAATGGAGCTATGTGAAGACTTGTTTTTTTGCACACTGAGATAATGTAGATGCAATATTTTGATCGCTTCACATTGTATTTTTTGCACTGTTGTGGTGGCTGAAAAATCACAATTTTGGCGTTTTTTTTCTTGTTTGGCCATTTACCGATTGGGTAATTCATTTCATATTTTGTTAGATTTAACTTTTACTAAATTGAAGATCCCACAAATGTGTATTTTGTATTTTTTTTATTTCTTAATTTATATGAGGAAATGAGGGGGATTCAAAATTTTTATATTGCTTTTTTCAAATTTTGAAAAACTTTTTATTCTATTTGTTAGGCCTCTTAAAAGGAATCTGTCACCAAAAAAACACTATTAACCTGAAGATATGGGGTTAGTCTGCATTGTGAATGTGCCCGCTGCTGGCACTTAGACTCCCGCTTCCGTGAGTAATTCTACTTTATTCCCCCAGCAGCTTTCCAGTTTGAGTGGTGGGGGCGCCGCCAGTGTGGGTTCAGTCACCACTTTGGGTGTAGAGCGCGGCGGCTGTAACCGAGGCTCCCCGCACTGACTACCAGCAGTTCAGCATTGGAACCGGCTGTCAGTATAAACAGAGTGGTGACTGAATCTGCGCTGGCACCGCCCCTGTGACTGAAACCGGAATGCTGCCAAGGGAAAAAAGTTCCTTTCCTCCTGGTAGTGTGGATGTAAGTTCCAGCACCGGGCAGGTTCACAATGCTATTGATGGCTAAATGGTTGAGTCATCATCTGCCCACAAAGATACGGACTCAACTCTTGAACCCACATCAAAATCAGGGAGCCGGCATATAACTTGGCAAAGGCTTAGCCCTTACCCGATGCATGAAATGTTGCAAATATATTGCTTCCATAAGAAAAGGAGCACACATTAAACCAGCTGGTTTAATCTGCATTAGTTTCATGCACATAGGGGAGAAAATCATCTTGTGGTCCTCTTGTACTAATAAATAAGAGCTCATTTCATCCAATGCTGAAGGTGCTCAAGCTTTGTCATTCCCATTGTGTGACAATTCGGTCCCAAAGCTGAGCTTTTGAGGATTGTGATGGTATTGACATGCTGTATTTGTTTATGTAGGCACATTTATAAAGTGGTTTCTATGGACCAACTGTGTATTGAGGCCTATGCTTGTATGAACATACAATTGTATGGCTCTATTCACATCACAATCGAGGTTTTATGTTTGGTGGCTTTGTTTTACAGGGTCCCCAAATCCATTTTTCACATGTATTCAATTATAAGCCTTTTACATGTGGACATGTTTTGGTGTGTGAAGTAGTCCATAAATCTGGAATGAATAGGACATTACATGGGTATTTACCCAAAGCATGACCGCTTGTGTGGTTTCATGCCACCATTCAGACATGCAAGGATTTTGAACTTAAAAACTAATCTTATAAAAAAAAATCTCTCGCCCCTCTTGCCCCTTCTGTTTAAGTAAATATATGTATTTCAAACAAAATAACAATTCTGGAACATTTTTTCTCATAGCTGTACATTTTAGGGTTACTAAGTTATTCCTCTTCAATATTTAGAAATAAATTTACAACTGGGTGTTACCATTCTCCTTATCAACTAGCAGATACTGTCAGCACAATTTACAATAAAATCTGGAGGAAAATACTGAGCATCGGGCGCTACTTGTTGAGGAGGGCCACATGGAATGGAAAGTGGATCTAAGAGGATGTGGAATAAGTATTTTATTGTTAAAAAGTTACTCAGATAGCAAAAAGGTATGAAATGAAGATTTATGAAGATTCCGTTTCTGTATTGAAATGCGTTACATGGACTCTTCGTCTGACATTTCATGCCTTTTTGTTGTTTTTACCTTTAGACTTTTTTTTAAGGAGAATCTGTCACCCCATTTTTCGACTATAAGATGCGGCCACCGCCATCAGGGGCTTATCTACAGCATTCTGTAATGATGTAGATAAGCCCCCGATGTCACCTGAAAGAGAAGAAAAATGAGTTATATTATACTCACCCAGGGGCGGTCTGAGGTTCGGTCCGGTTCGATGGGTGTCGTGGTCCGGTCCGATGGGTGTGCGGTCCGGTCCGGCGCCTTCCATGTAGCGAAGACATCATCTTCTTTGCTTCCCGTCACAGGCTCCGGCGCAGGCGCACTGCTCTCGAGGACAGAGTAAAGTACTGCAGTGCGCAGGCGCCGGACCTCTCTGACCTTTCCCGGCGCCTGCGCACTGCAGTACTCTGCAGTGCGCCTGCGCCAGAGCCACGATGGGAAGAAAAGAAGAGGACGTCTTCGCTAGAAGGTGGGTAGTGCCGGACCGGTCCGCGACACCCATCGGACCGGACCGGACCTCTGACCACCCCAGAGTGAGTATAATATAACTCATTTTTCTTCTCTTTCAGGTTACATCGGGGGCTTATCTACAGCATTACAGAATGCTGTAGATAATCCCCTGATGGCGGTGGCCGCATCTTATAGTTCGAAAAATGGGGTGACAGATTCCCGTTAAGTATTTTGCATGGATGCCCAGACATCATAGTGGCTCCTGAGCGACTGGGGCAGCTGGTTCCTCAATCTCTTGGATCTATAACATACGCTGACACCCAGTGTTGTGCCTGCTTTCTGAACAACTTCCTAAGGTGAGCAGTTCTGCCATGAATTTCCACTAGCCTGGGTTTACAAAACTATCTTGAAGGTATTGTGCCAGGAGGAGGAGCCATGTTGTTTCCCTTTTTCTTCTGAGTCCATTACTGTTCAGATAATGTCAGAATGTGTAGGGCACCCCGACATCACCCAACACCCAACTGGTAACACTCAGGGTCATTGTACTTATAAATTTCAAGTAGAATTAGCAGGTAGAGCGGAACACAGAATTCTAAGAAGAGATGCTCCATAATTGGTATTTCATGAAGCATACAAGTACTTCCTAATATATGAAAAAGTCAATTTTTCTTGGAAAACAAAAATTGGCAATAAATGCCATGAGTAGAGTTGAGCGATACTTTCCGATATCCTAAAGTATCGGAATCGGAATGGTATCGCCGATATCACTAAAATATCGGCGATACCCGATACCGATACCGGAAGTCCCATGTAAGTCTATGGGAACAAAATATCGCAACTAAAAAAAACCCATTCTTTCCTTGTAAACACTAAATATACACACATAGAATACATATATATATATATACATGTCATTGTGACATATATATATACATATATGTATAGTTTATACACTTCTACATAGTAAAATATCCTCTGATTCAATTGCCGGGTAAAGCCGGCTTCAGTGAAAAGACAGAAGCACCCGACATGAAATGACACTTGGTGTACATAGGGTTAACCATGTCTTTTCATGTCGTTTGCTATCTGATTTGCACAAACAATTAAATCAGTCTATGTGTGCAAAATTTCACACCTGTAGGGGTTAATTAAAGGTGTAAATTCGTTGTAAAAAAAACGGACTTTTTTGCTACAATTTACACCTTTAATTAACCCCTACAGGTGTGAAATTTTGCACACATAGACTGATTTAATTGTTTGTGCAAATTAGATAGCAAAGGACATGAAAAGACATGGTTAACCCTATGTACACCAAGTGTCATTTCATGTCGGGTTCTGCATTTTCACAAAAGCCGGCAATTGAATTAGCGGCTATTATACTATGTAGAAGTGTATGAACTACAAATATAAATATATATATATATTGTGTCACAAATTCAATGACATGTATATATATATATGAGGTGTAAAATTGCTGAAAAAAAATGCGTGGGCTCCCGCCCTATTTTCGCAACCAGACAGACAAAGCCAGTGAGTGGGGCAGATAATAATAGCCCAGAGAGGGACCATTATTTTTGCCCCCCCCGGCTACTAACATCTGCCCCCAGACACCCCAGGAAAGACAAATCTATAATTAGATTCGCCCTTTCTGGCACTTTGCCCGTCTATTCCCATTGCCCTGTAGCGGTGGCGAATGGGTTAATATGGGGTTATAGCCACCTTGCTATTGAAAGGTGACCTTAAGCCAGGTTAATAATTGAGAGCTGTCAATTAGACAACTATCAATTATTAATCCTATTGCATGAAATAAAAATAAAACACACACACTTTAATTAAAAATCATTTTAATGAAATAAAGACACATGTTTTTGACCATCTTTTATTTTACTGCAAAAACCATTTCCTGTAATAAAAATAAAATAAAAAAGCAAAATTATTCTTACCTATCCCATGCACAGTCAGGTCCCACGGTGTAATCCTTCAGAAAGGGTTAATGTTTACTGCAGGGACGCAGCTAATGCTGCAGCCTCACAGTAAACCCCAAATGAATGAGTTCCTCTCCTGCCTGACAGGAGAGTAAAGGCTGGGTGTCACATAACGATACACCAGCGATCCCGACAATGATATGCACTTGTCAGGATCGCTGGTGTATCGCTACATGATCGCTGCTGAGCTGCTAAACAGGCAGCTCAGGCAGCGATCTGGGACAGCGACACTGCGGGTAACATCGCTTAAGGGCCCGTCTCACATAGCGATATCGCTACCGAGATCGCTGCTGAGTCACTAGTTTTGTGACGCAGCAGCGAGCTCACCAGCGATATCGCTGTGTGTGACATTCAGCGACGATCAGCCCCCCTGCCGGGTATCGCTGATCGTCGCAGAAATGTCAGGACCTTTTTTTGATCGCTGGTCTCCCGCTGACAGGCACGCATCGCTGCGTGTGACAGGCGGGAGACCAGCGATCCGCTGGTAACCAAGGTACACAGCGGGTTTCCAGGCACCGCGCAGCGCTTGGAAACCCGCTGTGTACCTTGGATACCAGCTCCCTGCATCAGGGCGCTGGTATCCAAGGTACACAGCGGGTTTCTAGGCACAGCCCCGTGCCTGGAAACCCGCTGTGTACCTTGGTTACCAGCGGATCGCTGGTCTCCCGCCTGTCACACGCAGCGATGTGTGCCTGTCAGCGGGAAACCAGCGATCAAAAAAAGGTCCTGACATTTCAGCGACGATCAGCGATACCCGGCAGGGGGGCTGATCGTCGCTGAATGTCACACACAGCGATATCGCTGGTGAGCTCGCTGCTGCGTCACAAAACTAGTGACTCAGCAGTGATCTCGGTAGCGATATCGCTATGTGAGACGGGCCCTTAAGTGGAAAGCTTAATTGATTGCTTTCCACTTTCACTTCAGGTCAGCCAGGGACACAATCAGTGACGTCAGAGGGAACTGATTAACAAAAATAGGGGTTCCCTTCGAAAAAAAAATGGCGTGGGGTCCCCCTATTTTTGTTAACCAGCCAGATGAAGCAGACCGCTGAGGCCTGGATTTTCAGGCTGTTAAGGAGCCAAGATCCATGGACCTTGCCAGCCTGATAATACTAGGCCACAGCAGTCTGCATATCTTGGCTGATTAACAAAAATAGGGGATCCCCTCGAAAAAAATTGGCGTGGGGTCCCCCTATTTTTGTTAACCAGCCAGATGAAGCAGACCGCTGAGGCCTGGATTTTCAGGCTGTTAAGGAGCCAAGATCCATGGACCTTGCCAGCCTGATAATACCAGGCCACAGCAGTCTGCATATCTTGGCTGATTAACAAAAATAGGGGATCCCCTCGAAAAAAATTGGCGTGGGGTCCCCCCTATTTTTGTTAACCAGCCAGATGAAGCAGACCGCTGAGGCCTGGATTTTCAGGCTGTTAAGGAGCCAAGATCCATGGACCTTGCCAGCCTGATAATACCAGGCCACAGCAGTCTGCATATCTTGGCTGATTAACAAAAATAGGGGATCCCCTCGAAAAAAATTGGCGTGGGGTCCCCCCTATTTTTGTTAACCAGCCAGATGAAGCAGACCGCTGAGGCCTGGTTTTTCAGGCTGGTAAGGATCCAATATCCATGGACCTTGCCAGCCTGATAATACCAGGCCACAGCAGTCTGCTTAGCTTGGCTGGTTAACAAAAATAGGGGATCCCCTCGAAAAAAAAACGGCGTAGGGGTCCCCCTATTTTTGTTAACCAGCCAAGTAAAATGCAGACTGCTGCGGCCTGGTATTAAAAGACTGTCAAGGCCCATGGATTTTGGCCCTCAACAGCCTGATAATACCAGGCTACAGCAGCCCCACATTTGGCGCATCAAAAGATGTGCCAATTGTGGCACTTTACCCGGCTCTTCCCACTTGCCCTGTAGCGGTGGCAAGCGGGGTAATAAGGGGTTAATGTCACCGTTGATTGCACGGTGACAATAAGCCCGGTTAATAATGGAGAGGCGTCAATAAGACACCGATCCATTATTAATCCCAAAGTTATTAAATGTGTAAAAAAAAAACACAGCAAGAAAAAAGTATTTTAATGAAATAAAAGAGACAACACAGTTTTCATTAATTTTATTGTACTCTCATTCCTGCGACGCCATCGATCTCCTGTAAAAAAAGAAAAAAAAACAAACCAACAGTATACCACCTGTCCGACGCAGTCCATAACGACAGTCCCACGACGATCCAACTCTGCTACATCGCAATGACAGGCAGAGCCTGTCATCGCAACGCAGCACAGCTGATTACCTGCGTCCCCGGCGGTGACGTCATCGGACTGACTGCTTTACGGCCGGGATTACCCAGCAGTCACTGCAGTTATCGCGAGATACTGCATGTGACCGCCGGGGAAAGAAGATTGCGGCCATCAAGCAGTCCAGGACGTGACCGCCGGAGATCTTCTGCCAGGTAAGTGCCGCTGACTCCTGACAGACCCGACCGACGGACACTGACAGTGACAGTGACAATCCCGATTCCGGTATCCGATATGATGAAAATATCGGAACTCGGAATCGGAATTCCGATACAGCCAATATCGGCCGATACCCGATATTTGCAGTATCGGAATGCTCAACCCTAGCCATGAGCTTACAAAACAACAGTGACTATCTGATGTAGGCTGCTGTCACTCTGGGTATACTATACATGAGACTATCAATGCAATGCAAGTGGGTCGTTTAGTGGCCTGTTCATAAAGGCTATTGGCACTTCCAATGACATTTTATTAAAAATATTATTTTGTGTGCATAGACCATGATATCATCAGCAGCTCATATCCTGTCTACATGAGATGATGTGGTGCTGAGAATGATGATTTTTATAGGGAACCTAACAGCTGATGATCCACAAGCCGTATGCATTAGACACTGGCTCTATGGTTTCAGTCAAGTATGTTTTACTCCAAAATGCTGCCTACTTTAAAAGCCACAAGTGACCAAGCCGCATGGGAGACTAGTTGGACAGGCGGACCACGACGGCTTCTTCCTGCCCACTCCCTATGAGTGACAAGTCTGTAACTATGTCCTTGAATACGGATACCTGGGTGAAATCATACAGTCAGTGTCTGATACATGCTGCCAGTGGATCGGGCAGCATTTATCACTTGTCAGGTTCCTTTTAAGCTTTCTGAAGAATGATCGTTTGCTTGGGTGATTGCTTGTTTAAGTAGTGACCATCATTCCCAATTATGAGTGGTCTTGCTACATCTTCCCTCACTAAAGTATCACAGGAGATCCCTGGCATGTAGTTTCTTTTCTACAGCAATCATTATTTACCCATGTGACTGCTGTGGCCAATTACTGGTATTGGTAATGCTGCTATGATCATGAATGGAAGACACGGTAAAGTGGGTAAAGTTCACTTGACTGCTGCAGAGATGAATGGGAATCATCGTTAAATACATATTAATTTTTTTGTATTTTTGTTGAAATTCTTTAAAAGCAGTTTTTTATTACTAAATGACAACCTAAACTTATATGCAGTGCATTCCACAAGGAATATTCATACCATGACTAAGACCGCAAGAGGTTGAAACGCGTTGGTTGTTATGGGGACCCCATCCTTCCTTTCCTTTGTTCATTTGTATTTTTGATACATACATTTTAAAATGTCTTGAATAAAAAAATGATTTTATTGGATTAAACGCTGGAGATATTTTTTCTCTTCCATTTTCCATTGTGAACCACGCCTCTGATCAAGGCGCCTCCGTGCGTGTTCAATCAGAGAAACCTGCAGAAGACTGGTGAGCTGACTATTTTCCTTTTCCCCTTCACCCATGCTATTGAACAAGGAATATTCAGTTTCATATAATTCGCACATCTACATATTCACTTTATTGTAGCTTTTACTTTAAGAAGAAAAACCCTTTCTAAGTTATTCTGGTATCCCTAGATTCTTATTTCCTTCCAATTTATAGCTTTGTAAAGTGCAGCGAATACACGAGAGGCAGTCTTTCACAATTATACCAACATGTTTTAACAAAACATTTACAGAATATAAAATGGAACAAAGCACAATAAAATAAAGCGTTCTGTATTTTCCCTCTAACATTTTTTTTTTAAATGAGATTATTTTCTCTTACACACAAACACGCTGAAGATAGCGTAGTTAAAAATGGAGGAAAAAAAGCCTGGAACTTAGATTCTGGATTTCTTATTCTTAGCACAAAAAGACCCTTTTAAATTATAGTAAATTGGCACTTGCATGTCAATAAGCTTTGTTTTACTTCCAGAGCAGAATTCATTTATAGAGCTTAGCATTTATTACATGATTTGCAATTATGAGCAATTATGTGCTACTTCTCCGTTTCAGAACACAAATTATCTGTACGGTTTTAACATTTCTGAAATACTCTTTGGAAAAGTTGTCAAATAACCCATATTTTCTTTATATACTTACTCTATAATTAAATAACTTAACTAAAGTGTGGCATATTTTATCTTTGCTTCATGATAAGGCAAAAGTCATGCATAATTGTGCAGGAAAAGACGAGAGAAAATGCACTTTAAGTGTTGGCCCTTTGGAAAATAGAGCTATAGTGGGCTATGATTTGCTAGAAGATCTGTATAGTTACAGGAATTTCAAGGGTTTTTATATAGAAAGCAAACCTAATTAGTAATTAGGACGTTTTATATGGGATAATTTGTCCATGGCTATAATTTATAAGCAAATTACATGACAAAAGAACTTCATGTCCTTATGTAAAACATTGCTTATTTTAGTGTTAATAGTAAGGTTGGTGCTAAGCAAAGAGGGATAATTTCTGGGAATACTCATTTTTTTCTTTCTTCTCATATCTTTTCACTAATAAACTGCCTAAGTATGGCTAGTAATATAAGGCTGGGTTCCCATAGATCTGTTATATCCACTAGCGGACACAGACACTGTAAGAACGATATTTGGACCCTTTGCAGTCCAACAGCTCATCATAATGCTAAATTCTACCTGCTTTGGAGTTGGAAATGGGCTCTGTTACCTGTTGGGCGCCTGCATCGGTTGCACCAATGACATGTCCGGCCCTGGTTGCATTCTGCTTGCTGTTTTATTTCTGAGCTGCGCTAGTTTTTTACGTAGATGTGTGGCACCACAACTAATGCCACCTCAGGTGATCTGATTTTGAATCCGACCAATGGCAGCATATATATATTTACAATCATCTCTCCATGCTTACATAGGTTTCTTCTGTGTTCTCCAGTTTCTTCCCTCACTCATAAACATAAACATACTGATACATTTATAACTTGGATTGTGAGCCTCAGTGGGATCAAGAACCAATGTGGGTGATGGCAATCTCTGTACAGCACTGAAGAGTATGTTGGCACTATATATATAAAATAAACATATAGAGGCTGGTTTATTAAGACTAGTTTGTACCCAAGTCTCGACTGGATTAATATGCACCAAATACGTTTTTCTCACAAAGAGCATTTTAATCAATAGATCTTGGAATAAAAATAAATTGCATAATTGGATGTGTTAAAAAAAAGTTCCTGTGCTGAGATAATCTTATGAAGGCCAGAAAAATCCATACAACTAACAAATTCTATTGAGAACTCTGCTATTAGAAGTGGAAAGGAAGAACAAAGACAAAAAATCTAAATAATAAAAATATTGGAGATAGAGAAACCAATCACAAACTAAAATGTTTCTATACAAATGCACAAAGCATGGGCAACAAACAAGGAGAACTGGGACTACTAACGCAGGAAAATAAATATGATGTCATTGGAATCACTGAAACTTGGTCGGACGATACACATGATTGGAATACAAGGCTAGAAGGATACAACTTATTTGCAAGAAACAGACTTGATAAACGAGGAGGAGGTGTCGCATTGAATGTTAAGGCACTGCCACACTTAGCGATCGCACTAGCGATCACGACAACGACTTAACCTGGCGAGATCGCTAGTGCGATCGCTATGTGATCGCTAGTTAGATTCCAAACACAACTCATCAGCGATCTGTGATTTCAAACACAACTCATCAGCGATCTGTATAACGACCTCTGCGGTCGTTGGGAAAACCTAGTCCCACCTGCGACGCTGGTGAAGTCGTTCATAAAGGGTGTCACACTCAGAGATTCAGGCTCACCAGCGGGACTCTAACGACCAAAAAACGGCTCAGAACGTTCAAAAGCGATCAGCGACATCTCAGCAGGGGCCACATCGCTGCTACATGTCACACACAGCTAAGTCGCTAACGAGATCGCTACTGCGTCATAAATGGTGACGCAGTAGCGATCTTGTTAGCGATCTCGCTAGCGATCTCGCTTAGTGTGGCATACCCTTTAGAAAAGCGTATATCTGCACAGAGATTGAAGCTTCAGAGACTGGGAGTTCTGTGGAAACTGTTTGGGTAAGAATACAAGGAGAGAAGGACAGAAAGGACATCATTGTAGGCATTTACTACAGGCTGCCTGTGCAAGCTGAAGATATGGGAGAACTCTTTGTGCATCAAATGGCCAAGTTCTCCAAAAAATATAACATCGTGGTCATGGGAGATTTCAACTATCCAGGTATTTGTTGGGACTCTCAGGCAAAACTAAAAGGTCAAGCAAATTCTTATCCTCTCTTGCTAACAACTTTATCTTCCAAAAGATAGGGAGAAAACAAGGGGATCAGCTACCTTGGATCTAATCTCTATAAACAGGGAGGAAATAGTTGAGGAGGTAAAGGTGGCTGGGACCCTAGGAGGTAGAGACCATGCTATTTTAGAATTTTGGATAACGAGGAGGAAGACCTGTGAAGACTCAGACTTCAAGGTTAGATTTCAGAATGGCAGATTTTAAGGGACTCAGAAAGAGAATCGGAGGGATTCAATGGCTGGATATCCTTAAGTACAAAAATTTCCAGGAAGGATGGGAAATCTTGAAAAATGAGATTCTCAAAGCACAATCGTTAACAATTTGAAAAGAGGGAAGAATAGGAAGCATTTAAGGAAACCAGGATGGATGAACACAGAACTTAAATACATGCTAAAAAGGAAGAACGAAATGTTTATCAAATGGAATGGAGGCATATCTAAAGAAGAATATAATGCTGTCTGCACAACCTGCAGAGCACGAATCAGATTAGCTAAAGCTGACAATGAATTAAGGCTTGCAAGAGAAGTCAAAAGCAATACAAAAGGATTTTGGGGATATGTCAAAAGTAAAAGAAAAGTTAAAGATGCTATAGGATTTTTACAGGATGAAAATGATGAAATGGTAAAAAAGGATGTTGAGAAGGCTGAACTTTTGAATTCCTATTTTGCATCTGATATCTCTGAAAGGAAATGTAACATCAACTGATCTTCACTGTCCCTATTAAAGGAATCCTTGATATCTATAAACAGAAAGATAGTGAGGAAACACTTAGCTAACATAAATGAATTCAAGTCTCCAGGTCCAGATGAATTACACCCCATAGTGCTAAAGGAAAGGAGATAGCAGAAGAAATTTTTGAACCACTTTCCATAATCTTTGAAAATTCTTGGAGAACAGGAGAAGTCCCAGAAGACTGGAGAAGAGCAAATGTTCCTATCTTCAAAAAGGGGAAGAGGTGGACCCAGGGAACTATAGGCCAGTGAGTCTGACTTCTATACCAGTAAAGATCTTAAACAAGGTGTATGTAAGTACCTGGATAAGAATGAAGTGATTAACAAGAGTCAGCATGGGTTTGTAACTAATAAGTCATGTCAGACTAACTTAATTTCCTTCTATGACAGAATCTCTTGACTGGGTGGATCAGGGAAATGCTGTAGATATAGTATATCTTGACTTCAGCAAAGCATTTGACAGTATCTCACACAATCCTTATTGAAAAATGACTAAAGGTACTGCCACACTAAACGCTCCCGCTAACGATCACAATAACGACGCATACTAATGCGATCGTTTTTGTGATCGTTTTAATGTCGCTAGTAGCTGCCACACTTAGCGATCTCGTTAACGACGCATAAGCGGTTAGCGATCTCCTTAACGACTTTGGCGGTCATTGCGATGTAAAAAACAGCGCACATCGTTCACAAAAGGTGCCAGACACAGCGATATAGGCTCACCAGCGGGACGCCAACGATCAAAATACGGTCCAGAACTCTAGTGAACGTTCAGCGAGATCACAGCAGGGGCCACGTCGTTGCTACATGCCACACACAACAGCGTCACTAACGAGATCGCTAAATAGTGACGTATTTTAGCGATCTCGTTAGTGACGCTGTTTAGTGTGGCATACCCTTAAGTATGGAATGGACAAGACAACTGTTAGGTGGATTCATAAAGGGCTTAGTGATCTGACCCAAAGAGTAGTCGTAAATAGCTGCACATCCAGTTGGAGGAATGTCTCAAGTGGTGTACCACAGGGCACTTTCCTGAGCCCTGTATTGTTCAACATCTTTATCATTGATTTAGATGAAGGAATTGAGTGTAAACTGATTAAATTTGCTGATGACACAAAGCTAGGAGGGACAACTAATACTAGAGAAGAGAGAGAGGATTCAAAAAGATATAAATAAACTGGAGCAGTGGGCAGCAACTAACAGAATGTTTTTTTAACAGGGAAAAATGCAATGTACGACATCTGGACAATAAAAATGAAAAAAGCATATACAGAATGGGAGGAATAGGGCTAAGCAACAGCACATGTGAAAAAGACGGGTATACTAATAGATCACAGACTGAATATGAGTCAAAAGTGTGATGCAGCAGCAAAAAGGCAAATACAATACTGGGATGTCTTAACAGAAGCATACAGTCTAGATCACGAGAAGTCATTATTGCGCTCTACTCCTCTTTGGTCAGACCTCATCTGGAACACTGTGTCCAGTTTTGGGCACCACACTTAAATTAAGACATCAACAAACTGGAGCAAGTTCAGAGAAGAGCAACCAGAATGGTGAGCAGCTTGCAAACCATGTCCTAAGAGGAATGGTTACAGGATTTGGGAATGTTTTTTTGCAAAAAAGAAGACTGAGAGGAGACTTAATAGCTGTCTGCAAATATCTCAAGGGCTTATTCAAAGATCTGAAAGTCTCATGGTTCTAGCGGGGATCTCACCGAGGTCACTGCAGTTCAGCCAGGCTGTGGCCGCAGCATCAGTGACCAGTGGTAACCTGAATGATGTCACTGCCGGTCACTGATGCTGCTCTCGCAGCAGTTCAGTCACCAGTGGTTCTCAGCCTTGACGGTCACATCTTGGCACCGTCCTGGTTGAAAACTGTTTTTCCCCCAAACATGGATTACGGCGTGGGACAGAACGACGGATAGGTGAGGAATAATGTTGTTTTTTTAATTTTGTGTTCTTCCAGGAGATGAGGGATTCAGTGGAATTAGGCGTTAGGTGAGTTAAATAAAAAAGTAAAAGTGTGTTTAGTTTTATTTCTAATAAAGAACTTTATACTGGTTGTGTCTTTATTTACCATATAACTATTGGATTAGTAATGTATAGGTGTCTTATAGATACCTCTCCATTAGTAATCCGTGGGCTTGATGTCACCGGACAATACAAAGGTGACATCAACCCCACAAATATGAACCCCACTTGCCACTGCTATAGGGCAAGTGGGAAGAGCCGGGCAAATTGCCTGAATTGGCGCATCCAATAGATACCCCTTTTCTGGGTGGCTGTGGGCTGGCTATTTTTAGGCTAGGGGGTAATATACGTGGCCCCTAACCAACCTGAGAATACCAGTCCCCAGCTGTGAGCTTTAGCAAGGCTGGTTGTCAAAAATGGGGAGGAACACGACTCAGATTTTTAAAAATATTTAAATAATTAAAAAATACTTCATGGCGACCCCCCTATATTCTTGAGAACTAGCCTTGCTGACAGCTGAGGGTTATAGCCCCAAACTGTGAGTTTTGCCTGGATGGCTATCAAAAATACGGGGGGAACCCACATCGTTTTTTTTGTTTTTAATTTATTTACAGTGCAGGAGCTGGCTGATGAATACTCCCATCAGCCAATTCTGCTCTTGCTGTTATTAGCAGCATCAGGCGTCTGCTGATGGGAGCTGTAGTCCCATCAGCTGACACCAGTGACCGGAAATGAACTTTATACCTCCAATCACAGCTGCGGCTCTCTGACTGGCGATGATGATTTCAACTCCATTCAGAAGCTGTGTTTGCCGCGCTATCATGCACATGACAGTTCGACACCCGGTGTTCGGGCAGCCGAGCACGAACAGTAACACTGACTTCCTGGTAAAAGCCGTGTTCGGTGTCCGTTCCCGAACTGTAGGTGTTTGGTACAGATGCCGAACTTTACTGTTCGGGTTCACACATCTCTATTGATGACCTATCCTAAAGTTAGGTCATCAATCAAAATGTAGTGGACCACCTTTTTAAGGCTATCATACACATTAAACTAACATGCCATTATCAGTGAAAGTCTAATGTGTATGGGACCTCCTAACTTTTCCCAGACAGATGATGTTCAGTGAGATAATAATCCTGTATAAATTAATTCAGACTGGTGATCCTTTTATTCTCAGAAAGATAAGCTGCCACCAGAGGAGTCTGGCATGAACTCACTAGAGAGAACATAGGAGGACTCTGCAGACTGAGCTCTCCTTTGTATTTAAGAGTCAGGAGAGATAGATGCCAGCCAAGGGATCAGCTGAACCACTGTTTGGCCTACAGCTATTTATTGTGTATGGGGCACTCTATGCACATAAAGGGTATGCCACACTAAACAAGGTTGCTAACGAGATCGCTAAAAAACGTCACTATTTAGCGATCTCGTTAGTGACGCTATTGTGTGTGGCATGTAGCAAACGACGTGGCCCTGCTGTGATCTCGCTGATCGTTCACTAGAGTTCTGGACCGTATTTAGATCGTTGGCGTCCCGCTGGTGAGCCTATATCGCTGTGTCTGGCACCTTTTGTGAGCGATGTGCGCTGTTTTTTACATCGCAATGACCGTTAAAGTCGTTAATGAGATCGCTAACCGCTTATGAGTCGTTAACGAGATCGCTAAGTGTGGCAGCTACTAGCGACATTAGAACGATCACAAAAGCGATCGCATTAGTATGCGTCGTTATTGTGATCGTTAGCGGGAGCGTTTAGTGTGGCAGTACCTTTAGTCTAATGTTGGCCACACCTGCTGATATCAGTGGACAATTCTTTAATGTGTATGAGGACATTGGACCACTCCCGAGTGCTGCTTTGTTGCAGATAGCTGGCCAAAATAGCTGTCGGCCAAACAATCAGCCGAAGCATCATTCATCAGACAATCATTTAATGTGTATGGCGGGCTTTGGTTATTAACATCTATCTTTATTTATCCATCGGCCATATGTTATTATTATTTTAGTAATAGTTTTAATTTATAAACATTGTATTTTGCTTTTTTAGATTTTCTTACTTTATGAAACATGCAGACTATTACCACCTGCATACTAGACTACAGTCTCGTACGTCTGTTCAATGATTTCTATCACTCTTTATTTATCAACCTCAAAAATAATAGTGATGAAAATGAATTATGATTAGATCTTAATGCAGATCACATTTGATCATAATCACATTATTTTCATAGGTTTCAGCTGACAAGAGTTTGATAAAGAATTTAATGATTTCCAAACTTGTTTGCATAGTATTAGAGCATCTGATTTATTGAATGCGATTTTAAAATCAAGGTTCCGCTAATAGAAAGTCATCATTTGGCAACATCTTCGGTGGGAAGAAATATTTAGCCATCTGACACAAAGATATGCACTTGGTTCCTTCACTACTTTGTTGGCAGCTAACAGACTAATGAGATAGTTTTAGCATAGTCATCTACTGTCTGCACACCGAGCGCGTAAGGACTTTTCAATAACATAAGAAATGCGTGCAAAGATAAAGTGCAGCCTGAAAAATACTTGTGCGCTGACAGCTATCCAACAGTGTTGTCACAGCAGGAAGACATCAGTAGAAGAAACAGATAGCAACCTTAAAAAAAAGTCTGGTCAGCAGCATGGACTGGGTTTCAGTAGATTATAAATCACCCCAGGGTCGCTGTGTTCCCACCATAAAGAGAGCATGGTTGTTTTATTATTGTAATCTAATAAGAGTAGGGAGCAAAGGACATCATTAATGTGCATTTAAAAAAGAAATCCTGGTAACAGTTTCAAAACTATACTGTTTCCTTTGCTCTTGAAGTGTAAGTAGTAGGGTTAAAGCATTACTAGGATTAGATTACTCTTTATAGCTGTATGTAATCCCTTGTTTATGAATTGCAAGTCGCTCAGAGAAATTTTAAGACTTTATTTTAGGCTTAAAGCAAAGTATACGTTATAAGATGATGACATCATTGATCTAGACAGCCATAGATGGAGAATTAACACGGGTTTTGTTTATATACCTTTTTATGTATGTAAAAGTTTCCAAATATTTCACGCAATAGTCTACTATTTCGCTTGTTTAAAGCGAACCTGTCAGCTGTTTTGGCCGCTATAAGATGCGGCCAGTGCATTCTATAATGCTGTACATAAGCCTCCGATCTAACCTGCAAGATAGGAAAAGTTTTATTATACTCACCCGGGGGGCGGTCCGGTCCAATGGGTGTCGCAGGTCCGGGTCCGGCGCCTCCCATCTTCTTGCAACGCCGCCTTCCTGCTTGCCGAACCGCATCAGACCGCGCCCCCAGGCGAGTATAATAATCTTATAGCGGCCAAAACAGCTGACATGTTCACTTTAAGGTACTTTCTCTATGAATGGATGTATGGGGTCCATGGTGTTTATTGAGGGACATTAATACCACCTGCTGAGGTATTGCTTCACTTTGGTAATCAGGATTTATATATTACAATGTGTCTTTGGATTTATTTATTTTTTTTTTTTTTTCCGATAGTGATAGAATATACAGACGTAAAATTTCTTAAACTAACGCTCAAGAAATAGATCACGATGCAAAAAGTTAACAAAGCAAAAAGCTGGAAACTTGTATTGTTAGGAGTTGAGTTACACTTTTCCTTCATATGTTACTACATTGTGATGTCATTTTAAGAAATTCTAGGTGTACATCTGTGCCTAGTAATGTTATTTCAAGTATTGAGATTTTAAAGGAGAAGCTGGGTGCATTACAAAAATGTAGATTTTTAGGAATTTTTAAAGCATTGTATTTAAAGGAGGCTTTCTATTTTCAGAAAATCTCTGACAACTGGCAGAATTAAAAAAAAAAAAAAAAAACTGCTTTAGTCACCCTCCACTGGTCCAGTGCTGAACCTCCACTCCTGTTCCTGGTGTCTGCAATTGTTTGCAGCACTAGAGTCATGTTGACAGAGATGCAGCCAATTTGTGAGCTCGGCAGCTCTAAAAGCCTCGTGCCGTCAGCTTGGGCAGATTAGCACAAAAGTTGGAGCTGCAGACAATGACAGACACAGAGCGATGGCAGAGACTCAACTCTGGACCCGGAGAGGGTATGTAAAGGGGTTTGTTTTACAACAAACTGCAGCAGGAGAGCAGGGGTTTTCCAATAGCAGAAAAACACCATTTAAGGTCAACAAGGTTTAATTTATGTTTTGGGATTTTCTTTTCCATAAAGGACATGTCTCAAATTCAATCAATGTCAAGTTACAGCAACCCTATCCCCAATAAAATAGTTAAATATATGTTGCCACAGTGCTGTCTTGCGTTCATCTTTTCTTTCACTGGTTGGGATGTCACAAGAGAAGAAGATAGGCCGGGTATTAGCAGTGTTGGCGGCTTCTGCAGAGTATGACCACTCTATGGTTGCATGCTTTTGTGATAAGAAGAGTAGATTGTGGGTCCCATTGGGGACAGGGGATGATCCACAGTACAGACCAAAAGTTTGGACACACCTTCTCATTCAAAGATTTTTCTGTATTTTCATGGCTATGAAAATTGTAGAATCACACTGAAGGCATCAAAACTATGAATTAACACATGTGGAATTATACATTACACTTTACAAAAAAGTGTGAAACAACTGAAAATATGTCTTATATTCTAGGTTCTTCAAAGTAGCCACCTTTTGCTTTGATTACTGCTTTGCACGCAGAAAAGGTGAACGGCTGAACTCCACATGCCTGGTTCCCACCGTGAAGCATGGAGGAGATGGTGTGATGGTGTGGGGGTGCTTTGCTGGTGACACTGTTGGGGATTATTCAAAATTGAAGCGGTGAGCGGTCCAGCTCACCCCAAACCATCTCGATTGAGTTCAGGTCTGGTGACTGTGGAGGCCAGGTCATCTGGAGTAGCATCCCAACACTCTCCTTCTTGGTCAAATAGCCCTTACACAGTCTGGAGGTGTGTTTGGGGTCATTGCCCTGATGAAAAATAAATGATGGTCCAACTAAACGCAAACCGGATGGAATAGCATGCCGCTGCAAGATTCTGTGGTAGCCATGCTGGTTCAGTATTCCTTCAATTTTGAATAAATCCCCAACGGTATCACCACCAAAGCACCCCCACATCATCACACCACCTCCTCCATGCTTCACGGTGGGAACCAGGCATGTAGAATCCATCCGTTCACCTTTTCTGCGTGCAAAGCAGTAATCAAAGCAAAAGGTGGCTACTTTGAAGAACCTAGAATATAAGACATATTTTCAGTTGTTTCACACTTTTTTGTAAAGTGTAATGTATAATTCCACATGTGTTAATTCATAGTGTTGATGCCTTCAGTGTGATTCTACAATTTTCACAGTCATGAAAATACAGAAAAATCTTTGAATAAGAAGGTGTGTCCAAACTTTTGGTCTGTACTGTAGGTGGTAACAATTTATGTACCGTGCTGTGGAATATTTGTTACCATCAAAGCAAGAAAAATATAACAAAAAATCACTAATATAGTGAATGCAAATGAACATTGGGTTGCTGTATTTAAATTATAAAAAGTTAAAAAGAAAGTAATGTTTTCTTTAGAGTGACTATTCACATAATAATGATATTTAACAATAGAACTGTAAAATAGAGTAATTTCTTGTGCTTATATTGCTAAGATGAACGGCTCCGTAAATGCCTCTGTTGCTTCATTCCATCACTTCACATTTTTAAAGGGATGATAAGAAATTCCAAATGCAATAAAACAATGTCCAATCCAACCCATGTAGTAAGATGACCTTTGTTCCTAGAGGCTTAATTTTACTTTGGCATTTTATTACGCAAGCCAAATACTAGTCCAACATTTTCAGAAATGAGAATTCTATCACCTTGAAACTGTAAAAAAAAAAATTAATACCAGCATCACAGACGAAAGCACAGTAGATATTATATTTTGATTTATATTAACATGGACAAACGTCTTGGCGATTTTTTTTAATAAGTACTACACTATATTATTAATAATGTTAAAATCAATTGACTGCAATAAAAATGTTAGAATAATGGTTAAAGAAAACGTCGGACAACAGGCATTAAACTGATTGTAGATAAGCTAAAACATTGGGGGTTACGGAATCCTGCCTCCACTACTAAACTCCTATACCCTGGGCATTTTTTAAAAAAATGAAAGCGGTTGAATTGCATTGTTTAACTACGTATGCTCCAGTTCCATTTCTCTGCTGCGTCCAGCAGGTCTTTGTTGATTTGAGTGCAGCGATGAGGTGACGTCACATTGACAGCACATGCTTTCTGTAGTCAATCAATGGGCTCTGGGTTCTTGTGCCATCCATGTTGGCATTACTTCTCAGCCCAGTGATTGGTTGCATTTGTCATATGCTGTCAAAATAACATAACCTGTGCTGCCACCGGTCTCACAGGAAAAGGTAGTTGGCGCCATAGCATAGTTTAAGCCCTTGAACTATTGGCGGCACAATCAGCCAATTCCTTTAGGTTGCATACTTACCAATAAATTTTATGCTGGGTCCCAACCTAAGTCTTTCTTTGTCTGGTAGCCAGAATCAACATCATGGGTGATGTATAGTTAGTGACAATGACAAATTTCTGCAAAAGTGTGAAGATTTGGTAGTGTCATCAGCCACAATTGGCCAGTGTTGCTAAGCAGTTGCCTTGTATTTTTCTGTGACCCTTTTGTTGGACTATTCGCCCTCAACTATTGGTGATACTCTAGATGTTTATTTCTTCAGTGTAGATGATTAAATGCTCTATATGGACACAGTTTTGACTGCAGTTAGTTTTAAGTCCCCATAAACATTAGGCGCTAATGTTGGCGACACCTTGCAATATTGGCAGGATTGCCCGACGGTCTGATGTGTATGTAGGTCCTGATCATATTGTCTCCTGGAGATAAGTCACCACCAGATATGTCTGGCGATGGCTTTCTCATAGAGAACACATGAGCTTTTGGCCGAACGAGTGCTTCTGTGTATGTAGAGCCATCCAACAGCCATCAGATATGTACGGCTTGTCTCATCAATAACTATCTGTACCAAATTTGACAGTTATCACCTTTCTATAGATGAGATAACTGAGTACAGAGCTCAGCTAACTCCGGCAGTCCCACAGACAATGAATGGATGTGGTGACATACTCGACCTCTGCTCCTTTCAAAGTTGCAGACCGTCATTCTCATGATTGGTGGGGATCCCAGTGGTGGTACACACAAACCCTACAAGTTATCACCTCACATATCTCATGAATAGGTGATAACTTTCTGACTGCAACTTTTTGAATACTTTTTGAAAGGAATAATTATTTGTATTAAGATAGACCATTGTTATGAGGTTTTATATCTTTGACAAATGCTTGTAATCTGTGGACATTTGGAGTTGTATAAGTGAAATTGGAATGAAACTGTTTATGGAATTTATATGTGTATGTGACTTTAAGGAGTCCGTCATTAGGCATCTTACTATGTATTAATATCTATTAATTATGACCAGATCTTACGTGGTTGCATGTTTTGGTGCTGTACTCAGTGCTTAATGTTACAGCTGTATTAGATGTATCTGCCAGATGTTAGATTAAGAAATGCCAGCAAACTTCTCTATTCACCAGCTGCTGGCAAGTTGAGGAAGATTAAGGAGTTGCAGTAAGTGATGACATTATTTTTGCTACACTTACTTCATTAGCTGCATGCGATAAATAAAAGTTAGGGTGTTATATATGAAATACAAGTTGAATATTATAGTTATATACACAGTACTGTGCAAACGTTTTAGGATGGTGTTAAAGTAAGAACGCTTTCACAAATAGAAGTGCTAACAGTTTATTTTTATTAATTAACAAAGTGTAAAGTGAATGATCAAAAGCAATATCTAAATCAAATCAATATTTGGTGTGGCGTTCCTTTCCATTCAAAACAGCAAAAACAGCATCAATTCTTCTATGTATCCTTACATACAGTTTTTGGAGGAACTCGGTAGGTCGTCCCAAACATCTTAGAGACCTAACTACAGATCTTCTATGGATGTAGGCTGGCTGTACTCCTTCTGTCTCTTCACACAATCCCATATTGACTTGATGATGTTCAAATCAGAGCTCTAGCAAGACTTCCAGGACTCCTCATCCTTCTTTTCGCCGGATAGCTCTTAATGATATTAGCTGTATGTTTACAGTCATTGTCCCACTGCAGAATAAATTTAGAACCAATGAGATTCCTGCATGATATTCATTATGTAATACTAAGTATCCAGCTGTATTTGCACAAGCCTGGATCCACAGAAGATATATGGTTAGTTCTCCAAGATGTTTGGAATAACCTCTTCCAAGTTCCTCTAAAAACTATGTAAATTTACCTTGAAGAATTCATGCTTTGATGTTGCTCTGAAGGCAAAGGTTGGACATAGCAAATATTAACTTATTTTAGATTTTTCTTTTGTGCTTTCACTTTGTATTTTGATAATTGATAAAAATAAACTAGCAACATTTCTATCTTTGCAAGCCTTCTTAAGACTTGTTCACACCTAGCGTTTCTGCTGTTTTTTTTCTTGCGTTTTTCGTGTGGTAAAAATGCAGCATTTTACATTAAATAAATGCAATTTATAAGATCATCCACACAATGCATTTTTTCCTTGTGTTTTTCAGCGGCTGTGTTTTTTTTAAATCAGAGCATTTCAATTCTTTCAGGGATTTGAAACAGTTTTTTTACCCATTCAATTGAATGCATAGAAACGATTAAAAAATGCATTATGAACGCATGAAAACACACAATAAAACTGACATAATATACAATGTGTTTTTCCTGCCAATACTCTGTGTTTTTCATGTGGAGAAAAAGCACTGCAAAAAAGTACTGTGTGAACATACTTTTACTTTGCAGAAATTTGATAGGAGATGTCAAAGGATGTCTATTGAGAAATCCTTAGAAAACTTTTTGACATCCATTAGTTAAATGGGGCCCTATGGATACTGTCTGCAAATATACAGGGAATTCTCCTGATGATTAACCCCTTCCCGACACGCACCATATGCGGCGCAGTGAGAGCTGCGTTCCCGCAAACCTCTGCATATACAATACAGACCAAAAGTTTGGACACTCCTTCTCATTCAACGATTCTTCTGTATTTTCATGACTAAAAAAAAGTGTGAAACAAGCTGAAAATATGTCTTATATTCTAGGTTCTTCAAAGTAGCCACCTTTTGCTTTGATTACTGCTTTGCACGCCGAAAAGGTGAACGGATGGACTCTACATGCCTGGTTCCCACCGTGAAGCATGGAGGAGGTGGTGTGATGGTGTGGAGGTGCTTTGCTGGTGACACTGTTGGGGATTTATTCAAAATTGAAGGCATAGTGAACCAGCATGGCTACCACAGCATCTTGCAGCGGCATGCTATTCCATCCGGTTTGCGTTTAGTTGGACCATCATTTATTTTTCAACAGGACAATGACCCCAAACACACCTCCAGGCTGTGTAAGGGCTATTTGACCAAGAAGGAGAGTGTTGGGGTGCTACTCCAGATGACCTGGCCTCCACAGTCACCAGACCTGAACCCAATCGAGATGGTTTGGGGTGAGCTGGACCGCTCACCGCTTCAATTTGGAATAAATCCCCAACAGTGTCACCAGAAAAGCACCCCCACACCATCACACCACGTCCTTCATGCTTCACGGTGGGAAACTAGGCATGTAGAGTCCATCCGTTCACCTTTTCTGCGTGCAAAGCAGTAATCAAAGCAAAAGGTGGCTACTTTGAGGAACCTAGAATATAAGACATATTTTCAGTTGTTTCACACTTTTTTGTAAAGTGTAATGTATAATTCCACATGTGTTAATTCATAGTTTTGATGCCTTCAGTGTGATTCTACAATTTTCATAGTCATGAAAATACAGAAATATCTTTGAATGAGAAGGTGTGTCCAAACTTTTGGTCTGTACTGTATATACAGCGCTGCAATTGTGTTGGCTCATGCAGAGTGCTGCCGCGATCGGATGCAGGTGTCAGCGCTATGTGAGAGCTAACACACTGCAGCAACGCCCACGATTGGTGCTAGCATCGATCGCTGGTGTTTAACCCCTCTGATGCCGCTGTCAATAGTGACAGTGACATTGAGGAGCATTGCGCAGGGAGTGAGCGTTGTGCCAACGGTCTCCATGGTTACGGTGGCTCAATGGTTAGCACTGCAGCCTTGCAGCGCTGGGTTCTTGGTGGCTGTGGAATTAATGGTGCTATATAAATAAATAATAAAATACCCCAGGTTGAAAGATGGCCCAGGGTCCTTCAGGGTCCCCTCTGATGCTGCTGTCAATAGTGACAGCGATTTGATAGCATCGTACAGGGAGTGAGCTCCCAGTCTGCTCCATGTTTCCATGGTTATCCCGGGCTGCAGGATGGCCCGGAATCCTTCAGGGTCCTTCTTGGTAGGTGGCTTGTGAGTGTCTGCTAAGAGCAGGAGCTGACATTCCTCCTTCCCTGCCAGAAGCATTGCAGAGTATCAGATCAGCAATCTGTCAGTGAGAAGATGATGTCTCATAGTGCAACAATGTAAACAAAATAATAATTAAAAATTCACATTAAAAATGGTAAAAATATTTTTTACAAATCCTCAAATAAAGAACAAATGAAAAATTTCTAAATTGAATAACTACATTTATGTAAAAAATAAAATAAAAAAAGTACACGTATTTGGTATTGCCTCAACCGGAACAACTGACCTATAAAGCTGTCCCACTAGTTAACATCTTCAGTGAACATCGTAAAAAATAAATAAACAAGGCATAAAACTATGCTTTATCATCATACAGCCGAATAAAAAGTGCAATAAAACGCGATCAAAAAGATTAATGTAAATAAAAATTGTACTTATAAAAACATCACAAACCACAAAAAGCAAACCACCATACAGCTCCGTCAGCGGAAAAATAGAAAAGTTATAGCTCGCAGAATAAAGCGACGCAAAAATAATAATTTTTTCTATAAAATAGTTTTTATTGTGTAAAAGCGCCAAAACAAAAAAATAAAAAAACTATATAAATGGGGTATTACTGTAATCGTACTGACCTGAAGTATAAAGCTGCTTTATCAGTTTTACCACATGCTGAACAGCATTAAAAAAAACCCAAAGAAATAATTCCTGAAATGCTGTTTTTTGTTTATTCTGCCTCCCTGAAATCAGAATAGAAAACGATCAAAAAATGTCATGTACCCGAAAATGGTACCAATAGAAATGTCAATTCGGCCAACAAAAAAAAGTCCTCACATGACTCTGTCAGCCAAAATATGAAAAAATTATAGCTGTCTTAATATGAGGATTCAAAAACTAGTTTATGCAATAAAAAGAGTCTTTTGTGTGTGACAGCAGCCAAATATAAAAACCCGATATAAATCTGGTATCACTGTAATCACACGGACCCGAAGAATAAAGTTGTGTCGTCACTTATATCGCATGAAGAACAGCGTAAAAAATAAAACCAATTCTTCACCTGCTGTTTTGTTCTTTCTGCCTCCCAAAGAAAGCAGTAAGGTTCGGCGCTCATGAGCGAATATGTTCGGGTTCCAGCTTATTCGACAAGCTATAGCGCTTACCAAATAAGCAACAGCGGGAACCCAGATACATGTAGCGCTCCGGCTGATCAGCTGTTTGGCTCCGCAGCTGCATGTGTCGCGGCTGTGTGACAGTCACAGCACATGCATGTGTGTTGGGCTCTCCATGCATGTTCTGTGACTGTCA
The DNA here is from genome assembly GCA_033576555.1 of Oophaga sylvatica. Lineage (NCBI taxonomy): Eukaryota > Metazoa > Chordata > Amphibia > Anura > Dendrobatidae > Oophaga > Oophaga sylvatica. Next base: position 178,709,171 of record JARQOD010000002.1, read on the forward strand.
CAGCCATGACACATGCAGCTGCTGCGCCAGATAGCTGATCAGCCAGAGCGCTCCATGTATCCGGGTTCCCGCTGTAGCTTATTCGGCAAACCATAGTAGCAGGGACCGAACATATTTGCTCATCTCTAATCCTGAGCGCTTACATCGGGGCTACTGTGTAAATCTCTGAAATAGGTGGTTTAGACGGAACCCCCAACGGAAGATTCCCTATAATGAGGCAGATGTAGGCACCTATGATCCATCGGTGTCCATTTTTTTTAGGTGTGCATAAGAGCGCGGTTAACCACAGTTTTGTGCACTTCTGAAAAGAAGGACACAACTGAACAGAGGTCAAATGGAATTCAGAGTAACTCTACTGCCTTATTATAGTGAATGGCTCCCTCGGTTTCATCTTAATCATGTCACTCGGAGATTTAGATGGAAACCCCAAGTAAGTGCTCAGCGTAGAGCGCCGGATAAATGTGATCCTAAATTTTATGTAAAATGTTCCCAATAAAAGCTTCAATTCAATCCACACTAAAAACAAGTCACCACTCAGGGCTGTCATCTGTTAACTGAAATATAGAGGGCTTCCAATGTCCTGGTAGTACAAACTCTGTGGAAAAGCAAAATGGCTCTCCCCATAAGAAATTCAGCAAATTCTGTGCTCCCAAATCCAAATGCCCTCCACCTTTTTGAGCCCCACAATGTGCCTAAACAACATTTAGCATTTTTGTAGCGATGAGAGCCCATCTAATTTATGGGTGCATATCTCCAGTAGCATGAGCTGGGCATAATATACTGGGAACTACAACATACTGGTCACTACAACATACTATTCACTACAACGTACTGACCACTTCAAGGTGCTCAACATACATTTAGATAATGTCCCTGAGGGGTTTAGTTTCCAAAATGGTGTCACTTGGGGGTTTCCACTGTTTAGGCACATCAGGGGTTCTCCAAACGCAACATCGCAACTGCTAATTCCATCAAATTTTGCATTCAAAAAGTCAAATGGCACACCTTCCCTTTTGAGACTTGCCATGTGCCCAAGTTGTTTTTCCCCACATATGGTGTATTGGCATTCTCAGGAGGAGTTGCACAACAAACTTTGGGGTCCATTTTTTTCTGTTACCCTTGAAAATTTTGGGTCTAAAGTAACATTTTTGTGCAAAAAGTTAAATGTTCATTTTTTTCCTTACACATTCCAAAAATTCCTGTGAAGCACCTGAAGGTTTAATAAACTTCTTGAATTTGGTTTTGTGCACTTTGAGGGGTGCAGTTTTTAGAATGGTGCCCCTGGGTATATAGCCCCCTCAAAGTCACTACAAATGTGATGTCCCTAAAAAAATGGTTTTGTAAATGTTGTACAAATGAGAAATCGCTGGTCAACTTTTAACCCTTATCACTTCCTGATGTAAAGAAGATACATGCAAAGTTATTTATTACTATTTTGTGTGATAATGCACTGATTTAAGAGCATAAAAATTAAAAGTTTGAAAATTGCCAAATTTTCTACATTTTCGCCAAATTTCTATTTTCACAAATAAATGCAAGTCATATCGAAGAAATGTTACCACTATCATAAAGTACAATACAGGTGCTTCTTTCAAAATTAGAATATCATCAAAAAGTTAATTTATTTCAGTTCTTCAATTCAAAAAGTGAAACTCTTATATTATATAGAGTCATTACAAACAGAGTGATCTATTTCTAGTGTTTATTTCTGTTAATGTTGATAATTATGGCTTACAGGCTATGAAAACCCAAAAGTCATTATCTCAGTACATTAGAATAATTAACAAAAAACACCAGCGAAGGCTTCCTAAGCATTTAAAAAGGTCCCTTAGTCTGTTTCAGTTGGCTCCACAATCATGGGGAAGACTGCTGACTTGGCAGATGTCCAGAAGGCAGTCATTGACACACTCCACAAGGAGGGTGAGCCACAAAAGGTCTTTGCTGAAGAAGCTGGCAGTTCACAGAGTCCTTTATCCAAGCATATTAATGGAAAGTTGAGTGGAAGGAAAAAGTGTGGTAGAAAAAGGTGCACAAGGAACCCGGATAACCGCAGCCTTGAAAGTATTGTTAAGAAAAGGCCATTCAAAAATTTGGGTGAGATTCCCAAGGAATGGACTGCTGCTGCAGTCATTGCTTCAAGAGCCACCACACACAGATGTTTCCAGGACATGAGGTAGAAGTGTCGAATTCCTTGTGTCAAGCCACTCATGACCAATAGACAACTCCAGATGCCTCTTACATGGGCCAAGGAGAAAAAGAACTGGACTGTTGCTCAGTGCTCCAAGGTGTTGTTTTCAGATTAAAGTAAATTTTGCATGTCATTTGTAAATCAAGGTTCCCAGAGTCTGGAGAAAGAGTGGAGAGGCACACAATAATAGCTGCTTGTGAATTTTCCACAATCAGTGATGGTTTGGGGAGTCATGTCATCTGCTGGTGTAGGTCCACTGTGTTTTATCAAGACCAAAGTCAGCACAGCCGTCTACAAGGAAATTTTAAGAGCACTTAATGCTTCCCTATGCCGACAAGCTTTTTGGAGATTGAAATTTCATTCTCCAGCAGGACTTGACACCTGTCCACACTGCCAAAAGTACCAATACCTGTTTTAAAAACAACTGTATCACTGTGCTTGATTGACCAGCAAACTCACCTGACCTTAACCTCTATGGGGTATTGTCAAGACGAAGATAAGAGACACCAGACCCAACAATGCAGACGAGCTGAATGCTGCTATCAAAGCAACCTGGGCTTCCATAACACCTCAGCAGTACCACAGTCTGATCGCCTCCATGCCACACTGCATTGATGCAGTAATCGATGCAAAAGGAGCCCCGACCAAGTATTGAGTGCTTTTACTGAGCTTACTTTTCAGTAGGCCAACATTTCAGATTTTAAATTCATTTTTACAAGTTGGTGTTATACAGTATTCTAATGTACTGAGATAATGACTTTTGGGTTTTCATTGCCTATAAGCCATAATCATCAACATTAATAGAAATAAACACATGAAATAGATCACTCTGTTTGTAGTGACTCTATATAATATTTGAATTTCACTTTTTGTATTGAAGAACTGAAATAAATTAACTTTTTGATGATATTCTAATTTTGTGAGAAGCACCTGTATGTCAGAAAAACAATCTCAGAATCAGTGGGATCCATTGGAAGCATTCCAGACTTATTACCTCGTAAAGTGACATTAGTCAGAGACTCAGAATTGAAAAAATTGGCCTGGTTAGGAAGTTGAAAACAGGCTTCGGGGAGAAGGAGTTAAAGGGAACCAGAGAGTCCGAGAATTGAGCATGTCGTAGATGCTGGCTGTATGACTTCAGTCATATATGAATGAAATGTCTCTCCCCACATGAGAAGCCACTGGGGATCTGCCTGTCAGACTAGGCACTCATGCGGTTTGGTCCCTGATGGCTGGTTCATTTTTTTCTGTAAAACAGCAGCGTTTTAGAGTTAAACGTATGTGGCTGATATCCTGATACATGATGTCCGGGGAGCGAGCAATATGTTTTAGCTGTCAGGGTCCCTTTATGTTTAATATTGTGCTAAAACAATATGCAAACAGAAGCTTATACCCTTAAAAGGAACCTGTCACCAGTTTTTTCATGCATGAACCAATACCACCGCCTTCCTCAGGACCTGTCCTGCATTCTAGAAAGTTGAATAATATGTCCTGACTCCCCTGTATACAGTGGTGGCCAAAAGTATTGGCACCCCTGCAATTCTGTCAGATAATACTCAGTGTCTTCCTGAAAATGATTGCAATCACAAATTATTTGCTATTTTTATCTTCATTTAATTTGCTTGCAAGGAAAAAACACAAAAGAGAATGAAGCAAAAATCAAATCCTTGATCATTTCACACAAAACTCCAAAAATGGGCCAGACAAAAGTATTGGCACCCTCAGCCTAATACTTGGTTGCACAACCTTTAGCCAAAATAACTGCGCACAACCACTTCCGGTAACTATCAATGAGTTTCTTACAATGCTCTCCTGGAATTGTAGACCATTCTTCTTTGACTAACTGCTCCAGGTCCCTGATATTTGAAGGGTGCCTTCTCCAAACTGCCATTTTGAGATCTCTCCACAGGTGTTCTATGGGATTCAGGTCTGGACTCATTGCTGGCCACCTTAGAAGTCTCCAGTGCTTTCTCTCAACCCATTTTATAGTGCTTTTGGAAGTGTGTTTTGGGTCATTGTCCTGCTGGAAGACCCATGACCTCTGAGGGAGACCCAGCTTTCTCACACTGGGCCCTACATTATGCTGCAAAATTTGTTGGTAGTCTTCAGACTTCATAATGCCATGCACACGGTCAAGCAGTCCAGTGCCAGAGGCAGCAAAGCAACCCCAAAATATCAGGGAACCTCCACCATGTTTGACTGTAGGGACCGTGTTCTTTTCTTTGAATGCCTCTTTTTTTTTCCTGTACAATCTTTGTTGATGGTTTTTCCCAAAAAGCTCGACTTTTGTCTCATCTGACCAGAGAACATTCTTCCAAAACGTTTTAGGCTTTCTCTGGTAAGTTTTGGCAAACTCCAGCCTGGCTTTTTTATGTCTCGGGTAAGAAGTGGGGTCTTCCTGGGTATACTACCATACAGTCCCTTTTATTCAGATGCCGACGGATAGTACGGGTTGACACTGTTGTACCCTCGGACTGCAGGGCAGCTTGAACTTGTTTGGCTGTTACTCGAGGTTCTTTATAGACCATCCGCCCAATCTTGCGTTGAAATCTCTTGTCAATTTTTCTTTTCCTTCCACATCTAGGGAGGTTAGCCATAGTGCCATGGGCTTTAAACTTCTTGATGACACCGCGCACGGAAGACACAGAAACATTCAGGTCTTTGGAGATGGACTTGTAGCCTTGAGATTGCTCATGCTTCCTCACAATTTGGTTTCTCAAGTCCTCAGACAGTTCTTTGGTCTTCTTTCTTTTCTCCATGCTCAATGTGGTACACACAAGGACACAGGACAGAGGTTGAGTCAACTTTAATCCATGTTAGCTGGCTGCAAGTGTGATTTAGTTATTGCCAACACCTGTTAGGTGCCACAGGTAAGTTACAGGTGCTGGTGATTACATGAATAAGAGAAGCATCACATGATGTTTCAAACAGTGCCAATACTTTTGTCCACCCTCTTTTTTAGGTTTGGTGTGGAAGTATATCCAATTTGGCTTTAGGTCAATTCTTTTTGTGTTTTTTCATTGAAGACAAATTAAATGAAGATAATAATACCAAAGAATTTGTGTTTGCATTCATTTTCAGGAAGAAACTGAGTATTATCTGACAGAATTGCAGGGTGCCAATACTTTTGGCCACCACTGTATCACCAAAAAACCTTTAGAAGTGCTCCAGCGAGATATGCAATCTTGGACATTTAGGTCTGATGGGTGTCATTGCAGTGGCACCTGTTTGTCCTCTCCTCTGCTAAATGCTGTCCTCCTACTGTGATTGATGTGGATGACCCTTTCTGCATCATCTACATAGCTGAACGGAATGTTGCGCCTGCGCAGTGACATTATTGGCTCGCGCAGGTGCACTTTGCACTACCCAACTACAGACAAGCAGAGTCTAAAACCTAAAACCGTCGCACGTCTTTCCGAAACCTCCTTACCAGAAGCATTCACCTATATTCGTTTGTTCCCTGCCACTGGAAATCGCATAAGAGGAGTTTAATTAACATGTCCTGTTAATTCATGTTAATTTTCCTGTCTGAATGTCACAGGAGAATTAATATGATAGGCATGTGGGCAGTCATAGATACTCATCGGCTCCCTGCAGTTGTGTTGCGGGGAGACAATGGATGCTGAAGCAGACACCTGATCAGATTGCAATGCTTAAATGCCTTTGTCATTGATTTACACCAGGATTTAAGAGGTTAACAGCAGCTATCAGCAGTAATGCCAATCTCCACTATAAAAGCCAAGCCAGATGACATCTCTGTCATATAGCAAGCATTTGCCTTGTATGAAACTCCAAACATGCTGACACACACCATGACATAATAATAGTATTGCGCATTTGGGGGTTAAGGATCAGGTGATTTTTTTCCATTTTTGAGGTTTATTGCACTTTAGTTAACATAGCTGTGCGAGGGTATGACAAAGGTTAGTTTTGAATGACACCATTCATTTTACAAGGTACAAAAAAACGGAAAAAATTAATTTACTTTTTTACTTTGTTTTCTTATGGCATAAATGACTTAACAACATGGCCAGACCAGTACAATTATGTCGATACCAAACTTAAAAGGTTATGAGATCCACAACTTTTTTTTTAATTTTACCATGGACCTGTTTTAGGCCTTGATTTTCAGCTGAAGCTTTATTGATAAACCGTGGCATACATACAACAATTTGTTTGCTTTTTCTTGAATTTTTTTGAGGAAATGTGGCAACCAAAAAACACTAGTTGCAGCTTTTTGAGTAATTTTTCTATTGTAGTGTTCACCATATGAGATAAACATGTTTATATATTTTATTTATTTTGACAATTATGCTTGTGACAGTACTAAATATGTTATTTATTTATTTTTTACTGTAGTTTTCTGTTTACATTTGGAATAAATTGAGTGGGTGATTTAAACGTTTATATATTCTTTTATATTTTGTAAAAAATATTATTTAATCCTTTTTGCACTGTTTATTAGACCCTTCAGGGGAGCTGCACCTGGGCTACAAAATGACAGCTTTATTGGAGTTCTTTTATATGCCTCTGTCACAGTCGACAACAGCATTTAAAAGGTTAAACTGATGTGATTTGAGCTAGTTGATGTGATAATTGGGGTAAATATGTTTTTCTGGACTTAGCCCACTCATAGACTGAAGTTGGCTGACATTAATAAGATGAGACCACAGTCTAAAGGGTATGCCACACTAAACGAGATCACTAACGAGATCGCTAACGAGATCACTAAAACGTCACTATTTGCGATCTCGTTAGCGACCTCGTTGTGTGTGGCATGTAGCAACGATGTGGCCCCTGCTGTGATGTCGCTGATCGTTCACTAGTGTTCTGGACCGTTTTTTGATCGTTGGCGTCCCGCTGGTGAGCCTATATCGCTGTGTTTGGCACCTTTTGTGAACGACGAGCGACCTCGTTTGTGACGCATATGACTGTTTTAGCGTCACGGAGTGGATCGCAATATCTGTAAGTTCTCTTTTGCATCACAGAGAGGATCGCAGAAGTTGCAAAGCAGGCTAGCAGGACACAGAGAGCAGAGCGATGCTGGAAATTCCTATGAATCAGAAGCGCTAGTACATGCTAATAGATCCTAACGACCGCCAAAGTCGTTAAAGAGATCGCTGACCGCTGATGAGTTGTTTATGAGATCTCCTGTTTGGCAGCTACTAGCGACCTAAAAGAGATCACACCAACGATCTCGTTAGCTTGCATCGTTATTGAGATCGCTAACCAGATCGCTAAGTGTGGCAGTACCTTAAGGCCAGGGTCAGACATGCGAGAAACTTGCACGAGTCTCGAATGTCAATACCTGGCACTGCCACTGGCACTTGGGACCGGAGCGTGCGGCTGCATAGAAATACATGCAGTCGCACGCTCCTGTCCGAGTGCCGGCGGCAGTTCCAGTTATTGACATGCGAGACCCGTGCGAGTTTCTTGCATGTCTGACCCTAGCCTAATGTGTATGGAGGCCTCCTGACTCTCACCCTCGGGCAAAATAAGTGTATGGCAGTTAGAATTTTACTGCCTGACTCTTCTGTTATTCAGGAGAGAAGCCTGTTATGATTTGGTAACTGAGGAGAACAGGAGCAAAACAGAAAGGCTGCCGAACACCTGAGAGGTTGGAAACTAATGGGTTGCAGATCCCTAAACTAACCGCACAACTAGAAGCAGCCGTGGAGCGTACCTACAGTGGTCCTAGGCGCCTCGGCACAGCCGGAGAGCTAGCTACACCTAAAGATAGAAACAGGAAAGCTAACTGCCCCGGAGTAGAGCCCCAAAGGAATAGGCAGCCCCCAAACATATAATGGCGGTTAGACAAGACGAAACACAAACGCAGGCAGAAAATAGAGTGAGCAAACGCTGGGGCCAAACACTGCCTAAATAGGTCAGGACAGAATACTATCTGCAACCCAGCAAAACCCTAACAAAACTTCCAACACTTCTGATTTAAAAAATGCTGAGATAACACGATCTCGCCACCCACTAAATCAGATCTCAGTGTGAACAAGGCGAACCCGCAGCCACTCAAAAAGCGGGGAAAGAGCAATTGAACAAATAACAGTGGCTACTGAAAAACAGAGAGTAGCACAGGCCCCAAGAGGGGACCCGGCTAAGCTCCACAAAGGTGCAGACAAAAATGGAAATAGCAAACACAAAAGAAACAAGCAGAAAATATCTTATCTGAAGGTAGCAGACGAAGGCAAGACAACAGCAGACTTCCAAATGAACCAGGAAACAACAATTGATCACCGGCGAGGATCATGGGAAGGCAGCTCCCTTATATCAGCCCAGTCAGTGACTCCTGATTGCCAGTCATCGCTGGCAGGTGAGGAGGACCTGTCATTAGATACAGCTTCAGTACCGTCAGCAACCACCAGAGGGAGCCTCAGCTCAGAAATTGTATCCAACACGTTCACAACAGAAGCCGCTGCCAGAGTCATTTATTATCAACTTTCTTCTCTCTCCTCTCTGACAACATTCACATGTATGAAGGAGTAGGGTGAAATAGCTGACCGGCAAATGAGTGCTCAGTCATCACCAATTGTATGTGTATTGCCAGTTTTATGCTTTAGTTAATCTTTTTCTTTATCACAAATTATCTGCTCCCAGATACTTAGGCTATGTGCACACGTTTGGAATTGCCGCGAAAATTTCCACGGCAATCGCGCAACTCCCTGCCGCGGGATATACGCATTTTATTGGTATGTGTATTCCCGCTAAAAACTAGCATTTTGCAAGCGTAATTAGCTTGCAGAATGGTAGCGTTTTCCAAGCGATCTGTAGCATCGCTTGGAAAACTGATTGACAAGTTGGTCACACTAGACACGCATAGTGTTTGACAAGTGTGACCAACTTTTTACCATTGATGCTGCCTATGCCGCATCAATAGTTAAAAGATCTAATGTTAAAAATAATAATAAAAAAAATCGTGATATTCTCACCTTCCGGCGTCCCCCACAGCCCTCCTCGTCCACGCGATGCTCCCGGCAACTCCCATTCCCAGTGATGCCTGGTGACAATGACCTCAGATGACGTAGCATCACACGAGACCGCTAAGTCGTCTGGGGTCATTGTCACAAGGCATCACTGGGAACGGGAGTTGCCGGGAGCGTCGCTGAGGAGCGCGAAAGCTGTGGGGGCCGCCGGAAGGTGAGAATATCACGATTTTTTATTTTAATTATTGTTTTAACAGGGATATGGTACCCAGGGCCTCTCCTCCAGACCCTGGGTACCATCCGCACATGTACCGCTCACTTTGTGCATGGTGGGCATAGCCACATGCGGATAGTAAGCGGTTCAATGCATTCCTATGGCGGCAGAATCACCGCGATTCCGCAAAAGAATGAAAATGCTGTGTTTTTTTCTGCAATGCGTTTTTTTCGTGGAAAAAAACGCAGCATGTGCACAAAAATTGCAGAATGCATTCTAATAATAGGATGATTAATGCATGCATTTTTTAAGCGTTTTTTGCAGCAGAAAACCGAGACAAAAACGCTTAAAAAAACGCAAAAAATCCTGAACGTGTGCACATAGCCTTAGACTCCAGGATTCTCATTCACTTTGCTGGCATCAGGAAACCCATCAAGTTTTGTGACAAATCTGCACTGAAAAAAAATGCAGCAAAAATCAACGTGTGTACACGTTGCGTTTATGCCAGCAAAATGAATGAGACTGCATACAAAGACTAGTCATAGTTATGATCACCAAATACAAATACTTTGAAAAAGTAAAGTAGCAAAAAGTAGCTGAAAAAAAGTGCGGTATATTTGGCATATTTCTCATCATGCCTCTTCTTCTAGTCACTTGTTAAAACTGTCAAGGATGGTTGCACAAAGTAAATAGTATATGGTATATTTATATATGAAAGAATACAGTTTTTTAAAGGGAATCTGTCACCTCATTTTTCGACTATAAGCTGCGGCCACCGCCATCAGTGGCTTATCTACAACATTCTGGAATGCTGTAGATAAGCCCCTGATGTCACCTGAAAGAGAAGAAAAACGAGTTAGATTATACTCACCCAGGGGCGGTCCAGAGGGAGTCGCGGTCCGGTCCGGCGCTTCCCATCTTGTAGTGAAGCCGGCCTCTTCTTTGCTTCCCGTCGCGGTGCCTGCGCAGGCGCACTGCTCTGCCCTGTTGAGGGCACAGCAGAGTACTGCAGTGCGCAGGCGCCGGACCTCTCTGACCTTTCCCGGCGTCTGCATACTGCAGTACTCTGCTCTGCCCTCAACAGGGCAGAACAGTGCGCCTGCACCGGAGCCGCGACGGGAAGCAAAGAAGAGGACGTCTTCGCTACAATATTGGAGGCGCCGGACCGGACCGCGACTCCCTCCGGACCCGGACCACCCTTGGGTGAGTATAATCTAACTCGTTTTTCTTCTCTTTTAGGTGACATCGGGGGCTTATCTACAGCATTACAGAATGCTGTAGATAAGCCCCTGATGGCGGTGGCCGCATCTCATACTCGAAAAATGGGGTGACAAATTCCCTTTAAATAAAGCTGTATGTATAAATTCAGTAATCGTGGATCTGTTTTGCAATAGTTTCTTAACAGTTTCTTAAAAGTTTTCACTTGTCATTGCCAAATTTATGACATTTACTTGCAGGTTTACCAGTTTAAAAATAACCTCAATCAGCGTGGGCTTTCTTCTTAATCAGTCAGCTATACAACAAAGGCTTTCAGAAATGAATATGGAACAAAAGGGTCTCCGAACTAATAAGCAAATAAGAGTTCATTTTTAAGTACAATGCTACTTTGAGTTCTGAAATGTGAAATTTCAATTCAATTAAATGCAAAATTTCAATTTTTCTAAACTTAATACTTGGGGTTACTTAGCAGACAATTACACGTTTTTCATTTTCATCGCTTCCTGGAATGTTAGCACTGTGTTAGTTATGCTTCTATGATCACTGAACCCATTTAGGACATTGAGCTGTTAAATAATTTGAAGGGAATAAATCGATTTGATACTTTTGCAGGACATGAACACTTTGATGGGTATTTAAGGAAATTAGTGCTAAGAGTAGTATTCACCAAAACTATTATTCTATAAACTTCCATTTTTTTTCTTTGTTTTTCCGCTGAAAGATTAATCAATGAGGAAGAATATTTTATATTTTACTTTCTATATGTTCTTTTATATCTATTCTGTTGCTTTATATATCTATACTATATATCTGTCTATACATCTGTATTCTATACTGTATATCCTTTTCAACCTCCTATGAAACCTGTCATTGAATGTTAAATTAAAAAGACCAATGATTCCATTCAGTTCAAAGATTAAAGTCACCCGTGTGGAAGGACTCATTTTCTGCATTACTTGTGTGCAGAGTGCAGTGTAAATGTGTTCAATAACATGGGAACCAGGAATGAGGCAGAATGTTTTATGGCTTCCTCACTAGACCTCATTGACAGCCAAGGTCTTGACATGGCCTTCCACACAGGAGTACTTGGCCACTATGTTCAATTATCCAGTGGAAGATGTATGTACCTTGTTATTGATCTTTTTAAATATCTCTTTGGCAAAGAGAGTTGAATTACTTATGCATAAGTACTGAATCCTTTCATTCTATACATCTTATCTGTTATTCATTGAAGACACCTTCATAGAAGGCATGTTCAAAGGGTTTTTTCTCAACAGAATGTGAACTACAAGGTGAAGCAAGGGCATAGTTGCACGTCACACTTACAAAAGAGGCCACTGGTACATTTTAATGCCTAGTTTTGTGTTTGCAAATGCGTAAATAATTTGACTCCTATTTTTTATTTCCTAATTGACCCTGCAAATTTTGAACATTGGGATGCAAATAATTTTTAAACTTTTCTTGCTTACATTTTTTCATTCATTTCTTTCTTAATATAAGGTGGCTTAGATATATGAGGCTTTAATTTTGCAGAAAGACTTAAAAAGAACCTGTGATGTCTATAAAACGCTATTAACCTGCAGGTATGGGGTTAATCTGGAGGTTAATAGTGTTCTAAATCTTCCTGGCACCTGCACTGAGAGCCCCGCTGCCAGTAGGAAATTAACTTTATTCCTACCGGCAGCCTCAGGTTTTCAGTCATAGGGGTGGGTCGGCGCAGCTTCATTCACTGCTCAGTAAATAGTGAGCGGCCACTGTAACAACACTGATTGACAGCCAGTTCTAATGCTGCTTCAGAACACTAGTAACCTGCAGATATAGGGGTTATTCTTGAGGTTATGGCCAGGGTCACACTTGTGAGATACTCGCGCGAGTCTCTCGCATCAATACCCGGCACTGCCGCCGACACTCGGGATTGGAGCGTGCGGCTGCGTGTATTTCTATGCAGCCGCACACTCCGGTCCTGAGTGTCGGTGGCAGTTCCGGGTATTGATGCGCAAGTTTCTCGTATTGCTCTCGCGAGTGTGACCCGGCCTAATAGTGTGCTAGAGCTGCCTGACACCCAAACTGAGAACCCTGCTGCCAGGAGGAACTTAACTTTATTCCTCCCGGCAGCCTCGGGCTTTCAGTCATAGGGCTCCTTTCCACTTGCGAGAAATATGTCCGATTCTCGCATGTGAAATCCCAGCTCTGGCGCTCGGGAGTGGAGTATGCGGCTGCATGTATTTGTATGCAGCTGCTCGCTCCACTCCCGAATGCCGGCCCCAGAGCTGGGATTTCACATGCGAGAATCGGACGTATTTCTCGCAAGTGCAAGGAGCCCATAGGGGTGAGTCGGCACAGCTTCAGTCCCTGAGTACACAGTGAGTGGTCGCTGGAATGACACTGCCTGACAGCGGGCTCTAATGACGCTTCACAACACTATTAACCTGGATATTAAAGGGAATCTGTCACCCTAAATTGGCGGGATATTTAAATGATGGCAGTCAGGTCAGATGAGCGGTGTTTTGGGTACTTGCCTTAACATGTTGTTCGCCGCTGTCTCCATTATTTCTGGGAATTGTAGTCGTTGCCCTCCATATAACGCGCCTGCGCATTGCAATCTGCGGGCAAAGCATACTGCGCATGCGCAATTCAAGATTGCAATGCGCAGGCGCGTTATATGGAGGGCAACGACTACAATTCCCAGAAATAATGGAGACAGCGGCGAACAACATGTTAAGGCAAGTACCCAAAACACCGCCCATCTGACCTGACTGCCATCATTTAAATATCCCGCCAATTTAGGGTGACAGATTCCCTTTAACCACATATCGGCAGGTTTTTACATGATAGGCTCCCTTTAAGGCCTCATTCACACATTGAGTATTTAGTGAGGTTCTTTTACATCAGTATTTGTTGCTAAAACTAGGCGTGGAACAGAGGAAAAGTATTATATAAACACCACTTCTGCATTTTTCACCCATTCCTGATTTTGGTTTATAAATACTGAGGTAAAAAACTCACCGAAAACTGAACGTGAGAATGTGGCTTAAGAGCTACTCTAACTCTGTCAGAATCATGTTGTACATGTTTGGCCATACATTTCCGTAGTACAACATTTATCCTTAGGCCGGGATCACACATGCGACAAAAACGTCCGATGCTCGCATGTGAAATCCCAGCTCTGGCACTAGCACTCGGGAGTGGAGTGCGTGGCTGCATGTATTTATATGCAGCCGCGCACTCCATTCCCGAGTGCCGGCGCCAGAGCTGGGATTTCACATGCGAGCATCGAACGTTTTTGTCGCATGTGTGATCCCGGCCTAAAGCAAAATGTGCAGCCACATTCAGCTTTTACCTTTTTAACCCCTTCATGACATTTCCATTTTTTTGTTTTTGCTCTTTTGTTTTTTCCTTCCTTTATTCCAAGAGCAATAACTTTTTATTTTTCCTTCCCAATAGCCATATGATGGCTTGTTTTTTTGAAGGGCAAGTTGTACTTTTGAATGACATCCTTCATTTTATCATGTGATGCACTGGAAAGCAGGGAAAAAAATTCCAAGTGTGTCGAAATTACAAAAAAAAGTGAAATTCCACAATTGTTTTTTTTTTTTATTCACCTAGTTTGCTATATGATTAAGCTGATCTGGCAATATAATTCCCCAGGTCAGTATGAGATACCAAACCTGTATTGTTTTTTTTTTAATTTAAATAGTGAAGCAAAAAAATTCAGAAATTTGTAACATTTTTTTTGCTTATGTCACTATTTTCTGAGACCCATATCGTCTTCATTTTTCAAGATATGGGGCTATGCGATGTTTTTTTTTTGTGCCCTGACCTGATATTTTTATTGATATTATTTTGGGTAGATACAATGTTTTGATCGCCTGTTATTGCATTTTATTACAATGTTGCAGTAGCTCAAAAAACGTAATTCTGTTTTTTTTATTTTTTTTCTCGTTTACCATCAGATTAGTTTATTTTATATTTTGATATTAGGTATCAGTGATACCAAATATGTGTATTTTTCTATAAATGTGAAGGTAGCTGTTTGATTTCGGTTTAATACATCATTTAAAGGGTCACAAAAGTAGAAAATGCCTAAAATGTTAATAAAAGAGTGTCTTTTGTCATTCATTCATATGTTTCTAGATGCGCTTAAACCCTTAATGTCCTTTGACGGATATATTCGACACTGGACGCCTCCCCCTATTAGGAGCAGGCTCAGGCGATGAGCCTGCACCTTTTCCGGCTCATGACCTCTGATCTGATCAGTTGTCATGTGGCCTAACAGCCGCAGGTGGAATCGCGATCCACCCATGGCTGTTAATATGTTAAATGCCGCTGTCAAACTCTGACAGTAGCATTTAACACGCACGCGCAAGAAGCTCGTCATTAACTCTGCCCATCAGCTCCCATGTCACTTGACCGCAGGCCGCCAATGGGTTGGCATGGCAACTCGGGGTATGCAGGAGACCCCTGTGGTTGTCATTAATGGATCGCTATGATGCTGTAATTGGAAGCACATTTTTTTGCTGAATTAATTTGTAAAAGTTCTCTTTCAAATAACTTTAAAAATTATTCAAGTTTCCCAAAGTATTTTTTTATTCATCTTTATTACAAATTAACTGTATTTAGTCTGTACTGAGTGAACTCAATCTTAATGAATCCAGGGGATATTAATCAAGAGAACAATATCAGAAGTGACTTTTCTGTTCAACTGTTTTTTTTTCCATTAGTTGCCAGGCCCACTAAAATGAAAAGACACTATTACATAAATCACTGTTTAACAAGTATTTTTAACCACTTGTCCTCACAGTTTAGGTGCTGGAATGGAATTGTATATCCAGTATAAACAGCCTGGTAGTAGTAGTGTAAAGGTACTGCCACACTAAACAATCCCGCTAGCGATCTCGTTAGCGTTGCATACTAATGAGATCGCTAGCGGGATCGTTTCTATATCGCTAAATGCGGCCACATTTAGCGATATAGTTAACGACGCTATCGCCGTTAGCGATCTTCTTAACGACTTTAGCGGTACAAAAGTACCGCTAAATCGCTAAGAAAAGGTGCCACACAGCGATAAGATACTTACCCAGCGGGAGCGCCAGCGATGAAATAGGGTCCGGAACGATTCCAGCGACGAGCGAGATCACAGCAGGAAGCTCGTCGCTGGAAGCTGCCGCACTGAACAATATCGCTAACGGGATCGCTAAATAGTGACGTTTTTTAGCGATCTCGTTAGCGATATTGTTTAGTGTGGCATACCCTTAAGAGTTGTGACTTACATCCCCAATCAAGTGTTTGGCCAGACATCCATTCTTTCCAAACATGGACAATGCAGTAGCTATTTCGTAGTTTGGCAGAAGGCCCAGAAACTACTACTTGTGCACAGAGCATTGCCTGGAGCAGCTTTTCATTCAGAAAGAAGACCCAGATAGCCATCAAACTGTGTAAGTCACTCTCTACAACACATTTGCTGCTCCATTGTCTTCTTTTACTAATCAAAACTAAATTTTACGATACACAACGTAATCGTTAAAGAGGTTGTCCAGCTCTGGGGATAACTATTTTTTTTAACTTAAATGCATGTATTTGGGGCTAAAAATCATGTTTCCAATTGCGATTCATTAAAAATATTGGCTTTTACAGGCTATTTCCGTGCACCTTTAACTTCCATGTGGTCATTGATCTTAAATCAGCTGGGAGGAGCTCAGAAAAAGGCAGCTAAAAAGAGTAAGAAACTTTCCCATTGGACATCAGAATGACCATGAGGTCATCCTTTGTTAACCCATTAGCCAGTGCACCACAGAGGCTATAGAAGGCAAATGGTGCAAAGTTTTTAATGAAACCCAGTTACAAAAGAAAAATCACCTTGTCGTGGCTGGTGGGCACACATGAATTGGTTATTTTCTGCTCCGAGTACCTCAATATTAGAAGATTAATCTATATGACATTACGCAGGGAATTGCTGCACTTTTTGGTCTGTTCATAATGATATACGATTCATGGACTAAAAAACATACATATTCTGGTTGAATGCATTTGTCGCAATGTTGAGATCAGATTGCTACAAAATGATGATGGTTGGGGCAGATAAGTCACACATGGGGGAGGCATTTGCTGAAATTGATGCACAGCAATGGATAGGGGTTAGAGAAAAAGAAACACAAAATATAGTTTTATTACATATTTGCTCATTTTATTAAAAAAAAACATAATTGATGTGCTATATTTTACGTACGATCAATGCATAAAAAAAAACAAAAAAACCTGAAAGACAAATTTCTCACATCATAAATAATTTTGGCGCTGGAAGGCAAAATTGGAATGATATGGGGTTGACCGATAGGCAAATATAGTCAGAATTATCCACAGGAGCTATCTCATACATTTATTATTTAGTGGTTTGTATATAAGTGCTCTATACAATATTAAATAGGAGAAGTAAAGGTCACAACTCTGAGAAGGACAGTGATACACAATGCACAAATCATATATATGGCCGGAGTCCCCTTTTGACCAGGTGAAATACTGTAATTTGGCAAGTGCTTGTCTAATCCTTGAACATGAAGATGAAATATAGTTTCTCTTAAATGCCCTTTTAGGAATTAGCAGCAAGATGTATTTGCTGAAAAAGTCGACAATATTAGGGAATTAAAATACTTTAATCAGACAGAAAAAAAAAGTCTTTGGCCACTTGATTAGGGCTGATTTCCACCATCTGCTCATACTTACTGAGGATCTAGCCCTGACTGAACACTAATTTGTGCACTTCCTAGAAATTGAAATCTCTCAGCAAGCAAATTAACAAGAGAAGGGATTCAGCAATAATGGAACTCCTCAGCTTTTGTTTCTCTCTGACAGATGGACAGGGTGCGCTCAAATTGAATTCAGCTTAATTGCATTGTGCCATTTAAAATTTTATCTGCTCCACAGATTTTGTTTACAGGTTTCAAGATTCCGAACCTTTGGAAGATTTTTTTTTTTTTTTTTTGCTTTAAGCGTTGCTCCAAGAAAAATGTATTCAACAGAAGAAGAAATGTCGGAGCTATCAAAAGAGCTTTCCTATGGGAAAAATGAAAGCTCACAGGGTGTTTGTTCAGTTGAATTAGTTTTAAAAATTGTAGAATTGCAACAGTTAAATATAATACCTAAAAGTCAGCTTTAGTTTTGACGTTATGCTTATAATTTATGCTATATATTATTAGGTTAATTAAAACGATCCATTAGAAATGTAGTTTATGAAAAGACATAGGCCCCAACATTATTGCCTTTACACCTGTTTTTGTCTTGTTTTGCTCCTTTTTTGTTTGCAACTAATTCATTATTCTATTTGAAGTCTATTTCATATGTACTCGCCTGTTTTTTCTGTTTTCCTCTTTGTGGGCAGATTCTAGCAATTCCACTTACTTTTGCATGATTCATCAATTAAGACTCAAAAAGTCACAAAATTTTAAACAACTTCACTCCATTCCCCTCTATAGTGTATTCATCAAAATCTCGGCACAATATTTGCGACTTTTGGTGTCAAAAGTCGTGAGAATAGTTCAAGACAGAAAAAAAGTCAATGTTTGACTTTGTGCCTAATACATGAATAGCGTATGCCGTTTTTATGAATTTGGCCCCCAAAATGGCATCTAACACCACAAGATATACAAGAAAAGGGACTTCCATCCACAAATGATGATCAGTGCCATATGATTCCTATGGTTGTCAAGAGATGGACTGGAATGTAACATAGTTTTCTCATCCAATACTGTAATATTGATACCTTTTGACAATTTCTTTAAAACTTTCCTTTTTGGGGGACACCAGAGAACATCTCAGTCAGTAAGTTGTACACTACTTACTTGTTGATTATAATACCACTAATTGTATAATAATCCAACCTGTCTTATACTCAGAGACCATATGTAAGAGTATGAAGCCTTCACTGCCCTTAGATATTTGTTGAATATAGCTCTAAAAAGCATTCATACATTTCTTATGAATACAGTCTGGCTTAAAGTACACCTTATTACCAATAGTTATTAGTGATGAATGAATTTGCTTGGATGAGGTGTTATCCGACATGGTCGTGTGCTAACCGAGTGTCTTCGAAGTGCTTTAAAGCTATGTTTAAGTCACCGTGGCTGCTTGTCTCAGAGTTGTTCGACAGCGGCAACACATGTAAGTATTGCCTGTTTGTTAAGCAATTCCTGCATGTGTGGCAGCTGTCTAACAACCACAAGACATGCAGCCACGGTGACTCAAATATCGAGCCCTTCAAAGTGTAACGCTTCCCACGGCTGCGGGGCGTCGGGACATGGCATAGCTTGCCTAACTAGCCAATGCTCCCACGCCGCCAGACCATGACGACGTGAGGCATGCGTCCCAGATAGTAAGGGAATGTGGACCCACTGGACCACAGAGGGGAACCCGGGCCTGCCCGGACTAGGGGAGGGTAGTGACCGGAATCTGTGGCAGCTGAGCATGTGGGCAAGATGGCGACCTGCAGGACTAAACAACACCTCACAACTTCAGGTATAAAGAAACAGAGTTTACTTTGTAGACACACAGTACAAAGACAGAACATAATGCAGGGCTCCCGATTCCACACATCAGCGAAGGGTACACGTCTCAGGATTACAGACGAGTGCAGGAGGACATCTTGGGTTGATGCAGTCCAGGGTTATCTGGTACGGGCATACTAGGGCGGCCTCTCTCTCAAGCCTCAGGCGTAGCACAGGCTCAGCAGGAGAACATCAGACACCGACCTCAGACAGACTTCAGACGATGGCGGGGTCATCACGGGTTGATGCAGTCCAGGGTCATCTGGCACGGGCATACTAGAACGGCCTCTCTCTGAGGCCTCAGTCGTAGCACAGGCTCAGTAGGAGAACATCAGACACTGACCCAGGACAGACGTCATCACAGGGTAGACCACGGGGGAACCGGCAGGACATCGGAACATCAGGAACACAGACTGGATCTCAGGAACACGGACTCAGGAACATGGACTCAGAAACACAGACTCAGGAACACAAACTCAGGAACACGAACTGGATCTCAGGAACATGAACTCAGGAACACGGACAGGACATCAGGAACATGGACTGGAACTCAGGAACACGGACTCAGGAACATGGACTCAGGAACACAGACTCAGGAACACGAACTCAGGAAAATGGACTCAGGAACACAGACTCAGGAACACGAACTGGATCTCAGGAACACGAACTCAGGAACACGGGCTGAATCAGGAACATGGACTCAGGCACATGGACTCAGGAACACGAACTGGATCTCAGGAACACGGACTCAGGAACACGGACAGGATATCAGGAACATGGACTGGAACTCAGGAACACGGACTCAGGAACACAAACTAGACATCAGGAACATGGACTGGAACTCAGGAACATGGACAGGACATCAGGAAAACGGACCAGACATCAGGAACACGGACTAGACATCAGGAACACGGACACAGGAACACAGACTGGATCTCAGGGACACGGACTGAACATCTGGCAAAGATCGGCAGGCTCTGGACATCAGGCAGGGAAGGATAGGATCCGGACATCTGGAAGTGGTCATCGGAAGTCAGACATCAGGCCGTGGTCATCAGGCATCGGACATCAGACCGTGGTCATCAGGCTCTGGGCAAGAGGTCACGATTCTCGGACTCTGGACATCTGGCAGCGACAGGACTCCTCCTTCCAAGATGAACCCAGGTTATATAGCAAAGAATCACAGTCACTGGGCACGGGGTTCAGAACACAGAAGGACTTCAGGAACATAACACAGAGGACACAGTTCAGACATGCAGGTACAGGAACCGATCCAGGATCAAGGATTCAGGAAAAAGACACAACAGGAACAGGCCTGGATATGCAGCCTCCAGGAAGGCTATCTGGGTATTCTGCCCCCAGAGCTGGCGGAAACACAAGACAGGACAAAGGGTATCAGCTCTCCCAGAGCTGATCGCACTCAGAGCAGGAGCTGAACACACAAACACACATGGCTAGGTTCAGGAACTCAATGCAAAGCTCTGGCAACACCCCACAGGGCAGAGGAACTTTATATAGGAGCTGCCTCACAGTGATAGGCTGGAGCAGCAATTCTAGTGCACACCCATTCCTCATAAAAGCAAGGACGGTGTGGGCCGCGCACCCTATGCAGAGCCAGACACAAATCAGCACAGCAAGGACACCTGGCAATGGCTGCAGCCTAAACACACGTAGTAAGTCATGCACCACTGCAGAGGACCTTGCAACCTACGGGTAGCTTCTTCAGCAGTAGCCAGGGACCGCACATGCGGGTGGTCATGCAGCGCTGCGGAGACACTCACGCATGTACGGCTACGCAGCGGAGCTGGGAACTGAGCAGCATCCATACAAGTAACAGACAACAGTATCCCAGCTGGTTAGGGGAAAAGGAGCAAAGGGTTAAGGCAAAGACATGCAAAGTAACGCCGGAAAACAAGGCACAGACAATACCGGCGTTACATAAAGACACTCGGCTAGCACACGACCGTGTCGGATAACACCTTATCCGAGCATGGTCACTCATCACTAATAGTCATACTTATTCACTCTTCTTTGGCCTCTTAACTTAGGTAATATGTCACTTCTTGTCAGAAGTTTGTGCTCCAGAATTTTTCTTCACCTGTAATTGGGAACAGGACTTTATAGCCATAGTCATCTTTTGTGGAGGTTATGGAGCACTGTTTTTAAATAAGGTGTCTACTACAGTTGGTGCAAATCAATTGTCAGGACCCAGTCCATCAGCCACATAAGTAATCTTTGACTGCTGGATGAGAACATAGAGCCACGTTATATCTCCCAACATCCATAGCCCTTCTTTTTATTAGGTGGCCTGGAGTGATCCTACAGTAAAAAAAAATAAACTACTGATCTAATGCCAACTTCTCACAGTATTCCTCAGCGCTGTTGCCCTTGTCTCCTGTAAACCTTGCAGCTTTCTCTTCTATCAGAGGATGTCACATGACTGCTGTGGCCAATCAATGAGCCACCAATTGGCTGCAGCGGTGATGTAGAAGCAGTTTCCTAATATTCTCTTCCAGACCAGATGGACCGTCAGGGCTGCAGCCAATCATCCATCCGCATGCCAATGCACACAGACAGTTACCTGACTTCTGCTTCCCATTCCCTCTTTGAATATATGAAATAAACAGGTCACTATTAATATAAATGTCCTATTTTGTACTGTGGGTTGGTTCATGTGGAAAAGACACTTAGGTTTAATTTACACTACGTGATAATCAGGAACGATCATTCATTTAGGCTACTTTCCTGTTAATCGTGCAGTGTTCCTGTCAATCAACCAAAGACCAAGCAAAACGCTCATTCATCGGGTGAAATGATCTATTGGCTGGTTTAAAAAATAATCATTCTAGGCCCGCACATTTTTACCATGTGCTGCTGAGAACATTGTCAGCAATCTGTTACTGGTCGATCGATGTGCATCGTAAGCGCGGTCAACCAGCCTAAACAGTATTTTTAACGACTGACGATCGGCAAACATGTACCCAATTGGCCGTCATTTTTGGCCAGAAATTGTAAAGTGTAAATCGTCTCTTATGCAATAAGTAAAGGCTCATTCACACGTCCGATTTTCTTGTATAAATGTTATCCACGGTTCTTACAGAGAGCATTCATACTTGTGATAGTCTACGGAGTTATTTCCATGTCCAAAAAATCACAGAGACATGTCGGATCCAGATTGGTAAAGCAAGTCTCTGCGTCCATATAAAAATTGGGCTGTACTCTGATGACATTCGAGTGCAGTCCAATTTTCAAGGACAGTCACATAGGAGAAGGTGGAGAAACTTTTTTTTTCCTCTCCACATATGAGCAAAACGATTGACACGAGACCGCACTCTGATCAAAGTCTAACCAAAATAGTCTCTTTTGCTCATGCATGAGAAAAATGGACGTCTGAATGAAGCCTAAAAAACACACATGAGACTAGCCACAAGCACCATAGAAATTTAATTTCAATTAAGTGAAATAAAATTGGAACAATGTGACTTTAGATATTTTAAAACATCAATTTTATTAAATCAATTTTATTATATAACCAGGAGGACTGAAATCTGTAGCTTGAAATACACTGAAGTTATAATAAGTAAAATAATAGAAATATATTAAGTTACTCCTCCCCCAATATAGGGCAAAGATATTGTAATGTGCATAAGTCCGGTTGTTCTGTGCATTTTTCCAGCTTTTCCTTTTCAAATCGAATGCAAAAGAGCGGCAAAGCTCTGCAGATTCCCAGAATAATTATTTACTCTGCATTTATGATAGTCTCTAATGTGTACAAATGTAAAAAATGAACCCTGTAGGGCCCATATCATTTATCTTAGCTACTACATGATACAGATAGAGCTGAGTCTTCAACTTTTAAATTAAAACTGATAACCTTGGGCAATCAGGGGCTTTTATAAAAGGGATAAACTTTAGCTTGCCTCAGAACAGGTTGTGTCTCAGTAATGCTTCTGGGACTAAAGAGATCAATTAAGTGTGTATAAACAAACAGTTGGAAAAAAGCTACTAAAACAACAGTGGAGGAGCCTCTCTATTGGGCTCAAGGGGCCTGGGGGAGAGAAGTTTCATTAACTGGATCTGAAGTCCTATGGCCTTCTATAAACAGGCATTAATTAAAGAATGTAAAAAATAAAGTTTCAGACCTTGCAATATGTTAATGATCATATGATTCAGGGCCTGGGAAGGAGAGGTGCAGCAGAGGTCATAAAATAAGCATGAAGCATTTAATATGAGTGCTTGGCAGGGATTTCTGCAAATTAGTTGGTTATTTGCTGGTCCAAAGCAAATTAAGGTGATTTTGCTTCACTTGCTAATTTTTTATATGCATGCTTGGCAAAATGTTTTTCACAAATGGATGAAGGTTATTGTTAATGGCTTAATGAGAAATATAAACATATTTAAATATAACAACACAGTATAAGCATAGCTGTGTGCAAACTTCTCTGACAGGAACATAAAACACACAAACATCTCTGCCATCTCTAGAAATGTGAAGGTAGATGTTTGATTTTGGTCTAATACATTTAGGGCCACAAAAGTAGAAATTGCCTAAAATGTTAATAAAAGAGTGTCTTTTGTCATTCAATCATATGTATCCGGATGCGTTTAAACCCTTAATGTCCTTTGACGGATGTATCCGACACTGGACGCCTCCCCCTATTTGGAGCAGGCTCCGGTGATGAGCCCGCTCCTTTTCCGGCTCATGACAGCTGATCTAATCAATAATTATTAAACAGAAACGAACTGTGGTCTCACAGACATATCATTATCATTAGTGCAACCTGTGCGGTCGCACAGGGGCCCAAGAGGTTTGGGGGCCCATTTCTACCTCCAAAGCCGATGCAATTTTGCATTTTTAAGAGCTCTTGGGCTGTAATGGGCCCATGTATAATTCTTGCACAGGGGCCCTTTTCTCTCTGTGTCTGCCAGTGCATTAAATGTATTTAATACCAGGTGTCAGACAATTTCAGCCAAAAGAGCACAGTAATCTATATATCCCTATCAATCATGTAGAGAAGGATTACCTTTAGACTACATCATCACTGAACACTCACGGCTTGTCCACTGGGTCCCAGAACACAGCTCAAGCCATTATCAAGGAATATACTACTCCCCTAAGCACTTTTGTTGCAAACAGATTTATTTCTATCCTTCTTGACACTTGTAGAAATTGTACATTGGGGGGTCAGCCATGTTACAGTTATACCTTGTGGATCTTGTACACAATCTTGTGATTGGGTGAAATGTATGCAGGTTCTGTGCTTTGGACCAGGGCTGTGAAGTCGGTAAGCCAAATCTCCGACTCCTCAATTTCTCTGACTCAGGACTCCGACTCCACAGCACTGGTCACTACTGAGCATGTAGATAAAGTGCAGCACAGATTCATCTCAACTAAAAGCCTAAGGCTACTTTCACACATCCATTTTTTGCCGTCAGGCGCGATCCGGCTTTTTTTTTTAAAAATTGATCCGTTTTTGCTACCGCCGGATCCGTTTTTTTTCTCATTGACTTGCATTACCGCCGGATTGCGCCACATGTCCTTCCGTTTCGTCCGTTTTTTTCCGGACCTGGCCAAAATTTCAATTCCGACGGCCGGACAAAACGTGTCTAGGAATGTTTTTTGTTTCTGGCGAAAAAAAACGGACAGCGCCTGAAGCGGCGCATCAGGCTTGTTGGTACAATTGAAGTCTATGGGTGCCGGATCAGGCAAAAGACTGATGCGGCCGCCGGAGTCCGTTTTCTTCCTCAAGCTTGCCTGGAAGTCAGTCGTTCTAAGGATACTCAGAGTGCATTTCTTGGGTTCAAGAAGGATCGGTCTAAAAACCTGATCCGTCGCATCAGTTTTTCACAATCTGCACAGGATCCGTCTTTTTAAAACTTGGACGGATTGTGCCAGATTGGAAAAAACGGATGTGTGAAATTAGCCTAAATCTTTAGATCAGGAATAGAATAGACATTTATAAGACCTGTCATAACTTTCCAAAATTCTTATGAAAAACATTTACAGCATATCCTGCATTGTACTACTGTACCCAATCTATTATATATTGTCGGAGGTTGACCATTTTATACTCCACCAGACTGGATACTGACTTCACGACTCCGACTCCACAGCCCTGCTTTGGACAATTCGTACTTTTTGGAAAGGGCCCTTTACAATAAACCAATCACAAAGTATTCTATTGTCGGCACCCAAGCAATGAGTTGTCATTTAGGGATGCTGGGTTGTTAGTGTTCATTTCTCTTGTTGCACCTTGACCAGGGAAATACACTGTGTGCAGAATTATTAGGCAAATGAATATTTTGATCACATCATCATTTTTATACATGTTGTCCTACTCTAAGCTGTAGGCCGGGGTCAGACACAACTACAAAAAATCGGACCGTTTTAGTCAATCGATTATCGGAACAAAATGAAAACATCACACATCCGCCTGGCATCCGATTTTCCTTCAAAGATGCAATTTAGTCGCATGTGTGTGTACCTTGTAACATCCGATTTACATCCGACTTGCGAGAATTTCTCGCAGGCTTGCAAAACTGACATATAATGGATCCAAAAGAATAGTATTTAAATCACAAAAGAAAGAATAGATAGATACACATAGAACACATATATATATATATATATGCATGTAATTGTGACATGTATATATATATATATTTATAGTTCATACACTTCTACATACTGTAATAGCCGCTAATTCAATCGCCGGCTTTTGTGAAATCACAGAAGCTGACATGAAATGATACATTGTTTAGACACAGTTAACCATGTCATTTCCTGTATTTTGATATATGGTTTGAACTTACAATTACATAAGTGTATGTGTGCAAAATTTCAGACATGTAGGGGTTAATTAAAGGTGTAAATTTGTTGAAAAAAAATGTGTGGGCTCCCGCTGTATTTTCTCCACCAGACAGACAAAGCAAGCGAGTGGGGGCAGATAATAATAGCCTAGGGAGGGTACATTTTTTTGTGCCCTCCCTGGCTACTAACATCTTCCCCCAGACACCCCAGAAAGGGCAAATCTCTAATTAGATTAGCCCTTTCTGGCACTTTGCTCGTCTATTCCCATTGCCCTGTAGCGGTGGCGAATGGGTTAATAAGGGGTTAAAGCCACCTTGCAATTGAAAGGTGACTGTAAGCCAGGTTAATAATTGAGAGCTGTCAATTAGACAACTATCAATTATTAATCCTATTGTATGAAAGAAAAATCAAACACACACAGTTTAATAAAAAAGAAGTTTAATGAAATAATCACACAGTTTTTGACCATATTTTATTTTCCTGCTAAAACCATTTCCTGTAATAAAAATAAAATAAAAAAGCAAAATTATTCTTACCAATCCGATGTACAGTCAGGTCCCACGGTGTAATCCATCAGAAAGGGTTAACAGGTTACAGCTCGCAGAGAGCTAATGTTGTCTCCTAGCTGTAACCCCCTGAATGAATAACTTCTCTCCCAGCGAAAGGAGAGGAAGAGATGAATGAATGGAGCTTAATTGATTTATTGCCACTTTCACTTCAGTGACCTGACCTAAGGTGAAAGTGGGACACAATCAATTAAGCTTCATTCATTAATCACATCCTCTCCTGTCGGCAGGAGATAAGCTCATTCATTCAGGAGCTATCAGCTGAGCACACAGCATTAGTTGCGCTGCTTAGCTGATTGCTATTTAACCCTTTGTGAAGGATTACATCGTGGGACGTGACAGATCGCCAGATAGGTAAGAATAATGTTGTTTTATTATTTTATATTTATTTTAGGAGATCAAGAGCTTCGCACGGATTAAGAGTAAAATAAAAGATGGTCAAAAAAATGTGTTTTTATTTCATTAAAATTATTTATTCTTAAAGTGTGTGTGTTTTTTTATTTACTTCAATAGGATTAATAATTGATAGTTGTCTAATTGACAGCTCTCAATTATTAACCTGGCTTACAGTCACCTTTCAATTGCAATGTGGCTTTAACCCCTTATTAACCCATTCGCCACCGCTACAGGGGAATGAGAATAGACGGGCAAAGTGCCAGAAAGGGCTAATCTAATTAGAGATTTGCCCTTTCTGGGGTGTCTGGGGGCAGATGTTAGTAGCCAGGGGGGGCACAAAAAAAATGTACCCTCCCTAGGCTATTATTATCTGCCCCCACTCGCTTGCTTTGTCTGTCTGGTGGAGAAAATACAGCGGGAGCCCACGCATTTTTTTTCAAAGAATTTACACCTTTAATTAACCCCTACATGTCTGAAATTTTGCACACATACACTTATGTAATTGTAAGTTCAAACCATATATCAAAATACAGGAAATGACATGGTTAACTGTGTCTAAACAATGTATCATTTCATGTCGGCTTCTGTGATTTCACAAAA
Organism: Oophaga sylvatica; assembly: GCA_033576555.1. Classification (NCBI taxonomy): domain Eukaryota; kingdom Metazoa; phylum Chordata; class Amphibia; order Anura; family Dendrobatidae; genus Oophaga; species Oophaga sylvatica. The sequence goes on from JARQOD010000002.1 coordinate 178,736,636, forward strand.
GCCGGCAATTGAATTAGCGGCTATTACAGTATGTAGAAGTGTAAGAACTATAAATATATGTATATATATATATGTCACAATGACATATATATATATATATATATATATATGTATTCTATGTGTGTATATCTATTCTTTCTATTCTTTATTAAAGCTGTCAGTGTGATTTTACAGTATAGCCGGGGATGAATTGCCGGCTTTTCTAAAGGACACCGATGCGATTTAATCGCAAGTCACACGTGCGGTCCGTTTGTAATCCGATTTTTCATCGCTCCCATAGAATTGCATTGGCGATAGTCGACCCACAATCGGTGACAATCGCAGCATGCTGCGATTGCACTCGGACGTTTAAAACGGACCACAAAAAATCTGATACTGGGAGCTGCTCCATAGATTAACATAGGGCAGACTGCAATACGATATTTCATCGTATTGCAGTCGTCCGATTCTGTCGCCAGTGTGACGCCGGCCGTATAGGCTTAAAAGCCAACTGCCAATTATGTAAATCAGGTGATTTGCATCTCTGTAATGAGGGGTGTGGTCTAATGACATCAACACCCTATATAAGGTGTGCTTAATTATTAGGCAACTTTTTTCCTTTAGAAAAATGGGTCAGAAGAGAGATTTGGCGGACTCTGAATAGTCAAAAATTGTGAGATGTCTTGCAGAGGGATGCAGCAGTCTTGAAATTGCCAAACTTTTGAAGCGTAATCACCGAACAATCAAGCGTTTCATGGAAATAGCCAACAGGGTCGCAAGAAGCGTGTTGATAATAAAAGGAGCAAAATAACTGCCCATGAATTGAGGAAAATCAAGCGTGAAGCTGCCAAGATGCTATTTGCCACCAGTTTTGCCATATTTCTGAGCTGCAACGTTACTGGAGTATCAAAAGCACAAGGTGTGCCATACTCAGGGACATGGCCAAGGTAAGGAAGGCTGAACAACGACCACCTTTGAACAAGAAACATAAGATAAAACGTCAAGACTGGGCCAAGAAATATGTTAAGACTGATTTTTCTATGGTTTTATGGACTGATGAAATGAGAGTGACTCTTGATGGTCCAGATGGATGGGCCCGAGGCTGGATCAGTAAAGGGCAGAGAGCTCCACTCTGACTCTGACACCAGCAAGGTGGAGGTGGGGTACTGGTATGGGCTGGTATAATCAAAAATGAGCTTGTGGGACCTTTTCGGGTTTAGGATGGAGTGAAGCTCAACTCCCAGACCTATTGCCCGTTTCTGGAAGACACCTTCTTCAAGCAGTGGTACAGGAAGAAGTCGGTATCGTTCAAGAAAAACATGATTTTCATGCAGGACAATGCTCCATCACATGCATCCAAATACTTCACAGTGTGGCTGGCCAGTAAGGCTATGTGCACACGTTGCGTATTTTTCGCATTTTTTTCACGTTTTTCGCAGCAAAAACACTTAAAAAACGCATGAATGAAGCATCCTATTATTTAGAATGAATTCCGCAATTTTAGTGCACATGCATCGCGGAAAAAAATGCAGCATGTTCATTAATTTTGCGTTAAATCTGCGTTTTTCCCGCTATATTTTTGACCTAGAATGTTCAGGAAAATTTTATTGTAAAAACGCGCAAAAACGCATAAAAACACGCAAACAATGCGATAAAAACCCATGCGTTTTTTTCCCTGGAAAAAGTCAGTTTTTGCTCAGGAAATTCCTGCAAACATTCCTGAACGTGTGCACATAGCATAAAGGTCTAAAAGAAGAAAAAATAATGACATAGCCCCCTTGTTCACCTGATCTGAACCCCATGGAGAACCTGTGGTCCCTCATAAAATGTGAGATCTACAGGGAGGGAAAACATTACACCTCTCGGAACAGTGTCTGGGAGGCTGTGGTGGCTGCTGCACGCAATGTTGGTCATAAACAGATCAAGCAACTGACAGAATCTATGGATGGAAGGCTTTTGAGTGTCATCGTAAAGAAAGGTGGCTATATTGGTCACTAATTATTTTTTGTTTGTTTTTGAATGTCATAAATGTTTATTTCTAAATTTTGTGTTATATTGGTTTACCTGGTGAAAATAAACAAGTGAGATGGGTATATATTTGGTTTTTATTAAGTTGCCTAATAATTCTGCACAGTAATAGTTACCTGCACAAACAGATATCCTCCTAAGATAGCCAAATCTAAAAGAAACCCACTCCAACTTCCAAAAATATTAAGCTTTGATATATTTATGAGTCTTTTGGGTTGATTGAGAAAATAGTTGTTCAATAATAAAAAGAATCCTCTCAAATACAGCTTGCCTAATAATTCTGCACACAGTGTACTACTGCATTGCATACTGTCCATCAAGATCAAGGAGTTTTTGCATCACATTTGCAAAAACATCAAGAGGAGACTTGTTCAATAACCCAAATATTTCACTAAGGGCCTGTGCACACGTTGCGGATTTGCCTGCGGATTTTTCCTCTCCGAATTATTATTATTATTATACATTTATATAGCGCCATTTATTCCATGGCGCTTTACATATGAAAAGGGAAAAATATAGACAGATACAATAAACATGTGCTAGACAAGGGACACACAAGTACAGAAGGAGAGAGGACCCTGCCCGCGAGGGCTCACAGTCTACAGGGATGGGTGAGAATACACTAGGAGAGGGTAGAGCTGGTCGTGCGATGGTTCAGTAGACTGAGGATCATTGCAGGTTGTAGGCTTGTCGGAACAGGTGGGTCTTCAGGTTTTTCTTGAAGGTCTCCGTTGTTGGTGAAAGTCTGATGTTTTGCGGCAGGGAGTTCCAGAGTATGGGGGAAGCCCGGGAGAAGTCTTGTATGCGGTTGTGGGAAGAAGAGATGAGGGGGGAGTCGAGAAGGAGATCTTGAGAGGATCGAAGGTTGCGTGTAGGTAGGTAGCGGGAGACCATGTCACAGATGTATGGAGGAGAAAGGTTGTGGATGGCTTTGTATGCCATGGTTAAGGTTTTGAACTGGAGCCTCTGGGCAATAGGAAGCCAGTGAAGGGCCTGGCATAGTGGGGAGGCTGGGGAATAGCGGGAAGACAGGTGGATTAGTCGCACCTCTTGGCAGAAAACTCATGTCCTTTTTTGGCGCGGTTTTGACGCAGTTTTTCATGCTTTTTCTCATGCGTTTTTGTATGCACTTTTGACAGCTAAATAAAGATATGTTGTTTAACAAAAAAAAAGATTTGTGATGTCATTTCTTGTCCAACCTCCTCTTTTACATTTGTCCAACCCACACTCCATTACACACACACGCACGACTTTCTCACATCAACACCCGGCACGGCCGCCCGCTCTCGGACCCGAGTGTGCGGCTGCATGTATTAGATAGATAGATAGATAGATAGATAGATAGAAAATACATAGATAGATGGATAATAGATAGTTAGAAATATATATATAGAAAGATAGATATATAGATAGACAGAAAGATATATAGGTAGATAGATAGATAAAATGGTACATAAATAGTTAAAGACACACGCGTACACACACACAAAATCTTAACGCAATAGTTAATAAAAAAAAAAATAGGAAAAAAAATGGCGTGGGCTCCCGCGCAATTTTCTGCGCCAGAGGCGGAAAGCCGACAGCTGGGGCCAATATTTCTAGCCTGGGAAGGGGTTAATACCCATGGATCTTCCCAGGCTATGAATATCAGCCCGCAGCGAGCCTTCACTGGCTATTAAAATAGGGGGACCCACAAAAAAAATAATGTCGGGTCCCCCTATAATTTATAGCCAGAAAGGCTACTCAGACAGCTGCGGGATGATATTCATAGCCTAGGAAGGGACCATGGATATTGGCGCCCCCACTGTCTAAAAACCAGCACCCAGCCGCCCCAGAATTGGCGCATATGTACGATGCGCCAATTCCGGCACTTAGCCCCTCTCTTCCCTCTCCCCTATAGCGGTGGGATATGGGGTAATAAGGGGTTAATATCACCTTGCTATTGTAAGGTGATATTAAGCCCGGTTAATAATAGAGAGGCGTCAATAAGAAAGACGCCTATCCATTATTAATCTTATATTAATAAACGGTTAAAAAAACCAACACACGCATAAGAATAAATTATTTTAATGAAATAAAACACAAGACGGTTTTCATATCTTTATTATACGCTCAGATCCAAGCGACGCCCTCGATCTCCTGTAATAAAACGTAAAAAAATAAAACAACCGTATACTCCCTGTCCGATGCAGTCCAATTAATAACGAGTGTCCCACGACGGTCTCCCCTATAGAATGGTGACATCAGGTGATGCCACTGCTCTGTAGGGCCTCCCAGTGATGCACTGACAGGAGACAATGGCTCCTGCAGTGCATCACTGAGGTTACCTGAGTTCGTTCTCTCACTTTATGGCAATGCTGCGTGGGAATTTTCTCACCCAGCATTGCCGTGAGAGAATGAATGGAAGTGACGTCATTCTCTCCCTGCGGCAGAGCGGTACACAGATCGATGGCATCGGGGAATAGGTGAGTATATACTCTATGTTCCGTATGTCATATGTATGTTATATGTTCTGTATGTAATGTATGTGTTTTTTTTTTTTTACATTCAGCACATTAGCCGGATGATGGGACTACTACTGTCCCATCATTGGCTAATGTGTCAGTCAATGTCACTGTAGCAGGCATACACAGATCACTCACACAGCCCCGCACATACACAGATCACGCACACAGCCCTGCACATACACCGATCACGCACACAGGCCCGCCACACCGCCCCGCACATACACACACGCCGACACTTACACGCCACGCACCGCCCACACACATAGCGCCGCACACTATACACGCCCACGCACCGCCCACACACATAGCGCCGCACACTATACACGCCCACGCACCGCCCACACACATAGCGCCGCATCACTATACACGCTCACCCACCACACACATAGCGCCGCACACTATACACGCCCACACATAGCGCCGCACACTATACACCACGCACGCCACACATTCCCTCCTCCCGAACTGCAGCGGTTTCACCCGCAGCACAACCGCAGATCTTTTTTAGACCTGCGGCTTTGCTGTGGAAGTGCCCGACTCAATGCAAGTCAATGGGCGCCGAACCGCTGCAGTTCCGCACAAAGAATTGACATGCTGCGGAAAATAAAGCGCGGCGAAACATGCGGTTCCCATTGGATTTCATTGCATGTGCACTGTGCTGCGGGTTTGCACCGTCCGCTGTTGTTTCGCTTTGTCCTTTCTCTAGATTATTTATGTCCTTTCCTACATTTATCATATATGAAAACATCTATGCTTGGATCTTGTGATAGTAACGGTGCTAATCTGTTAAAGTTAAGGTTTTGCCTTTGTCTTCTTCATTGCTATCTTCCTATCTTCCATGTCATTCTCTCTCTTGCCGGCCTTGACAGTGTGACTGATGATGCAAGTGTTGAATTTCTCGGCGCTGTCTTTAGAACGCTGCTGTGGAGGGTCTTGTGGGTTTGGCAGAAAGATAAATAGGATATTTGTATGATCAATAATAATCAATTAATAATGATTTCGTTATCATTGCATCATTATATCATGAGTTTCATTCTAATATTAAAGTTAGAATTAATGTTTATTGCTGAAAAATGGAAATCTGAACATTTTCAGTTATGTTAAACTCTATATCAATAATTAATAACCCTTGAATTGTCTAATTCAGTAACTGCTCATCGCTGGATCCCTTGGTGAAACCTAATCCGTGCTGGATATAGCTCTTAGCCTAGTCTATTTATCCCAGAAACCAGAGAAAGTGTTGTCATATTTTATTTGATTGGACGTCTGAAGCTAAAATGTGCATAGTAAAGAATCCATTATACATAGTCCTTGGACTGCAGTGTGATTTTATTGAAGGTGATTGTGTTCCTTCTCTCATCGGAAGACAAAACACTTACAAAGGCTGAGTTGTATTGTACTAAGATGAAGAAAACAGACTTGTATGACAATGTTCTGTAACAGCAATTTTAGATGGACAAATTACTGTTGAGAAAATTTCATGACTCGGTAAAATGAGCAATGATGACATCTGTGGATGCAGGTCTGTTCATATCTTTGTACAGCCTTTAGGGAAATAAATATATCTGAACATTCGGTGAAGTGAAGCTCATTCAATAAATCAACCTGACACATAACACTTCTGGCACATGATCCTTACTTCTTTCTCAGCACCACCTTCCCCTCTGTGTGCCTGTTCTACCAAATGGTCTATCCCCACAGGCCTGTATATCAAAATCGGCACAAATATACAGTGGAAATTTATTGGGATTTGCTTTTATTCTGCAAAAACATGACACAAAAGTGATCTTATCTTATTCTACAGGTGGAATACAAAAATAACAAGTGACTTTAAGATTGGTAATTTACTGTGCAATGGCTTCCTTTCTTTCATTTGGAGCAAAAAAAAAGAGGAAACAGCGTTGAAGACTAATTTCCTTTTTTAAATGGTACCTATCAACACAACATAATTTATTATGGTTTATGTAGCTCCATTTATTGTTTGTTTTAATGCAGGATTATATTTTTTTCTTCATATATCTTTTAAATGTCACTTGGTCTTACTTGGAACAGGGGCAAGCTGTTGTTATTAGTTGTCAAGTTTGACCATTTCCACATGGTTCTCCAAGTGTTAGCCTGTGAGTGAAGTTCTGTTAGGGCCCATGAAGGAAGTGGTCCTCAGAATTTATTAGATAATTGATCAACTATATGCAGCCCCGTAAAATACAAATATAGGTTTATTAAAAGGGAAATGATGCAAACATATGACATGGGAGCCTTAAAGAGGCAATGACTAAAGACCTTGGGGTCTGAAATGCGTCTGCCAGTGTGAACTTCACCCTAAAGGGTTAGTGGCCACTATGCTGTTATAATTTGATTTTAAGAATTTTCAATAAACATTCGTTTTGTGGGATTTCTGGAGCAGGATCCTTTTTTTTTCACTCAATTGATTTTCCTGCTGCACTGCTGACCTGCCAGTGCCTCGGATCTCTGGCCTTAGTTGGGTGAGCTGATTTTTTTCATTTTTCTTGCTATTTCTTAAAGAAGCTCTCCCATGATTTTTTTTACTAAATCTATGTATATATACACGTAATGTAGCATGTGGGTGATAATGTAGTCACCTACCACCAGTTCCTCTGGTATCCAGCGCCATTCTGCTCCTCTTTTAAGTGAACTCACCATTCTTCAGACTCTCCAGCTCACTCTATACTCTGTGCGTGAGCCCGAAGTCTCTTTTATAATGTAAGCCTGCAGAGCCTCGCTCCAATGCTCTATAATAGACTTACATTGTAAAAGACACATCTGGCTCAGTCTGAGCGCAATGTGACCTGAAGAGTGTGAACTGTGGTGATGTCACTGAGAAGAAGAGCAAAATGGCGCTGGATACCAGAGAAGGCAGCAGTAGGTGAGTATATTAACTCACTCAAACTATATTTCATACAGATATTCACAGATTTAGTGAAAAAAAAACAGTATAGGAGTGCTTATTAAGAGCCACCACACTTATTGAAAAACATTAATTTATTAGAAACTGTGTGACATCTCTTCCACTTTGCAGTAATGCTCGACCTAGTGATGAGCGAATTTATTTGAGTGGAATTGTATGTTACTTTGTTTTTACAAAAACATTTGTGCTCTCCAGAATTCAGGTTTTTTGGAGTTCAGTCCAACTGAATTCAGGAAAATGGCCAGCTACGGATGCCTTTTGCTGAACTGTAGAGGACTGATAAAAGGTTGAAAAGAAAAAAACTTTAATGCTCACTGTTCACCTGTCCCGGCCCCGCACATCACAACTGGTGCCAACTGCTAACTCTCCTGTCCTCAAGGTGAAAACGCTTGGTAACTTTGTGACTATATGATGAGCATCAACCTCAGAGGCCTATTCGCGGACAGAAGTCCTGTTTCTATAGTGGAGAGACCAGGCTTTGACGTGACCTCTGAGATATAGTCATGACCAGATGTCCTGTTCGAGAGTAAAGACACCAGCACACGACTTTCAAAAGAAGAGTTCCTGAGGACAAAAAGGCTGCACATCAGAGGCAGCGGGATTCCAGGACAAGTGAGTGGTGAAGTATTAGGCTTTTTTTGCATGTTACCGTATTTTTTGGACCATAAGACACACTTTTTTTCCTCCAAATTTGGGAGGAAAGTGTGGGTGGATCTTATGGTCGGAATGTAATGCGGGGAGGGGGCAGGGGCAGCGGTGGAGTGAGATCGCAGGAGGCAGGAAAATATCCCCTCCGCTGCAGGAATCCAGTGCTGGGGAAACCACTGGTCCCGATACTTAAGTGCAGTGAATATTCATTAGCCGCTTCCCCGCCCACCTATCAGCTGAGCAGTGAGCGGGGAGCAGCAAATGACAGAGCCACATGGTTTCCCCAGCGCCTGATTCCTGCAGCAGCTGGGGAGATGTGTGTTGGAAGGAGAAGGAGGCAGCAGGAGCAGAGTGCAGCAGGAGGTATTGCATACCTGACAGCCTGGGGCTGTGCTGATGCGATGCTGAATGCTCCTATGGAGGACCTGTGATGAGGTCATGAAGAGGGCGGACTGGAGCATCACATGACCACACAAAGCCCTGCCTCTTCATGATGTCATCACAGGTCCTGCAGACACAATGTACAACAGAGAATTAATTAAAAGGTTAGTAATGACAGCACATAAAAAATCACTCTGCCATCCTGTGCTGGACTATAGCTCCCAGCATGCCATAGGATCTGCAGGATATGCTGAGAGTTATAGTTCTCCCATGGGATCTTAAAGCAGCACTCCAGTGTTATTTTTCAGTGCTGGAGTGGTGCTTTAAATATAAGCCCCGTGCCCCCATTCATATACTCACCCTCCAGCGTCTTTACATAGTACTTTACAGACACCACACTGGTCCCGCAGCACCATCTCCTACCCGTAGCTTCCAACATAATAACATACTATTATATAGAATAACACCACATATAATAGTATGTTATTATTAAATATTTTACCATATTTTTTGCTTCAAATATATTTTTCCCTATTTTCCACCTCTAAAACCTGGGTGCGTCTTATAGTCCGGTGCGTCTTATAGTCTGAAAAATACGGTACTTTCATTATGTTCTGGAGTTTGAAAACTTTCTAGAGCATAATAGGGAATATTCGATTTGCAGTGAATCACTTTTTTTGAAAATCTAATTTCCCAGTAAATTGGTGCAATTTTACGAATTTGAATTGTGCCAGAACTGCTTATCTCTAATTGACCTCTTTTGGATTCTTATATATCCCAAATCTGGCACCTAAAGAAACTTGTAAAGATTAAATTATTATAGAAGTTTTCCCATTTTTTTTTCAGGTGAGAATAGGTTATCTCTTGGAAGCTCTAAAGCTTGTATATTATGAACCAATATTGCAGTTTGTACACTTCACTGTATGTTTTTGGACTTAAAGGGATGCTATTATCAGAAAATGATCTATTGTTTAAAGCAGGTTTTGATGTTAAATTTATTTTTTTGCCAATGTTTTTCCTTTTCATATATCAAAGTCTGTAGGAAAAAATAAAAATACTGCAATTTTCACATTGGCCACTGGATGTTTTTTAGATTTTAACTTCCTGTTGTTTCAGGAAACATTTTCTAATGATGGCCTCCCTTCAAAGGTTTGTTGACATCTTGTTATGTCATGTTTTTCCATGCATCATTTGGACCTCAAGCATCAGTATGTGCCGTATTCCCTTTTATCACTACATAAAAAGTGTAGTTAACAATGCCATAATATACAAAGGGATACATACAGTAAACTAAATTATATCTCACACTACATATTTCTACATATATAGGTTGGAGAAATACTCTGGATGGAAAGGAGAAGTAAATGTGAACAGATTCTTATAAAGATATTACTGTATCCTACCATTTCATTTAAACTTTTGCCGTAGGTCTAAATCATCTATAATAAAATCCTTATCCACTTTTAGGAGCTCTGTTCTTAGAAAAAAATAAGTCAAATATTAATAGATAGATTTCAGCCCATACCTTACACTTGATTTAATCACGTTTGTTGCTAATAGCATAAATAATAATAAAATATATGTTTGTGCAGGCAAATGGCAACATGTTAAATCTGTTTTATGCTTTACAATGAGAAATTTGGCAATGTTCCCTGGATAATCTATTTTATTTTAGCTAAAAGGAGAACAGTGCCAAGGGGCAAATTGATACACTAATAACGCCACAAGTAAAAAGGTTGTTTTATACACCAATAAAATAAGGGATTTAGTTCATGTATTGAGTTAATATTTTGACCAATACTTAAAGTTTTGGAAATAAATTTTTATTTGATTACATTTTTCATTTTGTAGATGAAACTTTATATAATCTACTAATCACTGAGCATTAGCGTTTTCTAAAAGCCTTAGCTTTGAAGATGAGATACACACATACAGTATATGTAATTCCTCATACACATAATGCTGTGTTCACATGTTGCATTTTTGATACTTTTCTATGCAAATTAAAAGCTGCTTTTTACAGTACCGTAGAAAACTATGACATTTCAGAAATCTCATGCACACATTTGTTTTTCTTTCCTTACTGAATTAGAAAAAAATTTTGCAGCATGTCAATTCTTTAAGGGCTTTTCCAACTTTTTTTCATCCATAGAGATTCAATAATGCTTCAAAAACGCTACATGTGAAGCTAAACTTAATGGCAGGTTTAGACAACAGTCTAATATGTATGGGAACCCAGGACGATTGATTGTCCAAGGAGTTAGTGATCCAGCATCTTCAGTTTCAGACTACCGATTCTTTTGATCTCCTTGAAGTAAACCACCTCCAGAAATATTTGGCAGTGGCTTTCAAGGAACACAGGAGTGCTCAGCCGAGCGAGTGCCCCTATGCGTGGCAGATACGGCTGAAATAGCTGCCGGATGAACGATCAGCTGAGCCATTGTTCTGTTGACAGCCATATATTATGTATGGTGGTCTTTAGGTCCATAAGTATTTGAACAGTCTTGTTATAATTTAGTTTCTCTACACTAATGCAATGGACGTGACATAAAGCTATCAAGATGTTATTGAAGTGTAGACTTTCAGCTTTAATTTAATGGATATTTTAAAAACACTGCATTAACTATTTTATTTTAGTATTCTGCTGGGTCTCAGCACTAGGACCCCCCAAGTGATCATAGATGGTAATTGATGTTCATGAGACAACTCGTTTTAGGATACAGTGTTCGCAGATTATTGAAAATGTTCAGTTTATAATTGGTAGCTATTAGTGATGAGCGAGTATGCTCATTGCTCGGGTGGTTTCTCGAGTATTTCGAAGTGATCGGAGATTTAGTTTCTGTTGACGCAGCTGCATGATTTGCGGCTACTAGACAGCCTAAATACATATGGGGATTGCATGTTTGTTAGGGAATTCCCACATGTATTCAGGCTGTCTTGCAGTCGCAAATCATGCAGCTGCTGCGACATAAACTAAATCTCCGAGCACTTCCAAATACTCGGAGACCACCCGAGCAACGAGCATACTCGCTCATCGCTAGTAGTTATTCCATGGAAACCCTCAATATGTATTCCTGGGAGGTGTCAATGCAAGTGAAAAAGGGCATAATAAGGCTGAAAATTAAAAAATAAATAAATAGAAAAAGATGTAGCGTGAACTTTAGGTTCGACCATATCCACATTTTTGTGTGTCTTCATGAATGTAAATCCTAAGGATTTATCTCAAGATGCAAATCTCTAGTAACACTCAATGACAGAAAACCCAGCTTAGAGTTTTCTAGAAATGTAAATCTGTCTAGTTCAACAAGTGTCTATAGAAGGATAAAACCAAGAGTTACTTGTACCAGAATGATGGGAAGAGAAGAGTAAGGAAAGGAAGGGCTCATGATAAATATCATACCGTATCATCTGGGAATCTGCTATAATTATTCTGTAGGCATAGCTTAAGCATGGGTACATATAGCTGCCATTGGAACTGGGTCATTGGAGTTTACTGATGATGTGGTTGCAAATAGAAGTAGCTGGATGAATCGAGAGGTGCATAGTTATTCATTCTGCTCATAAATGAAATGTTACAAACTGAAAGGACAGTGGTTCAATGTACTGATGGATAATTGATAAACGTACAAACAATAGTAACCTTGTAGATTCTTAAATTAAAATAATGAAATATTCTTAAATGACCTAAAGTGGAAAGTCAGCATTTGTTGATAATATGTTCCAGACTTTAGCCAGTCACTGACAACAAAATACATTTATCCAAGTGTTAAAGGAAATGTCTATATTTATAATTCTTAGTCCAATTACTTTTAAGAATGTGAAAATGGAGAGACTAGGTAAAAAATTACTGTAATTCCTAAATGTTTGATGCAATGTTTTTTTGTACACCCTGTAGAATTAAATCTGAAAGTCTATTCTTTAGCCCCATCTTGATGCCTTTGTTTCAAATTATTGTACTGGTGTATAAGGTGACCCTAAAATATGGAATTTGTCTCACTAACCAAATACCTCTAGATCCTATAGCAATATTGTATATATGCAGTGACAAATAGAAAAATACAGTATTGACATTAGAAAAATTTGAAGATTAGAATGATTTTAACCATTGGGTTGGAGAAAATATCAGCTGAAGGACAACACACAAAAATTAGAAGGTCCAAATTAGAATTTGTCCGCTTTTTACTTAGCTGTAGTGATGGTGTTATTCAATTTTTAGGACCCAGTTAAGTAGCTATGTCAGTAATCTGTCGCTGTCAATGGGAGTCCTGTGAACCACCCCCTCTTGTATAGATTAGTCAGCCCCGGTTCAATATCACAACTGACGTTGCACCAGATTGGCTAATCAAAAAAGAGCTGTGAATGCTCTAATTTAAAAGCTGATTCTAAGGGCTCCCATTTGAGGGCCACAGATTACTGACATGGCCCCTTGACCGGGTGTTATGAATCAATTCACATTATCTCTACTCATTGGCTAAATTTTAATATCATATTATGCACAAAACAGCAATTCTTTTCCGAGAAACTAAAATCAGAAAAGTTTGACTGTATTGCAAGTAATAAGAATTTCTGGGTGTACTACCTTATTATTCGGACTATAAGACGCACCTAGGAGGAAATTAGGAAAAAAAAACTGAAGCAAAAATGTGGTCAATTCTGTACTTAACATCACCCATACTTATCCTGGCAGGAATGATCGCCCTCATCCCTATACTGGTATGCAAGGTCCCCATCTCGTTCAAGTATGCATGGCCCCATCCCTATCCTGGTATGCAGGGCCCCATCCTTAACCTGGTATGATTGGCCCCATCCCTTTCCTGGTATGATTGTTCCCATCCTTATTCTGGTATTATTGGCCCCATGCCAGTCCTTGTAAGATTGGTCCCATCCTTATTTTAGTATGATTGACCCCATCCCATTCCTTGAAAGATTGGTCACATCCTTATTTTGGTATGATTGGCCTCATCCCGTTCCTGGTATGCATGGCCCCATCAGAAAAGATTACAAAAACAAACCATTACACTTACCTTCCTCCGCTGTCCTGCAGCCAGAAAGAAATGAATATTCATTGCCCTCCATGCCCATGGGCGTGGAATGCAGTGCATATTCATTTCTCTTTAGCAGCGGGCACAGGAGTTAGCCAGAGCCGCCGGCTCCTGCCTCTGTGAACCGCTGCTCCCCCGAAACAGCTCCCCCACCTCCCCACTACAGCAAGGGCCGATACATCCGGACTATAAAACGCACGCGCCATTTTCCTCCACATTTTGGAGGAAAAAAGTGCATCTTATAGTCCGAAAAATTCTGTAATCATTGGGCTCTTACCATTATAATGTGGTGTAAGATTTTCAAGGTTTTACATTATCTCCTTCAAAATGTAATACTGTTAAAATAATCTAATTATTAAATTCTTCTCTCTACGTCATAATATTGAGGGATGTTTATATCTATTACCTCGGGTACAGAAGTCTTTATGATGCTTCCTCTAAATAGCCATAAATAAATAAAAAATAACATTAAAAGTACTAGTTACATTTCCTCTTTACCCTCATGTCTTATTTTATGACTTCTATTATTCGCTGTCTCCTAGTCCATCAATCGGAAATACTTAAAGGGCAGTGTTTCCAAAACTTCAGTCCTCATGGCCCCCAACAGGTCATGTTCTCAAGATTTCCTTAGTGTTGCACAGGTGGTGGAAATATCATCAAGACATCAGGAATTCTTTTACCTGTCTAGCACTATGGAAATCCAGAAAACATGACCTGTGGGGGGCCATGAGGATTTGAGTTTGTGAAACACTGTTAAAGGGGAACCTGTCACCAGGTTTTCCCTATGTAAAGTATTGCCAGCACCTTTAAGCCCTCTTTTTCATCATTTTAGTATTCTGTATATATGTCTGCAATCTCCTATGAAAGGCACAAAAAGGCCTTTTATTATACTCACAGATGGTGCAGTCTGGTCCGATGGGTGTCTCTGGTCTTGATTCGACGCCTCCTGTATTCTTACAATCACCATCCTCCTTGCCTGCTTCATGTGGATGACATGTTCTATGTCATCCACACAGTGTCTCCCATCTACAGGTCATCGGCGCTATTTGGTCTTTCCCGGTACAGTACTTTATGCCAGAGATGTCCATAGGACCGTGCCGTCTGTGAGTGTAATAAAAGGACTTTTTTTTGTGCCTTGCATAGGGAATTGGGGACATACATATAGCATACTAGAATGCTATAAAAGAGGGCTTAAAGGAACTGCCCATACTTTATATGGGGAAAACCTGGTGGCAGGTTCTTTTTAAAATTAGGCTATAATTCCCTGAAGTTCACTCTCAGTTCTAACATCCTTATCCTTGAGTGAATTCACAATAAAATATGCAGAGTTAGTGTTTCCTTAAATAATTCAAGCCAGCATTTCACCTGTAAAACAGTGGGACACATATATTACTGTGAAACTAACTGGAAGCATTTGTAGCTTAAAATGTTATTTTACTTGTGCAATTTTTTAAGTCACATTCAAGTACAATTCATTCCTTATCACTATTTGTTCAGTTGTTTTTAATATCACATTCTGAAAGAATTTCAAAAGCCGCTTGCCATGAAGTCATTTGTTATCCAACAACGGCCTGTGCTGGGGTTGAGTTCTCAAACATCCTTCACTATTTGCATCGTACAGATGAAGAACATTATGAACACTATAAGACCTTGCTGGTTAGTTTTACAAATATCTTATTTGTCCTTACAGGAAAGAATAGGATGTCTGAAAGGCAGAATGACTGATATTGTATATAGGAAAGATGTGTATCTTCGTACCGTGTTAGCCAGTAGATAGAAAAATATTTAGACTTGAGAGTGTATATATATATATATGTGATTCTTCAGTTTTTGTTTTAGTCTTTGCCTGATGAAGAGACCGGAGTAGTTTTGAAAGCTTGCAATTTGTTACCATCTTTTCAGTTAGCCATTAAAAGGTATCAACCACTGAGGACTCTCAAGTCTAAATATTTTGATATTGTATATGTATCTATCATTGAAATTAGAAATGCCATTCCATGTCACACTCAGCAACAGATATTTCCTTTTATTGAATATTGCTTAAGAACAATAGTTTTTTGTAGGATTGTATCATATTGTATAATTGTTCATTATTTCAAATGTTTATATAAAAATTCTAGTATAGATTTAATTTCATTTATATTGTAATTTAAAAGCTGATTGCTACAGAAATGCTAGACCCAAAAGGGAACAGTAACTACAACTCTACTAATGGTTGCACAACCAGCTTTTCCAATGTAACATGAATCATCGTAATGTTAAGGCGTTAGTTGGCCTCATGCAAATGGCTGTATCAAACATATAGCTATAAGGGTTGAAGAAGTAGCTCTCTCAGATAGTCCTTCTATCGTATAAGAAGACATATGATCTGTTGATTTCTGGTAACATATAATGCAGTGTTGCTAGGGAGCTTCAAGTTATGACTTGTGCTCTATATGGATTATGTGGTGTGGGTTCCATGAAATGTCTCATACAATGTCTTATGCCTCACTGTATCTTCTCCTTACATGCTGGATTATGGAGGTGTTCTCTGTCATAAGCATTGAATCTATTAGAGGAGAATATGATGACTCATAAAGGAACCAAACTGCGCCATAAGAAGTGCCAAAAAGTCTACATATTGCACTATGCAAGGTCAGTGCACATGGCATTATCATATACGAGTCTCACATATATGATTTTGGGCAGAGGTGCATAACCTGCGGCACAGGAGCCACATGAACCCAGCGATAACCTACTGTGCGTTCTCAACCATCTACCTAGTGTCTGGTTATATGTATTTTCCATGCCATGGGGTAGACCAATGGTGTGTAGCACTGTGGGGATGGGTAATTATGTGTGGTGTGGTGTGCTGTGTGGTGTTTTCACTCTCTACTAATCGGTCTCCCTCTTACCAAACTCTCGCCTCTCCAATCCGTCCTGAATGCTGCCTCCAGGATCATATTCCTCACCAATCTTTATACCGATGCCTCTACCTTGTGCCAGTCATTACACTGGTTACCCATCCACTCCAGAATTCAGTATAAACTTATTACCCTCACCCACATAGCACTCCATGGCTCGCACCACCCTACATCTCCTCCCTCATTTCAGCCTACCACCCTACCCGTGCCCTCCGTTTTGCTAATGACCTGAGGTTAGCATCCTCATTAATCAGAACCTCCCACTCCCGTCTCCAAGACTTCTCACATGCTGCGCCAATTCTTTGGAATGCACTACACAGGTTAATATGATTAATCCCCAATTCCCACAGTTTTAAGCATGCCCTAAAAATGCATTTGTTCAGACTGGCCTATCGCCTCAACGCATTAACCTAAATATCCCTGTATGGCTCATTCAAAATTTTTTCCCTGTGTGGCTCATTCAAAATATTTTACCATAATCAGGTACCTCATTTTATGTTCTCACCCGCTTTATGCTTTTAATAGCCCTCTGTGTCTGTACTGTTACTTATTTAAGGGTATGCCACACTAAACAACATCGCTAACGGGTTCGCTAAAAAACGTCACTATTTAGCGATCCCGTTAGCGATGTTGTTCAGTGCGGCATCTGCCAGCGACGAGCTTCCTGCTGTGATCTCGCTCGTCGCTGGAATCGCTCCGGACCCTATTTCATCGTCGGCGCTCCCGCTGGGTAAGTATTATCGCTGAGTGTGGCACCTTTTCTTAGCGATTTAAGGTACTGCCACACTAAACAATCCCGCTAGCGATCACGATAACGACGCATACTAATGCGATCGCTAGCGGGATTGTTTCTATATCGCTAAGTGCGGCCACATTTAGCGATATAGTTAACGACGCTATCGCCGTTAGCGATCTTCTTAACGACTTTAGCGGTACAAAAGTACCGCTAAATCGCTAAGAAAAGGTGCCACACTAGCGATATATACTTACCCAGCGGGAGCGCCGACAAGAAAATAGGGTCCGGAACGATTCCAGCGACGAGCGAGATCACAGCAGGAAGCTCGTCGCTGGCAGCTGCCGCACTGAACAACATCGCTAACGGGATCGCTAAATAGTGACGTTTTTTAGCGATCCCGTTAGCGATATTGTTCAGTGTGGCATACCCTTTAGCGGTACTTTTGTACCGCTAAAGTCGTTAAGGAGATTGCTAACCGCGATAGCGTCCTTAACGATATCGCTAAGTTAAGCCGTACTCAGCGATATACAAACAATCCCGCTAGCGATCTCATTAGTATGCGATGCTAACGAGATCGCTAGCGGGATTGTGTAGTGTGGCAGTACCTTTAGACTAACTGGTTCATGCAGCAACAGGAACACCCGATTCTTACACTATGGCTGGTCCAAACAATAAAAGCGATTGTTACCATCCACCTTTCGTGTCTTCCCTGTTTCCTTATAGATTGTAAGCTTGCGAGCAGGGCCCTCATTCCTCTTGGTATCTACTTTGATTTGTGTTTATTGTTATGCTGTAATGTCTGTTGTCTGTACAAGTCCCCTCTATAATGTAACGTGCTGCGGAATATGTTGGCGCTATAGAAATATAATTATTATTATTATTTCTTGGCCAGCAATATTTTGGCAGAATTTGTGAGTCCTGATTCCAGTAGCACTGAAAGGTGTAGATAAGGTGAAGAAGTGACCATGCCTAAATGATGTTATATTTATGTTAGTTTGTGGGAAAAGGGAAACACTTGACTACTAAAAGGTTGAGAGCTGAATGCATGGTGTCTTCCTTTCTGGACTGCACACCCATGAGACAGGTAACACTATCTTCCTGATAGGTGGTAGGACTATAAATGGAACCAGCACCTATTAAATATTTATAGCACAAACTTTCAATATGCAATACATGTCTCAGAAGGCAATACTTTGATAATATGTGGCCCTCAGACCCAAAAAAGGTTGTGCTCCCCTGCTAAAGAATAATTAGACACATTAAGCCAAATATGTAAAAGTAACAACAGTCAATACCACACAAAGCAAAATTTCCATCAATTGTATGTTGACCTTTGCTGAACCCCTACCAAAATTCCAGCAAATTAGTTACATAGAACAATCTCATATAGTAATTTGCTCTAAATTAAAAGTGGAAGTATACTAATAGTGCAAAGGAAATAAATACCCCGGAAATCTCTCTCAAAATCTCAGTACAAACAGCATATTTTACTGTACCCTGTACTATTCAACTAGAATACAAATATAACTTTTTTTTGCTTTCACCACTAAGGAAAACAATTTTGCTAACCAGGCAGAAATGTGCAAAATATTTATGTAAATTCATCAAATTTGAATCTACAATGTAATTGTATATGGTCAATAACCACAATATGGACATTAAACAATAAAAATGTCAAGTATCATAACAATCAATTCATTTGGGCAAAATAAACTAGATAATCATTAAATTAGACTGTATTGAACTATGATTAGTATTCAGCCCATAGTTGACTAAAGATCTCAATCCAATGTAGTGATGTCATTGTTTTATTAGGGCTTTTCATTGAATCCTTTGAAACTAAATAGTTTCAGCTTCAAAAAGTCAGCAAAATCCACAAAGCTATAGTATAGCAAAGTAGTGCAAATTGCAATGTCCCAGATGGCGATTGTTTTTCTTTTTTCCGTTATTTATGTAAAAGAGTCATTTAATAGGTAATACAGAATATTTATACACTTTCACTTAAGCAATTAACACGGGTATGTGCACCATTTGGTTACAGCCTTGGAATTGATTTTGCTGAAAATGAATTTTACCGAAAGGTTTACAGTAAATAACTACGAGACTAACATGAAATATTTCCGACATAAATATTTCATCGATACCTGGGCTGTTTTCTGGAACATTGGTTTACACCAATTACACTTTAGCAAGTAAAATTTTATTCCAGAATAAATTATGTTCTGCAGAAACATTGTATATCACTTTTCCTACAGGAAGAGGTTGATTAAAACAAAGTGAGAATCGTGTAAATAAACACATAGATTATAATCTAATCATTTTTCAGGTTTTATCTCGTGTGTATTGGAGTTACATGGAGAGAAAAAATATTACACAGGTAACATTTCAAATATAATTGTATCATTTGTTAGATATTATCAATCATAATTTTAAAACTTATTATTTTTGCCTTCCTTTTCCACTTTGTGCTTCACTTCCTTTCATTCTACTTTTTCTTTTCCACTAAAACCATCTTCATTTTCCTATTTCATTCACTGTCTTTGTTTTATGGCTGTCGACCATTGTTAGAATGGAATTGCTTGGACGAATCTGAGGAAATGATGTAACAGGCCTCCACTTCATCTGTAAAGAACATGACCAATTTTTTTAAGCATTTGAGTTATTACACACAGCAGATCTTCAGCAAGGTCTTATAGCTGGAATTGTCTTCTGCTGGATGGAATTGTCTACTGCTAGATATTTGACTCCTGTTCTTTTAGAAAGCTTTTGTTGTGTTGGAGCACAGTAAAAGATCCTTTGATATTCTGGTAAGCTAGAGGTATGCTGCTGTCAATCCCAACTAGAGTAGGTGAAACAGTGGTGGGCAAGAATTAACTTATAAATGGATATATGAATACATAAATCTAAATCGACGAGTACACTATAAGCGTATTGTAAAAGGTGAACAGTCACATGTTTTATTTTTCTTTTTTTACTAAAATCCAAATAATTTTAGTTTGAAAAATTATTCTTTTTCTTGAGGTAGCTCGTCGATGGTCAGCTTGTCATGGATGTCTTAAGCCCCGTCACACTAAGCGAGATCGCTAGCGAGATCGCTGAAGCGTCACCGATTTTGTGATGCAACAGCAACCTAGCCAGCGATCTTGCTTAGTGTGACACGCAGCGACGATTAGCCCCCCTGCTGGGTATCGCTGATCGTCGTTGAATGTCCTGGACCATTTTTTCATCGTTGGTCTCCCACTGGCCAGCGCGCATCGCTGCGTGAGACCAACGATCAGCGAGCTGGGAGCTGGTATCCAATGTAAATATCGGGTAACTAAGCACCACACGCACCTAGTTATCCGATATTTACATTGGATACCGGCTCTCAGCGCTCTACAGCAGGCGCTGAGAGTCGGTATCTAGGGTACATATCGGGTCACTAGGTGCCGCGCGGTGCTTAGATACCCGATATTTACATTGGATACCGGCTCTCAGCGCTCTACAGCAGGCACTAAGAGCCGATTTATAACTAGTGTGTTACATTAATTGGATTAACTAGAGTGTGCCCGCAAAAGCCGGTGCTTAGTTACCCGATATTTATACATTGGATACCGGCTCTCAGCGCTCTACAGCAGGCGTTGAGAGCCGGTATCTAGGGTACATATCGGGTAACTAGGTGCCGCGCGGTGCTTAGTTACCCGATGTTTACCCTGGATGCCAGCGTGCTTGCTGGTCCTGATCGCTGGGGAGTCTGCCCATGTGACAGCTCACCAGCGATCAGCTAACGATGTCCCAGCGATCCCATCCACGTCGTATCGTTGGTGGGATCGCTGGGACATTGAAGAGTGTCACGGGACACTTACTGCTAGAATTCCTGGTTATCAAATGTTATCCTGAGGATCAAATGCTGTCCCTCTTTTCCAGCAGGAATTGTAGTACTTCATAGCAGGCATTTACTACCATACAGCCACAATAATAAATAATAATACAGCTGATATTTGCAGCAGCTCTCGGCTCTTGATAATAGAGGAGTTTCCTGATTCAGGATCCTTTTGAATAACTCCCATATTCAATTAAAGCTCATGTGACTGGTAATGTCCAGGGTAGGCAACTCTTTAATAATACAGAAAGTTAATGACAGATTGTAATTTACAAGCCACAGTTAAATGTACAGAAAACATTTCCAACATGTCTGATTTCAATCAGCTCTGTACTTCCATGAATGACAATCATACTTTGACTTTTGGTCAGAACTGGCTAAATTGACTGAATCGTCTGTGTATAGTCTGCAATTCATAGATTTGCTTATACCTAATTATAAAGCTTTTTGCAACGTCGTTGCTGCACTTTGATATTTTATGAACCAGCATCAAGAATTTTTTTTAAAGTTATATCTATTTTATTTGGCTTTTTGTTCTAAAACTCCCTTTCTTTGCCTGTCAGCCTGGGTTAACTGCTTGGTTTGTACAATTCATTCTTCTGCCATAAGCGTGCGGAAAATATCTTCATCTTATGTTTCTCAAAGTATCATCCATTCCCTCAATCACTTCTTAAGTCTCCTGTAATCTCTTTTAATGTAAGCATGCCGGAGTTTTCCCTTTTGTTTCACTGCCCTTGCATTATTTACTTTGATCTGCTGTGAGAAAATCTGAGAGAGTGTTGTCCTAACTGCTAGCATCACACCATTAAGATTTTAGGCTCGCTACTTTACATCTGGAGAAAAACGGCTCTTGTGTGAAGACCCTGGTTTTTCTTTAGGTCTCTACGTCCCTGGTGGGAACCTTAATTGCATTTTCTGTTTCTCACTGAGAATGGTTGAAGAGTGCTTGCCTTCCCTGCTGATGGTGCAGTAAATGAAGTTGTATTTCTTTATGGACTTCAGAACTTGCATTGAAATATACTGTAAAGTCATTTCTGTATCGGGAAAAATGCAACAAATATATAAAGATCTAGGTATGTTACATGTTACAAGTAAGTGACTTTATTAAATGGGTTTTTCATATCCTCAGTTATTGGCTACAGCATTGATGCACGATGTTGACATCATGTCACCGCTACAGCCAAAACATCGAGACCCGAGAATTAGCAGGCATGCGGTAGTAGATCGGTGAAGGGTAAGCTTCTACTTTTTTGGCTATTTTAGGTATTTTAAAATATTTAGAGTCCACTTTCCTGAAAGTGCAAAGCTGCTTCAATAATTTATTTGAATTTTTTATGTAGTGGGGGCTCATAGACCTAGTGCCAAAGTGTTCCTTTTTTACAAAGGATGATTTAGGAACTGACACCAAAAATTGGACCTGTCCCTGTTTATGGCATCATAAGCATCCTCATGTGGGTCTGTTGACATCCACATTGGCTGCAAATCTGCAGACAAAGCAGCCAAACATTCATTAAAACTTGAGAATTGAAGAATTTTAAAGGGAACCTGTCGCCAGATAAAACCCTATTAACCTACAGATAAACATAAACATATATTAGAGAAGCACAATACCGTGTCATTGCTCAATGCAAAAAAGCTGAGAATCGGAGTGCCATAAATGTTTGTTATAACGCAAAACTTTCCAACTTGTTCCGCTCTTTTTCTGTATTTCGATCCTGTAAGTAAGCCAGGCTTCTGTATCTGTTAATGCCCAGGATGTTTCCGTGCATACTCAAGCAAGGTCATGTGACATGTCATGACATCACCATATTGTGACGTTATGCATGCACAGAACCGTACCAGGACTCATCAGAAGCTGGAAGTCCCAGCCTAGTGTGAAGAGGTCCAGGGATTCAGTGCTATTAAGAGAAGGCAATGAGGAACAAAAAGGTAATGGAGAGGAACAGAGGCGGCAGAGAGGTGATAGTTAACGTGAGTTTTAGTATATTTTCAATTTTTGTACGTTTTACTTTTATTATGCTGTGGGGTCTGAAAAGACCCCAGAGTATAATAGCGAACATTCAGTTCACAGGAAAATAACTTCTCTGTGAATTAAATTACTCAGGAAAATCCATGTGAACAGGCGCATTTGAATTTTGTCTAATCCACTCATCTTTAAGAGACAACTATCCAAAATCAGTGGCAAGGAGAGGAGCACCATACAATCTTTGAAAGCCAATAAAGACATCATCAGCACTGTCCTTATCTACTGCTGGGTATAAATATTGGACTTCAGATATTGTGTAAAGGGTATGCCACACTAAACAATATCGCTAACGAGATCGCTAAAAAACGTCACTATTTAGCGATCCCGTTAGCGATATTGTTCAGTGCGGCAGCTTCCAGCGACGAGCTTCCTGCTGTGATCTCGCTCGTCGCTGGAATCGCTCCGGACCCTATTTCATCGCTGGCGCTCCCGCTGGGTAAGTATCTTATCGCTGTGTGGCACCTTTTCTTAGCGATTTAGCGGTACTTTTGTACCGCTAAAGTCGTTAAGAAGATCGCTAACGGCGATAGCGTCGTTAACTATATCGCTAAATGTGGCCGCATTTAGCGATATAGAAACGATCCCGCTAGCGATCTCATTAGTATGCAACGCTAACGAGATCGCTAGCGGGATTGCTTAGTGTGGCAGTACCTTTAAATAGAGATGAGTAGATTGATCTGCGGAGGATTATGTTCGAGTCAAGTTTCCTGAAAATTGTTGTTCCACTCAAATTCAGACCCTTTAAATCAGCACCATTTCCCACACTGCTTATCAGAGGAGCTAATGCTTTGCAGCATATGCCCTGCAGCTATGATATCTAGCAGATTATCATACTTTATACAGTGTTGGTCAGTACCTGGGCCATCAGTGATCAGCAGTTCCCAGTGAAGCACAGTTAATGTGGCAGGGTCATTTTCCATCTTGGTAAGTCACTTGGTAAGTCTTGTTTTCCTGTAGAGTGCAAGCTCTTATGGTCAGCAGGGTTCTTTCTCCCCTCCCCCACCTGTATTTTCCAAGCAATTGCAAGTTTTCCAAGAATTCACACAAATATTTTTTGCCGCAAATTTTTTTTTTTGGGGGGATAATACAATGAAGCTGTAACTTCAATTTCAAAAGCTTATCTATTGTGCTGTCCAGTGCCTTTTGAAGTCACTGTAGCTTGTCTTGATAGCGTGCTGCTTGTCATCAGCTTTTTAGTTAGTCATTAAAATGTATTAACCAATGAGGACTCTTAAATTTTTACATTTTTTGTGACATAGCACAGCAAGCTACATATTCTGTATAGTTAAGTTAAAATGTTGCCTAAAAGGACGGTCTTATGGCCTCTGCCAGGTAAATAGGGGCCTACAAATCCATTTGGCACGTAGGCTCTCGTGGCACATATGCCAAATGGAAGACAGTGTAGATTCAACCAATTTATTAGTGTTTTAATCTTTTATATTAGTATGAACACAAACTGAGATATTTTATAAAATACAGTATGTTTCTCTTAGATTCATCAGTGGTGGAACCCAGGATTTGCCTTGAGCACTTACTGAAATGTGGACTGCTAGGCTGCTGGACTGTACATGAACCAATTAGGCTCGGGCCTTTTATCTTTTATATGCATTCATTTTCACCTTACTATGTGCCTTTATAAGTCCTTCCTTTGATAGTATTTATGAAGTAATACAGGAAACCTAGGAGGTAGACGATTGTGCTACCAATTTTCATTTTTACTGTTCATTTTGGTAAATGAGCAAATCACAGTGTTATTAGTTAAAGTTCAGAGGGCCTTAAAGCAATTATATACCTTCCATAATAAATGGCTTCTATACAACTGAAAACAAGAGCAGTTAGATGTAAAAACATCGCAATGAAACATGCAGTCATAAAATAGACATTTCTGCATTCAATTACGCGGGCAGGATATACAGTATAGAGCTATGTGGAAATTCCCTACAAATTCGAGATCACTACGTATCAACCGCATTCGAATTGGATTACCATTTAATTTAATCACACAAATAGACGTAGAAAAAGTCTCGTGAAGATATTCATTGTTTAGACAAGTTCTGCTGGTTTCTTCAAACAATGCGAGCTAAATGATAAATAAAAAGTAATAAAAGAATGTTTTCACAGCTGTTTGTCTTTGATTATATACTGACTTCTTTGAAGTTGCGCAATAAGAGACTTTGAACCTGGAGAGAGATCAAATAATGAATTGTTCTGCTTTGTGAAGCTTAAGAAGGGATTTTATTGTTGAAATATATAGTGCATTTTTTCTTTCTTTTCCCTTTACGTTTTATATAATAGTTAAAGGTGGGATGAGATCATTTCAGATGGATTAAATTAAATGCTGAAGGCAAACCATGGGTAACTTTTTATTATATACACAGAGTAAGCAATCTGAGAGTCAAAATGAGAGTGTCTCACTCAATTGTACTTTACTTAGCAGGAAAAAATAAGGTCTCGATTGTTACATGATCTGAGTCTTCTTTTAGTATATATCACTGTGACAATATACTGTTTTCGTCACTCTCAATATAATCCTTGCTGGCATTCTATAAAACTACCTTTTCTGCTGTATGCCAGGTTGCTATGTTTGCTGCTTGCTATTCCTATTACTATCTTATGAGGATGTGGCTTTCGCAGTAAGACAATTGGACACTATTTTGAAGGGAACGTGACAGCTGATACGTGCTGTGTGATCCATGGGCTTCATGTATCAGGCGATGGCTGCAACATTTTTATAGGAAAACATATTTTAAAAGCTGCCAGCGACCGAGCCCCACAGGAGACTAGACAGACTGGTGGGTCCCCAGTAGCTTGTTCCCACCCGCTCCCCTGGAGTGACAGATTTCTCTCCCCGCATGCTTGTATGGGGAGGGGCATTTCACTCAATGGGCGTGGATGGGTAGAAGCTGCTGAGGACCCACCTTTCAGACTAGTCTCCCGTGAGACCAAGTCCCCTATGGCTATTCGTGTATATTTTTGCTATTTTTTGCTATTTTTTTTGTTCTTAATGTATGTGCTGCGCAATTTCAGAGTTAAACATTTTTGGCAGAAATAATGCAGGATTGTGATCGGGCAGCATGTATCAGCTGTCAGGTTCCCTTTAACAGTACATATGTCGATGAATTGGCAAGGGCTTGAAGGGCCTTAGCAGTTTTATCATGGGACTGCATAATACCTTGCCTTATTGATTCCTTTACTTGCTGATTAATGGGGGTCCACTAGAATGAAGAGGCCAAGAACACTTCAACATTTTCTGTGCCACTCAAGCAGATACCGTGTATAGTACTGCAGCGGGGTGTGATGGCACCTTGCATGGAATAATTCAGAAAGTAATCACATAGCCCTTCTTTTTAGTAACATTAAGCAATATGTGGTCACTTTCTACAACTGGGATCCAGCCATTTGGGCTCTTACCAATACTGAGGCTATGGGGGCCATAGAGACTAGTACACCACAACATCCACTTTACAGTATTCCTGGATGTACATGCTGTTAGAAAAGGCTGTTGAATAGAGTGGTGTGATTGCAGGTTGCACTCCTGTGCATAACATGTGTAAACAGGACATGTGCTGCTGAGAACAATGATATTCTATGTGTACAAGAACGTTCATAGGGACAATCCTTCAATGCACAAAGCAGTACGGTTGGCATGTATAAACAAGCTTTTAAAAAATTTCCAATTGGCTTACATGTAGCCCCTTTGTGGTCTATTAAGAGCTATGGTTGTCCAGTGTAAATGCAACTTTATTGTGAAGGGAACACCCTGTACAGGTCCTACAGTCCTAAATATTACCTATCTATATATAGACAGAGAGGGCGGAAGAGATAAAGAGAGAGAGTGAGATGGTTGTGCATGTGTGTTTGTACCATTAAGGTAAATTTTCTCCTAGTAGAAAGCACAAAGTCAATGTAGGGAGACTTATAAATCATACAATGCTTCACTGGGACTTTAAATATGCAGATAGCCTCATCAGACAGGAACTCTATTGCCTCCTTATTGGATGTAACAATCCTAAAAGTTAATATCGACCTTTTAACAAGCCTGATAAGAGGTAAACACCTGAAACATGTGTTTGTACATGGAGTTCTGGTTTGGATTATACCCTAAGTCATGTGGCATGGCTCCTTCAAGGGTCAATATTGATTTTTAGGTTGCTACTTCCAACAGGTGGCACTAGAGTAAGAGTCCTCTTCCTCTCTGGAGGGGCTATTTGTATATATGTACCATGTTAATTTCCTCTGAATCCTTTAGCTGATCAAGGAAAAAAAAAGCTCGAATGAGTCTATGACAGTCTAAGGGTATGTGCCCACGAGCCGGAAGTAGCAGCGTTTTGGATGCAGCATATTTTCGTTGTGTCCAAAACGCTGCCTTCTATTGAGCGCAGGCAAATCCGCATGTGTTCACTGAACCGTCCAATACATTCTATTGATAAAATTTTGGGTCAGACTAGGGTCTCCGCAAGAGAAATTGACGTGCTGCTCATCTGAATGATGCGCCACACGTCAGTGTCCGCAGGTGCATATAGACGCATAGTGGACATGGGATTTCTAGAAATCCCCTCCACTATACTGTAACATCTGGCTTCTGCGGTTTTGACGCTGCATAAATACCCCAGCGTCAAAACCGCAGCAATTCCTGATCGAGGGAACATTCCCCGAGGGTTTGTGCACATGTTCGTATTTGCATTAGATTTTCAACCGCAAAAAACAGAGTGTTGGCAGAAAAAGAGCGATTTTGCAAAATACGTTTTTGTGTGCTTTTTATGCATTTTAACATTGACAGGGTGCAGAGTTGAAAATGCTTTGATGGTTCAAATCAGCCGGATTAAAATAAACAGCTTGTGCATGAGTTTTCAGATAGCTCATTCACTTTGCTAATACTGTAAAATGCTGCACTTTTTCCAGTGCAAACACATGTGGAAAAAACGTAACGTTGATGAGGTTCAAAAGGTAGTCACCGGGAATGAAAACCTTTCCAGTGACTACCTCTTGAAGCTCTCAAGAGAATTTCCAAGAGTGTGCAAAACAGTCATCAAAGCAAAAGGTGGCTACATTGAAGAACCTAGAATATAAGACTATTTTC
>JARQOD010000002.1:178764853-178852671 GCA_033576555.1 Oophaga sylvatica
GCCTGTAAAAACACCAAGAACTACAAATATCTTTGAATTGAATTCTTTAAAAGTTCTTTTGGTTTGCATTCTCTCCCTTACAAATCAAGTATAGGTGCTTTTTTTTCCTATGTTTTTCATATAATATAGAGATGCCTATGAACAATAGCATAAAATCCACACCTTGAGCTGGTCCTCATTTAAAAAAAACAATATGGTCCCAGAAAGGAAATTTTTTTTGAAAAAATGACGAAAAAGTGCACTATTTGTTGTACATTTCATATTGCCCTAAGAACTTTCAGGTAACAGGTGGCAGTGGTGTTTTTGATCAAGAAAAACACTTGAAATAACACTACGACAATTTAGTATTTTTCTCAAAAATGTGGAATACGACCTTTAAAATGGTGTTCTGGTTCTAACAATTATCACCTACCCTCAAGAACCATCATCTACTCGGATCCTCAACAATTTCCAACTGGAAGTATAGAAAAATATTAAGACTTGAGAGTCCTCGGTGGTTGATACCTTTTAATGGCTAACTGAAAAGATGGTAACAAATTGCAAGCTTTCGAGACTACTCAGGTCTCTTCATCAGGCAAAGACTAAAACAAAAACTGAAGAATCACATATTTATATACACAAAAGGACACAGGAATAGTGCAATAGGTAAGACAAGTGACGTGAAGCAGAACTGTCATTATGATGTTCATCCCTGATGTTCATCCCTCTGCCATAATGACAGTTCTGCTTCACGTCACTTGTCTTACCTATTGCATTATTCCTGTGTCCTTTTGTGTATATAAATATGTGATTCTTCAGTTTTTGTTTTAGTCTTTGCTGATGAAGAGACCTAAGTAGTCTCGAAAGCTTGCAATTTGTTACCATCTTTTCAGTTAGCCATTAAAAGGTATCAACCACCGAGGACTCTCAAGTCTTAATATTTTTCTATCTACTGGCTAACACGGTACGAAGATACACATCTTTCCTATACCAACTGGATGTATGTAAGACAGACTGAGATAGCTGAGTGCTACACTCAACTATTTCTGAAGTCCCATTCACTCCTGCCAGTTGCCAGATGGGGTTGTCCATTCTAATCTGTTCAAATGAAACAGCAACCTTTGTGACAGACTTAACAGCTCTGTGCTCTGCTACAGTGGCATGTAAAACTTTGAGCACCCCTGGTCAGAATTACTGTTATTGTGAACAGTTAAGCACGTTGAAGATGAAATGATCCTTAAAAGGTTAAAGTTAAAGATGATACATTTCCTTTGTATTTTAGTAAAAAAAAATATACAGGTGCTTCTCACAAAAAATTAGAATATCATCAAAAGTTAGTTTATTTCAGTTCTTCAATGCAAAAAGTGAAACTCATATATTATATAGAGTCATTACAGAGTGATCTATTTCACATGTTTATTTCTATTAATGTTGATTATTATGGCTTACAGCCATTGAAAACCCAAAAGTCATTATCTCAGTAAATTAGAATACTTTATAACACCAACTTGAAAAATAATTTTAAAATCTGAAATGTTGGCCTACTGAAATGTATGTTCAGTAAATGCACTCATACTTGGTCGGGGCTCCTTTTGCATCAATTACTGCAGCAATGCGGCGAGGCATGGAGGCGATCAGCCTGTGGCACTGCTGAGGTGTTATGGAAGCCCAGGTTGCTTTAATAGCAGCATTCAGCTCGTCTGCATTGTTGGGTCTGGTGTCTCTCATCTTCCTCTTGACAATTCCCCATAGATTCCCTATGGATTTAAGTTCAGGCTAGTTTGCCAAGTCTTTCTGGAGAATGAAATTTCCATTTCCAAAAAGCTTGTCGGCAGAGGGAAGCATGAAGTGCTCTAAAATTTCCTGGTATAGAGCTGCACTGATTTTGGCCTTGACAAAACACTGTGAACCTACACCAGCGCATGACATAGCTCCCCAAACAATCACTGATTGTGGAAACTTCACACTAGACCTCAAGCAGCTTGGATTGTGGCCTCTCCACTCTTCTTCCAGACTCTGGGACCTTGATTTCCAAATATAATGCAAACTTTACTTTCCTTGTGGAGTGTGTCAGTGACTGCCTTCTGTACATCTGTCAAGTCAGCCATCTTCCCCATAATTGTGGAGAATACTTAAACAGACTAAGGGACCATTTTAAACAGTTAGGAATCCTTTGCAGGTGTTTTTTGTTAATTTTTCTAATTTACTGAGATAATGACTTTTGGGTTTTCATTGGCTGTAAGCCATAATCATCAGCATTAACAGAAATAAACACTTCAAATAGGTTACTCTGTAATGACTTTATATAATATATGAGTTTCACTTTGTGTATTGAAGAACTGAAATAAATTAATTTTTTAATGATATTCTAATTTTGTGAGAGCACCTATATATATATATATATATATATACATGCATACATATGTTTTTTCATATTTTATATTTTAAAAATTACAAAAAGGAAAATGGGCAGATGCAAAAGTTTGGCACCCTGCATGATTATTACTTAGTAATAATCATGAGAGATTTTCATCACTTATTCCTTGTTAAATACTTCCAGTTCTGTGAGATTCCTGGGTCATCTTGCATCCGCTGCTATTTTGAGGTCTAGTCACAGATTTTCAATTATGTTCAGATCAAGGTACTGTGAGGTCCACTGTAAAACCTTATGATTGCTCCTTTTGAGTAGTCTATTGTGGATTTTGATGTGTGCTTAGGATTATTATCCATTAGTAGAAGCCATGCTTTTTTCAACTTCAGCTTTTTTTTTACAGATGGTGTTATGTTTGCATCAAGAATTTGTTTAAATTTCATTGACTCCATTCTTCCCTCTACCTGTGAAATGTTTCCCGTGACAGTGGCTGCAACACAACCCCAAAGCATTATTGATCCAACCTCATTCTTAATGGTTGGTGAGATGTTTTTTTCTTTTCCATGAAGGACATATTTGTGCAGACGTTTCTGAACAGTAGAACAATGTACCAGAAAGCCAAAGTCTGGTAAATTTTTCTGAAGGCCTTTTGCAGGCAAGTGGGAGTTCTGATTTGCCTCTCTATCAAATCTACAAGCAGCTCTCACTAAAATTTTACTTGGTCTTCCAGACCTTATGCTGACCTCCAGTGTTCCTGTGAACTGCCATTTCTTAATTCTATTTTGAACTGAATAAAGAGCAACTTGAAAACGCTTTGTTATCTTATAACTTTCTCCAGCTTTGTGGGCCTCCACCATTTTCAGAGTGCCAGGCAGCTTGTAAGAACCCATGGCTGCTGTTTTTAGGCACAGTGTTAGAGGAGGCTGGGTTTTTGTAAAGTTGGGAAATTTGCATCACCTATCCTGTCCTAATGTTGATCGTGAAAAAGCTACAACCCTGACAGGCTAATCAAGGTATGAAACCTTGGTCAAAATTATCTGAGCACACAAATCTCCAAGGGTGCCCAAACTTTTGCATCAGCCTATTTCCCTTTCTGGAATATTTAAAATGGAAAAAAAAAGAAAAATTATGTATATTTTTTTACTAAAATGCAAAAGAAATGTGTCATCTCTTTTAACCCCTTTCCGACGTTGGGCGTAATAGTACACCCACATCGGAATCCCTCCCTTTGATGTGGGCTCTGGCGCTGAGCCCACATCTTTCCCTGCATATGCCAGCTGTTTTGAATAGCTGACATATGCCTAACAGCTGCAGGTGGAATCGTGATCCACCTGCGGCTTTTAACCTGTTAAATGCTGCTGTTAATCTCTGACAGCGGCATTTAACTCGCGCTTACTGGAAGCGCTCCTGAAATCCCGCACATTGGTGACCCGTCACATGATCGCGGGTCACTGATGGGTTGGCATGACAACCAGAGGTCTCCAGCAGACCTCTATGGTTGTCATAGCCGGTGGTCGGAGCTCATAGCAAGTGAGCATTTCTGCTACATACAGGCGATCTGATCATCGCCTATATGTAACAGAAACGATCAGACAACTGCAGCTTGTAGTCTTCCATGTCTAGTCTCCCATGGAGACTATTAAAGCATGCAAAGAGTAAAAAAAACATTTTTAAAAATATAAAAAAATTAAAAAAATACAAAAGTTCAAATCACCCCGCTTTCGCCCCATTCAAAATTAAAAAAAAATAAAAAAAAATCAAACATACACATATTTGGTGTCGCTGAGTTTAGAATCGCCCGATCTATCAAAATAATGAAAAAGGATTAACCCAATTGGTAAATGGTGTAGTGAGAAAAAAGAATCAAAACGCCAGAATTAAGTTTTTTGGTTGCCACTACATTGCAATAAAATGCAATAACGGGCTATCAAAAGATCGTGTATACACCAAAATGTTATCAATAAAAATGTCACCTAGGTGTGCATAAATAGAGCCTTTACCCAGCCCCAAATCACAAAAAGTGGAGACGCTACAGGTCTCTTAAAATGGCGCAATTTTTTTTTCTTTTTACCAAAGTTTGGATTTTTTTTCACCACTTAAATAAAAAAGAATGTAGACATGTTTGGTGTCTATGAACTCGTAATGACCTGGAGAATCATAATGGCAGGTCAGTTTTAGCATTTAGTGAACATGGTAAAAAAACAAAAACAAGTGTGGAATTGCACTTTTCTTGCAATTTCACCGCACTTTGAATTTTTTCCTGTTTTCCAGTACACTGTATGTGAAAACCAATCATGTTTTCCAAAAGTACAACTTGTCCTGCAAAACACAAACCCTCACATGGCCATTTTGACCTTAAAATAAAAAAGTTATGGCTCTGGGAAGAAGGGGAACGAAAAACGAAAATACCTCAGGTCATTAAAGGGTTAACTTTAGGCCTTTTAGAGAACATTTCATCTTCAACTTGCTTAACTGTTCACAATAATAGTAATTTTGAGCAGGTGTGCCCAAACTTTTGCCTGCCACTGTATGTCTGATAGTCTCATAGTTTTTAAATGGAATGTCAGTATACATATTTGAAGGTCACTATTAAGGCTTGCACCCACTTGCGATTAAATTGGACTAATGCAATCCGATTAAAAATCTGTGTGAATGCGGTAAATGGCCGCTGCACTGACATACGGTACATGTGATCCAGCCAAGAGGGTGCGCGCTATGTAGGCTCCACCCCTCCCTTAAACAGCTGTATTCAGTATGTGTGGAGCTGAATACGGAGTTGCTTCATAAACAGCATAGGAGAACATCTAGAAGGTTTTTAAAATATTTTCTTTTCGCTTTTATTAAGGTATATTTGAATATTTGAAAGATTATTAAAATCTCTTGCTCATCATTATTTAATAAATAGGAAAATAACAGTGTTAGGGTCTGCGGAACGCACCAAATATATAAAGTGGAGAGTGCGTTCGCAGCCCGGGGTCCACCGTGCAAGCAAAGCCTGCTGCTAGTAAGATGACGAAAGTAGCGAACTCTGTTATCCCGCAGAGTCGCTAAAATAAACGCCGTAGCGCGTTGTGGCAGTAAGTGCAGACTCTGTTAATTCACAGAGCCGCTAACGGGATGCCACAGTGCTATATGGCGATATGTGCGAACTCACTTAGCTTCAGTGAGCCGCAAAGTAAAACGCTAGGGCGCTGTCTAGCGTCGAGAGCGAACCCTGTTACGTCACAGAGCCGCTGAGAACAAACACCGTGTCCTGTCAGGCTCTCAGGCACACGGTTAATTGCTAAGCGAGCATAATACGTGGTCATGCGCTAATGTCCTCGCGGGAGTCACCCGCAATCTATGGCGTCTGAACGCCAGACCCTGAATACGGCAATCAAACTCCTCACCGGTTATGCCGGTAATCTAGGGCATCTAGGACACCGACCCTGACCAGCTAGCACACTAAACTCCTCACCGATTAAGTCGGTATTCTAGTGGCTTATTTCAGCCGGGTCCCTAACCACACACACGCATGACCACACTGGCGCATAGCATACAATGGTTGATATTAGCGCATGGCGGCCCAGCCATGCTACCCTTTTATAGCAACAGCCACAGGACCTTCCAGGAACAAGGACCAATGAGAACCTGTTCAGAAGACTAGTAGTAACAGGGCCTTCCTGGCGGGCCAATAGGAGCCGCTGCAGTACCTGAGCATGTGACCCCTGATCTCCAATGAGAGATCTCACTCTGGGCACGCTCAGAAGGGAAAATGCAGGACTTTATCCCAAAGACGTCTGCTCCAGAACTGGCTACAATAGCAGATCCAGGAAAGGCAGCAGCAAGTCACTGCCCAGTAGTGGAGTGGGCAAGACACCTGGAACGACGTCTCTGCTGAGCAGGCTCCACTGCGGCCGGAGACGAATGGGAGACCGCAGCGGCACTGGTTCGAGACTCCCCTTGTGCAGGAGCGGGAACTCGAACCCTAACATTACCCCCCCTCCTAGGGCCCCCCCTTCTCTGGGCCTCGCTGCGTTCAAAGGCAGCGATGAGCTGCGGAGCGTGAACATGCTCGGCAGGCTCCCAAGACCTATCCTCAGGCCCATAGCCCCTCCAGTCCACCAAATAAAACTTTTTGCCCCGTACCACCTTACACCCCACTATGGCGTTCACCTCATGGTCATCCGCAGATGAACCCGATGTCCCGGCAGATGACTCAGAAAACCGGGACATGAGCACGGGTTTCAGGAGGGACACGTGAAAGGTGTCGGAGATACCCAGGCGTGGTGGAAGAGCTAAACGGTATACCACAGGGTTAACCTGCTCGAGGACCTTGAAAGGACCCAGGTAGCGGGGTGCCAACTTAGTGGACTCAACTCGCAGCCTGATGTTACGGGCGGAGAGCCACACCAAATCCCCAGGAGCAAATGTAGGAGCGGGGCGCCGATGGGCATCGGCCGAAGACCTCATCCTCTCTTTGGAGGCCTGAATGGCATCCTGCGTGCAGTCCCAAATGTCCCGTGCCTCCACAGCCCAGTCTGCCACCCTGGAATCGGCGGAAGACACGGGCATAGGCACTGGTACCCGCGGATGCTGACCGTAGTTCAGGAGGAATGGGGTCTGTCCGGTGGAATCAGCCACAGCATTGTTTAATGCAAACTCAGCCCATGGTAGCAAGGATGCCCAGTCATCCTGCCTGGCTGAGACAAAATGTCGTAGATAGGTGACCAAGGCCTGGTTGGCCCTCTCTACCAACCCATTCGTCTCAGGATGGTACGCAGAAGAGAGATTTAACTCAATACTGAGTAGACGACAAAGCTCTCTCCAGAACCGAGACGCAAACTGGGGACCTCGGTCACTGACAATCTTGTCCGGCATGCCGTGTAAACGGAAGATGTGCCTAACAAACAACGCTGCCAGAGCCCGTGCAGAAGGTAACCGTGGTAGTGGCACCAGATGCACCATTTTAGAGAAATGGTCGGTGATTACCCAAATGATGGTGCAACCCCGAGACTTGGGCAAGCCCACCACAAAGTCCATCCCAACCATCTCCCAGGGCCTGTCTGCCACCGGCAAAGGGTAAAGTAACCCAGCTGGCCGTTGTCGTGGAGACTTATTTTTGGCGCAGGAGACACACGCCCGAACATAGTCCCCAACATCACGGACCATATGCGGCCACCAATATGTCCTCGCCAGCAATTCAGATGTCCTCTTTGCCCCAAAGTGTCCACCCACCCTGGACGAATGTGCCCAAGAGAGTACCTCCGGTCGCAAATTAGTAGGCACAAAAGTCTTGCCCGGGGGCACAGACTCTAGCGAAACCGGGGCCACTGTTCTCAGGCTCTCTGTGGGGACGATAAGCCGAGGCTCCTCCACCTCCTCCTCCGAGGACACCACAGAGCGAGAGAGAGCGTCGGCACGAATGTTCTTCTCTCCCGAGAGGAAATGCAGTGTGAAATGAAACCGGGAGAAGAACAAGGACCATCTGGCTTGGCGAGAATTAAGCCGCTGGGCTGTCTGAAGATATACCAGGTTTTTGTGATCCGTGAAGACTTGGAAGGGAAAGCGAGCTCCCTCCAACAGATGTCTCCACTCCGAGAAGGCCAACTTCATTGCTAGCAACTCCCTGTCCCCGATGGAATAATTCCTCTCTGCTGGTGTGAAGGTCTTAGAGAAAAAGAAGCATGGATGCTTCCGACCTTGAGCATCCTTTTGGAAGAGGACTGCTCCAGCACCAACGGACGAGGCATCCACCTCCAATATAAATGGCTTATCAACATCGGGGCGATGTAGGATGGGAGCTCTAGCGAAATGAGACTTAATAGATGTGAAGGCCTTGGAGACCTCTTCAGACCACAATTTGGGATTAGCTCCCTTTTTGGTAAGGGCAACCACGGGAGCTACCAAAGTTGAGAAGTGGGGAATGAACTGACGGTAGTAATTAATGAACCCCATAAAGCACTGCACCGCCTTTAGAGAGTGGGGTTCTTGCCAGTCCATCACCGCCTGTAGTTTGGCAGGATCCATAGCCAATCCCTGGGCGGAGATGATATAGCCCAGGAAAGGTAAGGACTCCTGCTCAAACACATATTTCTCCAACTTTGCGTAAAGGGAATTTGCCCGTAGGAGGTCGAAGACCCTGCCAACATCCCTCCGGTGGGAGTCAATATCTGGAGAGAAGATGAGTATATCATCCAGATAGACTACGACCGAGGTGGAGAGCATATCCCGGAAGATGTCATTGACAAAGTCTTGGAAAACAGCTGGAGCATTACAGAGCCCAAAGGGCATCACCAGATATTCGTAATGCCCATCCCTGGTATTAAAAGCCGTCTTCCATTCGTCCCCCTCACGGATGCGAATCAGGTTATAAGCACCGCGCAGATCTAGTTTAGTGAATACCCTTGCTCCCCGAAGCCTATCAAATAGCTCAGAGATCAGGGGCAACGGGTACTTGTTTTTAACGGTGATGGCGTTAAGACCCCTGTAATCAATACACGGACGCAATTCTCCGTTTTTCTTCTGCACGAAGAAAAATCCCGCCCCTGCCGGTGACACCGACTTCCTAATAAACCCTCTTGCCAGGTTCTCCTGAATATATTGCGACATGGCCTCTGTCTCAGGAAGAGAGAGGGATAGACCCTTCCCCGAGGAGGTTCTGCGCCAGGCAAGAGGTCGATAGGACAGTCATAGGGGCGATGAGGCGGAAGAGTCTCCGCAGCCTTCTTGGAGAACACGTCTGCATATGACCAGTAGTGCTTGGGAAGTGGAGTAAGATCTGCGGGTAACTCAGTAGTGGTAACCTGAACGCAACTTCTGACACATCTGCCTGTACATGCATCACTCCAACCCAGTATCCTACCCGAAGTCCACTCTATATGTGGGGAGTGGAAACGGAGCCAAGGTATACCTAGTAGGATCTCGTCTATTCCCTCGGGAAGGACGAGTAGGGAAATAAATTCCTGATGGGAAGGAGATACAGACAATGCAAGTGGGACAGTCTGGTGTGTAATTTGTGAGGGCAATGACGACCCATTCACTACCCGAACAGTCACTGATTTGTCAAGCGCCACCAGAGGTATTGCATGACGGCGAGCAAAGCTAGAGGACATGAAATTCCCCTCTGCTCCTGAGTCCACGCAAAGGTCGGCGGTGAGAATGGAAGTACCAACAGTGAATGTCCCTTTAAATGTTATCTTGGAGGAAAATGCCGCTGTCTCTAGTGAACCTCCTCCCAGAGCCACTAGACGCGATCGCTTCCCCGATCGCTGTGGACATCTGTTGGCATAGTGTCCTGTCTGCTGACAATGGTTACAAACCACGGATACTCGGACGGACCGAGACTTAGGTCCTGCATGAGGAACTTCTGTGGCCTTTTGAGGTTCGGACGCCAGATCGGGGAATTCGAGAGATTTGGCAAAGGTAGGAGCCAACCGAAACCTCTGCCTACACTGGGCCCGCTCCAACCTCCGCTCGTGAAAACGGAGGTCAATGCGGGTAGATATGGAGATAAGCTTCTCCAGTGTGGCGGGAATCTCCCTGGTAGCCAAAGCGTCTTTAACATGGTCAGCCAGTCCCCGCCAGTAGATAGGAATAAGAACTTTATCAGACCAATCTAGCTCAGCAGCCAGAGTCCGAAACTGGACGGAAAACTGACTGACCAAAGACGAACCCTGTGTCAATGCCAGCAGTTGTAGCGCCGTATCGTGGGTGACCTGGGGTCCTAAAAAGACCTTTTTAAGAGCCTCCAAGAAACGAGGAGCACTCTGCACCACACGATCATCGCGCTCCCACAGCGGCGTTGCCCACTCCAACGCTCTGCCCGAGAGTAGAGAAAGTACAAAACCCACTTGTGCCCGATCCGTGGGAAAACGTGCAGCCAGAAGCTCGAGATGTATAGAGCACTGACTCACGAATCCCCGACATTGCTTGCTATCACCGGCAAACTTGTCAGGAAGCGGGAGGTGGGATAATGTAGGGGCAGAGGTGGCAGAGGACAAACTGGCTGCAGCCACGCTAGCAGCCTGAACAGCGACTGCGGTAACATCCACAGCTGAGGTTGTGCTCTCAAGAGCCTCCAACCTACCCTTCAGCTGCTGGATGTACTGCAATAGACGCTGTTCGTCCGCCATTTTACTAGCCAGACCCTGGCGCTAATATTATGTTAGGGTCTGCGGAACGCACCAAATATATAAAGTGGAGAGGTGCGTTCGCAG
Organism: Oophaga sylvatica; assembly: GCA_033576555.1. Taxonomy (NCBI): domain Eukaryota; kingdom Metazoa; phylum Chordata; class Amphibia; order Anura; family Dendrobatidae; genus Oophaga; species Oophaga sylvatica. The sequence continues at coordinate 178,775,402 of JARQOD010000002.1, forward strand.
CCCGGGGTCCACCGTGCAAGCAAAGCCTGCTGCTAGTAAGATGACGAAAGTAGCGAACTCTGTTATCCCGCAGAGTCGCTAAAATAAACGCCGTAGCGCGTTGTGGCAGTAAGTGCAGACTCTGTTAATTCACAGAGCCGCTAACGGGATGCCACAGTGCTATATGGCGATATGTGCGAACTCACTTAGCTTCAGTGAGCCGCAAAGTAAAACGCTAGGGCGCTGTCTAGCGTCGAGAGCGAACCCTGTTACGTCACAGAGCCGCTGAGAACAAACACCGTGTCCTGTCAGGCTCTCAGGCACACGGTTAATTGCTAAGCGAGCATAATACGTGGTCATGCGCTAATGTCCTCGCTGGAGTCACCCGCAATCTATGGCGTCTGAACGCCAGACCCTGAATACGGCAATCAAACTCCTCACCGGTTATGCCGGTAATCTAGGGCATCTAGGACACCGACCCTGACCAGCTAGCACACTAAACTCCTCACCGATTAAGTCGGTATTCTAGTGGCTTATTTCAGCCGGGTCCCTAACCACACACACGCATGACCACACTGGCGCATAGCATACAATGGTTGATATTAGCGCATGGCGGCCCAGCCATGCTACCCTTTTATAGCAACAGCCACAGGACCTTCCAGGAACAAGGACCAATGAGAACCTGTTCAGAAGACTAGTAGTAACAGGGCCTTCCTGGCGGGCCAATAGGAGCCGCTGCAGTACCTGAGCATGTGACCCCTGATCTCCAATGAGAGATCTCACTCTGGGCACGCTCAGAAGGGAAAATGCAGGACTTTATCCCAAAGACGTCTGCTCCAGAACTGGCTACAATAGCAGATCCAGGAAAGGCAGCAGCAAGTCACTGCCCAGTAGTGGAGTGGGCAAGACGCCTGGAACGACGTCTCTGCTGAGCAGGCTCCACTGCGGCCGGAGACGAATGGGAGACCGCAGCGGCACTGGTTCGAGACTCCCCTTGTGCAGGAGCGGGAACTCGAACCCTAACAAACAGTTACACTTTAAGTTACAAGTACTGCTATGCATGCTTTAAGGTGAAATTATGTTTTTATTGAAAATCTAAATTGTATTTGAATTTGTGAGGCATCATATATTTTCAATGTACTATATATATAAATTAGTTTTTTAATAGTAAATGATATTTATTATTATTATTTGACAATGAACTGTGGTAGAACTACACATACAAGCTAACAGTGTCAACCTCATTCTAGTTGTCGACTATTCTTTAACCCCTTCATGACCATTGACATATAGGTATGTCCAAGGTCGTCTCCCTCCCTTTGATGCAAGCTCCGGCGCTGAGCCTGCATCTTTCTCGGCACATGACAACTAATTTGATTATGTGTGCTTAACATCTGCGGGTGGAATCACAATCCATTCTCGGCTGTTAACATGTGAAATGCCACTGTCAATCACTGACAGCGGCATTTAACTTGAGTGCGCTGGAAGCACGTTATAAGATCCACCCATCGGTGCCCCTGTCACGTGATCACGGGGTGCTGATAGGTTGTCATGACAGTGGAGGATCTGTAGAAGACCCCCATGTTTGTCAATGTACATATCTTATGAATGCCAGCATGTGTCCGGTGTTCATAGGAGTTGATAATTTCTGCTTTCTTCATGGCTAAAGCACTGCTATGTATAGCAAAAGGGATCGGAAGATCACTGCTTCAAGCCTCCTAAGGGGACTATTAAAGGGAATCTGTCACCCTAAATTGGCAGGATATTTAAATGATGGCAGTCAGGTCAGATGGGCGGTGTTTTGGGTACTTGCCTTAACATGTTGTTCGCCGCTGTCTCCATTATTTCTGGGAATTGTAGTCGTTGCCCCCCATATAACGCACCTGCGCATTGCAATCTTGAATTGCGCACGCGCAGTATGCTTTGCCCGCAGATTGCAATGCGCAGGCGCGTTATATGGAGGGCAACGACTACAATTCCCAGAAATAATGGAGACAGCAGCGAACAACATGTTAAGGCAAGTACCCAAAACACCCCCCATCTGACCTGACTGCCATCATTTAAATATCCCGCCAATTTCGGGTGACAGATTCCCTTTAAAGCCAGTAAAAAGTAAAAAAAACACTCTAAAATCACTCTCTTTTGCCCCATTCAAAAATAAAACAATAAAAACATCCACCTATTTGGAATTCAGATCTATTAAAATATGATATAAATTATTCCGATCGGCAAACGGTGTAACGAAAAAAAAATCAGAATGCCAGAACTACGTTACATTGCAGTAAAATGCAGTGACAGGCAATCGAAAAATCATATCTACCCGAAAATGGTATCAATAAAAACGTCAGCTCATTGCGCAAAAAATAAGCTCTCACCCAAGCTCAAGATTCCGAAAAATAGAGATGCTGCGGGTCTCAAAAAATGGCGCCATAGAAATTTCAGAATTTTTTTTCACCACTTAAATTAAACAGAAACTCTACATGTTTGGTATCTGCGTACTCGTAATGTCCTGGAGAATCATAGTGGCAGGTCAGTTTAGCATTCAGTGAACATGGTAAATAAAAAAACAATTGTGGAATTGCACGTTTTTTGCAATTTCACCACACTTGGAATTTTTTTCCCGTTTTCCACTACATGGTAAAATCAATGGTGTTATTCAAAAGTACAACCCGCCCCACAAAAAAACAAGCCCTCATATGACCATATTGATGGAAAAATAAAAACGTTATGGCTCTGGGAAGAAGGGGAGCAGAAAACAAAAATGCAAAAATGTAAAATCGCAAGGTGGAGAAGGGGTTAAAGAGAACCTCTCACATTGAAGATGATATCTGATATGAAAGCAGCTTGTAATAGAGTAGCATGGGCGGAGAAGATTGATATTGTTTTGTGGGGACAGATTCATTATACAGTACTTTGTCTTGTATTCATTGAAACCACTGCTCATTCTGTGCACAGCAGTCCAAGGGACGGTGCTAATCAGTGATTGACAGTTTCCCTTGTATTCAGGGACTCTGGTAAGCCTGCCAATGACTGACCAGTACTGTCCCCTTGACTGCAAAGCTGAGAATGAGGATGGATTTCAATGCATAAAACACGTTCTCCTGAATTGTTTCCCATAAGCCTGTGTATTAGTTTGCTCAGCTACTCCTGCTCCATTACATGCTGCTAACTGATCAGTCACTGTGTGCAATGTGACAGGTTCCCTTTAAATGGACAGGGAGTAGGTGTTGCAAGGATTTTTTTTTCAGTCCCCCAGACATTTTAAAGTTGATTCAGGTGCTATGAAGAAACCAATGGTACTGATAGATTATGACTTTGATTTAAGATTTGATAAAGGATCTCATTTATTTGCTGCTATTCACAATGTAAATGACAAAGTTACGGTCCTTATGAGGTAGAGTTACAGTAAATTGAAGATTATTGGCAAGGAATATAATGTAAGTCGTACATCTAGTGGTAAAAATTGTGCCTATTAGATCTAATTTTCTGTTCAGGTGTACAGTGTCAAATGCAAGCAGTAAATAAAGTGTTAAAGGGCTGGAAAAATATTATTTCATCACTTGAGTTCCATTAGAATTCACTTGGGTGGCTGAGAAAATGGTTTATGGATTAGAAAGAAAAGAACAAGCTAAAACATTTCATACCTTCATCTCTGATAAATTCCCTAAACTCATTCTTCTCATCTGAGCCATAAATAACAACCCAGCTTTTTGCAAAGAAAAAAAAATATTTTTCCTATACCAGATCTTTTTGTCTGAGAGATGAATGCTATAATAAATTTGCAGTCTTAAGGGAATTCTGTTTTGAAGCGTAACATTATTGTTTACAACTGTTGATTTTCTCATGAACAGGCTATAGTACAATTGTGACGCTTGATCTTCTGAATTATCGTGCGAAACATGGGCTTATACTTATCAGGATGAAACATGTATGGCAGGAAGGTTCTGTCTTCCATTTATTCCTTAATTCTTTCCTTTCTTTCTTTCCTTCTTTCCTTGTTTTCCTTTTCTCTTTCCTTTCTTAGTTTCCTCTCAACTTCCCTGCATCCTTCCTTCACTTCCTCCTTCCTTCTTTTCCGTCTTTTCTTTTGTTTTCTTTCTTTTTTTTCTCCCCATAAGGGCACATTCAATTTTTTTTTTCAATTTCATTTTTTCCTATTTCAACTTTTATGTTTTTTATTGTTCAAATATGGTACAACCTATCATGGTATTTTCTTTTCTTTTTTTCTTTCTTTTTTCTTTCTTTCCTCTCTCTCTCTCTCTCTCTCTTTTCCTTCCTTCCTTCCTTCCTTTATTTCCTCCCTCGTTTCTATCTATTTCTCTGTCTATCCCATATCTAGTTCATGTGTATTTTAATCTACCTAAATTTGATATCCATCTCTCTCACTCTCTCATATCTGTTTGTCTGTCCATCTTTCTCTTAATATGATGTTAAGGGACGCTATGTAATTTTTGACTCTTAGATATGTCTTGCACATGTATTTGTAATGCCTCAAAGTAAATAAAGTATACTTCTTTTTTCTACTCTAATCCTCTCTCTCCTTTCCTTCCTACCTTCCTTCCTGTCTTGTCTTTTTCTCATATCTATCTTCACCTCATGTCTATTTCTCATATCTTTCTATATACTATATCTATCTCATATCTATCTGTCCGTCTGTCTGCCTATCTTTTTGGGTGGGATCCTAGTTCATTTTTGACTCTTAAATATATGTATTGCACATGTCGCTGTAATACCACAGAAGAAATTACCGTATATTTCTGACTATAAGACGCACCGGACCATAAGACTCACCTAGGTTTTAGAGGAGCTTAATATCACCTGTCTTGGTAAATATGGTCCCTTCATCCCCATCCTAATACACAAGGCCCCTCATCCCTATCCTGGTATGCATGGCCCCTTATCCCTATACTGATATGCATGGCCCTCATCCCCATCCTGGTATGCATGCCTCCTCATCCCTAGCATGATATGCATGGCCTCCTCATCCCTATCCCCGTAGAAATGGTCCCCCTCATCCTTATCTTGGCAGGAATGATCACCCTCATCCCTATACTGGTATTCAGGGTCCACATCTTGTTCAAGTATGCATGGCCCCATCCCTATCCTGGTATGCACGGCCCCATCCTTAACCTGGTATGATTGGCCCCATCCCAGTCCTGGTATGCATGGCCCCATCCTTATCCTGGTATGCATGGCCCCATCCTTATCCTGGTATGATTAGCCCCATCCCAGTCATGATATGCATGGCCCCATCAGAAAAGATTAAAAAAAAAAAAAACATTACACTTACCTTCCTCCACTCCTTCACAGTGTCCTGCTCCGGTGCTAGCAGCTGATTAATGCTTGTAATCAGCAGACAGCAGTGAGTATTCATTCCTCTTCAGTAGCGCGCAGTGTCAGCCACCGGCTTCCTGCTGCTGTGGAGGTCATGTGTGCCGATACATAATAGAAATTAATATTCAGAATATTCATTTCTCTTAAGTATCGGCACATGTGACCGCCACAGCAGCAGGAAGCTGGAGGCTGACACTGTGCGCTACTGAAGAGGAATGAATACTCACCGCTGTCTGCGAAGAACAGTCCCGGTGAGTATTCCGGCAGCTGCCCTTTGACTTGTGAGCAGCGCATGATGTCCCTGCCATGCGCTGCTTACAAGCATTAAGCAGCTGCTTGTACCAGAGCAGAATGCTGCGACTGCGAGGGAGCGGAGGAAGGTAAGTGTATTGGTTTGTTTTTTTAATCTTTTCTGAGGGGGCCATGCATACCAGGAGCAAGATGAGGCCAATCATACCAGAATAAGGATAGAACCAATCATACCAGCAACTGGATGGGGCTAATCATACCAGAATAAGGATGGGACCAATCATACCAGCAACGGGATGGGGCCAATCGTACCAGGATGCCAGAGGCATTGCCCTCCACGCCCATGGGCATGGAATGCAGTGCATATTCATTTCTCTTTAGCCGAGGGCACAGGAGTTAACTGGAGCCGACGGTTCCTGCCTCTGTGACCCGCTGCTTCGCCGAAACCTCTTCCCCGCCTCCCCACCACAGCCAGATCCGGTACATCCGGACTGTAAGATGCACCCCCATTTTCCTGCACATTTTGAAAAAAGTGCGCCTTATAGTCCGAAAAATACGGTAAGTACAATAGAGTGTCAACAGATAGATATCCTAAGTGGAATATGCTATTATATATTATTTATAGCTAACAATAATGAATAAATTGATGTATTATATATTACATTACAATAGTGTATAGGTTTAATGAGTTCTTCAGATATAATGTAATAAACATCTGCTTCATCTGATGCTTTGATCTATTGATGTAATATTGTGTACCAATGTTTGAACTGTTTGACATGTTTTGTACTCAAACATTAAATGAAATACATTCATATTTCCTAATTTCAACAGTCATGAAAATCTATTATGAAGTTTCCTATTGCAACAGAACTTCATCATTTGAAATACTTTGTACACAACAGCATAACGTTTTAATACTTTTGAGCTCGTACCTGCAGATAATCATCACATGTTAAAATGTAGAAGTATACATGTGTAACACCATTTACTGGAGAGCAGTATATTATTTAATTTGTAATCCATTTTGTTTATTTAGATATCAACTATATTAGAGCATTTCCAACACTGACATCTGAAAAGAATACTATAGATTATCTGGTAACAATGGCACATGTCAAAGAGGTGGGAACTCTTAGGCCCCTTTCACATTTCAGTCGGGCGACGTCAGTCAAAATCCGTCAAAGCGTTAAAAAAACGGATCCGCCTTTTTTTTGGCGGATCCGTTTTTTGCCATTGATTTGCATTAATGACAGATTTTGATGGATGTGCGTTCGTTCGATCTGTCAAATGACGGATCCGTCATTATTTTGGCGTCCGTCGGTTTTTGAAAACGTTCACTGCAACGTTTTTGTGTGCGTCGAAAAGGCGGACCATGATGGATCCGCCGCATCCGCCGATTTCCATAATGGACGCCTATGGGTTGCGGATCCATCTTGAGCCGTTTTTGGTGGAATCTGCCAGCAGAACTGTTCTTCTTTGCAAAAAGTGCCAAAACCCATTCTGAAGTCTCTCTCTCTTTCCTCCATTCCAGACATGCGTACAATGCATTTTCCGGGTTGAAAAGTTCAAAACAGATCCGCTTTAAAATCGGATCCGTTGCATCCGTTGTTGCACTTTTGATGCGGATCCGCTATTTTCACCCTTTGGCGGATTTTAACTAACGCCGAACGACTGAAGTGTGAAAGAGGCCTTAGGCAAATGAATAGTCAGCTTTTGAAGTTGACCTGTTGAAAAATGGGAAAGTGTAAGGATGTAAGCAATCTTGGCAAAGATCTGAATATGATGGGTATTCTATGTTGTGTGTACTTACATGAATGGTCATAGGGACAGTAACCAGAGCCTATAACAAAATCATGGTCTCCCATGGTTTCGTGATGAACATTGGGGCAAAGTCGAGCCCATCTGGTCTGATCTCATTGAGAACTACTTTAACAAAAGTGGCTGAAAAAATAAATGCTGACTATGATAGAAAGATGTCAAAACAAATCATCCATCACATTGTTCTGTGGATGGGCCGAGTACCTGAGCTTAGTCCTGTCCATCACCAAAAGTGCTAACAATGAGCATGTGAGCATCAGAACTAAACCATAGAAAAATAAAAGAATGATCGCTGTTCTGATGAAACATGTTTTCTTCTACTTCATGAAAGTTTAAGTGTAGTTTTTCTTCAACACAGAATTACCAGGTATCTTTATTTCTTAAATTTTAAAGCGAAACTGACAGCTGCCCTAGCACTTTAATTCTCCACCATGTATGTACCTTTCACCCCCTTACTTTGCATTCTAACAAGTCCCTTTAGATAGCTTAACGATTACTGAAGTATTACAAAATCAACCTTGAAACTGCGCTTGCGCTATTCAAATTAGTAGCTGACTAGTCCCTGTAATCTTGTAGTGTGAGGAATATGATTTGTAAGAGCGTCCTCACTGCCAGCTCTTTGCTTGTATCTCAGTTGTTGCACGGCTCTTTCCCTAACATGTTAATGAACCCGGGTGTACATCTTCAGATTCTTCAGAGCTTTTCACATGCCTAAAAGGCAGCGCTGACTCCAGGCTTACACAGCCATGAAGGAGCTACACATTTACCACCTAAAAACATCAATGTAACTATAGTTCTCATTCATGGTTTGTGTATTTTCGTAGGTGACTTATGGGGTCTGTAAGACTGGCATCACGTTTTCGATTTGTAAATGTTGAGCTCTTTTGCCTTTTGTCCAAGTCAGACATCACTGCTGTCTCCCTGTGTATGTGCAGTGCGCTGATTAAGTTGGTGACGTACACTCATCTTTATTGCTCATTCTCAGTGAGATTCATATTAAATTAATTCAGCAAATGCAAACCAAAAATGGGATGCCGATATGGTTGAAAATGTGATGCTGGGCGCGGGCATCATGGGTCAAATATACTTGTGATACCTGCCTGGCATCACGGGCCAAATTTAATCACCCTGTGGGCCAGCGTTTGACATATATGCTCTCTCTCTGTATATACTGTATATAGATGCATATATGTAAAGGTTTAAAGCAAACCTGTCAGCGAGATTGTTCTCTGTAGACTGCATACACTGTTAGCTCGGCGCTGTTATACTGAATAAAAGGATACATTGGCTGATGAAATCCATCTTGTAGTTGTTGTTTAATGTTTATTTGTAGTCTTCAGTTTATGAGATTCTCATGCTTCAAAGCGGCTGTTGGGGGCTTTATGTGCTGCTCTGCTTACATATTCATCTGTATTGTCTAATGCTTCGGTGACCTGCCCCTATTTTACATACTACATATACTATGATAGAGAAAAGAAAAAAAATTGGCTGCGGTAAAATGGTTGCGGCGCTTGCACAATAACATCTATCGGAATGCGCTAGATGCTACTGCGCATGAGCCGACACCATTTTGCTGGATGTAATTTTTTTATGTAAATCAACCAAGGTATCATTTTAATCAGTATAACAGAACCAACCTGACACTGTCTGTAGTTTACTGAGCAAAATCCTGCTGACAGGTTCACTTTAAGTATATAATTTAAGACAAAAACAAGTACTGAGTGACAGACTAGTACCTAGAGACCCAGAATGTGATGGCTTACACTCCACAAGGAAAGTGTGAAGGAGACAGTAGGTGAGAAGCTTTTCATATGGCAGTGTAGTGGCAGGGTTATTTTAAACTGTGTTTTTTTGCTACTCATATAATTCTTTAGAGACGAACGTGACAGACGGAGGAACTTGATGCAGACACAGACATTCTGCTGCAAGTTCTAAAATGACAGTTTTAAGGGAACCTGTCACTGGGTTTTACTTATATAAACTATATCCACCATCAGTCATCTTTACTGGCACTCCTGCAACCAGTTCATAAGTGCCCTGCTCCCCCACATATGTACGTTGTAAGAAAATGATTTTATAATTTTCCTGCGCCATAGTGCGGTTGTAGTAATAGTAGTAGTAGTGCAGTTGTCTGATTTGTCTCCTGCCTTGATTCACGTGGCTTATGTCTCTTACATCATCCACAGTCTCTTGTAAGAAAATTATTTTATAATTTTCCTGCGCCATAGTGCGGTTGTAGTAGTAGTAGTAGTGCAGTTGTCTGATTTGTCTCCTGCCTTGATTCACGTGGCTTATGTCTCTTACATCATCCACAGTCTCTTGAACTCTTGCGCCTGCACGGTAGAGAACAAGAGCTGCACAGGTGCAACTTCTCTGTGGACGATATACAGTAGGGGATGTCAATCAAGGCACGAGAGCCAATGATTCTGGGGATAGAGGACGCATGGAGCCCAATCCAGCAACACCGATTGGACCTTACCAATTTCCATACAGTGCAATAGGATTATAGAAGATATTTTCTTACTTATGTCGAGAAGCTGGACACATACGGACAGGTTGTCGGACTGCTAGTAAAGATAACTTAAAGGTGGAATATTTAGTTTATATAGCGAAAAACTGGTGATACTTTCCCTATAATTTGCAATTGAATATTTCCGAAGTAGAAGAGAGTCTGATCAACTTGAGTTACTTCAGGAATAAACAAGAGGATAGCAAAGAAGTAGGTCTTAAGACGACCGGGGATTACATGTTGGGAGGTAGCATGTTGGGAGGTATCAGGAAATTAGGTAAGACTTTTGAGCTTCTAAAGTCCTACAGATATTGCAGAGATCAATGGAGACTGTGTATTTATTTTTGAATGCTCAGAGTTTTAGTTGGACTAGGTTGGCAGAATTGTCGCACATTCTTTACATGGTCTCCCAACTATTTCATAGGTTTTTTAAGTAGAAGTAATTGGTGAAAAAAGCCCCAGAGCCTGTCCCTCATACATCAGGGCCCAATTATGACTGTAACTCCTGCAGATATTATAGTTACACATCTGGTGAAGACTAAATTGAGCCCCTCTGCAAGAACAGTATATGGACCCTTTGCAGTCCAATAGCTCATCATCATGCACAATTCCTCCTGCTTTGCAGATGAAAGTGGGCTCCTTTATCTCTTGGGCCCCTGCCCCAATAGTATGTCCACCTCTCATCTGGTGCACACGGTTGGCAGACAGAGTACTCCTGACAAACTTTCCAATAAGGTCTTGAAAGCTCTAATTACAGTGCTGAACATATTAATACTGATATTTTTTATGAAGTTATTGCAATCTGAGCAAGTCAGTTTTTGTAAATGTGATTGCAATACACCAGCAAGCTGGTTATGACAAGCCGGCATGTTTTAGTAAAAAACGTCTCTGCTTGAATGAAAAGACTGCTGAGATAGTTGCTTACTTGCAGAACCTTTCAGTGAATGCCTGGAAGCGAGATCTGAGATACTGCCACTTTTCGAGTTCTTCATTAGAATCAATGACTGTTTATTTGAAATTTTAATGAAATATTTACTTTATAGAGCTATAAGGATTAACTGTGATAATTGAGTGTAGCTGATCTGGGGCTTTCAGACGAACGGGGCCCCATGTTTGAATACACAGCTCAGCAAGAACAAACGAGCAAGTGAGTGTATATCTGCCTGTCACTTTCTCTCTACATGTTGCTTTTTCTTGTAAAGATAAGTGGGCCTAATGCTGAACAAATAGTGGATATCACAAGCCACTGAGAATTATTCTCCTCTTGCTTTCCCATGGCTGTGTGATAGACGCTCAGTCAAAGAGCCCCCTCCTTTCTGCAGAGCAACAATTTTGTCACTAAGAGCAAATCCAATTGAAAAGTCCCTTAGACTGCGAGGGAAACTCCAGTTGTCAGAATCGGCAAACAGAATGAAAAGGACTCACTGGAGTAAATTGGCATCTGGTGCAGCCATGGATGCTTGTTATAGGCCCTTGCATTGTGTGGAGAGACATTCAGCCATTTGCAGTGATAATAGAAGAAATTAATGCAAATGAGTGAATGAAATGAAATGTATTTTAATGCAGATTTCAGGCACTCTTACTCACTGCATGATAACAAGTCTCCATAGGAGAAGATGTATATTGTGAAAACTCATTTTCCCTATTCCTCCTTTCTTTTGCCTCATAACAGCCCTTTGTTAATAAAGTAAACTTCTTCCAAAACTGTTGACGCTGCTCATTTACTTGAATTTTCAATTTTTATTTTTTTGCTTCTATTCAATTCTGGAAAGATCTGCAAAATGTTAATTGTTAACTGATAAAAGAAGAAAATCACAGTTACTGTGTTCAGGGCTTCAGTCGTCTGCTATTCACTGTGACATGTACCCTAATAATACACTAAAAGCTCACCGGGTGGACACTTGACAGTTGTCATTCAAAGTGTCATGATTTCATTTTCATTATTGAAAAGATAGTGAATTGTGTACAAAACATTGTTAACAAAGGTCAGAAATTGTTAATTCGATTGTTATATTGATAAAGATGATGACTATTATTATTCAGACAATTATTATTAAGATTATTTGAACTTTAATATGATAATTTGCTACTAAAATGTAATTTTTTAAAGCATCTGCAATTGGATTGCCTTAAAAGTTCTTAACTGTTTTTAACAATAAGAGAGGCATACAAGACAAAATAAACATTGTCCGTAAATGTTCACCTTGGTTTTGGGTGAAAAGCCAAGGTAAAGGAAATACACATTAATACACATTTGTCTCAGGTGCTTTCATGTAGTACTGGTCAAAAGTTTGGATGCACCTGTTTATACTTTTTTTAAAATTTTTATTGGAAAACTGAAAGTTGAAATCCTAGAGAATAATTAATGTTAATGCCTCCATCTGGCACATAAATGCAGGAAATATAAAAAAAAAAACGTGCCAGGACAAAGTATAAAGTTTCAGATTAGCATTAAGAATTTTTACAAACTTAATTAGAATATAAGTACTAAAAACAGTGAAAAGTCCATAATTCCAGCAATACAGACAAAGGCTAAGATTGGTAGGAGAGCCACCATAGGAACCCCAGGGCAATAACTATCGAACACAGGTGTGGAGACACGGGGGGCCTGTTGGTACTCTGGCCCGAGACCGCATGGACCAAGACTCATCCCACTGAACGCCCGCTCTCCTTTTCTAATGGGCATAATACTACTCAGATAATACAGGGTGAGGGTAAAACAGCGTTGCAACACTTTTTTTGAACCACAAAACAGACAATAACATGTAGAACAGTCCCAGAAAAATCCCAAGATGGTGCAAAATTACAGAGTCTCACCCTTCCGCTGTCTCGGAATAGAGTAGCTGCAACTTCAGAGCTTCCAGGGTCGTCTCCCCCCCACCAGTGGCACCCTGCTTTTGCCTGGCACCCACAAAGAGGAGGTAGCAACAAGCTTAGGAAACTGACAGTCCATTGAGTTATGTTGCCAGGTGACCGGCGGGTCACAACCTTGGTTCTCCCAACGTCTCCAGGGACAGGTAGATCTCTGTCCTGGCTTCCCCAAACATATCCTTGGGCTCAGGTGACTGGTGGGTCCAAATCCTGGCTTCCCAAAATGTGTCCATGGGGCCAGTGATGGTCAATGGAGCAGATCTATAATCTTCCAGCTGGAGCCGTGGTCCCCTAAGCTGACATCCTGTAAAGTCAAATGTGTCCCTCTTGATGGAGTCATGTCGTCCTGGCAGCTGTTCTGTCAAGTCACTCTGTCAAGTGAATCTTTTTTGCAGAAAGATAGCAATCCCTCTTTAAACCCACATCTATGGCTCAGGTCATCATCCATTGGTCAGGGGGGAGGTGGGATGAGTTTAACTCTCATTGTTTGAGTATTTCATCAATCTGCATAGTTCAACCTCTGTTTTGCAGGTTAACTAACTAGTTAACCTGGTAATCAACATATTGACATATATCTTTTTAATGACCCTGCATCCCTGTCTGTTTTTCTTGACTAATCAAAGAAAAACACATAAATTCAAAAATCAACATAAAAATAATAGCGTATGTCTTCTGTCCTACTGAAAATAGACATCTGGATAATTAAAGATTAAATGCTGTGTTATCACAACAGGGTATTATGTTAAATATGAAACAGTATATACAGCGGGGAGAATACCGTATATACCCGAGTATAAGCCGAACCAAGTATAAGATGAGGCACCTAATTTTACCACAAAGAACGTATTGACTCGAGTATAAGCCTAGGGTGGGAAATGGATCCATATAATGCTCCATAAAGTTGATGATGGTCCCCATAAGATACTACATGCAAAATATGCCCATATAATGCTCCATAAAGTTGATGATGGGCCCCATAAGATGCTCCATATAAAATATGCCCCATGTAATGCTCCATAAAGTTCAAGATGGGCCCCATAAGATGCTCCATACAAAATATGCCCCATATAATGCTCCATAAAGTTCATGATTGGCCCCATAAGATGCCCATAAAATTCTAAATGCAGTTTATCCTGATCTCCATATACTGTATATTGCTGCTGCTGAAAAAAAAATTAAATACCTCTTGTCGCTGACCGCTGCTCCTCAGCATCGCCGTCTCTCTGCAATGTGACTGTTCAGGCAGAGGGCACACACTAATCACGTCATTGCGCCCTCTGACCTGAACGTCACAGTCAGAAGACGTAGAAGACACACCGCAGCGGTGGAACGGGGAGAGGTGAACATCGCGAGTACTGGGGGCCTAAGCAAGCTGCAGCACAGGCACCTGGCCCCCATAGTACGCCGGTGTCCCTGCCTGATCAGGACCCCAGCACTTGCCCAGGTGCTAATTCTGACCGTTGGCCCTGTCAGCAGTCACCGGAACACTCGCAGAGGCTGCAGGCGCGTGCAGATGAGCGGGAGAGACCAGGAAACACCCAAACTGCAGTGGAGAACAAGTGGGACCGTGACTCGTGTATAAGCCGAGGGAAGTGTTTTTCAGCAAAAAAAATGTGCTGACAAACTCCGCTTATACTCGAGTATATACGTTAAGTATTTGATACACCTCCAATTTTGCAAGTTTTTCCACCATCAGAGAATGGAGAGTGTTATGATTTGGTAGCTGAGGAGAGCAGGCAAAAACAGAAATACACCAGAGAGGTTGGAATCTACTGGATTGCAGTACCCTGACTAACCACCACAACTAAAAGCAGCCGTGGAGCGTACCTACGTTGGTCCTAGACGCCTCGTCACAGCCTGAGAGGTTAACTACACCTAAAGATAGAAAAAAGAAAGCTATCTGCCCCGGAGCAGATCCCCAAAGAACATAGGAAGCCCCCAAACATGTAATGGCGGTTAGACAAGAGGAAATACAGACACAGACAGAAAATAGTATGAGCAAACGTTGGGGCCCAATCTTCCTAGAAAAAAAAGGATAGGAAGGACACTTACTGCAATCCAAAAAAAACTAAAAAAATACCAACTCTACTAATTGCAAAAACACCTGAGATCACACGACCTCTACCACCTAAATTAGTTCTCTGGTGTAACAAAACTAAGCCGCAGCCACTGAAAAAACTGGAAAAGGCAAATGAACAAATAACAGTGGCTCAGATAAACTGAGAGGAGCACAAGCCCCCGGAGGGGACCTGGCTACCTCCACAGAAGTGCAGGAAAAAATGCAAAAAGCAAGCACAAAAATAAAAGCAGAAAATATCTTATTTGTTAGCAGAAGATGCAGGCAAGACTCAGCAAGCTTCCAAGTGAACCAGGAACCAAAGTTGAGACAAGAACAATTGATCACCGGCAACCCTGATGGGAGGGAACCTCCCTTATATAAGACCAGTCTGTAACTCCTGATAGCCAATCTTCACAATCTTCATTGAATGATTCAGTACTGTTTGTAACCACCAGAGGGAGCTTCTGCTCAGAATTCATTTCTAACACATTCACAACAGTACCCCCCCTTGAGGAGGGGTCACCGAACCCTCACTTGGGCAACCAGGTCGGTCAGGATGAGCTCTGTGATACGCACGGATCAGTCTCCTAGCATGGATGTCTGAAGCAAACACCCAAGAATTGTCCTCCTGACCATAACCTCTCCACTTAACCAAATACTGGAGTTTCCGTCTAGAAAAACGAGAATCCAATATTTTCTCAACCACATACTCCAGATTGCCCTCAACCAAAACAGGGTCAGGAGGCGCAGCCATAGGAACCACTGGCTCGACAAACCTCTTCAATAAGGACTTGTGGAACACGTTATGGATCTTAAATGTCCCTGGAAGAAGTAAACGAAAGGAAACAGGATTAAGAATCTCCATGATCTTATAAGGTCCAATGAACCTAGGCTTAAACTTAGGAGATGCAACTCTCATAGGGATATTTCTTGAGGACAACCAGACCAAGTCCCCCACTTCAAACCAAGGACCATCAGTCCTATGCCGGTTGGCAAACCGCTGGGCCTTCTCCTGAGAGAGGGACAACCTCTCCACTACCTGGTCCCAAATCTGCTGCATACGCTCCACAACAGAGTCAACACCTGGACAGACAGAAGCCTCCGTCTGTCCAGAAGAAAATCGAGGGTGAAACCCAAAATTGCAGAAAAATGGAGACATCAAAGTGGCAGAGCTAGCCCTATTATTAAGAGCAAACTCAGCCAAAGGCAAAAAAGAGACCCAGTCATCTTGATCAGCAGACACAAAGCATCTCAGATAAGTCTCCAATGTCTGATTTGTTCTCTCAGTTTGTCCATTGGTCTGAGGATGAAAAGCCGAGGAGAAAGACAATTGAACACTAAGTTTAGAACAAAAAGTCCTCCAAAATCTGGAAACAAACTGGACTCCTCTGTCAGACACAATGTTCTCAGGAATGCCGTGTAACCAAACAACGTGCTGAAGGAGCAAAGGCACCAATTCGGAGGAGGAAGGCAACTTAGGTAATGGCACAAGATGTATCATTTTGGAAAACCTATCACAAATCACCCAGATAACGGTCATTCTCTGAGAAACAGGAAGGTCGGAAATGAAATCCATAGAGATATGGGTCCATGGTCTCTTGGGCACAGGCAATGGCATCAACAAACCACTAGAGCGAGAGCAAGGCTTGGAGCGAGAGCAAGTCCCGCAGGACTGCACAAATTCCCTGACGTCATGAGACAAAGTAGGCCACCAAAAGGACCGACTAACCAAGTCTCTGGTACCAAAAATTCCGGGAACTCCTCGAGAGGGCATCCGCCTTAACATTCTTAGTGCCAGGAAGAAAGGAAACCACAAAATTAAAACGTGTGAAAAACAAGGCCCACCTGGCCTGTCTAGGATTAAGTCGCTTGGCTGATTCCAGATAAACCAGATACTTATGGTCCGTGAGGACCACCACCTGATGTTTGGCTCCCTCCAGCCAATGTCTCCACTCTTCAAAAGCCCACTTCATGGCCAATAACTCCCGATTACCCACGTCATAATTACGTTCAGTTGGAGAAAATTTTCGAGAGAAAAAGGCACAAGGGTTACTTTTAGAGGTCTCTGGATCTCTTTGGGACAAAACGGCACCTGCCCCAATTTCAGAGGCATCAACCTCCACCTGAAATGGCAGAGAAACATCAGGCTGCCGTAGAACAGGAGCAGAAGTGAATCTCTGCTTAAGTTCCTGAAACGCAGAGACTGCCTCAGGAGGCCAATTCACCACATCAGAACCCTTTTTGGTCAAATCAGTCAATGGTTTAACAATAACAGAGAAATTACCAATAAATTTACGATAAAAATTGGCAAAACCCAAGAATCTCTGAAGAGCCTTTAATGAAGTAGGTTGGACCCAATCACAGATGACCTGAACCTTGACCGGGTCCATTTCAATAACAGATGGGGACAAAATGAATCCCAGAAATGAGATCCTCTGTACGCCAAAAAGACACTTTGATCCCTTCACATACAGAGCATTCTCTCTCAAAATCTGGAACACAGTCCGAACATGTTTCACATGAGAGTCCCAGTCATTGGAAAAAATCAAGATATCATCCAAATAAACAATCAGAAATGTATCCACAAAACCCTGAAAAATTCATGAAGACTGGAGACGGAAGGAGCATTAGTGAGCCCAAAGGGCATCACTAGGTACTCAAAATGCCCCTCTGGGGTATTAAATGCCGTCTTCCATTCATCCCCGTGCTTAATGCGAATAAGGTTATACGCCCCCCTGAGGTCAAGCTTGGTAAACCAAGTAGCACTTTTCACCCTGGAAAACAGGTCAGAAATCAAGGGTAGCGGATATTGATATTTCACAGTGATATTGTTCAAGAGACGATAATCAATACACGGCCTTAAGGAACCATCCTTTTTGGCCACAAAGAAAAAACCGGCACCCAAGGGTGAAGAGGATGGTCTGATATGACCCTTCTCCAAAGACTCCTTGATATAAGACCGCATAGCGTCATGTTCAGGTACAGACAAGTTAAAAAGGCGACCCTTAGGGAATTTACTACCAGGCACTAATTCAATAGCGCAGTCATAGCTCCTATGGGGGGGGCAAGGATGCAGATTTACTTTCGCTAACATCAGAAAAATCAGTCAAAAAGTCAGGAACATCCTGAGCCTCGGAGAGGCAGAAAAAACAGGAGTGTTGGCATTAACACATTGGCAGCCCCAACTGGTTACAGACACAGATTTCCAATCCAGAACAGGATTATGAGACTGTAACCAAGGGAAACCTAGTACAATAATATCATGCAGATTATACAGCACCAAAAATTTGCAACTCTCCTGATGATCAGGTTCAACCCTCATTATCATCTGAGTAGAGAACTGGGGTTTATTCTCAGCCAAAGGGGTAGAATCAATCCCCAGTAGGGGAATAGACTTCCGTAGGGGTATCAAGGGAAACCCACAACGTTTAGCAAAATCAAAATCCATCAGGTTAATAGCTGCTCCCGAATCAACAAAAGCCTGAGCAGAAAATGTGGACAGGGAGCAAATCAGGGTAACAGTCAACAGAAATTTAGTCTGAACACTACCCAAGACAACTGAGCGTGCAAAACGTCTTCCCTGCTTAGGGCAGACTGAAATAGCATGAGAGGCGTCACCACAGTAGAAACATAACCCATTGCATTTTCGAAACTCATGACGCTGTGCCCCAGAAGCCACTCTATCACACTGCATGGTTTCAGAAGCTGGATCACAAGGCAACACTATTCCACGCATACCTCTACGCTCACGCAAACGTCTGTCAATTTGAATCGCTAATGACATAGAATCATTGAGACCAGAGGGAGCAGGGAAACCCACCATAACATCTTTTACATTCTCTGACAGACCCTTCCGAAAAGGGCTCCAAAGCATCATCATTCCATTTGGTCAGGACTGCCCACTTTCGGAATTTTTGACAGTATAACTCAGCGTCCTCAAGCCCCTGATTTAATGCCAACTAGGTTTTTTCAGCTTGATCAGTGACATTAGGTTCATCGTACAATTACCCCAGAGCCAGAAAAAATGCATCAACATTACTCAAAACAGGGTCCCCAGGTGTCAGGAAAAAAGCCCAATCCTGAGGATTGCCGCGCAGCAGAGAGATGACAATTTGAACCTGCTGTGCTGCGTTCCCTGAGGACTTAGTTTTTAAGGCAAAAAACAACTTACAGTTATTTTTGAAATTCAGAAATTTAGCTCGATCCCCTAAAAGCAAATCTGGCATGGGGATCTAGGTTCCACAACCGGCAACCCTGCAAGATAGGTAGCAATACTCCGAACTTCAGTGGCAAGCTGATCCACACGGCCAGACAGCTGTGCAAACTCCATTGAGAGAAAAAAAAATCCTCAGCACCCAGAGAAAAAGAGGAAAAAAAAATGCAACAAACAGAAAAAAAAATAAAAATCTCTGACAACTCTGACTTTTTTTTTTTTTTTTTCACACTATTTTTCCCTTCTGTGAGTACCATATAATTTTCAGTTTGGCCGGTGATACTGTTATGATTTGGTAGCTGAGGAGAGCAGGCAAAAACGGCAATACACCAGAGAGGTCGGAATCTACTGGATTGCAGTACCCTGACTAGCCACCACAACTAAAGGCAGCCATGGAGCGTACCTACGTTGGTCCTAGACGCCTCGTCACAGCCTGAAAGGTTAACTACACCTAAAGATAGAAAGAGGAAAGCTATCTGCCCCGGAGCAGATCCCCAAAGAACAGAGGAAGCCCCCAAACATGTAATGGCGGTTAGACAAGAGGAAATACAGACACAGACAGAAAATAGTATGAGCAAACGTTGGGGCCCAATCTTCCTAGAAAGAAAAGGATAGGAAGGACACTTACTGCAATCCAAAAAACCCTAAAAATATACCAACTCTACTAATTGCAAAAACACCTGAGATCACACGACCTCTACCACCTAAATTAGTTCTCTGGTGTAACAAAACTAAGCCGCAGCCACTGAAAAAACTGGAAAAGGCAAATGAACAAATAACAGTGGCTCAGATAAACTGAGAGGAGCACAAGCCCCCGGAGGGGACCTGGCTGACCTCCACAAGAGTGCAGGAAACAATGCAAAAAGCAAGCACAAAAATAAAAGCAGAAAATATCTTATCTGTTAGCAGAAGATGCAGGCAAGACTCAGCAAGCTTCCAAGTGAACCAGGAACCAAAGTTGAGACAAGAACAATTGATCACCGGCAACCCTGATGGGAGGGAACCTCCCTTATATAAGACCAGTCTGTAACTCCTGATTGCCAATCTTCACAATCTTCATTGAATGGTTCAGTACTGTTTGTAACCACCAAGGGAGCTTCTGCTCAGAATTCATTTCTAACACATTCACAACAGGAGAGGTCTGCAATCTTTATCGTAGATATGCTTCAACTGTGAGAAACAGAATCTAAAAATAAAAAACAGAAAATCACATTGTATAATTTTTAATTAAATATAAATTTATTTCTTGAAATAAGTTTTTGATCACCTGCCAACCAACAAGAATTCTGGCTCTCTCAGACTTGTTAGTTTTTTTTTAAGAAACCCTCCTACTCTGCACTCATTACCTGTATTAATTACACCTGTTTGAACTCATTACCTGTATAAAAGACAGCACACATCAATCAATCACACTCCTAGCTCTCCACAATGGCCAAAGACCAAAGAGCTGTCTAAGGACACCATGGACAAATTTGTAGACATGCACAAGGCTGGGATTGGCTCCAGGCTAGCATTTTTGTGAAAAGGCAACCACTGTTGGCATAATTATTAGAAAATGGAAGGAACACAAGTTGACGGTCAATCTTCCTCTGTCTAGGGCTCTGTGCAAGATCTTGCCTCATGGGGTAAGGATGATATTGAGAAAGGTCTGGAATCAGCCCAGAACTACACAGGACCTGGTCAATGACCTGAAGAGAGCTGGCACCACACATTATACCGTCATGGATTAAAATTACAAGGTCCCTCTGCTCTCGCCAGCACATATCCAGGCCCGTTTAAAATTCACCAATGACGTCATGTAGTCAGATGAGACC
The DNA here is from genome assembly GCA_033576555.1 of Oophaga sylvatica. Classification (NCBI taxonomy): domain Eukaryota; kingdom Metazoa; phylum Chordata; class Amphibia; order Anura; family Dendrobatidae; genus Oophaga; species Oophaga sylvatica. Next base: position 178,796,251 of record JARQOD010000002.1, read on the forward strand.
AAAATAGGACCGTGAAGCACGGTGAGGGAAACATCATACTTTGGGGGTGCTTTTCTGCAAAGTGGACAGAACGACTGCATATTGAAGGGAGAATGGATGAGGTCATGTATCGCAAGATTTTGGCCGACAACCTTCCCTCAGTAAGAGATTTGAAGATGGATCATGGCTAGGTCTTCCAGCATGACAATGAAATTAAACACAATACCAGGGCAACTATGTAGTTTGCTTCGTAAGAAACATTTCAAGGTCCTGAAGTGGCCTAGCCAGTTTCCAGACCTGAACCCAGAAGAAAATCTTTGAATCGAGCTGAAACTCAATGTTGTCCAGCAACAGCCCTGAAACATGAAATATCTGGAGAAGATCCGTGGGCCAAAATCCCTGCAGTGTGTGCAAACTTGGTCAAGAGCTACAGGAAATGTCTGACATCTGTAATTGCAAAGAAAGGTTTCTGTACCAAGTATTAAGTTTTGTTTTTCTATTGTATCAGATACTAATTTAATGCAATAAAATGCAAAATAATTATGTAAAAATCATTCAGTGTGATTTTCAAGATTTTTTTAAAGATTCTGTCTCTTACAATTGAAGTGTAATTATGGTAAAAATTACACACCACTCCATTCTTTTTAGGTGGAAAAATTGCAAAATCGGCAGTGTATTAAATACTTATTTTCCCCACTGTATATCTATATATCTATATATATATATATATAATAATAAATATAGATAAATCATCGATGCATATACAGATGTCTATACAAAGATCACAGTTAGTAATCAGTCCTCAAAGATTAATCATCACCAGTGATCAAAGTAAATACTCAGTGGTAAAAGAGAATCACCCATCAAACACCCAAATACTTATCTATTCTATTATTTCTAAACACTGTTTTTCGGTGATTACTTTGTATCTTCGTTCATACTGCACCCACATAAATGAAGCACCATTTGAAAGGTAAACTTGCCCCCTTCAGCAAGAAAATAGCCAAATAAACCACACATGCACGATTTGATCACAAAATACAGTTTAAACATTAATTTTCATGAATCTACAGTAAGGAAAAATGACCTGCACCACAGTACCCCAAAGCACACTACCACAAAGCTGCTTACAGACATCACAAACAAATCCAAACATTTGCCTTGGGGTCTTTCCAGCTTGCTCAAGTGCTTGGCCAGAATATTTCAGTCACATTGGAGGATTGCACATTTCACTGCAGGTTAGTCACATATGCAAGCACATTTGTATACATGCACTGCTTTTTCAGTGATTACTTCGACTTACACACAAATGGTGAGTCACATATGCAAACACATTTGTAAACATGCACTGCTTTTTCACTGATTACTTTGCCCCACACACACAAGTGATACACCATTTGAAAGGTAAACTTGCTCCCTTCAGCAAGAAAAAAGCCAAACAAACCACACATTCACGATTTTGTCACTAAATACTGTTTAAACATTTATTTTCAGAAACCTACAGAAAGACACAATGACCTGCAGGTGGCACCTCAACCGGAAGACATTTTTTGGCCTCTACTTATCATACCAATTTATTATATTACCAAGTTACATATATAAATACCTGTCTGTGTTCATCATCTCATGCAATACATGTACATTTGACCAGCTTACTTTTTCTGAACTTGACTGCTCCCTCAACGACCAATGTGCGAAAATTTCGCACGGGCCAAGCTAGTTTCTATTAGAATGCACGGTTTATAGATTCAGCCTGCAGGCAGCAAAACCATGAAGGAACAAATATGGAAATAAGAGGTAAAGAAATAAGTGTGAACCAAATAAGAATATGGATTGAACCTTAGAATTCTCAGCGTACCCCCTTTACCTCTTATGGCAGTTTTGCACAATCATAGCATTTTATTAAGCAATTATGTATTAACCTTGAATGGCTTCCAATGAACAGGTATGCCCTGTCAAAAGTTTATTTGTGGAATCGCTGGCCATCAGAAGTGTTTGTGTCCATCATGTGACTTTTGCAAAGGCAATGTTAGTACACACTTCGATACAGTGCTGAGCCCAGTTTAAAAAATGCCAGAAAATGGCAAGAACCATTCAACTAAGTAAGAAAAACAAAAGTTCTTCATTACTTAAAGACATGAAGGTCAGTCAGTTCAGAAAATTGCTAAAGCTTTAATGACGTTTTCAAATGCAGTCATGAAAACCATCAATCGCCAAAGTGAAACTGGCTCTCATGACAACAGCCCCAAGAAAAGTAGACTATTAATTACCTCTGCTGCAGAGGATAAGTTCATCATTGTTATAAGCCTCAGAAAACACAAATTGACAGCATCTTATATAACAGCGAACATAAATGATACACAAACATCAAGTAGCAGAAACATCTTAACATCAACTGTCCACATGAGGTTACGGGAATCAGGCCTTTATAGCCACATTTCTGCAAAGAGTCCACTACTAAGGACAAGAAGATATTTGTTTATGTCAAGTAATATAAGGACTGGACATTAAATCAGTGGAAATCTGTGATGTCTGGTAAGTGGTAAGTCAAATTTAAAATTTTTAGTATCAACCTCCATGTTTTTGTGAGACAAAGAAAGGATGAGCCAATGATTACATATGTGGTGACCACCGGGAAGCAATTTGTCGAACATATATGATTTACCCTAAGGTCTTCAATAAAGCACATCACAGTTTTTCAATTCACAAATACTAATGCTGCCTTTTTTTGCAGGGCAGCAGTAATTGCACAAATGGTCAGTTCCATGTTTATGCATGCCTTTGTGTTACAGAATCATAGTGGGCTCCCTTTTCACTTTTGATTTTTCTTCATCACGTTCTAAGAGGACCTATAACATTTTGTATTCTAGGCAAAAAAAGTTAATATCAAGAAAACAAATATTCTACAATTTATTTATTTTTCCCCGCCATTCACTATGTAGGATAAATCTTAGATTTTAAGGCTAAGTGCACACGATCAGGAATAGTTGCAGAATTTTCCTGAGCAAAACCTGAATTTTTCAGCGGTAAAAACGCGCGTTTTTTTTTTCGCGGTTTTTGCGCAGTTTTGACGCGGTTTTATAGCGTTTTTTATGCGGTTTTTAAATGCGTTTTTTTAGCGTTTTGGAGAACACATAAAGTTGGGAAAAAAAAAAAAAAGAAAATGAGGTCATTTCCTACTCCAACCCCTCCTGTTCTCCATTTTTTTTTCTTGTTGGAATCAAGATGCCACAACTGCAGCCACAGCGGCGTCTCAGCCGAGCAAACATGAACATTTTGCTGCTGACATCACTTATTTTGCTGCACTACCACATCGAGCAGGTAATATTAAAAATAATTTTTTTTCGTATACTTTATTTCGCCTTTTTTTCTGTGTTTCTTTTGCACATAAAGGTATAATAAAACCGTGTGCAATCATTTGTGCTGCAAATGTTTGTTTCATCAGCGTGCGCATTTTCAAGCGGTTTCGCTGTTTTTTTTTTTTTTTTTGGCCCACATGTGTTTTCTACGTGTAAAATTTCTATCATTTCTGTCTCTATCATATTTGTCTCTATCATCTGTGGCTCTATAATCTGTCTCTATCATTTATGTGTCTATTATATCTGTCTCTATCATCATAGGAATGCATTGAACCGCTTTTTTTACGCATGTGGCTATGCCCACCATGCGCCAAGTGAGGTTCATGTGTGGATGGTACCCAGGGTCTGGAGGAGAGGAGACTCTGACCTGGGTGCCATATCCCTGGGAAAACAATAATGCCAAAAAAATTTTGTGATATTGTCACCTAGCGGCGGACCCCGCAGCCTTCCTGCTCGTCAGCGATGGTAACGGCAACTCCTGTTCCCAGTGAAAAATTTGGTCACACTTGTCAAACACTATGTTTGACTTGTGTGACCAACCTGTCAATGATTTTTCCAAGCGATGCTACAGATCGCATGGAAAACTGAAGCATTCTGCACGCAAATGATGCTTTGAACTTTTGTTTGGTGGGAATACGAATACCAATCTAATGCGTATTTTACGCTGCAAGCCCCAATGTGTGCACATTTTTTTTTTTTATTAATTTGTAATAAACACTATATTCTCCCATAGGAGCGCTCTCAGAGGAAGAGGAGGATGAGGCGAAGAAGAATGTGGGTGCACCCCATTGTTCAGGAGCGGACAGAAAAGGGTCACTTCTGGCTTCTTTATCAAGATTTAAGGAGGTAAGATAAATTCGGGCATAAAGGTATATGGTCATCCGTGTGCACATAATTATTTTTTCCATTGATGTTTTCTTGGTTGTTATGTAGAATTGTAATACATGTCCATTTTTTTTTTTTTTTTACAGTTATCCCAAAAAATTTGTCCAGTTTTGCAGGCTCACAATAGAAGCATTTGATCGACTACTCCCCTTCTGTCTCAAGATTTAACATATACGGACACAGTCATGCGAAGAGCCATCTCTGCTGAGGAAAGGCTGCTCATCACCTTGCGGTGAGTGTCCTTTGTTTTTATTTGCCAAAAAAACATTTTGCACACATACTGCCATCAATAGTTCCCCCATAATACTTGCAGCAACAGTGCACCCATAATACTGCCAGCGTGCCCCCTAAATATAATGCCACAGTGGCCCATAATACTGACAGACACAGTGAAAAAAACAAATGGATTTCTTTAATTGTATTCATTGAAAACACCATACATGTTTCCATATAAGTGTATAATGTTCAATTGAAAGTTAGCCTTTTGTTTTTTGTTATTTTCTAATAATATTTTTTTTTCTCTTTTCAGGTTTTTAGCCACAGGAGAGAGCTACACATCACTGCATCTCCAATTTAGGGTTGGTAAATCCACCATCTCTGAAATTGTGAGGTGCACATGTACCGTCATCTGGCAGAAGTTGCAGGCCATCGTGATGCCTACACCAACCGAGGAGACTTGGCTGCAGGTCGCAGCAGGCTTTCAAACTGTGGCCAATTTCCCCAACTGCATAGGTGCTGTCGACGGCAAACATGTGAGAGTGCTGAAGCCACCACATTCAGGATCACGCTTCTTTAATTATAAGAAGTATTTTTCTGTGGTCCTGATGGCGGTGGCTGATGCACGTTACAAATTTGTTGCCATCGACGTTGGTGCTTATGGCAGTACTGGGGATTCTCGGGTGTTGCAATCATCACAGATTGGACTGCAACTTCTTCAAGATGGCCGAACGCTCCCAGCCCCAAGACCTTTGCCAGGTTCCACACATCCAGTGCCTTTGTGATGGTATCGATGAGGCTTTTCCCTTAAAGAGCAACCTGATGCGCCCATACCCAAAAAGGGCACTGGATGACCGGCGGAGGATTTTTAATTATCGGCTGACCCGTGCACGAAGATATGTGGAATGCACCTTCGGGATCATGTGTAGTCAGTGGAGGATATTTCACACTGCCATACAGTTAGATACGGAGACAGTTGACACTGTAATAAAGGCATGCTGCGTACTCCACAACTACGCTCGTGATTACACCACGGACGTAGATGTGGAGTCCGAGATGTCAGAATTAATTGGAGTTGACTACTTGGGTCAAGGAAGGCAGTCCAACTCGGGTAAGCGTGTGCGAGAAATCTTCACTGACTACTTCATGAGTCCTGAAGGTGCCGTGCACTGGCAATACTCCAGTGCCGGTGTTGAGCAGCCTGAACAGCAGAGAAGATCTGATGCCTAACCGAAAGCAAGACCCGTTTTACTGGACCAGATATTTACAATAAAGAGAGACTTGGTGGCGTCATCGAGATGCTACAGTTGTATGGTCTGCTGAATTCCCCCGGGCATTGCCCCTTCCCTCCCTCAACCGCTTTACTCCTGTCCATGTTTTATTTTATCTCTGGAGTACCGTGAGTCCAAGGGAAGTAGCTGCGTCCACCGTTAACGGTATCACTGAGAATCACAAGCATGTGACCCTGACATGCCATAGCCGGCAGTAACCCACCTATGATCAGACCACCATAACATAAACATCCAATGAAGGGGAGGTTATAAAGTAAAAAAATTTGAATAAATAATTACTTTTATGTCAAATACTGTCTCCATTATTTTTTTAATGTTTCTCTGTTGTGTATCTTATGCACTATATAGTAAGCACGGACACAGTTGTGAAAACAAAACTTTTATTATAATAAACATTATAAACATATATCAAACATTATAAACATATTCGGACAAACATTGTCCAATAAAACACAAGTAAAGTGCATGTTTTAACAAACTGTCAACAGGACAGGGAGGGGGGTTGTTTGGGGAGGGCCAGCCTGGTGGAACTGTTTATAAATTTTGGTACTCAGGATCGTACCCAAACCGGGAAAAAATTCCTGGGACACCATGGTAGTACAGGTGGAAGCAGCATGCTGGCCAGTATTTTCAGGTGCTGCTGTGCGGGCATAATATAGCCTTCACCTGTGTTGGGCCTATAGGATGGGGTCGCCTGCCCAAAACGCTGCGATGCAGGTGCTGGTGCTGGTGAAGGGCCACTTGGTCCATGGAAAACTTGAAGAATCGCCGTCATTATAGCTGATGACGGGGGTATATTGTATGGGACGTCAATAGACATTAGCAACAAATTAAATGCTGACATTATAATGTGCTGCCTCTCCGTGTCATGGATCTTAGACGGTCGGCTAGAAAAGAGCCGTATTTGTCAAGATCATCCTGGTTTGAAGAATTGTCAATCATACCGAGGGTTCGACTAGTGAGTGCTTGAATCACACTAGTCCGAAGTCTCGGGCTGTGTTGCCTTCTTGGGTGCCGCCCTTCTCAATGGCACGGGACGGGCAGAAACAGGCCCCATACCAGTGGGCCTTCGCACAGCACCAGCACTGCTTGACGCAGCGCCAGAGGCAGGAACAGCATCACTACTCATGGATGCTACCTCCACCGCCGAGAATGATGTCCCAGGGTCACAGACCAAAGCTGAGACCGCGGAGGAAGGCCGGTCACCCTGAGGATCTGGGGAGTTGCATAAAGGAAGTTCCTCCACCTCTTCTTCCAGACCCTGCTCCTGGCTGTGGCCTTCTTCTACTGTTGGCGTTTCTGGCCTGATATTGCCGCCACTTCTGTGGAAGGAATAAAAAAGGCGTGTTATTCAAAGACAATGTGAAATGTGGAATTAAACACAAAAGTATGTATCATTTACCTCCGTAAAGTCCTACTAGTTAATATAAACTGGAGCTGGTCTGAAAAAGGCACCCTCCTAGCTGCGAGCTCCCACTCACTGTCCTCTGTGACTTTATGAATCGGTCCGTCACAGATCGCCACCTTTTTTTTACATCTTCCACTGAAATATGAAACAAAAAAAATTATGTATTTTCAAAATGAACAGTTAAAAAAAGGACACAACTTATTACTAAATACTTACAAATCATTTTTTGGGCATCTTTTGATAGCTTTGGCCACACTGGATATAGTTCAGTGACAATTGATGTCCAGGCATCCCTTTTGGAAAGTGAGCCTTTGTACTCCTCACAGGCGCGGTCCCAAATAACTGGATATTTTTCAATCTACAATGTAAATATTTAAATTTCAGAAACATTATCACAAGCATTGAGGAATAATTATCCAAAAAATAAAAAAAAAAATATATATATTATATAACACACACATACACACATGCAAAACAGTTCATCCATGTAGACGTGTGCGCACTAAAACACACAACCCTCCCTACATGCCTCTTTCAAATTCATGCTGATATTGTATACACATTCTGTTTAAAGTAATAAACATATGCAAACATGACGGGCGGACACAACACAGAAAGAAAAGATTTATATGGCAGTTGATCCTTTTTTTTTTTTTTAACAATTTCATAATTTCACATGAAATGCCCTATGAACCCATATGATGCTCCTGTGTATAATGGGCGACATATATGATTCTCCAGTGTATGATGAGCCCCATATATTGCTAAAAAAAAAATGAACTACCTCTCCTCGCTGGGCACTGCTCTACTCTGGACTCCTCAGCGTCGACATCTTCCAGCTCTCTGCACTGTGACTGTTCAGGCAGAGGGCTCAGAGACGTGACGTCATTGCGCCCTATGACCTGAATGTCACTGTCAGGAAACGCGTAAGACGTCACAGCGGTGGAGCAGGGAGAGGTAAGTATTGCAAGTGCTGGGGCCCTGAGCAAGCAGGGGGGGCCCACTCGTGGTCAACGGCACTGGCACAGGGCCCCTCATAGCACGCCAGTGTGTGTGATGTCAAGTGGGCCCCCCCACCTGCTCATGGCCCCTGCACTTGCCCGGTGCTGATCCTTAGCATAAACCTAACCATTAACGGTTAAATATTTTGACTGTATTGTTTATTTGTGTCAATAAATCAAGAAAAAATTTGCGTGGGCTCCCGCGCAATTTTCTCCGCTAGAGTGGGAAAGCCAGTGAGTGAAGGCAGATAATAATAGCCTACAGAGGGTCCATGGCTTTTTTGGCCCCCCAAGGCTAAAAACTATCTGCCAGCACCCACCCCAGAAAAGGCGCATCTTATAGATGTGCCCTTTCTGGCACTTAGCCTCTCTCTTCCCACTCCCGAGTAGCGGTGGGATATGGGGTAATAAGGGGTTAATGTAACCTTGCTATCGAAAGGTTACATTAAGCCGCTTTAATAATGGAGAGCTGTCAGTAAGACAACTATCCATTATTAATGCTACAATTTTAAAGTGTGAAAAAAAAAAAACATACACATTTTTGAATAAATAAAGACAAAAAGTTTTTGACAACATTTTATTTTTCTGGTAATCCAAAAAAAAAACCATTGAAAATAAAATAATAAAAAAAAACAATATACATACCTATCCGCTGTTCAGTCAGGTCCCACATTGTAATCCATCACAAGGGGTTAACAAGTTTACAACAGGGACCAGTGCTAATGCTACTAGCCCCATTGTAAACTGAGTCCTGTCACCTCCCCTGCTCACTGGAGATGAAATGATCACGTGGGAAACTTTCCCACGCTGTCATATCACCTCCAGTCAGAAGGGGACTCTGCGCAGGCGCAGTGAGTCCCGCTGCAGTCTTCGGCTGATAACGAGTTCACCCGACCTGCATTCGGGTGACCTCGTTATACAATGATCGGTGCCGCTTTACGGCCCCGTTCATTGTATCGGCGGCGGTGGTTTAGAGCAGTCACATGTTGTGTGGCTGCTCTAAACTTTAGATCATCGTGGGACACTCGTTTTTTTATGGGATTCTGCGGAGGGTAGGTATACTTTGTGGTTTGTTATTTTATACTGAACAAGGGAATCGTGGAATTAGGTGTCTAGGTGAGTATATGTTTTTTTTTTTACTTTTATTTTAGGTGGAGATCGGCGGGGACAGGTAAGTATAATTTATTTCCACAGGTAACCACTGGCCACCAATGAAAATAAATATTGGGAATAAAAAATTGTAAAAAAAAAATAAAAATAAAGGGGCAAACACTGACCACCACTGAAAATAAGTGATGGGGGGATAATAAAATTGTAAAAAAATATAAACCACTGGTCACCAATGAAAAAAAGTGTTGGGGGATAATAAAAATGTTTAAAAAAAAAAACACTGGTCACCAATGATAATTTTGGGCAATTTTACAAAAATTAATTAAGTTGGGGGTATGACATAAACAAAAATAAAGGGCCATGGGTATTAAAAAAAAAAGGAGCAACTTTATGGGGGGAAGGGGGCAGGGTCACAGATTTTTTTAAAAAGAATGTTTTTTTTTGGACACATTTGTTTCACAGCAGGAACAGTTCGATGGGAACTACAGCTCCCATCGAGCTGAGCCTGCTGCAGCCACTGAGGGGGAGCAGACATAGGCCGATGAGAGTAGTAGTCTCATCGGCCTATGTCTGACGACTCACATACAGCCCATATACAACGCATATACACCACACACATAGACACACACACGGACACAGACACGGACACACACACAGACACACACATAGATACTTACCACACTAATCATCTGCGCGACATCCAGGTCCATCCTGTCATACCACTCCATGTTGGCAGCCATCATCCAGGGAGACGAGATTATTGTCTTCTGGATTATGGGATGCTCATGGGATGGTATGATGGGATGGCCATGATGTCACTTCCCATTTCACCGCAGCTACACCGCAGCTAAAGCGCTTGAAATCCGGAAACATTTTGAATATTTCCGGATTTCATGCGTTCCAATACAAGTGTATGGCGGCGAAATCGCTGTCATTACGCGAAATTAATGAACATGTTGCTATTTTTTCCGCGAAGCATTTTTTTCGCGGAAAAAAACGCAACATGTGTACAAAACATGCAGAATCAATTAAAACGTATAGAATGCTTAATGCTCGCGTTTTTTTCGCGGTTTAACCGTGGAAAATAGCGGAAAAACGTGAAAAAAATGCAATTATTCCTGATCGTGTGCACTTAGCCTAATAGTTTGAATAGTTATGCATGCATTGATAACATAATTGTTATTATTTTTATTTTTACATTTTATTTCCATTAAGAACAGGGGTTGGTATGAACTTTCATATATAAATATATATTTTTTAAATTTTTATTGGATTTTTTTTATTGGATTTCCTAGTAAACATGAGCAATGGATTACTTGATCATTTACACTTCATTGTAATACTGTAATTTTGTAGTATATTGTAAAATACCACAAGCTGAGCTTTATCGGTGCTCAAAAAATGCTGACATAGGAGCCTTCAGCAGGGTCCTCTATCTGCAAATGACTATGCCATCTACAGCCTAAAATTATGTTGTGGAGGGCAAATGGGGTCTGAAAGGACAGCAGCCCCCATTTCCAACCTTTTAAATGCAAGTGGCTCAGTACACCGTAGTTAAACTCAAGTGCATGCTGTATAAGGCTGGTTTCACATTTGCATCTTTGTGCACAGCGTTTGATCCGCATAGATCTGCATGCGTCATGCATAGATATCTTTAACATGGTGTACGCAGGGACATGCGTTTGCATACGCATGCGTCGATTCGCGGTGTCTGGGGAACGCAACATGTTGTATTTTTTGAAGCGTCTAAAATCTGTCAAATATGCACAGTCATGCGCATGCGGATGAGTGCGTCAAAAAACGCATTACTGTCTATTGGAATGCTTTGGTACGCAAGGACAAGCGCATGGATGCGTTCGATGCGCATGCAAACTTTTGACTGCGCATGTCCAGGAACTGATTACAGCACCTGGAAATATCAAACGCATGCGCATAAACATACGCATAAACAAACACGCAGCCTTTTTTTGTGTCATGTGTAAGCTGATTCGGATAAAAAATGCTGCGTTAGCATGCGTTTGCGCATGCAGATGATATGCTGCGCACACAAATGCTAATGTGAACCTAGCCTAACACAGCAGTACACATGTAGTGTGGAGTAGGCTTATCTGCCAAGCTTGCTCAATATGTGCAGGATGCACATACATGTACTGCAGATGTCAAAAATGAAAACCCAGTCAGAATGGGCAGAGTTCACCAAGCGCCAGTCCGGGTGCCATTTTTATTTTTTTTTATTTTTGGACAACTTATTCAGAAATTATGCACAATGTACATTTTTAATAGATACATTATTAACCATAAAATTCATTACGATTTTCAGTGATAAATGTCTACAGTGAACAATATGAAATAAACGGATTGTCAGGATTCACTGTAAAATAATGCTAATCTTAGTAATCTGTACTAGCTTTTTCAATGTCAAAAATGACAGGCACATCAAATACTTTTTATGGACAGGAGAAAATAATAATATGTTTTCATGTACTGTTAGTGACCCTCGGGATGGCGCTAATTCTATACAAAGCAGTAGATAGACTGTACATGGTATCGGCTCCTTTGAAGGTGTTAGGTAATTTTAGTATATTTTGAATAAGGGTATATGTTCCCACTCATCATCACTCCAGCTTTGCTTATACAGTATATATTGTAGGACTGCATATATTTTCCAGAGCAGCTGTTCTGTGACAGCATCTTACTGATTAATTAGGGGATGACAAAACTGTAAATTGTATTAGTTAGAGGTTTTCTTTTATAGATTAGAAGTTAATACTGCATTATGGTTTATATCTTCTATTGCAGCAACAAAATTAACAGGAAATTGAAATGATTGAATAATTCCCGATTTATTTAGAGTGACCCACAGCCAAATTGTGTGCCTCAAAAGACGTAAAAATCTCAAGAAAGTTGTTTCTTATAGAGAAAGACAGGCACAGCTGGTGTGGAGAGAGAAACAATTCTGTCAGAATAGATAAATGTATAGATAGATATTGGCTAGATAATAGATGGATGGATGGATAGATAGATATATAGATAGATAGATATTAGATAGATAGAATGAGATAGATAGATAGATAGATAGATAGATAGATAGATAGATAGATAGATAGATAGATAGATAGATAGATATTGGCTAGATAATAGATGATAGATAGATAGATAGATAATAGATAGATAGATAGATAGATAGATGATAGATAGATAGATATAGATAGATAAATGAGATAGATAGATATTGATAGATAGATGGATAGATATATAAATAGATAGATAGATAGATAGATAGATAGATAGATATTGGCTAGATAATAGATGGATAGATAGATAGATAGATAGATAGATAGATAGATAGATAGATAGATAGATAGATAGATAGATAGATATTAGATAGATAGAATGAGATAGATAGATAGATTTTGGCTAGATAATAGATGGATAGATAGATAAATAGATAGATAGATATTAGATAGATAGAATGAGATAGATAGATGATTGATAGATAGATGGGCGGTCCTATCAGTGACTGACAGCTTTGTCTCTATGCATTGTTATACAAAGAAAGCTGTCAGTCACTGATAGGATCGCCCACTGAACCGAAAATCACATATTATACTGAATCTTTTCTCACAAAGTTTTATTTCAATCTACTCAGTTACCCCCATAACATGGTGCCTGCAGATTTGACTGTATTTTCCAGGTGACATATTCCCTTTAAATATGAGTTACTCCTGTAATCTACTGTTTCATTCTTAGCTGCTCTGCATACATCATTCATGGTCTGTGTGTGAATGAGGCCTATAGTTATTCATACACTACAGCTGTACAAGTTTGTCAGGCTGGCCATAATTCCTCCCCATAAATGCATTCTCAGCTCAGTCTAACTTGTTCAAGGACTAAAGGAACGGGCATGGTAAATTCAACATGCCCAGCCCGTCTCTAAGTAAATATCTGCTGTTAAGAGGAATGGGGGCCACCATCATAAACATAAGGCCTCCTTCACACGTCTGTATAAAACCGGTACCGGTAAAAACAGTACCGTTGTCATCAGTGTTTTCCTTCAGTGTGTCATCAGTGAGCCATCAGTGTGTCCATTTTTACCATCACTGTGTCATCCATGTTTTTACATTATGGATAAAAAAAAGAATGAAATTACAAAGATTCTCCCCAGTCTTTGCAATGTTAAACATGTACAGCACACGTATGATACACGGATGCTATCCGTGTGCTGTACATGTTTACACAGACCCATAGACTTGTATTAGACCTTGTCATCCGTGCTCCTGGAAAAAAACAGACTTGTCTCCGTGTGGTTTACACAGACACACAGTCCTTGTAAATGCACGAACATGTGCACAGCACCACGGGTTATAAAGGGTACGTGTGGCATCCTTGAAAAACATGGATGCCACATGTACTGGAAACACGGCTATGTGAAGGCCTTCAGCAATTAATCATCTAACTTGTTTGGTCACCTTAGGGTGGCATCGATCTAACTGATGTTATTCATTATTTGTACTCTGCTTAAAACTATAACCTTTTAAAATCAATGTACAGTATTGTAATGAGCAAGCTATGACATTTTATTTTCTTTTATTAAAAAAATATATTTATCCAACTACAATAAAAGTTGCCAGACTGAGGAGATTATTAGGTGTACAGTGACCTGAGACTGTTAAACTGGCAGGCAAGAAAATAAAGCAGCCAGGAACTAAAAAGGTAACAGATTCAGCATTGTCCAGAAGTTCCAGACCAGTGATTAATGTGTAAGATAATGGACTTGGGAAATAAGTAAACACTCTCGTGCCCCCTGCTTTGTGCTTCAATGACTTGATGACAAGGGCAGATCAAGGTGAGAATTTGAGCAGAGCTGCAGAAAGAGACAGCACTATCAACAACACAATGAGTGGGAAACTATAGGGCTGCACTCCAGGAAAATATTAACTTTTTCAGTTTACGCATCTGATGGGTAAAGCTGCCTTTGTTTTGCTAAGATTCCCTTTTTTCTTTCTTTGTCCGATATCAAATGGCAAACATGGAACAAATCAATATTAAAAGTTGTAGCTAGTTGACTTCAAGTTATGGAGGAAGAAAATAATAATAATAATCTTTATTTTTATATAGCACTAACATATTCCGCAGCGCTTTACAGTTTGCAAACATAATCGTCGCTGTCCCCGATGGGGCTCACAATCTAGATTCCATATCAGTATGTTTTTGCAATGTGGGAGGAAACCGGAGAACCCGGAGGAAACCCACACAAACTCCTTGCAGATGTTGTCCTTGGTGGGATTTGAACCCAGGACTCCAGCGCTGCAAGTTTGCAGTGCTATCCACTAAGCCACTGTGCTACCAAGAAAATGTGAATTATCACATCATTCACACCAGATCTAATGGTTTTGATGAGCTAGAGGCTCAACCACAAAAGTATAACGCCACGTGACTCTAAATTGCTGCCCTGGCACCAAGATCGTGGTTTTCTACAGAAACCAAACCCTTTCCAACAAAATGTTGCACTAGTTGAAAAAACTCCTTTTTGTCTGATAACACTGTTATAGGTATTGTGGCCGGAAGTGCTCATTTGTGGAGCTGGCTATCTTCTGGTAGTGGTCAAGGCTTGGTACTACACATCCACCTCCTATTCAAATCAATCGGAGGCAGATATGCAGTACATGCAGCGACCACTATCAGAAGATGGCCAGCTCCACAAGAAAGTTCTTCAGGCGGGTGAACACTGCCGCCGACACCAGCTGATCGGCGGGGGTTCTGGGTGTCAGACCCCAACAGCTCAGACAGTGATGACCTATCCTAAGGATGCTAAGGTCATCAATCAAATAGTAGTGGACAACCTCTTTAAATACAATAAAAACATATTGCTTTAAAATGATAATGGTAATATTTGCAATACTAAAAAAGGATTAAAAGGGAGCTCATGCACATCCACCTCTTCATTTCTGAAAGTACTCACCAGGGCTCCTATCTCAAGTTAAATGTTGGCCGGAGCAGTTTCATCAGTATGCCCAGATGGGGCAACTCCTTTAAGCGCGATAATAAGTGTCATAGAAATCAGCTCAACTGACTGGTATATAAAAGCTTATGTTCACACTGGAGTTCACCATTTTCAAAATAGTATAGAATCCTGAACTGTGCTGTAATGAAAAAAAAAGATTGACAAAACTCTAACAGCTCTACCATAGCTCATTGGGGTAAAACAAAAATTGTTTGTGGTGGACCTATCAAACAAGGTATAATAAATCTGGATAGTTCACAATAGAACCATCACAACTCATCATAGACCCTGTAATAACAGAGCCTGCATTATATGTGAATATAGTCCACCAATTGTATAAAAACAGGGATCCAGCACTGCCTTCATTCAGATTGTGTGCTTTGAAACAGCAATGATAAAACTAACTAGATTCGGCAGCTCAGACGAAGAGTGACTTACACGCGAAACGGCTGTCGGCCACATTCTCTGTTTAGAACCACAAATAAAGCTTATTTTAGTGGTGAATGCTCCATTTGCTCCATACATTCTATTTATATGTGAATATAGCCTTATCTTTTCTATTTTTCTATATGTTCAGGATCTGAGCACAGTGCATTTCTCTGTACTTTTGGCTGCCTGTTTTTCTTCTCCGTATTTGCTAGGAAGGCTTTAACTAAGCCATCCCAAAGTGCTTCTAGAGCCAATAATGAAGCCACCATACAGTGCACACGTAATACTCGACTTCATTTAATGTTTGCAATTCTCTAATGAAAAACTGACAATTCCACTGCACAAATGATAAACTACACCTTTAACAGAATCTAATGATCCTTGGGCATTCACCATAAATTGGTCCTATTATCAATGACAGCTATGGGCCTTGAACGATTCTCAGGTGGCTGTCTTTGTATTACAGGCCTCGGTCGTCGTTTTCAGGATCACAGATAGGACGTTCAGAAATGTAATCATTTATTTGAAATTATCGGCTGTTCATTATATATTTCGAGAGGGTGAATCCCCGTATTGTACTGCAATATCTGGGGGTCGTATTAGTGTTTGCAAATTGGAGGGGGTGAAAAAAAATGGAAAATATATAATCAAGACATTTGTGTTTTGCTTGAAAGACATAAGGGTCTATCTAGATTTGCATATGAACATATGCCCTCCTCTGGCGGTCTCAGACCTAATTAAGAACGTTGCATGCAGTCTAATAATGCGGCATTCTATTACATTTAGAAAACATGCTCATGTGTGCTGCTGACACAACACAAGGACACGGAAATACACAGAGCAAAGGAAAGGAAAATGTCTGAAGAGGGGACACATCAGGCAGGAGGACTGACAGCACTATTGTTTACACCGACTTTGATTGTTTCTTTTGTTCCAGGTCCGCATGCTGCTTGTCATTTTCACATCTTGGTCTTAGCTGGAGGATATTTTTAGCAGACGTCGTTGTATTGTAATAGGACAAACTGCAATGAAAACAGATAATGGAAACTCTCTTTAGAGGTATGATAAGCAGTGCTTAGAGATAAATGTCCAAGCAGGTGTCACTGCATTTGGACAAGTAATTACTGGGGTGGTAGCTGCCGTTGACATTTTCAGCCCCCCAAATTGCAGGCCACAAGTGTTATACCTCTCAATTTACAGCAACATTTCAGACGCTCTTTTATATACCATACATGCTTCATACTGATTAGACTAAAAAGGTGTCACAGATCGGAAAGAATCCATTCCTTAAGCCACCGTTAAGAAGTTTTCCATAAACCGCAACATGATAACTATTTTATCCTGCGTAGGGGTCAAAATTAATTGCAGATGTTATTTCGATTCTAGGATAATCACTTCATGCAGATAACTCTTTGGTTATTGTACATATAGTAGCCAACATTGCCTTGAGTAGTAAAAGTAGAAATAAGAAATAAATATGCTAGTTTATTCATTTAGAATTCTTGGCAGAAGCCGATTATTGCTGACACAATAAATGAGAAGAAACTGGATTAAATCAAATGAAAAAATGAAATAAAAGACTGATTTTGGAATTATTATCACCCTGGAGTAATGAGCGCCATATATAAATTATATAGATTCTGTGGTTGATTGGATTCAGTCTGTGTATTACTTGAATTTAATTAGCCATAGAACCTGTGTAATTTGCATGTGTCAGTAATTAAGGGGATGAGCTGGCAATGGCAATCCTGATGTCTCTTTATTCAGTCTCACTATATAACTGTATGTAAATAGTTTCTTCATGATGGAAAAATGTGAAAAGTCCTCCAATAGTGTTTTCTGCGAAGAAAGTAAGAAAGTAATGGGGGTAGAAAATTTCGGACTGATCCTGGTAATTTTTGCCAGGATCTAAAGTAGAACTCCATGCACATGACCTTATTATGGATACTTTTATGCCTTTAATTTTATACAGTTATACATAGAGTTTGCTGAAAATAATGGTGATGTAGGTAAAAGATATGTCTGATCCCGGTGATCCCGACAGCACCTAACATAGGGACCTTTATACTTGGACTTATTACGGACATATGTTGTGCTTTAAGCCAATTCTGTTTGACAGTGTATCATGTTATATAAAGGTATTGAAGGTTTTTCCACCAGATTCATATGGAAATCATATGAAAGAACTATATGTGATATAATGTGTTATGTGTTTAATATATATAAGTTTATGTGCTGCTATACAGTATAAGGTGCTGGATGTGTAAGGGTATGTGTACGCATTGAGTAAAATTTCTGCACCATTTCTGCATTCTCTTGGCAGGAAATACAGAGTTGAAAAATGCAGTGTTTTTGGTGCATTTTTGCCCTAGTTTTTGATTGATTTGAATGAAGCCAATGGTGAAAAACTCAAGAGCAAGAACCCCCACAGAGAATTGACATACTCTGCACCAAATCCGCAAGTCAAACATACCCATCGTGTTCATGACATGTCAGGTTTCTCATTCACTTTGCTGGCATCAGGTTTTATCACAAATCCACGTAGAAGAAACTCGATAAAAATGTACCAAATCTGCAACGTGTGCACATAGCCTAATGCATTTTAAGTCAGCCTGGTACAGCCATCTTGAACTATATGGTTTACTAGAATGATGGTCTGTCTCATGCTGCTTACTGTTACTGTGGACACATGAGTATTCTACCTTTGCTTCATACCTTTCAAATAAGAGACTTCATTCTGGGGATTGGAAGATACGTTAGATAAATGTAATTTTAACTACAGTTAAAGGGGATATATGGGACTTTGTAAAAAACAAAAAATGTGCCTAAGCACTAACAGGCAGGTAATTGCTATCTTCCTTCCTGTGGTGCTTGGCGCCGTACATCGCCAGCACACAAAAGGTCATGGAAAGCTCCTGCCAGGTATTCAGCTACCGCTGAAGACTTCACGTCAATAGAGCAGTGGCTTCTTTTCCGCCCTGCTGTCGACGGGATGTGGTTTCCAACTTTATTCTGATTGACAGCTCTCCAGTTAGGCAGTGGGAATTCGGCTGCCAATCAGACTGACATCGAAGTCCCGCCCCATCAACAGAGCAGAGCGGAAAAGAAGCTCCTTTTTTGTCGACGTCACATCAGCACAGGTAACTGAATCGCCGGCAGGAGCGCCGATACAACTACTTGACTGTTAGTTCTTCCAGAGATTTTTTGTTTTGCACAAAATTACAGTTATCCCCTTTAAAGGTGAGCATTTTAATTTACTTTTCTCTTGGCCAGTTTGCATTCATGGTTTACCGCAGCTGTTCTTCTCTTTCTTCTTCTGGCATCCTCAAACCAGCATCTTCAAAGTCTCTTGACCTTATTGAGCCTCCTTTAACGTCAAGACATGTTTTGCATCATAAGGTAAAGAGGTTGTTGGGCCTAGTAAGTGTTAGCAGAGATTAGTAAGCACCAGAGGGGCCCAAAAAAATGGATGGGCAGAGGAGCAAAAGTGAAGAGTGTCTGCCATGGAAGAACAGGAATTGAATTGCTCATGTTTGATTTTTTTTTTCAATAAATGTGCCTTTTAAAGTATAACTAATGATTCAGCCTACTACTAAGGGCAGAACTTCTCATGCGTATGCACATCAGTGATTTTTTTTTCACAGCATTCTTGTTCTTGTTTCCTATGCCTGGAAGTCATCTTATAGAGTGTGTGTATGTATATACTGTATATTTTTATATTATATATATATATATATATATATATATATATATATATATATAATATATATATATATAATATATGTATATCTAAAACATTTCATAAATGTATGAAATATCTTGTACCAATTATAAGGTTCTAATTTCTAATTTTATAAGTCATGCCTAGATAGTATTGTACCCATCTTCAATTCAGCATGTCTATTATGTGATCATATTCTGTATCTGGTATGTGCACATTGTGACATAGGCAATACATCAATCATATTGTGCGACCTGATAATCCTGTAAGTCTGTGTGATTGACAGCTATTATTTCTAGGCAATGGACATAGATTAAAAATGCTTTATGTTTATGAAGCTGAAAACTTATGTTCGTCTGCTTAAGGGATCTTGAGTGATCTGCATTTATAATCTCATTGACGTGAATCAATCAGAGCCATCATAATCAAATTATATTATTTTCACTGGTGCACTCTTTCATTTTTATAAAATGCATCTATTAATATAGTATAATATAATTTTCAATAGATGTATGTATGTATGGATAAAAATATACTGTCCATACAGTTGAAACTAGAAATGTACATGCACTATATAAAAAAGACATATGCATGTTTTTCTCAATATCTTTCATGAAATCAGCATAAACCTTTGCCGTTTTAGGTCATTTAGGATTACTATAGTTATTAATGAGAGATAATGTTTTAAGACATTTTTATTACTTACTGCAAAGTCAAAAGTTTACACACATTTCATTGGTATTTGCTACCATTGCCTTAAACTGAATGACTTGGGTCAGACGTTTGGGATATCCTTCCACGAGTTCTCACAATAGTTGATCGGAATTTGGGTCCATTTCTCCTGACAAAACTGGTGTAACTGATGCAGGTTTGTAGGTCGCCTTGCTCGCACCTGCCTTTTCAGCTTTGCCCATAAATTTTCAATAGAATTGAGATCAGGGCTTTGGATGACCCATTTCCGCTCAAGCTTTAACTTCCTGGCTGATGTCTTTAGATATTTCTTTAGTATTGCCATATAATCTTCTTTTACCATGATGCCATCTATTTTGTGAAGTGTACCAGTGCCTCCTGCAGCAAAACAACCCCACAACATGATGCTGCAACCCCCGTGTTTCACAGTTCGGATGGTGTTCTTAGGCTTCCAAGTTTCTCACTTTTTCCTCCAAACGCAACGAAGGTCATTATGCCCATAAAGTTCAATTTTAGTTTCATCAGACCACAGGACATGTCTCCAAAAATTAAGGTCCTGTGTGCATTTGCAAACATTAATCTGGCTTTTTTATGTTTCTTTTGGATTAATGGCTTCTTCCTGGCAGAGTGGCCTTTTAGCCCATATTGCTACAGTACTCGTTTCACTGTGGATATTGACACAATCTTACCAACCTCCACCAGCATCTTCACAAGGTCTTTTGCCTTTGTCCTTGGGTTGATATGCACATGTCAGACCAAAGCACTTTCATCTCTGGGACACAGAACCCGTCTCCTTCCTGAGAGGTATGACGGCTAGACAGTCCCATCTCGTTTGTAATTGTGTATAATTGATTGTACAGATGAACGAAGCATATTCAGGTATCTTGAAATTGTACCCAAGGATGAGCCAGACTTGTGCAAGTCCACAATGTTCTCCCTGATATCTTGGCTTATTTCTTCAGAATTTTCCATGATGCTACACAAAGAAGCATTGTGTTACTGGTATGCATTAAAATACATCCACAGGTGTGTCTCTAATTAATTCAGATGTTTCCAAAACAACAGAAGCTTCCAAACACATGACATCATCATATGGGCAGTCCCAAATTAATTAAAGGTAATCCTAATTGACCTAAAATGGGAAAGGTTTATTCTGATTTCATTTCAATATTGAGGAAAGCATTGATATATGTCTTTCTATATAGTATATGTAATCTTCTGGTTACAACTGTATATATATATTATATATATATATATTACATATATATATATATGTATATATATATATATATATATATATATATATTATATATATACAGTACAGACCAAAAGTTTGGACACACCTGCTCATTCAAAGATTTTTCCGTATTTTCATGTCTATGAAAATTGTAGAATCACACTGAAGGCATCAAAACTATGAATTAGCACATGTGGAATTATACATTACACTCTACAAAAAAGTGTGAAACAACTGAAAATATGTCTTATATTCTAGGTTCTTCAAAGTAGCCACCTTTTGCGTTGATTACTGCTTTGCATGCAGAAAAGGTGAACGGATGGATTCTACATGCCTGGTTCCCACCGTGAAGCATGGAGGAGGTGGTGTTATGGTGTGGGGGTGCTTTGCTGGTGACACTGTTAGGGATTTATTCAAATTGAAGGCATAATGAACCAGCATGGCTACCACAGCATCTTGCAGCAGCATGCTATTCCATCCGGTTTGTGTTTAGTTGGACCATCATTTATTTTTCAACAGGACAATGACCCCAAACACACCTCCAGACTGTGTAAGGGCTATTTGACGAAGAATCAGAGTGTTGGGGTGCTACGCCAGATGACCTGGCCTCCACAGTCACCAGACCTGAACCCAATCGAGATGGTTTGGGGTGAGCTGGACCGCTCACCGCTTCAATTTTGAATAAATCCCCAACAGTGTCACCAGCAAAGCACCCCCACAGCACACCACCTCCTCCATGCTTCACGGTGGGAACTAGGCATGTAGAGTCCAGCCGTTCACCTTTTCTGCATGCAAAGTAGTAATCAAAGCAAAAGGTGGCTACTTTGAAGAACCTAGAATATAAGACATAAATTCAGTTGTTTCACACTTTTTTGTAAAGTGTAATGTATAATTCCACATGTGTTAATTTATAGCTTTGATGCCTTCAGTGTGATTCTACAATTTTCATAGTCATGAAAATACAGAAAAATCTTTGAATGAGGTGTGTCCAAACTTTTGGTCTGTACTGTATATATTATATATATATATATATATATATATATATATATATATATATAGTAGATACAGTGACATGTAAATGTTTGGAAACCCCTGGTCAAAATTGCTGTAACTGTAATTGTGCACAGTTAAGCAAGTTGAAGATGAAATGATCTCTAAAAGGCCTAAAATGACATATTTCATTTGTATTTTAGGCAAACAAAATATTATATATATATATAAATATATTATATATATATTATATATTATATATATATTCTTTTTTACATTTAAAAATTACAAAGTGAAAATGGGCCTATGCAAAAATTTGGGCACCCTGCATGTTTAGTACTTAGTACCACCCTTCTTGAAAGTTTCACAGCTTATAAACACTTTTTGTAGCCAGACAAGAGTGTAGATCATTGTGGCCAAGAGTTCTATTTTAACCCCATCGGTCCACAGGACTTGTTTCCAAAATGAATCAGGCTCATTCAGATGTTCTTTTGCACACTTCTGATGCTAAATTTTATGATGAGGACTCAAGAGAAGTTTTTCTGATGACTCTTCCATGAAGGCCATATTTCTGCCGATGTCTCTGAACAGTAGAACAATATACCACACTTCCAGAGTCTTTTCCCAGCCTATTAATATCAGCTCACAGCTGTCTGTTTAATCTTTACTGATTCTTAAAAAGGGGAACCTAAAAAATAATGTGAGGTCCCCTATTTAACCCTTCCTGACCTGTAACACAGCGTATGTGTCATGAAAGGATCGCGTTCCTGCTGGTCGGGTGACCGGGGTCACTGAAGGTCACCCAACACGCAGGCACAAGACCCTTTGTGCTTCACCAAAGGGGGGTTGGCTTAACCCTACGTGGCTATGATCGCTCTGATTGCTGTTAAAAGTGAAGTGCTCCCTTTATTCCGAGCCCCGACGTGTGCCAAAAAGTGGTTTACCCCCACATATGGGGTATTCAGCGTACTCAGTAAAAATTGCACAACAACTTTGGGGGTCTAATTTCTCCTGTTACCCTTGGAAAAAAAATTGGGGACTAAAAAATTATTTTTGTGGAAAAAATGATTTTTTATTTTCACAGCTCTGCGTTATAAACTTCTGTGAAGAACTTGGAGATTCAAAGTGCTGACCATACATCTAGAGGAGTTCTTGGGGGATCTAGTTTCCAAAATGGGGTCACTTGGGGGTTTCTACTGTTTAGGCACATCATGGCTCTGCAAACGTAACATGACGCCCGCAGACCATTCCATCAAGTCGGCATTTCAAAACGTCACTACTTCCTTCGAGCCCCGACGTGTGCCCATACAGTAGTTTTCTCCCACATATGGGGTACCAGTGTACTCAGGACAAACTGTACAACAGCTTTTGGGGTCCCATTTCCTCCTGTTACCTTGTGAAATAAAAAAAATTGTGGGTTAAAAAATCGTTTTTGAGGAAAAGAATGATTTTTTGTTTTTACAGCTCTGCATTATAAACTTCTGTGAAGCACGTGGGGTTCAAGGTGCTCACCACACATCTGGATAAGTTCCTTAGGGGTCTAGTTTACAAAATAGGGTCACTTGTGGGGGTTTCTACTGTTTAGGCACATCAGGGGCTCTGCAAACGTAACAAGATGCCGCAGACCATTCATCAAGTCGACATTTCAAAGCGTCACTACATCCCTTCCGAGCACTGACGTGTGCCCAAACAGTGGTTACCCCCCATTGTGGGGTACAGCGTACTCAGGACAAACTGGACAACAACAATTGGGGTCCAATTTCTCCTGTAACCATTGTGAAAATAAAAATAGGGGGCTAAAAAAAATCATTTTTGAGAAAAAAAATGATTTTTTATTTTCAGGGCTGTGCGTTATAAACTTCTGTATAGCACCTGGGGTTCAAAGTGCTCACTGTGCATCTAAATAGTTCCTTAGGGGGTCTTGTTTCCAAAATGGGGTCATTTGTGGGAAGCTCCAAGTTTAGGCACACAGGGGCTCTCCAAACACGACATGGTGTCCGCTAACGATTGGAGCTAATTTTCCATTAAAGTCAAATGGCGCTCCTTCCGTTCTGAGCCCTCTGTGCGTCCAAACAGTGGTTCCCCCCACATAAGGGGCACAGCGTACTCAGGAAAAACTGGACAACAACTTTTGGCGTCCAATTTATCCTGTTACCCTTGGGAAAATAAAAAATAGGCTAAAAAATTATTTTTGAGAAACAAAAATGATTTATTTTCACTGCTCTGCGTTTATAAACTTCTGTGAAGCACTTGGGGGTTCAAAGTGCTCTCTACACATCTAGATAAGCTCCTTGGGGGGTCTAGTTTCCAAAATGGGGTCACTTGTGGGGGGTTTCTACTGTTTAGGCACATCAGGGCTCTGCAAGTGCAACATGACGCCCGCAGAACATTCCATCAAGTCTGCATTCCAAAATGGCGCTACTTCCCTTCTGAGCTCTCCCATGCACCAAAACAGTGGTTCCCCCCCACATATGGGGTATTGCTGTATTCAGGACTAATTGCACAACAACTTTTGTTGTCCAGATTCTCCTGTTACCCTTGTGAAAATAAAAAATAGCGGGCTAAAAAATCATTTTTAAGGAAAAAAATGATTTTTTTTTTTTCACTGCTCTGCGTTATAAACTTCTGTGAAGCACTTGGGGGTTCAGAGTGCTCACAACACATCTAGATCAGTTCCATAAGAGGTCTAGTTTCCAAAATGGTGTCACGTGTGTTTTTTTTTCACTGTTTAGGCACACAGGGGCTCTCCAAACGCGTCATGGTGTCTGCTAACGATTGGAGCTAATTTTCCATTCAAAAAGTCAAATGGCGCTCCTTCCCTTCTGAGCCATGCCGTGCGCCCAAACAGTGGTTTTGACCACATATGAGGTATCTGTGTACTCAGGAGAAATTGCCCAACAAATTTTAGGATCCATTTTATCCTGTTGCCCATGTAAAAATGAAAAAATTGATGCTAAAATAAAATTTTTGTTGGAAAAATTAAAATGTCCATTTTTTCCTTCCACGTTGCTTTAGTTCCTGTGAAGCACCTGAAGGGTTAATAATCTTCTTGAATGTAGTTTTGAGTAGCTTGAGGGGTGCAGTTTTTATAATGTTGTCACTTTTGGGTATTTTCTGCCATATAGACCCCTCAAAGTGACTTCAAATGTGAGGTCGTCCCTAAAAAAATGGTTTTGTAAATTTAGCTGTAAAAATGAGAAATCGCTGGTCAACTTTTAACCCTTATAACTTCCTAACAAAAAAATTTTTGCTTCCAAAATTGTGCTGATGTAAAGTAGACATGTGGGAAATGTTTTTTATTAACTATTTTGTGTCACATAATTGCGAAATTTTCAAAATTTTCGCCAAATTTCCATTTTTTTCACAAATAAACGCAAAAATTATCGTCCTAAATTTACCACTAACATGAAGCCCAGTATGTCACGAAAAAACAATCTCAGAATCGCTAGGATCCGTTCCTGAGTTATTACCTCATAAAGGGACACTGGTCAGAATTTCAAAAAATGTCAAGGTCATGAAGGGGTTAATAACCCGCAAAGGCTAAGCAGACAGCTGCGAGCTGATATTAATAGGCTGGGAAGGTCCAGGATATTGGTCCCTTCCCAGCCTATTAAGACCATCCCTCAGCCACCCCAGAAGTGGCACATCCATTAGATGCAACATTTCTGGGAATTAGCCTTGGCTCTTTCCGATTGCCCTGGCACCGGAGTATTGGTTTTGGGGTTGAAGTCAGCTGTGTAATGTCCGCTGACATCAAGCCCAAGGATTAGTAATGGAGAGGTGTCTATCAAGCACCCTCATTACTAACCCCATTGCCAAAAGAAAGAAAGACAGACACAAAAGTCCTTTATTTGTTAAAACCACTGAGCAACAATTTCCCCTTTTACCCATTTATTACCATAAAAAAATAATTCAAAGTCCTCATGGAGCTCCCATGACAATCACCCATCTTCTTCATCCAGTCTATGGAGCCCGTTCAGAGAACCACTGAACTGTGGTAACCTTACTGACGTCACCACTCATAGTGTGAGAACTTACTGCAGCGTGTGAGAACTGCAGATAAATAGATGATAGATTTATTTATAAACACATAATATACATACCTGCACCTGGACATTAGATACATTATAGATTGGATGTCACATATTTCTTACAGTCATTGTAGACTAATATTTGTATTGATAATATTTAATAAAACATTGAGGTTGAGCAATTTCCTAATAGACCCATATAGATGGAAGGATTTCAGTATTCTTCTTCAGTGTCGTTATTGGGTTATTGCAAAGCTATTAGAAAAAGTGCACTAGGCCAAATTTAGGTTGTAGGACCATTAGTACTGATTGATGGGACTGAAGCATTTTCTAGAAATGTATTCAAGTGAACAAGACCATTCTCAATGAACATCAGCGCCTAATTGACAGCCTGGCCTCCATATCATTTAGTTGCTATCTCAGTGATTTAAACTCTTACATTTGCCACTTTAATAAGTTAAAGAGAAACTTATCTATACAACAGTCAGTTTCCTCATCTCCTTCTAAGCTTCTATTTCTTCAATATGTCATAAATGAAGCTGCGTTCTCGTGCACATATAATTAGATATTTGCAATACAGCAATGTTCAGATGTGCAGTGACTGCCTGTGAATGTTAAGATACTATGACTTATTACTTTGGTTCAGCATGGGTGAGGTAAGGAAAAATGTACTTCATCTGTAATACACTGTGTAGACTAATATCAGTTATTTTCTCCCTATATTGCAGTCAGATATTGATCTAGTAAAATCGTACCATATTGAAGCTGTCTGTTGTGGTATTCATCATTGTGTCACATTTCCATGGCCACTGAGTTATTAGAAAGTAGCATTGAGGGAGTACCGTCATTATGCAGAAGATAGGTTTAGCGCTGTCAGGAGTTGGATTTGTAATGCTCAGATTTTATATGTTTAATTTTATACATACACACATGGTCAGAATTGTTGGTACCCCTTGTTTAATGACAGAAAAATCCACAATGGTGACAGAAATAACTTGAATCTAACAAAAGTAATAAATCAAAAGTCTATGAAAATGAACAAATGAAAGTCAGACATTGCTTTTCATCCATGCTTCCACAGAATTAAAAAAAAAATAAAACTCATGAAATAGGCCCAGACAAAAATGATGATACCCCTGAAAATAATGTGACAAAAGGGACGTGTTAAATCAAGGTGTGTCCACTAATTATCATCACAGGTGTCTACAATCTTGGAATCAGTGAGTGGGCCTGTATAGAGGGCTACAGATACTCACTGTGCTGTTTGGTGACATGGTGTGTATCACACTCAACATGGACCAGAGGAAGCAAAGGAAAGAGTTGTCTCAGGAGATTAGAAAGATAATTATAGACAAACATGTTAAAGGTAAAAGTTATAAGACCATCTCCAAGCAGCTTGATGTTCCTGTGAATACAGTTGCACATATTATTCAGAGATTTAAGCTCCATGGGACTGTAGCCATCTCCCTGGAACGTTATCGCAGGAGGAAAATTGATGACAAATCAAAAAGACAGATAATACGAATGGTAACAAAAGAGCCCAGAAACACTTCTAATCAGATTAAAGGTGAACTTCAAGCTCAAGGAACATCAGTGTCAGATCGCACCATCCGTCATTGTATGAGCCAAAGTGGACTTCATGGGAGACAACCAAGGAGGATGCCATTGTTGAAAAAAAATTCATAAAGAAGCCATACTGGAATGTGCCAAACTACATGTTGACAAGCCACAAAGATTATGGGAGAATGTCCTATGGACAAATGAGACACAAATGGAACTTTTTAGCAAGGCACATCAGCTCTATGTTCACAGATGGAAAAATGAAACATATCAAGAAAAGAACACTGTCCTTACTGTGAAACATGGAGGAGGCTCTGTTATGTTCTGGGGCTGCTTTGCTGCATCTGGCACAGGGTGTCTAGAATCTGTGCAAGGTACAATGAAATCTCAAGACTATCAATGGATTTTAGAGAGAAATATGCTGCCCAGTGTCAGAAAGCTTGGTCTCAGTCGTAGGTCATGGGTCTTGCAACAGGATAACGACCCAAAACACACAGCTAAAAACACCCAAGAATGGCTAAGAGGAAAACATTGAACTATTCTGAAGTGACCTTCTATGAGCCCTGACCTAAATCCTATTGAGCATCTTTGGAAAGAGCTGAAACATGCCGTCTGGAAAAGGCAACCTTCAAACCCGAGACAACTGGAGCAGTTTGCTCTTGAGGAGTAGGCCAAAATACTGAGAGGTGCAGAAGTCTCATTGACAGTTAGGCCGGGGTCACACTTGCGATGAATACAGACAAGTGCTATGCAATAAAACATTGTATAGCACTCGGACCAGTATTAATCTATGGGGCAGCTCCCATCACCGTTTTTTTTCTTGGCCGTATTCTACATGCGAGTGAAATCGCAGCATGCTGCCATTGTCACCGACATTCGGCTATGGGTGCGAGTGACACAGCGCACATCACTCGGATATCATCTGAGTGCTGTGCGATATACGCCGATGCCTGCAATGGAGGAGATAGAGAAATTAGTCTCTCTGCCTCCTCCGCAGCTGTGCTCCGATCCTCTCTGTTCGAGAGGCTCGGAGCACAGTAGCATGACACTCGACTCCTGCATGCAGCAGAGCAGGAGCAGAGGGTCATTAGCATATTGCATTCAATGCTCTCGCATCGGATGCCATATGCAGGTGTGACCCTGGCCTTACAGGAATTGTTTGATTGCAGTGATTACCTCAAAAGGTTGTGCAGCAAAATATTAAGTTAAGGGTACCATCATTTCTGTCCAGGCCTATTTCATGAGTATTATTTTTTTTTAAAATTCTGTGGAAGCATGGTTGAAAAAGAATGTCTGACTTTTATTTGAAAAATATTTAGACTTGAGAGTCCTCAGTGGTTGATACCTTTTAATGGCTAACTGAAAAGATGGTAACAAATTGCAAGCTTTCGAGACTACTCAGGTCTCTTCATCAGGCATAGACTAATACAACATCTGAAGAATCACATATTTATACACAAAATAGCACAGAAAAAATGCAATAGGTAGGACAAGTGACATGAAGCAGAACTGTCATTATGGCAGAGGGATTAACATAAATATGACTAGTTCATAGATAAGGAGTGAAGGTTTTATTACCCTCTGATTGGGGTCTGGTATTGTGTTGTGATGACCCTAAAAGGTCAGGGAGGCAGATTCCTTAATTGTTGTAGAACGACATAAAACTCTGGGATATATTCATCCCAGCACTAAGAGTGTCAAAGGTCATCATAAGTTTATATTCCCAGACTTTTCTATCCTTCTCAGATTTGAAGTTAGATTTTAATACAAGTAATTCCATATCTGTCATGCTATGACCGGGCATACAAAAGTGTTTGGCAAGACCTGTACATCTATAATGACCACGGACAGGATAAAGATCCCCAACTCCCATCAGGACTACAAGATACCAGGTACTTTCAGCTGCATCACATCTAATGTGGTGTACCTAATTATATGTACTAAATGTCCAACTGGGGGTCTGTATGTGGGGGAGACCGGGCAAAAACTGAGAACAAGGATGAATTCTCATCGCCACACGATAAGAGAAAAAAGAATGGATTTACCTGTGGCCAAACACTTTTGTATGCCCGGTCATAGCATGACAGATATGGAATTACTTGTATTAAAATCTAACTTCAAATCTGAGAAGGATAGAAAAGTCTGGGAATATAAACTTATGATGACCTTTGACACTCTTAGTGCTGGGATGAATATATCCCAGAGTTTTATGTCGTTCTACAACAATTAAGGAATCTGCCTCCCTGACCTTTTAGGGTCATCACAACACAATACCAGACCCCAATCAGAGGGTAATAAAACCTTCACTCCTTATCTATGAACTAGTCATATTTATGTTAATCCCTCTGCCATAATGACAGTTCTGCTTCATGTCACTTGTCCTACCTATTGCATTTTTTCTGTGCTATTTTGTGTATAAATATGTGATTCTTCAGATGTTGTATTAGTCTATGCCTGATGAAGAGACCTGAGTAGTCTCGAAAGCTTGCAATTTGTTACCATCTTTTCAGTTAGCCATTAAAAGGTATCAACCACTGAGGACTCTCAAGTCTAAATATTTTTCTATCTACTGGCTAACACGGTACGAAGATACACATCTGACTTTTATTTGTTCATTTTCATAGATTTTTGATTTATTATTACTGTTGTCAGATTCAAATTATTTCTGTCACCATTGTGGGGTTTTCAGTTATTAAACGAGGGGTACCAACAATTTTGACCACATGTGTAAGTATAAATAGCTAAGCAGATAATAATATATCCTCAGTTAGTAAACACAACCATAATATACAGAAGAAAATAAAACAGTATCTAAGATGTGTGAAAGCACCATGCATGTCACCTAAAGGGTGTCTGATGTTTTTTATGGCTTCATCTCTCAGGGGTGTAGTCTCCCCATGTTTGCCTATGCTACACTTCTACATGTAGTTTATGCAGATCTTGACTTTTTTCTTCACTCTCATAGACTCCAGTGAAGAGTTCCAAGAAAAACTTCATTGGTTATGGAGAATGAGACAGGAATTGACAAATAAGGCTTACTAGACAATTATCTCCTGATAGACAAGGATCACAAAATTAAGACCCTCATTATGGGACACTTATCAATATTCTGGGAATATCCCATAAATGCTTAACATTGAAATTCTGAATAAGGCAGGCTGAAAGCCATTTTTTTAGTTTCATATCGTTTTTCGGTTTCCTTTGTTGGGCATAGCAACATCTACTGCATGGTAACGAATAGAGGAAGAACTGACAGATTTATTATAAGTCCGTACAATCTATGAGGATCCATAAGTTTACAGTATATTGAAAAATAGATTAAAAAAGTCATAACTTTCATCAGTTCTGATTGCGAACATCAATGTGACCTGAAACTAATACTTCTCAATTACTTTTTAAAGAGTTTGTCCAGTCCAAATCTATAAATCTGCAGTCACTCTGTGTGACTGCAGACTTGTGAATGCCCCCAGTACACACACACTGTACGCTGCAATGATTAGCCAATTTCTGAGCCGAAACCGCAGAGTATATATGCGTTATACACACTCCGGCCAAAGCCCGTCTAGTGGGCATGGCCTTGCTCCATACATTGCCCACTGGACAGCCACGACCACTAGTCGTGCTCTAGCCTGGTATATGTATAACTCCTACATACTCTCTGATCCAATCTGAATCCCCGCAATGTACAGTGTGTGCTCTGGGGGGGATTCATAAGTCTGCAGTCACACAGAGAGACTGCAGACTTTTCTATTTGGACTGCACAACCCCTTTAAAGTATTTTTCTTGCACATGCACCCTGATATTATCTGAACGGGGCAATTAAAATAAATGTCTGTTTGCAAAAGAATAACACAGGAATTAGCATTATGTGTTTGATGCAGTGGTGAGGAACAGTATAATATGATCTGGTAGTTTCATTGTATCTTACAAGATATATACAGCTGAGTGTATCCCATGTGATGTGCATACAGCAGTCTCAGTGAATCTTATGAAATGTATATTATCCTATGTAATGTATACAGCTGTGTAAACTTGCAAATTACAATAGTCAACTTTAGAGCTGTCTTCACACTTGTAGAACAAGGTTTTAGTTGCCATGTAAAACATAGTGATGATGTCACAAAATTTTCAGTGCCAGAGGTCAGAAGATTATATTTTTTAGGAAATGCAATCTGTGTCTTCCTTGCATTGTCTGTTGTTAATTACTTCAAGAAATGCCCATTTTCCCTGTACGTGACCAGGCACATTTTTTTCATGCATGCAGTTTTAAGAGCTTTAACATTTTTTGGGATATTAAAATAATTATTTCTGCTTTTTTCATGATTCTTGGGACCTAATTGTTATGTCATTTTAATTCTTCTATTTTTTTTTTGCCATATTGGGTGAAAATATTAAGAAAAAAAGGAAATAGTGGACGGTTTTTCAAAATGTGTTTAAATAATTTTGTATGACCACAAAGGAACACTAAAATATATTTAGGTTGTGTTCACCTTTCCATAACAATTAATTTGATATATCGTATACATTTTCTAGTTTATGGAAGCGGAGCAAGAAAAAATGATTATTTTTGTTTTGTTCTCTACTTTTTATGTGTTTAGTTTTTATTTATTTAATGTATTGTGCCCCCATAAGGTTTTAAAAGATCTTTGGACGGCATAGCAATCTTTAAATATATTTTTATGATTACTGATTTCCCCTGTAACTGGGGCTGGTACTTTAACGCTAGTTAGAGGGCACATCCATCTTCATGGCTACATAGCACAGCTGACCTATCAGCTTCAGCTCTTTCCAAGCATTTAGCAATCACATGTTTGTTGAGTCAGGTCGAGAAAGCACTGTCCTTTCTTTTAGGTAAGCTGTCACCTCCAGAAATGGTATTTATGGTATGGTATATATAAGGCTAATCTGCAGGTAAAAAGTGTTTATATCTGTCTTACTGGAGCAAACCCTACAGGCAAAAATTATTATTTTTTCCTTGCAGCCGCTCGCTAAATGTCGTAGGATTGATGGATAAATATACGTGAGTGCTGGTGTAATCACAATCTCTAAACAGTGATCACACTGTAATTACTCCCCAGCACACTGATTGACAGTCTGCTCTCCAGTGTGTGTTCACCGTGTTTATGTAAAGCAGGCAATCACTCAATGTGCTGGAGAGCGATTACAGTGTGATCACTGTTTAGTGATGACAATGACTGGAAGCAAGTGGCTACAAGGAAACTATAGCTTCATTTTCTCCATGTAACCTTTGCTCCGGTAAGTCAGCCTGGCATGGTGTAAATGCTATTTCTGGAGATGACAGTATACCTTTAATTGTAACCTAGTGGTTAATGCTAATCTGTATACACAACACTCATAAAGCATCAGCGGTTTCAAAGATGCTGCCCCTCAGGCTGTTTCATGCAGCTCGCATGTGAGCTCCCATAATGATGTTGGCCGGTCCAAGGGACAACCGCCAACAGTGCTTCTCTTCAGATTAATGTGTCACTGCCATGCATTGTCCCGGGAGTGAAAGAAAACGCTGTTCACTGAGGGAGCGGAGGACAGGTTAGATGCATTTTTTAATGTGTAATGTGAAGAGCGGCACAAAGGGGATCATGGCTGCTATATGAGGACCAGGTTAGGAGACATGGCTGCTATATTGGGACCATGATAGGGGACCTAGCTGCTATATGCAGACCAGGCTAGGGAACATAACTGCTCTATGGAGATCAGTGAGACATGGCTGCTATATGGAGATCAGGATATCGGTCATGGCTGTTATATGGGGACCAGGCTAGGGGACATAGCTGCTATATGGGGACAAGGCTGGAGGGCATGGCTACTATTTGGGGAACAGGTTGGGGGACATGGCTGCTACATGGGGACCAGGCTAGGGGACATCGCTGCTATATGAGGAACAGGCAGGGGGACATGGCTGCTATATGGGGACCATGCTGGGGGACATGGCTGCTATATGGGTACCAGAATATGGGACATAGCTGCTACATGGGGACCAGGCTAGGGGATCATGGCTGCTATATGAGGACCAGGTTAAGGGACATAGCTGCTATATTGGGACCAGGTTAGGAGACATGACTGCTGTATGAGGACCAGGTTAGGAGACATGGCTACTATATGAGGACCAGGTTAGGGGACATAGCTGCTATATTGGGACCTGGTTAGGAGACATGGCTGCTGTATGAGGACCAGGTTAGGAGACATGGCTGCTATATGAGGACCAGGTTAGGGGACATAGCTGCTATATTAGGACCAGGTTAGGAGACATGGCTGCTGTTTGAGGACCAGGTTAGGAGACATGGCTGCTTTATGAGGACCAGGTTAGGAGATATGGCTGCTATATGATGACCAGGTTAGGGGACATAGCTGCTATAGGGACCAGGTTAGGAGACATGGCTGCTGTATGAGGACCAGGTTAGGACACATGGCTGCTGTTTGATGACCAGGTTAGGAGACATGGCTGCTATATGAGGACCAGGTTAGGGGACATGGCTGCTATATGGGTACCTGGATATGGGACATGACTGCTACATGGGGGCCAGGCTAGGGAATATTGCTGCTATATGAGGAACAGGCAGGGGGACATGGCTGCTATATGGGTACCAGGATATGGGACATGGTTGCTATATGGGTACCAGGCTAGGGGACATGGCTGCTATATGGAGAACAGGCTGGGGGACATGGCTGCTACATGGGGACATGGCTACTATCTGGGGACCCAGATGGGGACATTACTGCAACACGGGGAACAGGATGGGGACATTACTATAGGATAGGGACAAACTACAAGATAAGGACCAGGATTGGAGACAGTTTCAATTGGCCCCATAAAATATTATTGTATGGGGCCAATTGGGGGACAAAAAAAACAAATTGTAAAAATGTAAAAAAAAAAATTCAAAATAAAGTATGAAAAAATATTTTGCCACTAAAAATGCTGTTTTATGTACAAACAAAACAAAAAAGTAAACATTATCGCCGCATTCGTATTAACCCATGCTCAAAAACTGTACCATAACCCATACAATTAATGCCTTTTAAAACAACTAAATAAATAACATGCCAAAAATGTTCAAAAAATGCTGAACATGTTTATAGAAAAAAAATGGCATAACTAAAAATGTGATCTCATCCTGCAAAGAATGTGACCCGTCTTATTATTTTTTTTTTTATATGAGCGGGCCATATACCCAGATGAGTTTGAGACTCATGGTGTATACAATGACGAGGAAGGTAGATATGGTAATAAGTCATCTCTGCCTTCTCCACGGTGAGTCCAGCTGTGTCTGACAGCCAGTTCCCCTCTCTTGCAGCTGCATGATTTTGTGCAGCTCCTTTCTCTGCAATGATGTTTTAGAAGACTATTGCAGAGTAATTTGTGAACCATCCTGATTCCTGACGTTTCAATGGAATCTGTCATCAGATTTTTATCACCTAATCTGAGACCCTTATTCCAGCGATGTGTCACTTACCTGGCTGCTTAATGTAATTTTGCTAATATCACTATTTTATCAACAGGGGGCTATAATTAGTTGACCTGCTGTCAGGTAGTCAAGCATATTCATGAACTCTGTATAAAACCGCCCACAGCATTGTTTGGCAGCTTTCTGTATACACTGTACATGTCCAGAAATCTGCCGATCAGTGTTGTTGGCCGGATTATACAGAGCTCAACATTGAAATAAATGCTAGATCTGTAGCAGATAGATTTTATCAAAATGACAAGTGATAAATTGGTGCAATTGAGGTCTCTTTCCCTGCATTATGCTGCTCTCAAATGGAGTAGCAAAATCCTGGTGACAGATTTCATTCAAAGTCTCTTGGTGATATGGAAATATTTAAAGGAATAAGTTCAGGTTTCCCATACCCTCTAACCCACCAGCATTTCTGTATTTATTGCCAAATTCCCTGCCTAACCAGCCCTTTATTTTTAGTCACCTAAACACATGTTGAAAAAAAGAATTATATAAGCTCATTTTTTCTTATGTCAATTAGTCCTTTGACTAGTCGATGGGGTGTTAGTTTCTCCAGACTAGTCGGGGCTCTTTGCATGTTATCATGCCCCTGTGGGTGGCATAACATGATTCACAAGAGTCGGCGTCATCACCAGCTCTCTTCAAACCTTGCACATGCGTGCGGCTTTATTCGGGCATGTCATTGCGCCTCTGAAGCCGAGTATTCACTTCCCGTGACGGAAAGTGCAGAACATGTACGTGAGCCGTCCTCTGCACCTCCAGTGATGTGCAGTGCGCCTCTGAATCTGGGAAGCCTACACCAGGCTTCAGAGGCGAAAATGAAAAAAGCCACGCACATGCGCAATGTTTGCAAACAGCTGGCGATGACGCCGACTCTTGCAAATCATGTTATCACACCCACAGGGACGTAGGGAAACTAATGGCCCATGACTAGTTAAAGGACTAATTTACATAAGAAAAAAACAGAAATTATAAATACTTTTTTTCTAATGTGTTTAGGTGACAGAATACGTATGGTTCCCTTTAAGTATGGATCAACTGTTACCGTGAAGCAGTGTTCAGTTACCTTAAGATTACCTACCTGTGCTGTTTTACCATTACTACTAATAGTAATAATAATAATAGTGATATATTAAGACATTACCATAAAAATTAATAATAACTTTTAGCAAAGTACCGTAAATACATAAGAATGCAGTTTTTGTCAGCCCAGCCTAAGTAATGTAGAATATGACGTTATTGATTCTGCACATGAATGGTTATAAATACATATATAAAGGTAAAATGGGCAACTTCCTTGTTAGTACATACATGTTGGATAACACATATTAGTATGGCTGAGCATAGGAGAATTCCAGGAGAGCAGCATTGTCTTAACAGGTCCGTTAAAGTACAAAGGAAAACAAAAGACGTAGATAAAGACTTATAAAATGAGAAGATATTGATTCAATTTTGGACTAAAGCCCGGGTCTCACATAGCGATACACCAGCGATCCCGACAACGATCAGGATCGCTGGTGTGTCGCTACATGATCGCTGATGAGCTGCCAAACAGGCAGCTCAGGCAGCGATCTGGGACAGCGACACTGCGGGTAACATCGCTTAGTTACCCGCAGTGTACGTTGGATACCAGCGCCCTGATGCAGGGAGCTGGTAACCAAGGTACACGTCGGGTTTCCAGGCGCTGCGCGGTGCCTGGAAACCCGCTGTGTACCTTGGTTACCAGCTCCCTGCATCAGGGCGCTGGTATCCAAGGTACACAGCGGGTTTCCAGGCACAGCCCCGCGCCTGGAAACCTTCTGTGTACCTTGGTTACCAGCGGATCGCTGGTCTCCCGCCTGTCACACGCAGCGATGCGTGCCTGTCAGCGGGAGACCAGCGATCAAAAAAATGTCCAGGATATTCAGCGACGATCAGCGATACCCAGCAGGGGGGCTGATCGTCGCTGAATGTCACACACAGCGATATCCCTGGGGACATCGCTGTAGTGTCACAAAACTAGTGACTCAGCACCGATCTCGCTAGCGAGAAAAGAGAGCTCCATATGTGCTTTAAAAAGCAATGAGAAACATATGGGCAGACATAGAAATAAATGAACTCTTCATCTTCGGAGTGCAGCATTTCAAAACTTTGTTCTGGTCACAAAGTTTTCTAAAATGCTTCAGCCTTGTAGAGGTGAACAATAATGTTGCACCCCTAAGAGTAATATATAGTAGTTTTTTGTGGTTGTACATTTTCTGTGAACTGTGAATCCGGATCTCTTGTGTTATAATAATAATGCTTTGCGATATTATTCTAGTAAACACCTCCTTGGTGCAGCTGGCAGAACCGATCAAGGCCACATTAGTGTGAAGCTCAATAGACTAAGCAGCCAAAACAATAAGAGAACCTACATAACTGCTTGCACCGAGGTCCCTGGGGATCAGAGCGTTTGTCTTACTTTTCATTCTATTCTTTTTTGACTAGAACATAACACCATCTAAAATTAGAAGCTCAGTCTGCGCACAAATGATCCATATGTAAACATCTGCCTGCTATTTATACCATGAGGCACAATGAAAGCCAAAGCTTTCTGTACTATTTACATTTCATTAAAAATTAAAGCAGAAAAAAGCATAAACACTAGATAATTTTTTTTGATGACTTACTTAGGAATTTGCGATTAGTAAATACATTTTTTAATTAATGTTAACATTAAGCACTTCCTGTTTGATTTGTATGTAAACACTGCCTGTATAAGCCCTGCTGTACTTTATATGGTTTTGCCTACAGCTAATTGGATACAGTCAGTAACAGCTTTATTTGATTTTGACAGTGCGTTGCTTCATGAAAGAATTTAAGGTTCATACAAAAAAATACATTGCAATTTGATAGTTCTTCTTGTCCCTGCTTAGTGATGTCAGTTTTCAAATATGTGTGAATTATGTATCGTTTGGTGCTTTCACGCTGCATAAAAATATTTATTTTTTATAAATATTACATTTCAATGACTTTCATAGAAAGTGTACACTGAAACAGATTATCCTATAAGTACGGATTGGTGGGTCACTTATCAACTTATCATAGGAGATGGTTTTGGACATGTTGGGCAATACATACTTGCAAACAATGTTTTACTTAGCACTTCATCGGAACTAAAGGGACATTTGCGCATTCACATTATAGAAAATGCAATGAGTGGGCCACAATAAATCACATGCCAACCTCTCTAGCATGGCCAAGACCAAAGAACTGTCTAAGGACACCAGGGCCAAAATTGTAGACCTGCATAAGGCTGGGATGGAATACATGACAATAGCCAAGCAGCTTGGTGAGAAGGCAACATCTGTTGGTACAATTAGAAAATGGAAGAAACACAAGATCATTGTCAATCTTTCTTGGTCTGGGGCTCTATGCAAGATCTCACCTCGTGGGGTAAGGAGGATTCTGAGAAAGGTCAGGAATTAGCCCAGAACTACACAGGAGGACGTGGTCAATACCTGAAGAGAGCTGGGACTGCAGTCTCAAACATTACTATTAGTAACACACTATGCCGTCATTGATTAAAATCCTAAAAGGCTCGCAGGGTCCCCCCTGCTCATGCCAGCACATGTCCAGGCCTGTTTGAAGTACGTCAATGACCATCTGGACGATCCAGGGGAGGCATGGGAGAAAATCATGCGGTCAAATGAGACCAAAATACAACTTTTTTGTATCAATTCTTCCACTTGCCGTGTTTGGGGGAAGTATGAGTACAACCCCAAGAACACTGTCCCAACAGTGAATGTTGGAAGGCTTAAAAGTCTTCTCATCTTGGAATACCAGACTTGACATGTCAATCTCCACAAGGAGAAACATTACTCCTTGGATCCCAGAATTTTACCAGCAAATTCCAAAGTAAAATGTCAGGACACCTGTTTATGAACTGCATTTCAAGAAAGTGGGTCATGCAGCAAGGCAACCATCAAAAGCACACAAGTTGTTCTACAAAAGCATGGTTAAAGAAGAATAGCCAAGTCAAAATTCTGACCTTACCACTATAGAAACATTTGGAAGAACCTAATGTGAGCAGTTCATAGGAGAAAACTCACCAACATAGTAGAATTGATGCTGTTTTGCAGAGAGAATTTGGCTAAAATTCCAGACGTCTATATTCCTCAAAAACAATTTCTAACATTTTTTACCCATTTGTTTGATTTGGTTTTCTTTAGCTTCTTTTAGATATGATGTCGTTTTGGGGCAAATATTTGCAGAGATAGGTAAAAATGTGTTGAGAAAGAATGAAATGCTGCATGTATTTGCGTTAATAAAGTCTGATTATTTTACTTATTTCCACTGGAATACTGCTTCCATTCTATTTTCTATATTTGGAGGTTTTTGGCTGGTCGCTTTCAGGAAGTATTACACCCACAAAAATAGGACTATGCTGTCATTTTTCCATATGAATATATGACTATAAGTGTTTTATTCTACTTTTTTATTTTTACATCTCACGTTTATATAATAATTATTATACCTATAAGTTTTTTATATAGCGCTAACATATTCCGCAGCGCTTTACAGTTTGCACACATTATCGTCGCTGTCCCCGATGGGGCTCACAATCTAGATTCCCTATCAGTATGTTTTTTAGGAGTGTGGGAGGAAACCGGAGTACCCGGAGGAAATCCACGCAAACACGGGGAGAACATACAGACTCCTTGCAGATCTTGTCCTTGGTGGGATTTGAACCCAGTACTCCAGCGCTGCAAGGCCACTGTGCTGCCCCTTATATAATAAGAGAGATTAAATTGACATCGAATAGCTTCTCTTCAAATCGAATTTTGTAGGAAAATCTATACGAACAGTCCAAATTCGAATTTTGTCTAATCCGCTCATACCTATGAGTTAGTTGAAACCTATAGTAAAATATTGTAATGTTTTGAGGCTTTTAATTGGTGTTTTGGGGGGTCAAAGGAAAGAATGATGAAGTTACAGAGGCTTTTCAGGTATTTTTTAACCAGTAACAGTTTAGGACAGTTGAAAAATATCCAGAAACTCCTGTCCTAAAAACTGCAATAAAAAAAATTACCAAAAATGCATATAAAAGACAATAACAAAACTTCAAAATGAAGCTGTTTTTTTCCATACATTTTAAAAGCTCAAAAAAACCTTGCGTGAACCCAGCCATAGAAATACTTTCCTTGATCTACCTCCATCATGACTTAATTGAATCTGGATTGCTAAAAGTCACTGACTTCTTATATAGAAATATTCTGATTCACTGATAATTTTCATATGTTAACTTGGCACTGATGTTATTTCCCATTCTAAGTAGACAAACCAAAACATTTATTAGACTTTTTTCTATACATATAACTCTTGATTTTGAAAGCGCCGGATGATTCACCAACAAACACATATAACATTTTGTTGGCTTGAGTTTGTGAGTAATTTATATGGTCTCCTACATGTCAGCAGTTTTTCTTTCAGATGTGATTTATCATTTTATCCACGATAAACATTTCAAGCTCAATGTAATTAAAAATGAGGACGGTCTCCCTCTCACCACAATGCACTTCTATCAAAATAAAGAACAAGATCTGTTTTATTTAGCACTAAATAGATACATTTCCCCTTTAGGATATTGTGAACAATACAATGGGAGGCCTCAGGTGGATTTACTGATCAATGCTTATTACATTTTACTGTTTGTAGTACACAGTTATTTATGAACCTCTTTTCAAACAGAAGCCATGTTACATGAACTACCACTTTATTAATAGCCTGTGCCCTCATTCAGGAACAGAAGTCAAACAGTGAATAAAATGTTAAGAACTATTACAATTTATTCCCTAGCAAGTCAGGTAATGGGATATGACAGGCCAAAGCTTAACTTGGTCAATAGTACTAATCTCTTTCAGTAGCTATCATGCATATTAGGTTTGTCAATGTTACCTCTCGTTTTTCTATTACAGGAAGTTGAACTGATGTTTCACTGTTCTGCTCCTATTTATTTAGGGAGAACACCATATGTAAATGGAAACAATATAAAACAAAACAACAAAAAATTTCACATAGCAATAACTGTGTACACATAACCGATGTTCATATAACTTATTGTCACATGACTTACACATCTAAACATTGAACTTCTTCCTAAGATTTCCATTTTTTTCCAGATTATTATTCAATATACTGTAGATGAG
Organism: Oophaga sylvatica; assembly: GCA_033576555.1. NCBI lineage: Eukaryota > Metazoa > Chordata > Amphibia > Anura > Dendrobatidae > Oophaga > Oophaga sylvatica. Next base: position 178,837,805 of record JARQOD010000002.1, read on the forward strand.
AGGATTGGGCAAAATTCACCTGTTCGCAAGGATTTTCCTGGGAAATTTAATTCACAGACAAGTTATTCTCAAATTCTCTGGAAAGACCCCAGAGCATAATAAACGTAGGATGTAAAAAATGTAAAAAATCTTATACACACCTTACTGCTCACCTCTCCAGCCCCATGCTTCTCACTGTCACACATCAGAGCAGGAAGTCCCAGCCCAACAAGAGAGGCCTGGTGTAGTTCAGCATGTTGGCAGCAATAAGAAGATGTGGCAAAGACCGGAAGATGGAGGGTGAGAAGCATTATTGCTGGAGAGGTGAGTGGTTAAGAGAGTGTAATAACGTGCTCATGCAGGGTATGTCACCACGGAACAGAGCCAGATCAACAATGAAGGATTTATTTACAAGGATAAGATTCTCCTTGCAGGGAGAAAATAGTGGGGATCAAACTAATGTTATAACAGTATATTTTCAGCATATGAAGTCTATATACGAGTAATCAAACAGTCGAGCAGAATAACGATAATTAATGGGAGTTTAAGGAAACTTATCAGTCTGTAGAATTCTTGCCCTCGCCAGGCCGTCCTCTCCAACGTAGGCGCCGACAGCAGCGGCACTTGTAGTCTCTCTGTGTGTGCTGTTGTCTCTGGGAGCACTGTAGTTTCTGTGTGAACTGATAACCGGGTCCTCATGGGTTAATGTGAGAGGCAGGGAAAGACTGGGACAACTGCGTGTTCCCTGCTCTTAGTTTCTGCTTCGGAACCAACAGTCTCTCCACTGGAACAAGGCTCAGTCTTTGCTAAGCTGCTCTGCTGGGGTCAGGGGCTCTGACCCGTCACTGTAGCCGCAGAGACTATGCGAGCGAGTCTCCTTTCCCGTGCGGTCAGGAGCAAGTCTAGTTTCAATCTCAGGGGACTCTGCATTCACGTACTCACAGTCAGCAGCCAGTCTGTTCCTTTCCTCTGTCTTAGATTTCTCACTGAGAGGAATCCCCCCTCCCTTGCGTGCAGCTCTCTGTACCTCAGTTTGCTGCGACACACTCCTCCCTAGTCAGCGCGCCAAACTCTCCCGCCCTGAGTCTCTCGCTTCCTGTCTGCGTCCCCAAATGTCCTCCCTGGGAAACCTGCTGTACAGCACCAAGGTTCTGGACACGGAGCAAAGGAGGTAACCCCCTTCCAACTCTTCACTCCCTTACAAGAGTAAGAGGTTTTATTTTTATTGTTGAACATTTTGATGGCCCTTTACGGATTTGAAACATGGCGGGCAACCAACAACTTCCTCCTGAATCCACACAGAAGCGAATGACAAAAATAAAGCATTTTGGCAAATGAGGATTTGTGTAAAATTCAATTCTATCTCTGCTACTCAACTGTTTCAGAATTTTTTGTTAAGTTTCCTTTAGACAGTGATACATTTTTGGTTCTCTACAGTCAGCAACCTTCTATGCTTGGGTCACATATATCAGTTGCATTAGGATCAGTTTTTGAGCCTGATGCAACAAAACACAACATCGGAACTGATGGCAAAACTGATACAAACGTGTTGCCATCAAGTTTTTTTAACCAATTCCTGCAGTTGTCAGTGTCCAGATCTGAATATTACATGAAACTTTGTGATCAGACTACCGAACTATCGCCAGTTCCTGTCGGTATAAAATTAATACCCCAGAAAGGGGGAAACCATCCCATTGCAAGCAATGATATCAGTTCCTTCATCAGTTTACATCTGGTATTTTTGCTAAATGCGGGATGAAAATCATGATGCAACGCAGGCATCATTTGAACCCTTAGTCCTTGCCAGGTGCCCCAAAAATATGCCTTAGTTAATAGTGTCTTTGTGTAGTATTTAGTGTATGTTCTAGTAGGTCACTAACTCACTTTATATAAGGTGAAGTTCATTGATATTCAGTGAAGCAAAGCTTTTAGGTCATGGTGGTTATAAAATCTTATCCTTCTCATGGTTGTGGGTACTGATTTGATTTTGCAGGCCCTATTTAAAGGTAAAGGTTTACTCTCTTTGAAATAAATCAAAGCCTGGACTTTGCATGTGTCTCAAATAATCATCTTTTTTCTCCATTTCCACCTTTGTGGAGAAGAGAAAAGCTCTGATTAGATTTTCCATGGCTGTATGGCAATTGCACCCCCACTGCTGTGGCTCTCATAGACAACCTGAGATTTATTTATTCTTCAGTTCTTACATTATATAGAGCTAAAATATTACAAAGGAGTAACTCACATTATTTCCTTTCCCCAAAGGAGCTTACAATCCATTTTATGCAGGCATTGTTATTTCATTATTTTCTACAAAGTAGAAAGCACCTCATCCCATAATCATCTGCTCTGAAGGAATGGAAGGAAAGCCCAGGTCTCACATAGCGATACACAGCGATCCCGACAACGATCAGGATCGCTGGTGTATCGCTACATGATCGCTGCTGAGCTGCCAAACAGGCAGCTCAGGCAGTGATTAGCACAGCGACACTGCAGGTAACATCGCTTAGTTACCCGCAGTGTACGTTGGATACCAGCGCCCTGATGCAGGGAGCTGGTAACCAAGGTATACGTAGGGTTTCCAGACGCTGCGCGGTGCCTGGAAACCCGCTGTGTACCTTGGTTACCAGCTCCCTGCATCAGGGCGCTGGTATCCAAGGTACACAGCGGGTTTCCAGGCACAGCCCCGCGCCTGGAAACCCGCTGTGTACCTTGGTTACCAGCTCCCTGCATCAGGGCGCTGGTATCCAAGGTACACAGCGGGTTTCCAGGCACAGCCCCGTACCTGGAAACCCACTGTGTACCTTAGTTACCAGCGGATCACTGGTCTCCCGCCTGTCACACGCAGCGATGCGTGCTGGCCAGCGGGAGACCAGCGATCAAAAAAATGTCCAGGACATTCAGCGACGATCAGCGATACCAAACCACAAAACTAGTGACTCAGCAGCGATCTCGCTAGCGAGATCGCTGTGTGAGACGGGGGCTTAGGATCTGTGTTATCTGCAAAATTCTAATTGATTGCTTTAAAAAAGTTAAAAAAAAAACCTTCAGGACGGCCAACACCGAACACCTTTGTGCACAAATTACTCATTTCTAGGTTTAGTGTTCACTTAAATTCATAGCGGAAGTGAAGTAATATATATTCATTTGTACTAAAGATATAATGTTTCTGCTTTCTTGTTTGTTTTTTTTGTTGTATTTTTCAATATTTCTCCATTGGTTAGTGAAAACTATGGCTTTTACAACATGTTCAATAGACTTTTCAAAGAAGAAAAGCCATTTTAAATAATTATCAGAATGAAAGCCTTGTATTAAAATATATTGTAGTTGTGATTCATCAAGCATTGCTCCAGTATCTCTCAACTCTCACACCCATTACAATAGTCATACATTCATTCCTACCTGCAAATTCTTGCGCTATGCTTGTTGTTATTTTTTCATGGTCTATAACTGTTGTCACAGAGGAATAATGTGCATGACATTACATAAATAAAGATATTCTAATATTTCATGTCTCCAGTTACTCTGGCAACAACAATTAGACTAATCAGCAAAGACCAGGGACAATTGATAGCTTTATTTACAATCTGTTATGCCTCGCGCGCGCATTGTTCTAAGTGAAAACTCCTTGTTACAGCTATACCGTTTGTTCTGGTGTAATGAATGTCCTTCCATAGCTATATGGTGTGCACAGTGTATGTTCTGTACACTGTTATATTTCCTGTCTTAGCTACATGTTATGTTATTGTTTAGTCTCTTGTAATAGTCTATTTCCATTACTTGTCCGGTTGATGTCAGGTCTTGTTGTAGACAGAAACATTTCGGTTGCATTTACATGCGCTGAGTTCAGGCCACTAAACGAGCATGATTATTGAAGTCGTTCGATGCTTGTACCCGGGTCTCTTTACATCGGCTGAGGAACAGTGATAGGGACAGAACAATCACTGGTAGATCAATCTGTCCACGTACAATATCATGTTATCAGCAGCCTATCTGCAGTTTTCACCTGGTGATGTGCTGCTGAAAACAATGATTTTTGTTCCAGCATAAACAATCCAATCACTCGATGAATAGGCAGCATATAGTATAATGCATTCCCCATAGTCCTTGATACATAGTCCTTGATGAGAATTAAAGGTGTTGAATAACTGTTTAGGGTTGTGAGACAGGGAGGATATGAGAGATGAGAAGTATGCAGCCCTCCTCACACACAGTGTAGTGCAACCCTCCCATACACAGTATAGTGCAGTCCCCACACACAATATAGTGCAGCCCCCACACACAGTATAATGCAGACCCCTCCCACACACACAGTATAGTGCAGCCCCCACATACAGTATAGTGCAGCCCCCCACAAATAGTATAATGCAACCACCACATACACAGTATAGTGCAGTCCCCCACACAGTGTAATGCAGCCACCACATACACAGTATAGTGCAGTCTCCCCACACACAGTATAATGCAGCCCCCCACACACAGTATAGTGCAGTCCCCACACACCATATAATGCAGCCCCCACATACACAGTATAGTGCAGTCCCCCACAAACAGTATAGTGCAGCCCCCCACTCACACCCAGTATAATGCAACCCCCTCACAGTATAGTGCAGCCCTCACACACAGTATAATACAAACCCCCATATAAACCTTATAGTGAAGAAACCCCACACATACACAGTATAGTGCAGTCCCCCCACACACAGTATAATGCAGCCTCCCCACATACACAGTATAGTGCAGTCCCAACACACACAGTATAATGTAGTCTCCCACATACACCTTATAGTGCAGCCCTCCCACATACACAATATAGTGCAGTCCCCCCACACACAGTATATTGCAGCCCTCCACATACATAGTATAGTGCAGCTCCCCACACACAGTATAATGCAGCCCCCCACACACAGTATAGTGCAGTCCCACATACAGTATAATGCAGCCCCCTACATACACAGTATAGTGCTGCCATCCACCACACAGTATAATGCAGCACACACACCTTTCCTCTCCTTGTTCCCTCGCTGCTCTGACTTCTGCAGAGCATCTCAGCATCTCATAAGCTTCACTGCTGGCACATGCTGAGTCAAGCAGAGAGGGAGTGATGGGGGAGTGGGAGCATCATCTGATGCTCTCTCCTCCATTACTGCTTTCAACTGTATGGCATCTATGATGACGATAAGCGGAATGCGTGGTGAAAGGAGGGGACAGTAAAGGGCCCATCTTACTCACGGGCTACATTAGTGGCACCCCTCTTGCTGGGAGCCCCTGAAGGAGCAGGGGCCCTAGGCAGCTGCGTGGATTGCCTGCCCCTAACGCTGGCCCTGAGTATAATGTAGCCCCCTCATAGAGTATAATGCAGCCCCTTCATAGAATATAATGCAGCCCACAGATAGAGTATCATGCAGCCCCCTCATAGAGTATAATGCACCCTCATAGAGTATATTGCAGCCACCCCATACAATAAAATGCAGCCCCCTGTAGAGTATAATGCAGCCCCACATTCCTGCAGTATTATAGCCACCACGCACTGCCCAGCACAGCTTAGTGCGTGATGAGGTGATGTTATCACACACCCACTGCATTAGAGGCAGTGGGGAATGATGGGGAGGGAGTGTCATCGGACACTCTCCTCCATCATTGCTTTCAATTGTATCAACATTATGATGCCAGTACAGTTTATTCCGGGGGGTGATATTTGGTGCCAGGCCCCCTGTCTCAAGGGCCCCATAGTCCCGTGTGGTTTATCGCTATAATGCAGACCACAGATAGAGTATAATGCAGCCCTCCATAGCGTATAATGTAGCCCCCTCATAGAGTATAATGCAGCCCACAGATAGCGTATAATGCATCCCACAGATAGAGTATAATTCATCCCCCTCATAGAGTATAATGCACCCTCCTCATAGAGTATATTGCAGCCACCCCATAGAATATAATGCAGCCCCTATAGAGTGTAATGCAGCCCCACAGTCCTGCAGTATTATAGCCACCATGCACTGCCCAGCACAGCATGGTGCGTGATGAGGTAAGATTATCACACACCCTCTGCATTAGAGGCAATGTGGAATGATAGGGGAGGGAGTGTCATCTGACACTCTCTCCATCATTGATTTCAATTGTATCGACGTCTTGCGATGCCAATACAGTTGAATGCGGGATGGGGTGGCTGGCACCAGGCCCCCTGTCTCACGGGCCCCATAGCAACCGTGTGGTGTGCCACTATTAGCGGCATGCCACGGGCTAGGGGAGCATGTGCCCTAGGCAGATGCCTAGTCTGCATGCCGTTAACGTCGGCCCTGCCTGCTGTGTATTCTGGTATAGCTTTATATATTGTACTACATGCAACATAATGTCATGTTACTACTCCATGTCTTGTTACAGCTGCAGTATATTGCAGTTAGATACATGTCCTAGTATAGCTATATGTTAATACTTTATGTCCTGTCGCGGTTATGTGTTAGTCTTATATGTCCTGGTACAGCTGTATGTTTTGTTCATTGTTATATGTCCTGTCTTAGCTATATGTTATGTTCTTGTTTAGTGTCTTGTTAAAGTCTATTTCCGTTACGTGTCCGGTTACAGCTGTGTATTCAAGTATAGCTTTATATATTGTGCTACATGCAGCAAAAGTCATTTTACTACTCCAAGTCTGTTTACAGCTACAGTACAGACCAAAAGTTTGGAACACACCTTCTCATTTAAAGATTTTTCTGTATTTTCATGACTATGAAAATTGTAAATTCACACTGAAGGCATCAAAGCTATGAATTAACACATTTGGAATTATATACTTAACAAAAAAGTGTGTAACAACTGAAATTATGTCTTATATTCTAGGTTCTTCAAAGTAGCCACCTTTTGCTTTGATGACTGCTTTGCACACTCTTGGCATTATCTTGATGAGCTTCAAGAGGTAGTCAACGGAAATGTTTTCACTTCACGGGTGTGCCCGACAGGTTTAATAAGTGGGATTTCTGGCCTTATAAATGGGGTTGGAACCATCAGTTGTGTTGTGCAGAAGTCTGGTGGATACACAGCTGATAGTCCTACTGAATAGACTGTTAGAATTTGTATTATGGCAAGAAAAAAGCAGCTAAGTAAAGAAAAACGAGTGGTCATCATTACTTTAAGAAATGAAGGTCAGTCAGTCCGAAAAATTGGGCAAACTTTGAAAGTGTCCCCAAGTGCAGTTGCAAAAACCATCAAGCGCTACAAAGAAACTGGCTCACATGAGGACTGCCCCAGGAAAGGAAGACCAAGAGTCACCTCTGCTTCTGAGGATAAGTTTATCTGAGTCACCAGCCTCAGAAATCACAGGTTTACAGCAGCTCAGATTAGAGACCAGGTCAATGCCACACAGAGTTCTAGCCGCAGACACATCTCTACAACAACTGTTAAGAGGAGACTTTGTGCAGCAGACCTTCATGGTAAAATAGCTGCTAGGAAACCACTGCTAAGGACAGGCAACAAGCAGAAGAGACTTGTTTGGGCTAAAGAACACAAGGAATGGTCATTAGAACTGTGGAAATCTGTGCTTTGGTCTGATGAGTCCAAATTTGAGATCTTTGGTTCCAACCACTGTGTCTTTGTGCGACGCAGAAAAGGTGAACGGATGGACTCTACATGCCTGGTTCCCACCGTGAAGCATGGAGGAGGAGGTGTGATGATGTGGGGGTGCTTTGCTGGTGACACTGTTGGAGATTTATTCAAAATTGAAGGCATACTGAACCACATGGCTACCACAGCATCTTGCAGCAGTATGCTATTCCATCCGGTTTGCGTTTAGTTGGACCATCATTTATTTTTCAACAGGACAATGACCCCAACACACCTCCAGGCTGTGTAAGGGCTATTTGACCAAGAAGGAGAGTGATGGGGTGCTACACCAGATGACCTGGCCTCCATAGTCACCAGACCTGAACCCAATCAAGATGGTTTGGGGTGAGCTGGACCGCAGAGTGAAGGCAAAAGGGCCAACAAGTGCTAAGCATCTCTGGGAACTCTTCAAGATTGTTGGAAGATCATTTCCGGAGACTACCTCTTGAAGCTCAGCAAGAGAATGCCATGAGTGTGCAAAGCAGTCATCAAAGCAAAAGGTGGCTACTTTGAAGAACCTAGAATATAAGACATATTTTCTGTTGTTTCACACTTTTTTGTTAAGTATATAATTCCACATGTGTTAATTCATAGTTTTGATGCCTTCAGTGTGAATGTACAATTTTCATACTCATGAAAACACAGAAAAATCTTTAAATGAGAAGGTGTGTCCAAACTTTTGGTCTGTACTGTATGTGATCTGTTAGCGGGAATATGCATACAATAAAATGCGTATTTCCCGCAGCAGGGAGGTGCGGGATTGCCGCGGAAATTTCCACGGCAATTCCACAATGTGTGCACATAGCCTTAGTGTTACATGTCCTGTACCAGCTATATGTCCTGTTACAGCTATATGCTCTTACTACTCCGTGTCATGTTACAGCTACAGTATACTTTTGATTAGGAAGGTCTCATACATTGCATCCAAACTTTGGATTCCAAAGGCAAATCATTTCAAGAAATGTATTCATCTTACTATGTATTTGATACTCATCTCTGTGTTATCTCATCATTTCACAGATTACAGGACTGCTCTTTTTAGCATCGTTATCCCTGAGCCTCGTTCATGAACACAATACCAGAACTACTGAGCTAGTATAACCACAGTTAGAACGCAGTCAGACTGCCATATTACTTGCGCGAGGATCGCATTGCAATCTTCGGACTGGCCCTTGGCTCTGCTGATCTGAGTGTGACAGCTGCATAGAAATACATACTGTCACACTCAGGTCAGGAGAGCCAAAGGCCAGTCCGAAGATTGTGATGTGACCCTCGCGTGGGTATTATGGCTGTTTGACTTTGCCCTTAGAGGCAGTGTAGTTAGAAGTACCACTTTATATGTCACATCTGTTGAAAACTTAGTGGTAAACCACATGCAGTCTGTAATGGCTGCCATTAAAGACACAATATAACGGTAAGTGCACACGTTGCGGATTCAGTTGTGGATTTTTCTGCGCGGATTTTTCTAAATCCGCAGGTAAAATGTCCTGCGTTTACCTGCTGATTAGTGCAGATTTACTGCGGATTTTCTGCAGATTTTGTGCGGATTTACCCTGCGGTTTTACACCTGTGGATTTCTTTAATGGAGCAGATGTAAAACCGCTGCTGATTTCGCACAAAGAATTGACATGCTTTAGTGCAGATTTAATGCTTATTTTCTGCGGTTTTTGTGCGGATTTGCACTGCGGTTTTACACCTGCGGATTTCTATAATGGAGCAGGTGTAAAACCGCTGCGGATTCCGCACAAAGAATTGACGTGCTGCGGATTCAAATCCGCAGCAAATCTGCGCCGAAAAATCCGCAGCATGTGCACAGCGGGTTTTTTTTTTTGCATAGATTAGAATGGTACTGTACAGAGGGCCAAATCCGCTGTGGATCCGCAGCAGAATCTGCAACGTTTGCACATACCCATAGACTCAATCCAATATATGAAATTTCTTTCTATTCTATCAATGCTCATCACAGACTTAGTCTACATATACAATAATTAATGTTGTTCAGCAATATTAAATGACATACAGCCCTATATTACTTAGAATTATCTAGTAAAAGTGTCAAAATGCTAATTTAGAAGGTTATTTTAATGAATGTTATATTGGTTAACTGCTTTTCTGTAGATCTGAGTCACATTTTCCTACATCTCATGGATTTGTCATTTGTTTTATGGGTATATACGTCTGTGTCTGTGTGTGTTTAATATTTTTCATAAACTCCTTAATCAGTTAATGTGTTCATACATTTTAATTTAAACACTTCTGGAACACTGTATATTAAATTTAGCACCTGATCACATGTAGGTTGGAAGGTTTCCAATATTTTCTTGTAAGGACCGTTCTTTTCTTGTACACTGCAGAAATTAAGATCGTCTCCCTGGAGAAGACAATTAAATTAAGACAGCATGTTATGTGTGCAGCGAAAGATCTGGAATATTTGCATCTGTTATGTTTCTGGGAAGTAGAAATGAGCATCGGTGCACATGTAGCGGAGTTTAGATCGTAGTGCTAGAGTTTAGTAGTGAATTCGTCATCATTACTAAAACAAATTATTACATCACATTGGTATTATAAGAAGAAAAAATATATTCTATACATTCTATAGAAAAAACCCTATATGGTACACCCACAATCTGTGCCATAAACGCCTGATAGCAATGCTTGCGCTGTTCTTTCTGTAACTTCCATAGATCTCTCCACTGAATCCTATGGTTATTGCAGTAGCCATGGATAGGTGAGAAGGGTCTGGGGGAAATAGTATCTGGCTATGGCATAAATGTTCAAGATGTCAAAAAAATAGGTATGTGAATGCAAAAAAATTGCTTTATACTATTTTTTAAAGTTTTCTGTAAATTTATTTGAGAATAGAACTTTAATGTAAGTTTTTGTTTTCAAATATAAGATATATCTACCATTATAATTATTCTTTAAAAAAAGCCACATTTTGTTTATACTGTAAATAATTTTATTTATATTTAACATCAATATCTGAAAATCCTACAGTTTTTGTTATAATAGGGCATCTTACGTTGAGTTTTTGCTGCTTTTGTTTCTGCAGGCAAAGCCTGCTCAAAGCTACTACAAAGAAAAGCATGTTTTGCTGTGTTTTTTTTTTTTGCTGCTTATTTGCTGTGGTTTTGTTGTTTCTTTTGTATGCTGATGAACTTTAGTGCCCCCCAAAAAATCATGATGCAACTTCCTTAAGGTTTTTGCACCAAAAATGCAGCAGAACGTTATATCTGTGTTTTTGCACTTATTCATTGCTTTCTATGGGTGGAAATACGCTGCAAAAACGCTGAAAGAAGTGACACAGCAGTTTTCCAAATCAATAAAGAAAACAAACTGTGTGTATGAGATTTCTGAAATCTCATTGCCTTTCTGGTACTGTAATACGCAGCTTAAAATTTGCAGCAAAAACACAATGTGTGAACATAGCCTGAAAGTTCGTTTACATGGGCCATGATGTGACCACTGATTGGTAAATCTTTACCGATCGGTGGTCATTTCATTGCCTGTTTAGACAGGCAGACCCTAGTAAATGACGTGTTCTATACTAGATTGCTTGTCGTAGGCGCATAGGCTACCATAGTTGTCAGCAGTTCATGTCCTGTTTACACAGGATGGTGAACCACCGAGAATGATGATTTATTTTGTTCTGCACAAAGCATCATTTCACCCAATGAACAAACGTTTTGCTCACTCATCGGGGGATCGGCTGCCTGATTACATGGGAAGATAATCGTGAAATGAGCATTTTCAACAACACTTGTCCATGATTATCATATAAACGCCCCTTACTGTGCAGAGTCGTATATATAAATTTCATCTGCCTTTGATCACCAGTAGGGGACTGATCTGTCTACTTTTTCCATTCAGATGATTAGGATCAGTACACATTTAGATTCAGTAGTGAGTGGCAGTAAGGAAGCTGAGAAGTATATAGGCCCCGTCTCACATAGCGAGATCGCTACCGAGATCACTGCTAAACAGCGATCTCAGCAGTGATCTCGCTATGTCTGACACGTACCAGTGATCAGGCCCCTGCTGTGAATCTCTGGTCGTGTCAGAAAATGTCAGGACTTTTTTTGATCGCTGGTCTCCCGCTGGCAGGCACGCATCGCTGCGTGTGACAGGCAGGAGACCAGCGATCTCCTGGTAACCAAGGTAAACATCGGGTTTCCAGGCACGGGGCTGTGCCTGGAAACCCAACGTGTACCTTGGTTACCAGCTCCCTGCATCAGGGGGCTGGTATCCAATGTACACTGCGGGTAACTAAGCGATGTTACCGCAGTGTCGCTGTCCTGATCGCTGCCTGAGCTGCCTGTTTGGCAGCTCAGCAGCGATTATGTAGCGACACACCAGCGATCCTGATCGTTGTCGGGATCGCTGGTGTGTAGCTATATGAGACAGGGCCTTATGTGTGGGGGCACAGTGAAATGGTGCTCTAGTTTGCCAATATGCCAATAGCCGTTAAGTCAAAAGACGTCCTTTATTATCACATTATCTTTATCACATTATCTGCAAACACATTAATTCATTTACCCATATTAAATAAACGTCAGCTTAACGTCACAGATATATTTTTTCTTTAATGAACAGAATCACTCCGCAATGAATTTCTTCTAGACTTTCAATTATTTACGTTTGAAACGGACAAAACGCATTATTAAAATTTCAGTATGTACCCAGCGTTACAGAACTATGTGACATACATCTAACTTCCCCACTCACCTCTATTTTTAACATATCATTAGCAAACAAATAATAATCACTGAGACATGAAGCAGCATTATAAGACATGAACAGTTTGCAATGAAGACAGGGAAAATAATTGAAAGTTGCAGAAAGGCTGTTGTTGGATCTTGTAAAAATGGCTAGAAAATTAGATTAATCAAGGAGCAGACATTAAGAAGAAAGTTTGTGCGAGTGGTTGACAGTCTTGCTCTTTTCCTCATTTCAAATGTTGGCAGAGTAGCAGCCAGCTCCTAGGGAAATGTGCTCCTTTCATACTTGAGTAATTGATGAATTGTATGCAATATGCAAATGAGAATCCATAAATCTTATGAATGACAGCTTAATTTATGTGAGCCTTAATGAATGCAGGATTAGATTTTAATTAAATATCCTCAAAGGCACCCTGAGTAGTAGTTTTTTTAGGCCTTGTTTTTTGAAGACTTGTTTCACATGCAATGCATTTTATAGAAGTGAAGAATCAGCCAAAGCAGCTAATGCAAATGGTCCTGTGTTCCGAAGAAAAGTATTGTTCAGTTTTGTAAAGCAAACAGTACTTGAATTGATAATAAGCCTGCACAGATTCAAAGATCGCAGGCTGTTTTGAAAGGGATTTTCTTCTAATTTATAAGCTTTGCTTCTTGTGTTTTACAATTTTCTTTCTTGCCTTTTCTCTTACCAGACTGGGCATTGAAATATTCAGTCAGCACGGATATTAGTATAATATCTTCAGCTAACAGAAAAAAAAACACATTTTTGTTTCTAAAGATTATCTTTTCTAATGGAGCAATTCTACATTTTTCCTCTATTTTTTTGGTTTCCAAAAGTTTTAGGTTTTGCATCGTTGATATCTCATTCTGCCAATAGTAAGTGTCAATTAAGATTGTGTTGGTGGGACAAATTTAGTGGCTCACACTTAATGAGATGAGGTTAACAGTTTACCTCAGTCTTCTGCCTTGTCAAATTAAAAGGGTGGTGAACATGTTGGCTTATATATAGTTCAAAACCTACCGTAGTTTTTTTTACTAATTCAGTTTGGAGGAGGAAAGGGTGGATACATTTCACTTTTTTTTATCAGGCAGTAACATTGAAATTAAACTTTGAGGAGCCACAAAAACATTGAACTTCAGGAAAATGAAGTTTGCTCAGTTTTGCAGTGCCCTTAATCTCATTGGCTGGTACAGTGGTCTCAAAATCAAGAGTACAGACCCCAAAATGGATTTTTTTAAAAGTATCCAAAATATTTCAGTTCATTTCTTTTGGGAAACAAAAGATTTAGAAATTCAAGAAAACCATTGAGGATAAATAATAATGTAAAGGGAACAATAAACTATCCAGTATAACAAAAAGAAGGCATCGAAGCACCTAAAAAGTAAGTGAAGAAATGCTAAAAAGTTATAAGAAATGTCATTTATATAAAAAAATGTCAATTATCTAGCAAAACTGATAAATGCAACAAAGCTGGAGAGTAAGAGAGAAAGAGGCAGAGACTTGCTATCAAAGTGAGAAACACCCTAAAATGTTCTTCGATTAATCAATCTAATAAAATAAGATAAAACTGAAAATTTTCAATGGAGAGTATTGAGGAAAAATATAGACAACATAGTTCACCTGTGTATCATTGAAATAGTGCAGCACCACTTTAAAATGATTGAAATAGACAAATCATTAGTTTCATATGGCATACATCCCTGGTTTCTAAGGGAGTTAGGTAATGTTGTAAATGGACCATTATTTATAATGTTTAAGTATTCTGTAGTGATAAGGTCTGTTTAACAGGACTGTCACATGACAAATGTGGCAATATTCAGATGCAAAAGATAGCACTATTGTGTTACAAATAGAACAGGATAGTTGGAGTCTTGGACAGAGAAGGGGCAAATGTAATAAATATAGGGGTAAAGCCCTTAGTAAAGGAAAATACTGTATATGTCACCATGATATACTAAATTAAGAATAAAAACAGAGTAAAGTTAATACAAAAATGGTCTTTAAGGGTTTATACTAAGATTTTAATTTATCCCCTATCCAAAGGATTGGAGATAACTTTCTGATCGTTGGGAATCTGACCACTGAAAACCACCATTTGCATGTAGTGGACGGCGAGCATACACATCTCTGTTCCATTCATTCTCAATGTGAGTGCCGGATATAGCTGAGCACTCCCGTTTGGAAATAATATGCTGAAAGATGACTTCTTACCAATCTATGAATATATAATAGGTGTATTGAGTAAGAGATCTCAGCCTTTATTAGTTTATATTATGGGCTGTATTTATAACAGGAAGGCATCCTCTATTTCTAGAGGAGAATAAGTTTCTATCAATATGGATGGGTATCCGTTACTTTATGAGGAGTCATACTATGGTACTTTGATGACCTATAGCAGGAATAAATGGTATAATTTCAAGAGCAAATTAAATGGGGGCTGCACGAGTTCTGCTTGTTTCAGGGAGCTACATTTCATTTATGGTATCATGAATTCACAGGTGTACAGCTTAATATTGACAAAAGAAGATGCTGCCATTTGGTAGACGTACACTTTTCCAATATGACAATGATCCAAA
>JARQOD010000002.1:178852771-178939493 GCA_033576555.1 Oophaga sylvatica
CCGGATCGTGCCTGATGTCATTGCGTTGTATCCGTTTTTGTCCGGATCCGGCGGAAATGTACATTCCGGCGGCCGGACAAAACGGTGCATGCAACGTTTTTTTTGTTTGCCGGAGCCGCCTGATAGTGCCTGAAGCGGCGCATCAGGCGGCCGGAAATAATAAAATTCAATGGAACCGGATCAGTCTTTTGTGCAACCTGACAAAAGTCTGATCCGGAGTCTGGAAATCAGGGACTACTACTACTACTACTACTACATTTTCCACTGTCTCCGGACATCCAAAACCCTCTTTTTCTGGGTTCAAAAGTTCAGGTCGGATCCAGCAAAAAAAACGGATCCGTTGCATCATTTTTTTTCGTTTCAGCGCCGGATCCGTCCCTTCAGGTGTTTCGACGGATCATGCCTGACACAAAAAAAACGGATGTGTGAAAGAGGCCTTAGGCTAAAGCCTGAATTTAAGGATAGGTAGGAGCCTGCTGCAATTAAAACTGCCACAGGCTGGAGGGTGGAGTGCTCGGTCAGAGAGCTAATATACAAATAATAAAAGACTGATGGGCATTTCCAAATCAGAAAACTGGTGTGTACAGGTACAAAAATGGGAGTAGTCTTCACTATACATAACAAAAAAAAATAAAGTTACACTCTGTCATGTATTGTTTTCCTTGAAGTAATACTGTTGTACATTAATAAAAAAAATATTCCTATAATAAAATGTTTTTATTTAATACAAATATATATGATCAATAATGATATTACAATAAACAAACATTACATTCACCTATGAAAACCATCACCGACACAAATATCTCTTATGTTTCTGACAAATAGAAAACCCATCCACATGTTTATTCTAAAAGTGGGAGATACTGTGGTGCTTCACAGTTCGTGAATCATTTAGAATTTTCCATATTTCTGCATAAATTTTTACCTAAACCAACATCAGATTTTCCCACGAGTCCTAAAAATAGATAATGAGAACCAAGTCAACAAATATGTAATGATATTAAACTTTGTAATTTATTTTATTGAGAAAAATGGTCCAATTTCACATGTCCGTGAGTGGCAAAAAGAATAGCATATAATTTGAAGGTGAAACTACAAAACTGGTATTTTTAATCAATCAAATGACAATGAAATGTGCGTGGGCAACCTGTTTTATTTAATAACAGAGATCTGATCTTCACGAAACATCTTTATATTGACAGGAACAAAGTACCGTATATACTCGTGTATAAGCCGAGATTTTCAGCACCTTTTTTCGTGCTGAAAATGCCCCCTGGGCTTATACACGAGTCATAGGGCAGAAACCAGCGGGGGAGGGGATGCTGCGGCAGGAGCCGGTGTCTGGGATCATACTCACCCCTCCCCATGCCACGCCCATGGGATATGGACGCGACGCCACTCCCATGGGCGTGGCCTCCATATTCATGGCCTTAATGAGCGGTATTACATCACCGCTCAGTGCTGGAGAGCTGCAGGAAGCCGGGGAGAGCGCAGGATTGCAGGGATGCTCAGCGATGGCACGGGGAGGGGTGAGTATGATGGGGGAGAGGACAAGGAGCACGGAGCTGGACTGGGATAGAACGGTGGACGGGGGAAGCATGGAGGAGGACGGGGGGAGAACGGAGGACGGGGGAAGCATGGAGGAGACGGGGGAAGCATGGAGCAGGACGGGGGAAGCATGGAGGAGGACAATGAGCATGGAGCAGGACGGGGGAGGATGGAGGGCACAGAGGAGCACGGAGCAGGACGGGGGGAGAGGATGGAGGGCACAGAGGAGCACGGAGCAGGACGGGGGGCACAGGAGGACGGAGAAGGAATGGGGGAGCACAGCGGAGGATGGAGCAGGAGGGGGGGAGTACAGAGGAGAATGGGGGAGCACAGAGCTGGATGGGGGAGCAAGGAGCAGGACGGGGGCAGCACAGAGCAGGAGGGCAGTTTATACACCCGGTTTATACACGAGTCAATAAGTTTTCCCAGTTTTTTGTGGCAAAATTAGGGGGGTCAGCTTATACATGGGTCGGCTTATACACGAGTATATACGGTAGATTTCTGATGCCCTCAGAAAAGAGTTGTTGATGTTATCAGGTTAGAAAAGAGTACAACACCATCTCTATAGAGTTTGTACTCCACCAATCCACAGTCATACAGATTGTGTACAAACAGGAGATTTAACACCATTATTACCCTCCACAGTAGAGGTCGTTCAACAAAGATCAGTCCAAGATAAAGGCATAGTTTGCAAAGTAACCCAAGATTATTATTATTAATATTATTTATTATTATAGAGCCATTTATTCCATGGCTCTTTACATGTGAGGAGGTGTACATAATAAAAAACAAGTACAGTTATCTTAAGCAATACAAGTCACGATGAATACAGGAGGAGAGATGACCCTGCCCGCGAGGGCTCACAATCTACAAAGCAGTGGCGTTCCGTGAATAGAGCAGACTAAGCAGCAGCTATGGGGCCCAGACAGGTGAGGGGGCCCACGACGGCCGCTGTCGTTTGGCATCTGTGCTGTGCTGACAAAGTACTATCTCCTTTAATTAAATATAAGCGACGGCCGGACACTGTAAACCCCTTGAAGGTCCCCTTTCCTTGTTGTCTCCTGGTCAGCAGATGGCTTAAGTCTCTGGCTGCATTTGCATAAGAAAGCCAGCCTGCAGCCAGAGACACGTGCATCACAGGAAGCAGAAAACATTCATAAGTTTCACTCAGGGAGAGATACACTACACAAGAAGGTGAGCCCTGCTGGCTGGGGTATGGGGTGGATTTTTTTTGTTGAATGTGTCCCTCACTGTGCTGGCACTTTATATTTACAATGGCTAGCCTCTGGCTGCACTTTGCACCTTAGGGAGTGAGGGGGTCCTGATTGCAGGCACTGTGGAGGAGGGGGGCCCTGCATGCACTGCAGCCACCCTTCTTGTACTCCTCACAATGCTTCTCCATTAGAGCTGGTTTCATGTGATTTAACCCTGTACCACCACCAGGCAGGATGATGCTTCCTAGCTGTAGGTAAGACCATGTCCAGTCTATGTCCCACCACCAACTTCACTGTCAAGGTGTGCAACAATGCATGTTCATGCAATACTAAAAATGTGCAATATCATGGTGCAGCCAATAAATGTTACTAATTTATTCTGCTCCTTCACCCCAGAGGCATGCACCTGGGAGACCAGATTACATGGGGCGTGCTGAGCTCATGAGGTGCCTGAGAGTGGAAGTTCTGCAGATGTTATGGAAGATATTGTGTGCGGCATTTCTGTGTCCCCTTACCTGTGATAAAATGTGTCTTGTAGTTTGTACACATGTTGGAACTTTGCATAGCTTACATATTCCAATCATTTCATATACAAAGATATGACATCCGTCTACCTGTCTTATATGATGCCATGAATGATGGGCATTGCTTGTACCTGCTGTCAGATTAGGCACCACACTTCTTACATCGGAGCACACTATGCAGCATGTTCCCTGTCAGGCTAGGTTCACATTTATACGCCTGCAGACTTAATGCGTTGGACGTATACATTAAAAACGTATGCCATGCATCAACCTACGAATTTAAACAAGTACATTTGATACATATCGTATTTCCATCTTTGTCTCTATATGTTTTTTTACTTAAAAGAATCATTTTTTTTCCATCCAGTTTTACTGGTGTCAACAGTCCCATCCCACTCCATTTTGGCATCAGTTCTGTGAGGAGGTGTCCAGAGGAATAAACTTTTTTTCACCCCACATTAAAAACGCGTACCTTTGGTCAATTATGTTTTTTTCCCACAATACAACGTGATCAGGGCAAAACATAGTCAGAAGAACATTTTTTTTACACTACGTGTTGCCAATTATGGTTTGTGTATGCCTCCATATACGTCTGAATACCATTTTTTTTTTTGCAATTCAGACATATTTGTCCAGCAGACTGCACTGTATAAATGTGAGCCAAGCCTAAAGAAGTCCTTTTTGTCCAAGGAGGATAAAGCACATCATAAACACAAGTCCATACTGTGTGTTGCTGCTTTGCAGTGTGTATTTTGCCATGCTGATTTTACAGGTGAAAGGTATTTACTTTGAGCCTTTTTTTGGTTGTAATGGTGAATGCTTCAGGATTATCAATGACCAAAGGGGCGGCAAATTTTTCAGCCGCCCCGGGCCCCACAAACAGTTGCTACGCCACTGCACACACAAGATGGTGAGCCTGGCTGGGGGTCGATTTTTTTTTGTTAAATGTGTCCCCTCACTGTGCTGGCACTTTACATTTACAATGGCTCTGACTGCACTTTGCACCTTAGGGAGGGGGGCCCGCTGCACGCACTGTGGAGGGTGTAGGGGGGCCTGCATGCACTGCAGGTGTGTGTGTGTGTGGAGTTAAGAGCACCTGTTTTTTTTGGGGGGGGGCCCCATTCAGACTTTTGCTATGGGGCCCCATGATTTCTATGTATGCCCCTGCTACAAAGGATGGGTGAGGATACAGTAGGCGAGGGTAGAGCTGGTCGTGCAGTGGCTTGATCAATCGGTGGTTACTGCAGGTTGTAGACTAAGATAACCTCATAGCAAATAAAATAATCTCTCACATTAGCTAATGTTCCTGAGTCCACAATCAGGAGAACTTTAAACAACAGTTGTGGGCATGGCAATATTGCAAGTAGAAAGCCACTGCTATTCTATCTTTGAAACATGGTGGTGGCAGTCTCATGGTTTGTGGCTGTTTTGATACATCTGAGCCAGGATAGTTTTCCACAATTAATAAAATAATTATTTCTGAACATTGTCAAAAAATTCTAAAGGAAAATGTAAATGACCCAAAACGCACAAGTTGTTTTACAAAGGAATGGTTAAAAAGAATAAAGTTAACGTTTTAGAAAGAAAAATATTTAGAATTGAGAGTCCTCAGTGGTTGATACCTTTTAATGGCTAACTGAAAAGTTGTTAACAAATTGCAAGCTTTCGAGACTACTCAGGTCTCTTCATCAGGCAAAGACTAAAACAGAATCTGAAGAATCACATATTTATACACAACACAGCACAGAAACAATGCAATAGTTAAGACAAGTGACATGAAGCAGAACTGTTATTACGGGAGATAGAGAAGCACATAAATATTGGAACAGTTCATAGATAAGGAGTGTGAAAGTTTTATTGCCCTCTGATTGGGGTCTGGTATTGTTGTGATCCCCAGAAGGTCTGAAGTGCAAATTCCTTAGTTGATGTAAAAAGACATAAATCCATGCGATACATTCATTCCAGCACTGAGTGTATCAAAGGTCGTCATGAGTTGATATTCCCAAACTTTTCTGTCTCTCTCAGATTTAATTTAGCTTTTAATACAAGTAATTTCATGTCCATCATACTATGATCGGGGATACAAAAGTGTTTGGCCACAGGTAGATCCATTCTTTTTTCTCTTATTGTGTGGCGATGAGATTTCATCCTTGTTCTCAGTTTACTCAGATCCCCGGTACTTTCAGCTGCATCACATCTAATGTGGTGTACCTAATTATTTGTATGAAATGTCCAACTAGGGGTCTGTATGTGGGGGAGACAGGGCAAAAACTGAGAACAAGGATGAATTCCCATCGCAACACAAAGATACAAACACGAAGATACTCATCGCAACACAATAAGAGAAAAAAGAATGGATCTACCTGTGGCCAAACACTTGTATTCCCGGTCATAGTATGATGGGCATGAAATTACTTGCATTAAAAGCTAAATTTTATCTGAGAGAGACAGAAAAGTTTGGGAATATAAACTCATGACGACCTTTGATACACTCAGTGCTGGAATGAATGTATCACATGGATTTATGTCTTTTTACATCAATTAAGGAATTTGCACTTCAGACCTTCTGGGGGATCACAACAATACCAGACCCCAATCAGAGGGCAATAAAACTTTCACACTCCTTATCTATGAACTGTTCCAATATTTATGTGCTTCTCTATCTCCCATAATGACAGTTCTGCTTCACGTCACTTGTCTTACCTATTGCATTGTTTCTATGCTGTGTTGCGTATAAATATGTGATTCTTCAGATTCTGTTTTAGTCTTTGCCTGATGAAGAGACCTGAGTAGTCTTGAAAGCTTGCAATTTGTTGCCATCTTTTCAGTTAGCCATTAAAAGGTATCAACCACTGAGGACTCTCAATTCTAAATATTTTTCTATCTACTGGCTAACACGGTACGAAGATATACATCTTTCGTTTTAGAAAGACCAAGTCAAAGTTCTCATCTTAATCCTATAAAAATGTTATGGAAGCACCTGCACCAAGCAGTTCATGGGAAAAACCCACCAACATAACTGAACTGAAACTGATTTGTAGGGAGGAATGTTCTATAAGTTCTCCAAGTTGATATGCAGGACTAATTAACAATTAAATGTTTAGATGCAGTTTTTGCTGCACAAGAAAGTCACACTAGATACTGAAAGCAAAGGTTCACATAATTTTGACACTCTCATCTGATATTAGATAATTTTTCTCAATAATAAATTACAAACTGTAATATTTTTGACTCAATTGTTTGGTTTGCTTTTGTTTATGTACTTTCAGGACTTGTGTGAAAATATGATGTATTTTAGGTCAAATTTATGCAGAAATATGGAAAATTCTGAAGGGCTGACACATTTTCAATCACCACTAAACTATATGACAAAATGTATCTACTTATAAATACCCACAATTTAATGACCCCGACGTAAACCACAAACTTGTAACTAAGCCGATAAAGACTGTAAAGCAAATTACAAATTAAATTGATACTCAAATGAAAAGAGCAACTGTATCTGTACCAAGGTACAACAAAGACACAATGTTATATGGAAAATCTTTGATGTCTTATGATGACTGCCAATCAATACAGCCTTGACCCTCCTTAACATTAAACAGGTGATTCGATTAGCTATAACTCAGGCATAAAATGCCCTGCATGAAGCAGTGCACTGAATCAAGGAAATTCTAAAATGGCAACGTTCACTTTGTGCTTTGGGCAGTGAAAGCTGCCAACACTTATACATCAAAACTTCACTCACTGTAAGATTGATTTTATTTTATTTTGTTTGTTTTAATTCCCTGCAGCAAGGCATGGTCGTCGTGTAAATGCAGACTGCATTGTTTTATGCTATTATTTGTTTTCTAGCATTGTAATTGAATGTCCTACAACCTTGACCAACTTATGCTCAAAATATGTTACAATATCATTTTTTTAGATATAAAAATAAACTATAGAAAAAAATATGTAAATGTCATGTTACATTCAAATTCTGAACAGTGAAATCTTAGGTTTATAAGGTACATAGCCTAAATACAAGTTTTTATGGCTTCTATATCTGATATTTATTATAAGGGATGTAATTTAATTGATAACCCTAGAGATATGTAAAGATTGTACCTATATATTAACCAAGTGCTGAAACTAGAATTCCAATGACCACGTAGCACAATCACTAATTAGCCACCACCAAGTTATCAGTGAATTGAGTAATAGCTCAGAAAACACAGATTTTATTTTCTTTAGAAGCAAAGGATGGATAACTAGGATCATATATGAGATCTGCACAAAAGAGAGCCTTGGGATAATGTCAGGTAATAGAAATCCACTTGTTTTTTTTCTAGCAGGAAGGAATCGCTGGGGCCTCTCTAACTGTAGTTATTATGGCCATGATTCAAGCTTGAATGTTTACTGGTATAGTGTAATGGTAAAGTGCACATCCGACAAATCCCGGCTCTGCCCTGTTGAAAATAAATTTAAATAAATTATATACCAAGGCTCCTAACACTATAATACCTACATTATGTGGCTGTCATAGCGTAGTGGTTAAAGTGCACAACCACAACAGGGAAGACCGGGTTTACATCCCGGTTGGAAATAATATACCTTGGGCAAGACTACTAAACACTATAGTGACTATAGTGACTACCTCAAAACATGAGAGTGTCACGAACAAAGAGAGTCATGCCGGCTCGGACGTCGCCCGGATTAACAATGTCTGCGTGTCGAGGAACCAGGACAATCTGATGATGAATGGGCTACTGGAGCAAACCATTTATGGACAAGGCAAGAGAACCTGGATCTGATGAAATGCTACTATAATAGCAGACCAAATGAGAGAGGATATATGAAGTGTATGAGGAAACTCTGGATGGATACAAGACCTGCATGTCCACTGAATGAGAAACAGCTAGTCACCCAATGTTTCAATGTCACAAAGAGAAATAGGATCAACTATACTCCACCCCACATGAAGAACAACATGTGCAACCCCTGCAACTGGAGAGCACTGCAGCTGATCTGAAACCGAAGATCTTAGATAAACTAAATAACATCATTACCAGAGATCAACTGCCAAGGCTCAGCAAAAAAAAACACACCACCAAACAGTATTCTAGAAGATGCCAATAGAGTATTTGCATCAATACCTACCACCATAACTCAAACTAATAAACTAATCTATGCTACTACGTCAGCAATCATGGAAATGCTTGGCTATACAACCAACAAGAACAACAGAAATACGTGCCCCCCTTAGACAAATATCAAGATAGCCAACTAACAGAAATACAGAAGGGTGTAAAGATCAAGAATAAGACCAAGCTGGACAAGTACAAAGGCCTGACCCCAACTGAAGCCCTGGAGACTGCTAAACAAAGTCTCACGGCACTCGCTGCAAGACTAGGGAGATACACTAGAGAAGCTGAGGCCAAGAAGATAAATGCCTTGTTCTCTCTAAAGAACAATCCAAGGTGTACTCCCAACTACAGAG
Organism: Oophaga sylvatica; assembly: GCA_033576555.1. NCBI lineage: Eukaryota > Metazoa > Chordata > Amphibia > Anura > Dendrobatidae > Oophaga > Oophaga sylvatica. Next base: position 178,861,540 of record JARQOD010000002.1, read on the forward strand.
TAACAGCACAAAGGCAGCAACTCCACCAATAGCAGAGACTGAACAATACTGGAGGAACTTATAGGAGAAGAAAAAATGTAACACCAATGCAATGTGGCTGCAAGATCTGAGAATGAAACACAGCAACCACCTAGAGCAGACATAATCTATACCTACTGGCTAAAGAAATTAATAGTGGTACATGAATGCATGGCAAAGCAGATGAATCAACTGCTAGAAGCAGGCCACCACACAGCTTGGCTAACACAAGGAAGAACAGTGCTGATCACGAAAGAACCTCACAAAGTAAGAGTTCCATCCAACTACTGCCCAATAACCTGACTTATGACAACATGGAAACTCCTTTCATTCATCATAGCCACCATTCTACAGAATCATATGAACCAGTACATGAAGTCAGCTCAGAAAGGCATTGGGACCAACACCAAGGCTCTAAACACCAGCTACTTGTCACGCTGTCTCAGGATAGAGGTGGACCGGGGTCTATGCTGACCCTAAACTGGGTCCTGACTAGTCCCTCTACTGGAGGTACTGTTAATGGTACAGAGGTCCAGGCGCCAGCGTAACCCTGTCTCCTGTAGATCCTGACCACTGTAATCTAGTCCTGAGAAGGACCCTGATTACCACCACAGGGAATGGGCAGGTCACAGCTTACAAACAGTATAAGACAAACGAGACAGACAAGGGGTAAAGTAAATACTGCCTTGCATACAAAACTTCAACTACAGAGGGGACACAAAAGGTTAAGGAGATAAACAATAAGCGAGGAGAGGATAAACCACAACAGGCACTCTTAGCTTAAGTCTTCTCAGAAACGATCCGCTCTCCTGGTCTGAATGAATGCTTTCACCGACACTCTCCCAGCAGACAGGCAGGTATTTAAAGGAAACCAATTAACAACACATCAATTGCAGCTGAGCGAGGCTGGTGAGTCCAGCACAGAGAGAGAAAGAATTAACTCCCTCAGTGCCGAAAAACACCCAGCACCAGAAACTCAGCTGTGCGAAGTCAAGGTGTGCAATCGCGACGATCTTCGCAGCGACACACCCGTGACAGTACCCCCCCTTCTACGAGGGGCCTCCGGACCCTCAGGGCGGGTTTATCTGGGTAAGTAGTGTGGAAGGCCCGAACCAATCGGTCTGCGTTAATATCAGACGCAGGAACCCACGTCCTCTCCTCAGGACCATACCCCTTCCAATGAACCAAGTACTGAAGGGACGGCGATTCAGACATGAGTCAATGATCTTCGACACCTGAAACTCCAAGTTACCATTGACCACCACTGGAGGAGGAGGTAGAGGTGACGGTATAACTGGTGCACGTACCTCTTAAGCAACGATTTGTGGAATACATTGTGGATTTTAAACGTAGGAGGGAGGTCAAGACGGAATGCCACCGGATTAATTATCGAACTGATCCTGTATGGCCCGATGAACCTGGGACCGAGTTTCCAGGAGGGAACCTTAAGTTTTATATTCTTGGTAGACAACCATCCCAGATCGTTCACACTTAGGTCCGGACCAGACACTCTCCTCCTATCAGCCATACGTTTGTATCGGTTCCCCATAGTACTCAGATTATTCAGCACTCCTCTCCACACTGAAGCAAGTGACGACGAAATCGTTCCTCCTCAGGAACCCCAGAAGAGCCCCCCCCATTGAAAGTACAAAACTGGGGGTGAAAAACCATATGCCCCAAAAAACGGGGACTTACCAGTGGACTCGTTCCGCCTATTGTTAAGAGCGAACTCTGCCAGAGGCAAAAGAAGACCAGTCCTCTTGGTTCTCTGAGACAAAACACCGGAGATATGTCTCTAAGCTCTGATTCAGACGCTCTGTCTGACCATTGGTCTGCGGATGAAAAGCCGAATAAAATGACAATTGCATTCCCCGCCGTGAACAAAATGCCTTCCAGAATTTGGACACAAACTGAGACCCCCGATCCGACACCACATCGGAAGGCAACCCGTGAAGTCTCACAATCTCCCCAATGAACACCTGCGCCAGAGTTTTAGCATTAGGAAGAGCAGGAAGAGCAATAAAATGTGCCATCTTACTGAACCTGTCAACTACAACTAGTATGACAGTTTTACCTGAAGACGGAGGGAGGTCCGTAATGAAGTCCATAGACAGATGGGTCCATGGACGCTCCGGGATCTTCAAAGGTAAGAGGGCCCCAGACGGACGGGTATGTGGGGTCTTAGAGCGTGCACAAACCCCACAGGACGCGACAAAAGTTACCACCTCCTTATTTAAGTTAGGCCACCAAAACCGGCGTGAAAGGAGATCCACAGTTGCTTTACTCCCTGGGTGTCCTGCCAAAGCAGAATTATGATGTGCCTCGATAACCTTTTGTCTTAATGATCTGGAACAAACAGTTTCCCTGGAGGTCCTACAGGGGCGTCCCCCTGAGCCTCCAATACCTCCTCCTCAAGCTCAGAGCATACAGCCGACACCACTACTCCCTCTTGAAGGATAGGAACCGGGTCATCCGTCTTCCCGGCCCCAGGGAAACTGCGAGATAAGGCATCAGCCTTTACATTTTTTGACCCAGGACGATATGTGACGACAAAATTAAACCTGGTAAAAAACAACGACCATCTAGCTTGTCTGGGATTCAGACGTTTTGCAGACTCTAAATACAGTAGGTTCTTGTGATCAGTAATGACGGTGACCGGGTGGACTGCCCCCTCCAAAAAATGACGCCACTCTTCAAAAGCCAACTTAATGGCCAAGAGTTCCCTATTGCCGACATCATAATTCCTCTCAGCGGACGACAATTTTTTAGAGAAGAAAGCGCACGGATGCCATTTACCAGGGGACGGACCTTGAGATAATACCGCACCCACCCCTACGTCAGACGCATCCACCTCCACAATGAACGGCTGTGACGCATCCTGTTGAATGAGTACAGGTGCCGAAGCAAAACATTTTTTCAAGGAGGAAAATGCTTGACAAGCCTTGTCAGACCACCTTGAAAAATCCGTCCCTTTTCTTGTCATGTCAGTGAGAGGTTTAACAATGGACGAGAAATTACGAATAAATTTCCGGTAGTAATTAGCAAACCCCAGGAAACGCTGCAGTGCCTTAAGATCCTCTGGCAGATCCCACTCAAGCACTGCCTTCACTTTCCAGGGTCCATACGGAAACCGGAAGCTGACACCAGGAACCCTAAAACTGAAGTTCCTGTACGGCGAAAACACACTTCTCCCATTTGGCGTACAGTTTATTATCTCGCAAGATCTGCAACACCTGTCTCACATGCTCCTGATGAGACACAGATCGGCGAGTAAATTAAGATGTCATCCAGATAAATGACAACAAAACTGTCCCACTAGGTGGCGAAAGATGTCATTAACAAAATGTTGAAACACCGCCGGGGCAGTTAGTCAGACCGAAAGGCATGACAACGTTCTCATAATGTCCCTCCGGAGTGTTAAACGCCGTCTTCCACTCATCCCCCTCCTTCATCCTAATCAGATTTACCCCCCCTGAGATCCAACTTAGAGAACCATTTGGCGCCCACAATCTGATTGAAGAGATCTGGAATAAGTGGGAGCGGATACGGATCTCGGACCGTAATCCGATTAAGCTCACGGAAATCCAAGCAAGGGCGTAGGCCTCCATCTTTTTTCTTCACAAAGAAGAACCCCGCGGCCACCGGGGAAGATGAAGGTCTAATATGCCCTTTAGCCAGACTTTCCGAAATATAATCCTTCATAGCCTGCCTCTCAGGACAGAAAGGTTATACAACCTAGATTTAGGTAATTTAGCATCAGGGAGCAATTTTATAGAACAGTCATACTCGCGATGAGGAGGTAATTCTTGACACCCTTCCTCTGAAAAAACATCCTCAAAGTCCACCAGAAAAGGTGGTAAGGTTCTAGGCACGACCGCACCGATGACCGTGTTCATGCAGTTTTTATTGCAAAAATTCACCCACTGGCTTATCTCTCTGGATTGCCAATTAAAAAACTGGGTTATGTTTAGTTAACCAAGGAAGACCCAACACAATAGGAGTGGGAAGACCTCCAACACATAACAAGACAATAGTTCTTTATGTATTGCCCCACTCGAAGGTCAATGTTATGCACGGCTTGCAAAAAGCTACCTTTACCGAGAGGCCTGGCGTCGATAGAGAATATGGGGATAGGTTTGGCTAATACACTCAGTTGCATACCTTGAACCTGGGCAAACCGAGCGTCCACCAGATTAGCCCCGGCCCCACTATCCAGAAGAACAGAAATCCTCTCAGTTCTCGTACCTACCACCACCTCCGCTGGTACGAGAAACTGAGACGGACCTGGGGACGAAATACATACTCCCAGATTGTCATCCACCACACAACCTGGGATTAATTTAGTTTTCCGGCGACTTCTTGCTCAGTACAGTACGAGATGGACACCCCTCAATAAAATGTCCCTTTCTCCCGCAGAAGAAACACTTTCTTGTCTTGCGGCGCACCGCCGATCCCCTCCCTCGGAATGATGTCCCTCCAACTGCATAGGTTCCTCGGAACAAACCAGGGGAACCTCAATATTAGGGACTTTGAAGGAGGTGGAGTCATCACAGGGGGCGGAGTTACCCCGCACCTCTCCCGAAGCCGTCTATCAATGCGAATTGCAAGAGCCATAGCGGCCTCCAGTGACGGGGGAGAATCATACTGAGCCAACACATCTTTTAATTTGTCAGATAAACCTTGACAAAACTGGCTCCTAAGAGCCGGGGTCATTCCACTGAGTATCCGTGGCCCACCTACGGAACTCTGAAGAAAATTCCTCCGCCGGACGATCTCCCTGCTGTATCTTACGTAACTTCATTTCAGCAAGGGAGACCCGATCGGGTCATCATATACCAGACTCAGGGCTGTAAAAAATCGGTCCACTGACTGGAGAGCCGGGAGCCCGGGGGGAGAGAGAACGCCCAGGATTGAGGGTCTCCTTGTAAGAGCGAGATGACAATTCCACCCCTTGATCCTCACTCCCCGACGACCGAGGCCGCAGCCGAAAATACAATTTACATGCCTCCCGGAAAGTAAAAAACTTGTCCGCCCACCAGTAAACCTGTCGGAGAGCCACTTTAGGTTCAGATCTGGCTTGCTCCCGGGGGTACAAAACCTTGGATTTAACGTCCGTCAGCTCCATGGACCAAACTCTGCAACTGCTGAGCTAGATGGGCTACTGGATCCATGGTGGCTGGGGAGAGTCTTTAGTATGGTCGGTGAAAATGTCACGCTGTCTCAGGATAGAGGAAGAACAACAGAAATACGTGCCCCCTTAGACAAATATCAAGATAGCCAACTAACAGAAATACAGAAGGGTGTAAAGATCAAGAATAAGACCAAGCTGGACAAGTACAAAGGCCTGACCCCCAACTGAAGCCCTGGAGACTGCTAAACAAAGTCTCACGGCACTCGCTGCAAGACTAGGGAGATACACTAGAGAAGCTGAGGCCAAGAAGATAAATGCCTTGTTCTCTCTAAAGAACAATCCAAGGTGTACTCCCAACTACAGAGTAACAGCACAAAGGCAGCAACTCCACCAATAGCAGAGACTGAACAATACTGGAGGAACTTATAGGAGAAGAAAAAAATGTAAAACAATGCAATGTGGCTGCAGATCTGAGAATGAAACACAGCAACACCTAGAGCAGACATAATCTATACCTACTGGCTAAAGAAATTAATAGTGGTACATGAATGCATGGCAAAGCAGATGAATCAACTGCTAGAGCAGGCCACCACACAGCTTGGCTAACACAAGGAAGAACAGTGCTGATCACGAAAGAACCTCACAAGTAAGAGTTCCATCCAACTACTGCCCAATAACCTGACTTATGACAACATGGAAACTCCTTTCATTCATCATAGCCACCATTCTACAGAATCATATGAACCAGTACATGAAGTCAGCTCAGAAAGGCATTGGGACCAACACCAGAGGCTCTAAACACCAGCTACTTGTCACGCTGTCTCAGGATAGAGGTGGACCGGGGTCTATGTGACCCTAAACTGGGGTCCTGACTAGTCCCTCTACCTGGAGGTACTGTTAATGGTACAGAGGTCCAGGCCGCCAGCGTAACCCTGTCTCCTGTAGATCCCTGACCACTGTAATCTAGTCCTGAGAAGGACCTGATTACCACCACAGGGAATGGGCAGGTCACAGCTTACAAACAGTATAAGACAAACGAGACAGACAAGGGGTAAAGTAAATACTGCCTTGCATACAAAACTTCAACTACAGAGGGGACACAAAAGGTTAAGGAGATAAACAATAAGCGAGGAGAGGATAAACCACAACAGGCACTCTTAGCTTAAGTCTTCTCAGAAACGATCCGCTCTGCTGGTCTGAATGAATGCTTTCACCGACACTCTCCAGCAGACAGGCAGGTATTTAAAGGAAACCAATTAACAACACATCAATTGCAGCTGAGCGAGGCTGGTGAGTCCAGCACAGAGAGAGAAAGAATTAACTCCCTCAGTGCCGAAAAACACCCAGCACCAGAAACTCAGCTGTGCGAAGTCAAGGTGTGCAATCGCGACGATCTTCGCAGCGACAACCCGTGACACTACTAGTAGATAGAACAGTCACTCAAGACTCAAAATCCAGACAGACCAATCTCATCACAGCCTGGATTAACTACTGGAAAACCTATGACTCAATGCCACACACATGGATCTGTGAATGCTTGGCTCTCTACAATGTCAACAAGAACATAAGGACCTTCCTCAGAAACTCAATGGGGCTATGGAGAAAAACATTCCAAGTCAACTCAAGACAACTAGCACAAGTGACCATGAAATGCGGCATATATTCTGCATAGGCTTTAACCCCTTCAGTCAGATAACTACAGAGTCTGTTTGTGGATACAAGTTCAAGAGTGGAAGCACAATCAGCCACCTCCTCTACATGGATGACATCAAGCTGTATGCCAAAAATGAACAAGACACCAATTCACTGATCCACCTGACAAGGATCCACAGCGAAGACATCGAGATATCCTTCGGACTGGAGAAGTGCGGGCAGTTGGTAATAATAGTAATCTTTATTTTTATATAGCGCTATCATATTCCGCAGCATTTTACATACATACAGTAATAAAGAGAGGCAAGGTAGTCAAGACTGATGGAGTGGAGTTACCAGCAGGGCACGTAGCAGATGTACAGACATACTACAAGTACCTTGGCATTCCACAGTGATGCGGTAAACACAATGAGGCAAGGAAAGCAGCAACATCCAAATACTATCAATGGGTAAGAAAGGTCCTGATGAGCCAGCTCAAGGGAAGAATAAAATCTGCACCATCAATATATATGCTCTGCCAATTATCAGATCCCCTGATGGCATAGTGTGCTGGCCAAAAGAAGAGATGGAAGCTGCAGATGTGAAGGCACGAAAGCTCTTCATAATGCATGGAGGTCTCCACCCAAAGTCTAACACCCAAAGATTGTATATTAACAGAAAGGAGGGTGGTCGAGGCTTGATAAGCGTCCAAGCCACCATCACAGATGAAACAAGGAGTATCCAGGAATACATCAGAAAAATGGCACCAAAAGATGAGATGCTGAGAGAAAGCCTAAGGCAGCAATAACAGATCTGGAAGGAAGATCAGGAACATGAATCACCATGGCAAGACAAACCGCTGCATGGGATGTACCATCGACAGATAATGGAAGTGGCTGACATGGAGAAATCCTACCAATGGCTGGAGAAAGCTGGACTCCGAGTCAGCACAGAGGCACTAATCATAGCGGCACAAGAGTGAGAACTAAGTACCAGATCCATTGAAGCAGGAATCTACCACACAAGACAAGACCCAAGGTGCAGACTATGCAAAGAAACCTCAGAAACCGTCCAACACATAGTGGCATGATGCAAAATGCAAGCAGGAACAACGTATACCAACGCTACAACCAAGTAGTGGGAATTGTATACAGGAATATCTGCACAGCATATGGGCTAAGTCCCCCTAAGTCCAGGTGGGAGACCCTAGAGAAAGTGGTGGAGAATGAAGGGGCTAAAATCCTGTGGGACTTCAAGATCCATACGGATAAGCAGATGTTGGTTAACCAACCATACATTGTCATAGTAGACAAGGATCAGAAGACAGCAATGATAATAGATGTGGCAGTGCCAAGTGACAGCAACATCAGAAAGAAGGAATATGAGAAACTGGAGAAATATCAGACCCTACAAGGAGAACTGGAGTAAATGTGGAAGGTGAAGGCAACAGTGATTCCAGTGGTGATAGGACCCCCTAAGTTGTGAAAATGTCTAAAGCAGATCCCAGGAGCTGACCTGAACCAAATAGAAAATCTGTGGAGGGAGTTAAAACTCAATGTTGCCCAGCGACAACCGCAAACCCTGAAAGATCTGGAGAAGATCTGTATCGAGGAGTGGGCCAAAGAACTACAGGAACCGTATGACCTCTTCAATTGCAAACAAATGTTGATGTACCAAACAGAAAAGTATTTAGATTTGTGAGTCCTCAGTGGTTGATACCATTGAAGGTATCAACCACTGAGGACTCTCAAATCAAAATTTTTCTATCTACTGGCTAACACGGTACAAAGATATATATCTTTCCTGTATGTACCAAATATTGAGTTCTGCTTTTTTATTGTATCAAATACTTATTTCACGCAATGAAATGCAAATCAATTATATAAAAATCACACAATGTGATTTTCTGGAATTTTTTTAAGATTCTCTCACACTTGAAGTGTACCTACTATAAAAGTCACATACCTCTCCATTCTTTGTAAGTGGGAAGACTTGCAAACTCACAGTGGGGAAAATAAATATTTGATACACTGCTAAGTTCAAAAGCTAAGATATCATATCTATCCTAAAAAAGCTGTCTTAATACATGAGTTCTAGCTCTGAACTGAAGAGACCCAATATCACATTACAATTCAGGATTCTCTTACTAGATTATGGCTGTGCCTTCAATATCATTGGACCTGCTAATCTGACTTGAACTTTTCATAATGTAACAGTATCCATGTTTTCCTTATGGATGATGTATAACACTTCATCCTCCTTCTAGACCTGTCCTCTGCTTTCGACACAGTTGACCACTGCCTCCTACTACAGATCATCTCTTCCTTTTGCATCAAAGACCTCGCCCTATCTTGGATCAAATCATGCCTCTCCAACCACACTACCTCCTAATCCCACCCTCTCTCTGTTGGAGTCCCCAAAGGCTCGGTTCTAGGACCCCTACTCTTCTCAATCTATACACTTGGCCTGGGGCAACTCATAAAGTCCCACAGATTCCAGTACCACCTTTATGCTGATGATACTCAGATCTACCTCTCTGGCCCAGATGTTACCTCTCTGCTCTCCAAAATACCGGAGTGTCTATCAGCCATATCCTCTTCTCCTCCCGCTTCCTCAAATTGAATGTGGACAAATCTGAACTGATCATCTTTCCCCCATCTCACAGATCTTCCTTACCTGACCTATCTATAACAATTGACAACATCACTCTTTCCCCAGTACTGGAGGTCCGCTGCCTTGGAGTAACCCTTGACTCTGCACTGTCCTTCAAACCGCACATCCAAGCTCTCTCCACATCCTGCCGCCTCCACCTCAAAAATATTTCCAGAATCCGTCCCTTCCTCAACCCTCACTCTACTAAAATGCTTGTGCACTCTCTCATCATCTCCGTCTCGACTACTGCAACATCCTTTTCTGTGGCCTCCCTGCTAACACCCTCGCACCTCTCCAGTCCATCCTTAACTCTGCTGCCCGACTAATTCATCTCTTTCCTCGCTACTCCTCGCTTCTCCCCTCTGCAGATCTCTCCACTGGCTCCCACTCCTTCAGCGTATCCAATTCAAATTACTAATACTGACCTACAAGGCCATCCATAACCTGTCTCCTCCATATATCTCTGAACTAATCTCCCGATATCATCCCTCACGTAATCTCCGATCCTCCCAAGACCTCCGATCCTCCCAAGACCTCCTTCTCTCCTCCACACTTATTCGCTCCTCACCTAACCGCCTCCAAGACTTCTCCCGAATAACCCCCATCCTCTGGAATTCTTTGCCCCAACACGTCCGACTATCAACCACACTCGGATCCTTCAGACGAAACCTGAAAACCCACCTCTTCAGGAAAGCTTACAGCCTGCAATGATCCCCGCTGCCTCCTCACCACTACTGGAGCTACCGCCTCACCATCACTGGAGCTGCTGCAACCCCCAAACCTACTGTCTCCTTCCCCACCATGCTGTAGAATGTAAGCCCACAAGGGCAGGGTCATCTCTCCCCTCTATATCGGTCTGTCATTGTTAGTTTGTAACCCTTCTCATGTACAGCACCATGGAATCAATGCGGTGTATAAATAAATAATTAATAATAATAATCATCCCCAAGCATCTGATGCCATTCATTCGTTGTCCACTAGTTTATATTGGATCGACTGTGGTGTAAAAAAAACCCTAAGCTCACCTTTTAGTCGGTTATGTAAATCCACTTGTCTCCTGGTTTTAACATCTTGCGGCGATGATTGGCTGCACCCTTCACATTCCATCTGAATGGGTTTCTTTCTGTTTGGATACATCTGTCGCATGACAACCCCATGATTATGCCATAGACTATTAAAGACATCAGTAAGGAGTGGGGAAGAATGGCACTTATCTGGTAGGTGAATATAGAGTTTTCTTTTTTATTTCTTACACTTCGGCTCACTAAGGCTGAATTTTAGTGCAAACATTTAAATAAGCAAGTCATAGAAATCTATTGAAAATCCAACGACATATCTATGTAATGGATGATTGTGACAAATGCCGTACGGTGGAATTTATCACACACAAAAAAGTATACTTTTAAGATATGGTTTTATAAAGAACTCCGTGACATGGAATTGGATTGCTATTATGTACTCTTTTTTTTCTGCGTGCTAGTATATATTGACCAGATAGGTTCCTAAAGGATACTCTTTTTGCCTCCATTTAATAGCCCTATTATACTTTTACCATGTACGCCGGTGTCAGGGACTTTTATTACATCATACGCACATAACATTGCTAAACTCGATGGAAACCGGCCTTCTGTAGTGCAGACACGTCTCAAGGCTGCTACCGAAGCATTAGGATATTACTCTATTAACAAATGCTTGGTTGTAAAGTTTACCATCATTTTTTTGTCTAATCCTACACTTTGCTTGAAGTGAAAATCATCTTATGCCAGGTATCAGACACCATGCTCACAAAGTTGTCCTTGCCTGCTCGGTAGTGATCATTGAAAACTGGTGGACACACACGCAGACAGAAGAGGCTCCTGTGCAAGAACAATATACGGGCCTTTTGTGGTCCAATAGCTTATCATAATGCACAATTCCACCTCTTTTGGAGGTGGAAATTGACCCCCTTACCTCTTTTGCCCCTGTGCAGTTGCACAGGTGCACAAATGGTATGTCTGCCCCTGATCTTGAGACCCCCCACACTTTCTTTTTGAATGTCTCAGTTTTAGAGTTCGCTCATGCTCCCATGATTCTCTCATGCAAGAGAATTGCATGACCCTCGGCTCAAACTCTGCTATGAGAGTCAGCCGGGTGTCATGTCACACGCATGCTTGAATCGGATCACAATTGCTGAAAAAATTGAGAACTTAATTTCTTCATCTTCTCCATTATGTGAGTCAGTGTATATCGGACTGCACTCGGATGGCATCTGAGTGCAGTCTGATGTTTTGCATGCACCAATATACTTGTATGGGTGCGTGCCATCCAATATACGCTGCTAATCGCAGCATGAAACAATTTTTTTTTCATGCCAAAAAAAGAACGCTAGTCAGCACTGCTCCTTAGTATAACATTAGAGCGAGGGCTATCCGATGAAACATCGGGTAGCGCTAGTCCGAGTTATACGCTGGCTACTCGCCAGTCTGAGCATGCCCTTAAACTTTCTGTTTTTTTTCCCGGATAGCTTACATAGGCCAATCAGGAATCTGTCTAAAGAACAACATTATACGGCGTTGTCTTTTACAGGTAAATTATATTACTCAGATTCAATCATCGTTGAATTTAAGAACATTGGTAGCAAAACATCAAGTTATCTATTTGGAATTTCCAGTATTGAACCCTTTACTGATAACATGGCTGTGAAAGGTTTCATCCAGAATTAATTTGTTGAATGCTAATTTATTAAATCTCTGTCCAAAATTGAGATTGGTTTATTATCTAACTCCCTCATCTACTTTTTTATTTTATTTTATGCTGCCATAAAATGTTTCCAAAAACCTCAGCATCGAAGCCTAATGCCTGCTTTGTGGTTATTTAAATTGAACATAATGCTTTACAGCAGGTTTAATATTTTTATAACTCAAAAGTTGTTAACAGCCAGCTGGTTTGTGTCTGCTTTTTATGGTTATTCTTGTCATATGCAGCCTCCACAATTTTTAATTATATTTTATAGTGTATGTTTTTCCTCCTCTGGATTCCCACAGCCACTCTTTGCTTCATAAGATATTTTCCACTGGGAAAATAACAAACATGGTTTAGGGACTCTATCATTTGATTTTTTTTTCTGTATAATTACTTCTACAGTGAGTGGGAGAATTTAGAAACTTGTTAAAAAAATAGATAAAATAAAGACTACGCTAAGTAAAACAAATGAGCTTTCAAGGCAAACTTGATTTGGTTTGGACATAGGAAATAATTACTGTATTGAGGGCTTAAGTATACATTATTTAAGTGTTCAGATAAAAGCCATAAGAATTTTTATAATACTTTGCGCATTACATATTTGTGTTTTCATTACCTTTCGTGCAATCCATAGTTTAAACACAAATTAGGGAAAATAGCACAAAATAGCAAATTATAGAAAGGGAAAAACAAAGCACAGGTAGATGCTGACCAGCCATAACACAAAGGTAACAACTAACAATATGTAGAATATATATGATAGCAAGTGAACAATCAGTTCTTGACGATGATACAGTGGAATCTGGAAAAGTGGGCAAGTGTAAAGATCTGAGCATTTTCACAAGGACAAAATTATAATGACTAGGTGTTAGGGTTTGCGGATCGCACCTAATATAAATTAAGAGAAGGTGCGATCGCAACCCAGGGTCCACCGTGCGGTGATGGAAGAACCGCAGCTGGAGACAATGGCGGAGCGATGCTGCATGCAATAATCGAACACACTCGGAGTTAAAGGTCACTCCGCGTGGGAAGAGTGCAAAGTACCTGCTCGGTTGCTCCACAGAGCGGTGCAAAGAAAGAGCACTCAGAGCTATACCCTGTTAGACGTCACAGGAGTATAGCAGATAATGACGCTACTTGGGGTCCCTGAACTAACTCCCCACTATGCTGGTGATTGAGCCTGCCCTGTCACACAGTCTGTGAAACATGCAAATGCGATGCTGTCGCCCGGTGCAGGTGCTCGGCTCAAGCGGAAGTTCCCACCCTACATTGTCGGATGAGAACCAAACTCGCAGTGCCAATAGCAGCACACTTGCATCCAGGGTGGTAACTGTCCCACATACACATACCCACAGCAATATTAGAGGATCTTAGCGCACCAATGGGCTCCCAAAAGATCCTTTTATAGACTGTGCCTAAGTCCAGTCAGACAGGACCTTGCTAGAGGACCAATCTAGAGCCAGTGCAGGACCTGAGCAGCTGACAACCGACCACCAATGAGAGGTTGCCACCTCACGAGCATGCTCAGTAGAGTGACTCCTGGACTTAGCCTCAGGAATGGGTGCTCGCCGCTGTCTATTGCTAGTTACTATAGCTGAACCTGGATAGGCAGCAGAAACAGAGCGCAGAGCATGAGACTGAGCAAGACGCTGGGACCAATGTCTTTGCTGAGCAGCATCCATTGTGGTCGAGACCGAATGGGAGACCACAGAAGAAGACAAGGCTTGGGATCCACCCGGTGCAGTAGGAGAATCCCGACGACTAACACTAGGTGACTGATTCAGAGCCTCACTAAAATGGCAGGTTTTGTGTGACATTCCTGGTGTACAGTGTCAGTGCCACCCAAAAGTGGTCAAAGGAAGGAGAACTGCCAACAGGGTCATGGGAGCCGAAAGTTTAATAACGATGCACATGGCTAGGAAATGCCAGCCTGTCTCATTTCCACAAATTGCTTAAAATAAAAGTTAGTGTGGGCTATAATAGAAAGGTGTAAGAATGCACAGTGCATGACCAATTGCTCTCTTTGGGATTGACTTGCCATAAATCTGTCAGTTAATCAGTGCCTATAAAAGCATTATAACAAAACAATGAAGTAACAGAAGTAGAGGGCCTGATCTAGTTGACCACATTTTCGTTCACATCATGTGGATAGCTCCTTATATGTGCATCTATTGTAGATCACTCAGTGGCCATTGCTTACTTTGTCTGCCTGTGTAAACAGGCATTTACAGTAAATAACCGCCGGTCAGTAAGGCTACGTTTCCACGGGGCGTAATGTCAATGCTTTGGACGCAGCAGAAACCCCGACCGGCACTGCCCCCTTTTGTACGTGCAGTGATTCCGGATGTGTTCATTGAACACATCCGGAAACACCGCATCCTATCCATAGACTGAGTAATGTATCTTGCGGAGACGGAGCGTCTCCACAAGATAAATAGACATGCTGGAAAGACGCGCCGCATGTCCGGATACGCAGGGCTGCCAGATGCGGCCCTGCACGCATAGTGGAGACGGGATTTCATAAAATCCCCTCTATGCTGTAACATCTGGATGCTGCGGATTGGACGCTGCATCTGTACGCAGCGTCCAATCCTAAGCAAATCCTGATGGTTTCCTGAATTTGGAAACGTACCCTAAAGGTTTACCGATCGGAGGTCGTATCGTGCAGGTGGTTGATCACTTAGGGATCTTGTAGAGTCCATCCCTCCATGAACCAAAGCTGTTCAGGAGCTTTGAGGGGAACCTACACAATGGTAGGAAGCTGGTTTTAATGCCATGGCTGTTAGGGTTCGATTTCCCGCTGCTGCACAAGGGGAGTCTCGAACCCGTCCCGCTGCGGTCTCCCATTCATCTCCAGCCGCAGTGGAGCCTGCTCAGCAGAGACTGGTCCAGGCGTCTTGCCCACTCCACTACTGGGCAATGACTTGCTGCTCCTTTCCTGGATCTGCTATTATAGCCAATGCTGAAGCAGACGTCTTTGGGACAAAGTACTGCATTTCCCCTTCTGAGCATGAGCTCCCAGAGTGAGATCTCTCATTGGAGATCAGGGGTCACATGCTCAGGTACTGCAGCAGCTCCTATTGGCCCGCCAGGAAGGCCCTGTTACTGCTAGTCTTCTGGAACAGGTTTCTCATTGGTCCTTGTTCCTGGAAGGTCCTGTAGCTGTTGCTATAAAAGGGTAGCATGGCTGGGCCGCCATGCGCTAATATCAACCATTGTATGCTATGCGCCAGTATGGTCATGCGTGTGTGTGGTTAGGGACCCGGCTGAAATAAGCCACTAGAATACCGACTTAATCGGTGAGGAGTTTGGTGTGCTAGCTGGTCAGGGTCGGTGTCCTAGATGCCCTAGATTACCGGCATAACCGGTGAGGAGTTTGATTGCCGTAATCAGGGTCTGGCTTTCAGACGCTATAGATTGCGGGTGACTCCCGCGAGGACATTAGCGCATGACCACGTATTATGCTCGCTAGCAATTAACCGTGTACCTGAGAGCTTGAAAGGACACGGTACTTTTTCTCAGCGGCTCTGTGACGTAACAGGGTTCGC
This sequence comes from Oophaga sylvatica, assembly GCA_033576555.1. Taxonomy (NCBI): domain Eukaryota; kingdom Metazoa; phylum Chordata; class Amphibia; order Anura; family Dendrobatidae; genus Oophaga; species Oophaga sylvatica. Next base: position 178,877,242 of record JARQOD010000002.1, read on the forward strand.
TTTTGACGCTAGACAGCGCCCTAGCGTGTTTACTTTGCGGCTCACTAAAGCTAAGTGAGTTCGCACCTATCGCCATATAGCGCTGTGGCATCCCGTTAGCGGCTCTGGGATTAACAGAGTTCCGCTTACTGCCACAACGCGCTACGGCGTTTATTTTTAGCGACTCTGCGGGATAACAGAGTTCGCTACTTTCGCCATCTTATTAGCAGCGGGCTTTGCCTGCACGGTGGACCCCGGGCTGCGAACGCACCTATCTATTATATCTATTAGGTGCGTTCCGCAGACCCTAACATAATATTAGCGCCAGGGTCTGGCTAGTAAAATGGCGGATGACCAGCGTCTAAGGCAGTACATCCAGCAGCTGGAGGGTAGGTTGGCGGCCCTTGAGCGCACAACCTCAGCTGTGGATGTTACCGCAGTCGCTGTTCAGGCTGCTAGCGTGGCTGCAGCCAGGTTGTCCTCTGCCATCCCTGCTCCGACTATTTCCCGCCTCCCACTTCCAGACAAGTTTACCGGTGACAGTAAACAATGTCGGGGTTTCGTCAGTCAGTGCTCATACATCTAGATCTTCTGGCTGCACGTTATCCCACGGAGAGGGCGAAAGTGGGTTTTATCATATCCCTTTTGTCGAGCAGGGCGTTGGAGTGGGCAACGCCGTTATGGGAGCGAGATGATCGTGTGGTGCAGAGTGCTCCTCTCTTCTTGGACACTCTTAAACAGGTCTTTTTAGGACCTCGTGTCACCCATGATACGGCTCTTCAACTGTTGACTATCACCCAGGGTTCATCCATGGTCAGCCAGTTTGCCGTCCAATTTCGGACTCTGGTCTCTGAGCTGGATTGGCCAGATAAAGTCCTTATACCCATGTACTGGAGGGGACTGGCAGACCATGTGAAGGACGCCTTGTCCACCAGGGAGATTCCTGCCACACTGGAGGAGCTCATTACCATATCTACCCGCATCGACCTTCGTTTTAACGAGCGGAGGTTGGAGCGGGCCCAGTGTAGGCAGAGGTTCCGGCTGGCGCCCACCTTCGCCAGACCTCTGGAATCTTCCATTCAGGCGTCCGGTTCCCCTGAGGCCATGGAGATTTCTCGAGTGAGATCTAAGTCTCGGACCACTCGAGTATCCGTGGTCTGTAGAGTGTGCCAGCAGACAGGACATTATGCCAACAAATGTCCACAGCGATCGCGTCTAATGGTCCTGGGAGGAGGTTCACTAGAGACAGCGGCATTTTCCTCCAAGTTGACACTTAAAGGGACAATCACTGTAGGCACTTCCACTATCGCCGCCGACCTTTGCGTGGACTCAGGAGCAGTTGGGAACTTCATGTCCTCTGACTTTGCTCGCCATCATGCAATTCCTCTGGTGGCTCTTGACAAATCAGTGACTGTCCGGGTAGTGAATGGGTCAACATTGCCCTCACAAATTACACACCAGACTGTTCCACTTGCATTGTTGGTATCTCCTTCCATCAGGAACTTATTTCCCTACTCGTCCTTCCCGAGGGATTAGACGAGATCCTACTAGGTATACCTTGGCTCCGTTTCCACTCCCCACATATAGAGTGGACTTCGGGAAGGATACTGGGTTGGAGTGATGCATGTAGAGGCAGATGTGTCAGGAGTTGCGTTCAGGTTACCACTACTGATTTACCCGCAGATCTTACTCCACTCCCCAAGTGCTCTGGTCATATGCAGATGTGTTCTCCAAGAAGGCTGCTGAGACTCTTCCACCTCATCGCCCCTATGACTGTCCTATCGACCTCTTGCCTGGCGCAGAACCCCCTCGGGGAAGGGTCTATCCCCTCTCTTCCTGAGACAGAGGCCATGTCCAATATATTCAGGAGAACCTGGCAAGAGGGTTTATTAGGAAGTCGGTGTCACCGGCTGGAGCGGGATTTTTCTTCATACAGAAGAAAAATGGAGAATTGCGTCCGTGTATTGATTACCGGGGTCTTAAGCCATCACCGTTAAAAACAAGTACCCGTTGCCCTTGATTTCGGAGCTATTTGATAGGCTTCGGGGAGCAAGGGTATTCACTAAGTTAGATCTGCGCGGTGCGTATAACCTGATTCGCATCCGTGAGGGGGACGAATGGAAGACGGCTTTCAATACCAGGGACGGGCATTACGAATATCTGGTGATGCCCTTTGGGCTCTGTAATGCTCCAGCCGTTTTCCAAGACTTTGTCAATGACATCTTCCGGGATATGCTCTCCACCTCGGTCGTAGTCTATCTGGATGATATACTCATCTTCTCTCCAGATATTGACTCCCACCGGAGAGATGTCTGCAGAGTCTTCAACCTCTTACGTGCTAATTCCCTTTATGCTAAGTTGGAGAAATGTATGTTTGAGCTGGAGTCTTTACCTTTCCTTGGTTATATCATCTCAACCCAGGGATTGGCTATGGATCCGGTCAAACTACAGGCTGTGATGGACTGGCAGGAACCTCACTCTCTTAAAGCGGTGCAGCGCTTTATGGGGTTCATTAATTACTATCGCCAGTTCATCCCGCATTTCTCTACCTTGGTAGCTCCCTTGGTAGCCCTCACCAAGAAGGGAGCAAATCCCAAATTGTGGTCGGAAGAGGTCTTCACGGCTTTCTCTTCTGTTAAGTCTCATTTTGCTAGCGCTCCTATCCTACATCGCCCCGATGTTGATAAGCCATTTTTATTGGAGGTGGATGCCTCATCCGTTGGTGCTGGAGCAGTCCTCTACCAAAAGGATGCTCAAGGTCGGAAGCATCCTTGCTTCTTCTTCTCTAAAACCTTCACATCAGCGGAGAGGAATTATTCCATCGGGATAGGGAGTTGCTAGCCATGAAGTTGGCCTTCTCTGAGTGGAGACATCTGTTGGAGGGGGCCCGCTTTCCCTTCCAAGTTTTCACCGACCACAAGAATTTGGTGTATCTACAGACAGCCCAGCGGCTTAATTCTCGCCAGGCCAGATGGTCCTTGTTCTTCTCCCGGTTTAACTTCACCCTCCATTTTCTCTCGGGAGAGAAGAACATTCGTGCCGACGCTCTCTCTCGCTCTGTGGTGTCCTCTGAGGAGGAGGTGGAGGAGCCTCGGCTTATTGTCCCCACAGAGAGCCTGAGAACAGTGGCCCCGGTTTCACTAGAGTCTGTGCTCCCGGGCAAGACTTTTGTACCTACCAATTTACGATCGGAGGTACTCTCTTGGGCACATTCGTCCAGGGTTGGTGGACACTTTGGGGCAAAGAGGACATCTGAATTGCTGGCGAGGACTTATTGATAGCCGCATATGGTCCGTGATGTTGGGGACTATGTTCGGGCGTGTGTCTCCTGCGCCAAGAATAAGTCTCCACGACAACGGCCAGCTGGGTTACTTTACCCTTTGCCGGTGGCAGACAGGCCCTGGGAGATGGTTGGGATGGACTTTGTGGTGGGCTTACCCAAGTCTCGGGGTTGCACCATCATTTGGGTAATCACCGACCATTTCTCCAAAATGGTGCATCTGGTGCCGCTACCACGGTTACCTTCTGCACGGGCTCTGGCAGCGTTGTTCGTTAGGCATGTCTTCCGTCTACACGGCATGCCGGACAAAATTGTCAGTGACCGAGGTCCCCAGTTTGCGTCTCGGTTCTGGAGAGAGCTTTGTCGTCTACTCAGCATTGAGTTAAATCTCTCTTCAGCATACCATCCTGAGACGAATGGGTTGGTAGAGAGGGCCAACCAGACCTTGGTCACCTATCTATGACATTTTGTCTCAGCCAGGCAGGATGACTGGGCATCCTTGCTACCATGGGCTGAGTTTGCATTAAACAATGCTGTGGCTGATTCCACCGGACAGACCCCATTCCTCCTGAACTACGGTCAGCATCCGCGGGTACCAGTGCCTATGCCCGTGTCTTCCGCCGATTCCAGGGTGGCAGACTGGGCTGTGGAGGCACGGGACATTTGGGACCGCACTCAGGATGCCATTCAGGCCTCCAAAGAGAGGATGAGGTCTTCGGCCGATGCCCATCGGCTCCCCGCTCCTACGTTTGCTCCGGGTGACCTAGTGTGGCTTTCTGCCCGAAACATCAGGCTATGGGTAGAGTCCACCAAGTTGGCACCTTGCTTTTTGGGCCCCTTTAAAGTTCTTGAGCAGGTGAACCCGGTAGTTTACCGCCTAGCCCTTCCGCCTCGCCTTGGTATCACTGACACCTTTCACGTGTCCCTCTTGAAACCCGTGGCCATTTCCCGGTTTTCCGAGTCATCTGCCGGACGTCGGGTTCATCTACCGACGATCATGAGGTGAACGCCATTGTTGGGTGCAAGGTGGTACGAGGCAAAAAATTTTATTTGGTGGATTGGAGGGGTTATGGGCCTGAGGATAGATCCTGGGAGCCTGCCGAGCATGTTCATCGCTCATCGCTGCCTTTGAGCGCAGCGAGGCCCAGAGAAGGGGGGGCCCTAGGAGGGGGGGTAATGTTAGGGTTCGATTTCCCGCTGCTGCACAAGGGGAGTCTCGAACCCGTCCCGCTGCGGTCTCCCATTCATCTCCGGCCGCAGTGGAGCCTGCTCAGCAGAGACGTCGGTCCAGGCGTCTTGCCCACTCCACTACTGGGCAGTGACTTGCTGCTGCCTTTCCTGGATCTGCTATTATAGCCAATGCTGGAGCAGACGTCTTTGGGACAAAGTACTGCATTTCCCCTTCTGAGCATGCCCAGAGTGAGATCTCTCATTGGAGATCAGGGGTCACATGCTCAGGTACTGCAGCAGCTCCTATTGGCCCGCCAGGAAGGCCCTGTTACTACTAGTCTTCTGGAACAGGTTTCTCATTGGTCCTTGTTCCTGGAAGGTCCTGTAGCTGTTGCTATAAAAGGGTAGCATGGCTGGGCCGCCATGCGCTAATATCAACCATTGTATGCTATGCGCCAGTATGGTCATGCGTGTGTGTGGTTAGGGACCCGGCTGAAATAAGCCACTAGAATACCGACTTAATCGGTGAGGAGTTTGGTGTGCTAGCTGGTCAGGGTCGGTGTCCTGGATGCCCTAGATTACCGGCATAACCGGTGAGGAGTTTGATTGCCGTAATCAGGGTCTGGCGTTCAGACGCCATAGATTGCGGGTGACTCCCGCGAGGACATTAGCGCATGACCACGTATTATGCTCGCTAGCAATTAACCGTGTACCTGAGAGCTTGAAAGGACACGGTACTTTTCTCAGGCTCTGTGACGTAACAGGGTTCGCTTTTGACGCTAGACAGCGCCCTAGCGTGTTTACTTTGCGGCTCACTAAAGCTAAGTGAGTTCGCACCTATCGCCATATAGCGCTGTGGCATCCCGTTAGCGGCTCTGGGATTAACAGAGTTCGCACTTACTGCCACAACGCGCTACGGCGTTTATTTTTAGCGACTCTGCGGGATAACAGAGTTCGCTACTTTCGCCATCTTATTAGCAGCGGGCTTCGCCTGCACGGTGGACCCTGGGCTGCGAACGCACCTCTCTATTATATCTATTAGGTGCGTTCCGCAGACCCTAACAATGGCTGATAGGTTTAGATCTTTTTTTGTCTTTTATGTGGAGCTATTCATTATTGCATAGATCACAGTAACAAGAACTGCTCAGAGTGTTAGACAATGTCAGTAGAGGGAACATTTCTTTATAATAAACTGTTTATGGTCCAAGTAAGTATTTTACTTATTCTTACTAGAGAACCAGTTTTGATTAAATAGAGCTGAGAGACTTTTCAGTATTAAAACCTAGTGAATTAACGGACATGAACCCTTATGATTTTTATATTTATTTATGAATTCTTTAAAGATATTTTTCTGCAAACAAAGATGGAACAGACACTGTATGTACTGTACCTCTGTGGTGTGAAATAATTGATTTCTATCTCCTCAAGAGATATTTCTTGCAGCACAATACTAGGCTATAATTAAATAAACCTATAATAAAATCCTAAGATTTTTAATAGACATTTATTTTATTATATAGGAGAACATTGGCCTTTTCCATCTCCAGAACTACCGAGCATGTGATTGAAGCTTTGCTATAAAAACATTGTTTTGCTCTGCTCGGCTAGCTGCTATGTATGGCTTCAAATCTGTGACAGATGATGTTCTTAACATATTTCCTGGAAGTGGCAAATTGTTTTTTCCTGGCTACACATGTGTGTTATAGGGAGAGTTGTGTAAAGCATTGGACCCGATATTGGCTCCATTCAAAGTCAAGTGAAATTGTCAGAAATGTTTCAATGTGATCACTAACCAAAACCACCAGGGATTATGAGGGCCATATCTTTGAACATACATTTGAGGGATTTTAACTAGCTGTTTACCTTGACTCAATGACCTTTTAGAATAATAACTTGCATATATGATTTAAATGAATTGGTGATATGATAGAAGCATTCTCTTCTCTATAACTTATATAAAAGTATATGTAAGGAAATGCAAAGTTTTGGTTATTTGCCACCATGATCCCTCCATAAAATGTTTTTCAATGCAGAAAGGAACCTTTCCTGCATATTCCTTCCCCTTTTAGAAGACTCATTGCTTCGGAACCTATTTGTCTTATGATTGACCATGTTTACAAATTTAGGTATTTGTATGACATTCATTTGAAATGTTATGTGACACCATCACTATGAAGTAGAAGCAGGTACAGCACACCGTTTTCTTGTGAAGCATTGAGCTAATTTATTAAGCCCATAGTGGCGACGTTTCGGTCCTAACAGCACGGACCTTTTTCAAGCCGAACTCCGATTTTTTGTCTTTTGTGCTGCTCTAAGTTTATTTTTGATAGATAGATATGGAATAGATAGATATGGGTAAGATAGATCGATAGATAGATAGAATGAGATAGATAGATATGAGATAGATAAATAGATAGATATGAGGTAGGTAGATAGATAGATAGATAGACAGATAGATAGATAGATAGATAGATAGATAGATAGATAGATAGATAGATAGATAGATAGATAAATGGATAGATAGATTGATAGATAGATAGATAGATAGATAGATAGGTAGATATGAGATAGATAGATGATGGATAGTTAGAAAAATAGATAGATAATGAGATAGATAGATAGATAGATATTGAATAGATAGATAGAATAATAGATAGATAGATAGATAGATAGATAGATAGATAGATAGATAGATAAATAGATAGATAGATAAATAGATAGATATTGAATAGATAGATAGATATGAGATAGATAGATATTTTTTCTCTGGAGCCCACTTTATTTTACAATGGGTTAATACTGTGCTCAGTGATCATACTAAGCACTTTCGGCAACAATCTCATACTTAATCATTGAGAATGTAAATTATTTTTCAGTACATGTTTATATTTAGAATGCTTGATTGCATCACATGCTCAGGTTCACAAATTGTTTTGTATGTTAGTTCCCAGAAAACTCAATATGTCTATTATGTTATTTAATACAATAAATAGAAAAGTGCAACTGGATAAGATTAAATTGTTTCCATTCCCAGCAATGTCATTTTAAGATTTGACATTATTTTTGGATGAAGATAGCTTAGCATAAATAACAAATAATATTGTACAAATTGCAAACTGATAGATAACATGAAAATAATCTGAAGTATCTTTGGGGGGGGGGTTTAAATTTATGAAATCCAGTTAGGATTTTCCATCTTTCCCACAGTGACTAGAGTGCATTGTAAAGGGTTATTGCCATCTTGGCTTGGCCCACCAAAGACAACATCTGCCAGGAGCTTGTATGTTCTCCCCTTGTTTGCATGGGTTTCCTCTGGGTTCTCCGGTTTCCTCCTACACTCCATAGACATACTGATAGGGAATTTAGATTGTGAGCCCCAATGGGGACAGCGATGATAATACATGTTAAGCGCAGTGGAGTAAGATAGTGCTATACAGTATAAGCAATGCATAATAAATTATTATTAATAATAATAATAATAATAATAATAATAATAATACATCTTGTATTGTGAAATCTCATCCACAATGTTAATAATGTAATGCTTAGTGGATATTTCATCTATTCTTAAAATCTCTTGCGCCTGTGCCCATATGAACATCACTGGTTGATACTATCGAGCAAATCCGTTCCAGGTGAATGGAATTCGCCTTGAATTTTCACAAAAAAATTTAGATTCTCTCAAGTTAGCTTTGTAGAAACCCCTGTAAGACGGGAGCTGTCCAACTCCTATTTTACTGATTTGTAGAGTGGCAAGAGGAAACGGGTAAAAAAAATTGTAATTCATCCCTCACTGCTCATCTGTCCCTCATCGCAGCAGTCTCCACGGTCCTCTGCAGAGCTCTCTCTGGCCTCTTACTACTCTGTGACATGCGAGCTGCTTTTCTTCCATCTCTGCATCGGGCTTTTGGCGCTGGTAGGCATCTAGTGTCACATCGTGTGTTATAATGTCACAGACCTATTTAGTGCCTGAGGAAGTGGTCATTGTGTGCTGTGGATAAGTACAGAAGAGGTAAAAGAGAGATTCATGGAGGAGTAAGAGCTGCAGCGGTGGACAATGACAGTGAGGAGAGAAGATTTTTAATCTTTTTCACCCTACGTTTATTAGGTCCTGTGGTCTGGAAAGACCTCAACTCATAATAGGGCACATTTGTTTGGAATAAAATAAGTTTGTTTTTCTCTGAAATACTACAGTGCGTTGAAGCGGAGATCATAGATAGAAATGATTTTAGTCCAGGGCCACCTCACACGTTTATTGAAAGGTCCCTCCTGGGAATCACAGGGATTGGAGCAGGGAAAATACGGCCAGGGGCACTGTTGTACTAGTCTCATCAATCCACTTGGTACCTGACCATCACTTCAAACTATGAAAAAACATACCTGGCCAACAATTGTGCAGCCAGGCTCTGATTCAGGCTGCTCTTGGTTTGGGCAGCATAAATTGACCTACAGGTGGGACTATGGAACTCTCTGCCATTACGTCGTAATGGTTGATTCACTAGTAAAATTCAAGGAGTGCCTGGATGCCTTTCTTACAAAATATGTAATTACAGGTTATGGGCACTCGATTCTGTGATGGAGCGCTGATCCAGGAACTAGTCTGACTGCCGTATATGGGGTCAGCAAGGAATTTTTCCCCTATTATGGAGCCATTAATGTCTGTCACATGAGGTTTCTGCCTTCCTCTGGATCAACATGTTAGTTTATAGGTTGAACTCAATGGACTTAAGTCTACCTTCAACCTTAAAAATGATGAAACTATGAAAGTGGCTCTAGAAATGATTAGTAAGCCAACCTTTCATTGATTTGTGGCTTCCTTTTTTGATATGTGTCTTTGGCAGACATATTGTTTTGGACTAAAAGCCTCTCATTGCACCTAGTAGGCTTTCAGAATTCTTGTAAACTGCTCACGGTTTTATTGTCAGAGGCTCACTGAAACATTTACATGAAAATGTCTTTGGGCTTTCTGTAACACAAACACTTAGTTCACCACCGTGTAGCTGACTTCAATAAGTTTAAGAACCTGACTGTGATATCTCAGCATAATATCACTGTAAATCTATTTTAGTCTGGACTATTGCAAATATATTATTTTACTGTGTTTTTGTAGACAAAGCTTTTCATTCAGAGAGAATCAATTACATATCTCATTTATCTTCCCCCCCACCTAAACTGTGGAGGTGGAGATAAAAGGAATGAGAGCCTTAAAACTCACACATGGCTGTAATTTAAGATTTTTTTTTTTTACTTCATTGTCCGGAACAGTTGAAAGAAACCTTCAATGAAAGTTTATTAACTAGGCCAATGCCCCAGGCTATAAAGGATCATTTATTACTGGTTTTCTTGCCTTTTCCCCTTGTAGTTTTTTTTACTAAAGCCAGTGTAAAATAATACTTCACAAAATTAAACCTTTGCCCTTCTGCATTATTAAGTCTGCTTTGATTAGATAAAGTAACAATTTATGATCCTTCACAAGGTTACACATTAAATGAATAATGTAATAGATGGAGTGTTTTCTGAGAATGCACTGATGTTGTATGTAGTAAAAATCGGTCACTCCTACATATATATATATATATATATATAATATATATACCAACGTTTGTGGGATATTTGGATACATTCGCTCTAGCTACTGTATTGTTCCTAGGGAACCTCATCCATCAGGGTACGGTTTAACTGTAAGAACTTCCATCTCCTGTCCATTTCCTCATTACCAATATCAGAAAAGCAGGATCGCTGAGTAATAATGGCACATGCGGTATATAACTGAATACTATTTATTTAAATCAATATACCTGTATTGGCTTATGTACTAAAACATTATGCCCTAGTCATATATATTCAATCATGGAAATACTTTACTGAGCTGTTGAACTGTAAACTGTGGATATTATAATTCTAATCACTTCTGCTAACTGTGTGGCATGAACACTTTTCTACTGGGCATTCTCTAATTATATAGAGTAAGTATAGAGAATCGTACTATACAGGAGTGAAAAGTAATTAAATGAAGATGAACCTATGCTAATATATATAACATGGAGTTGCATAAACAGCAATCCCCTTATGACTACTTATTATTAGCGTTCTTTACTTTACAAGGCAGCGTCCTCCAGTAATAAGCTTCCAGCTTCATAAGGAATTTTCTTCCTTTGCAAATCCATTAGGTGTTTTTAGCAGCCTGTGTGCTCTCTAAAGGGCAGTAGAGTTAAAGGAAATCTGTCAGTTGGATCAACCCTCTCAAGTAATGTATATGGGCATGTAGGTCATAGAAAATGGAATAAAATGATATCTTGCTATATGTGACCCTATATTTTATTCCAGTGAAAGCAACATTTCTCTTAACCTGCAAACGAGCTGGTAAGATCTATGAGCCGATCGCACATCTCCCTGAGAATCTGCCTCCAGAACTTATTTTATATGAAAGGATTACCAGTGTGAGACATGTAGATCAGGAGAGAAGACTGTCAGTCATTACATGTGGCACTCTGGTAATGCCCCCTTTCATTTACAATAACCTCCGGAGGCAGATTCACAAGAAGATCTATGATCAGCCAATAGATCTTCACAGCTCATTTGCATATTATGAAAAATGTGGATTTATCTGAAATAAGACATTTGATTGCAGATATCAAAGTATCATTTTATTCAGTTTTCTATTACCTACATGCCCGGATTGATGGCTTAGGAGCATTGATGGCTTGGGAGCGTTGAGCCTACTGACTGATTCATTTTAAACACCCAATGTACACTGTTTGCATAATTATTAGGCAAGTTGTATTTGAGAGGATTCTTTTTATTATTGAACAACAACTATGTTCTCAATCAACCCAAAAGACTCATAAATATCAAAGCTTAATATTTTTGGAAGTTGGAGTGTTTTTTTTAGATTTGGCTCTCTTAGGAGGATATTTGTTTGTGCAGGTAACTATTACTGTGCTGAATTATTAGGCAACTTAATAAAAACCAAATATATACTCATCTCACTTGTTTATTTTCACCAGGTAAACCAATATAACAACACAAAATTTAGAAATAAACATTTATGACATTCAAACACAAAACAAAAAAAAATCAGTGACCAATATAGCCACCTTTCTTTACGATGACACTCAAAAGCCTTCCATCCATAGATTCTGTTAGTTGCTTGATCTGTTTACGATCAACATTGCGTGAAGCAGCCACCACAGCCTCCCAGACACTGTTCCGAGAGGTGTAATGTTTTCACTCCCTGCAGATCTCACATTTTATGAGGGACCACAGGTTCTCTATGGGGTTCAGATCAGATGAACAAGGGGGCCATGTCATTATTTTTTCTTCTTTTAGACCTTTACTGGCCAGCCACGCTGTGGAGTATTTGGATGCATGTGATGGAGCATTGTCCTGCATGAAAATCATGTTTTTCTTGAATGATACATACTTCTTCATGTACCACTGCTTGAAGAAGGTGTCTTCCAGAAACTGGCAGTAGGTCTGGGAGTTGAGCTTCACTCCATCCTCAACCCGAAAAGGTCCCACAAGTTCATCTTTGATGATACCAGCCCATACCAATACCCCACCTCCACCTGGTTGGAGTCTGAGTCGGAGTGGAGCTCTCTGCCCTTTACTGATCCAGCCTCGGGCCCATCCATCTGGCCCATCAAGAGTCACTCTCATTTCATCAGTCCATAAAACCTTAGAAAAATCAGTCTTAACTAGTGTTGAGCGATATTGCTCGATATCTAAAAATATCGTATCGAAATTGTATCGCCGATAGCACTAAATATCGTCGATATCCGATTCCGATTGCGGAAGTCCAATGTAAGTCTATGGGAACAAAATATCGAAATTAAAAAAAACCTTTATTTCCTTGTAAACACTAAATATACACACATAGAATACATATATATATATATATATATATACATGTCATTGTGACATATATATATATATACATATATGTATAGTTTATACACTTCTACATAGTAAAATATCCTCTGATTCAATTGCCGGGTAAAGCCGGCTTCTGTGAAAAGACAGAAGCACCCGACATGAAATGACACTTGGTGTACATAGGGTTAACCATGTCTTTTCATGTCGTTTGCAATCTGATTTGCACAAACAATTACATCAGTCTATGTGTGCAAAATTTCACACCTGTAGGGGTTAATTAAAGGTGTAAATTCGTTGTAAAAAAACCGGACTTTTTTGCTATGAATTTACACCTTTAATTAACCCCTACAGGTGTGAAATTTTGCACACTTACACTCATGTAATTGTTTGTGCAAATCAGATATCAAACTACATGAAAAGACATGGTTAACTCTATGTAAACCAAGTGTCATTTCATGTCGGGTTCTGCATTTTCACAAAAGCCGGCAATTGAATTAGCGGCTATTATACTATGTAGAAGTGTATGAACTATAAATATAAATATATATATATATATGTGTCACAAATTGAATGACATGTATATATATATATGAGGTGTAAAATTGCTGAAAAAAAATGCGTGGGCTCCCGCCCTATTTTCGCAACCAGACAGACAAAGCCAGTGAGTGGGGGCAGATAATAATAGCCCAGAGAGGGACCATTATTTTTGCCCCCCCCCCGGCTACTAACATCTGCCCCCAGACACCCCAGAAAGGGCAAATCTCTAATTAGATTTGCCCTTTCTGGCACTTTGCCCGTCTATTCCCATTGCCCTGTAGCGGTGGCGAATGGGTTAATAAGGGGTTAAAATGACCTTGCAATTGAAAGGTCACTTTAAGCCAGGTTAATAATTGAGAGCTGTCAATTAGACAACTATCAATTATTAATCCTATTGTATGAAAGAAAAATCAAACACACACACTTTAATAAAAAAGAAGTTTAATGAAATAATCACACAGTTTTTGACCATATTTTATTTTCCTGCTAAAACCATTTCCTGTAATAAAAATAAAATAATAAAGCAAAATTATTCTTACCAATCCGATGTACAGTCAGGTCCCACGGTGTAATCCTTCAGAAAGGGTTAATGTTTACTGCAGGGACCGCAGCTAATGCTGCAGCCTCACAGTAAACCCCCAAATGAATGAGTTCCTCTCCTGGCTGACAGGAGAGGAAGTGGAAAGCTTAATTGATTGCTTTCCACTTTCACTTCAGGTCAGCCAGGGACACAATCAGTGACGTCAGAGGGAACTGGTTAACAAAAATAGGGGATCCCCTCGAAAAAAATTGGCGTGGGGTCCCCCTATTTTTGTTAACCAGCCAGATGAAGCAGACCGCTGAGGCCTGGATTTTCAGGCTGTTAAGGAGCCAAGATCCATGGACCTTGCCAGCCTGATAATACCAGGCCACAGCAGTCTGCTTATCTTGGCTGATTAACAAAAATAGGGGATCCCCTCGAAAAAAATTGGCGTGGGTCCCCTATTTTTGTTAACCACCCAGATGAGCAGACGCTGAGGCCTGATTTCAGGCTGTTAAGGAGCCAAGATCCATGGACTTGCAGCCTGATAATACCGGGCCACAGCAGTCTGCTTCTTGGCTGATTAACAAAAAAGGGGATCCCTCGAAAAATTGCGGGGTCCCCCTATTTTTGTACCAGCAGATGAAGCGACCGTGGGCTGGTTTTTCAGGCTGGTAAGGATCCAATATCCATGGACCTTGCAAGCCTGCTAATACCAGGCCACAGCAGTCTGCTTAGCTTGGCTGGTTAACAAAAATAGGGGATCCCCTCGAAAAAAAAACGGCGTAGGGGTCCCCCTATTTTTGTTAACCAGCCAAGTAAAATGCAGACTGCTGCGGCCTGGTATTAAAAGACTGTCAAGGCCCATGGATTTTGGCCCTCAACAGCCTGATAATACCAGGCTACAGCAGCCCCACATTTGGCGCATCAAAAGATGTGCCAATTGTGGCCCTTTACCCGGCTCTTCCCACTTGCCCTGTAGCGGTGGCAAGTGGGGTAATAAAGGGTTAATGTCACCGTTGATTGCACGGTGACAATAAGCCCGGTTAATAATGGAGAGGCGTCAATAAGACACTGATCCATTATTAATCCCAAAGTTATTAAATGCATAAAAAAAAGACAAAGCAAGAAAAAAGTATTTTAATGAAATAAAAGAGACAACACAGTTTTCATTTCTTTTATTATACTCTCATTCCTGCGACGCCATCGATCTCCTGTAAAAAAAGAAAAAAAACAAACCAACAGTATACCACCTGTCCGACGCAGTCCATAGTAACGATAGTCCCACGGCGATCCAGCTCTGCTACATCGCAATGACAGGCAGAGCCTGTCATCGCGACGCAGCACAGCTGATTACCTGCTTCCCCGGCGGTGACGTCATCGGACTGACTGCTTTACGGCCGCGATTACCCAGCAGTCACTGCAGTTATCGCGAGAAACTGCATGTGACCGCCGGGGAGAAGAGGATGGCGGTCATCAAGCAGTCCGGGATGTGACCGCCGGAGATCTTCTGCCAGGTAAGTGCCGCTGACTCCTGACAGACCCGACCGACGGACACTGACAGTGACAGACCCGACCGACGTACACAGACAGTGACAGTGACAAATCCGATTCCGGTATTCGATATGACGAAAATATAGAAACGAATTATCGAAAGGCCGATAGAGCTAATATCGGCCGATAGCCGATATTTGCATTATCGTATCGCTCAACACTAGTCTTAACATATTTCTTGGCCCAGTCTTGACGTTTTATCTTATGTTTCTTTTTCAAATGTGGTCGTTTTTCAGCCTTCCTTACCTTGGCCATGTCCCTGAGTATGGCACACCTTGTGCTTTTTGATACTCTAGTAACGTTGCAGGTCTGAAATATGGCAAAACTGGTGGCAAATGGCATCTTGGCAGCTTCACGCTTGATTTTCCTCAATTCATGGGCAGTTATTTTGAGCCTTTTTTATTAACACGCTTCTTGCGACCCTATAGGCCATGAAACGCTTGATTGTTCAGTGATCACACTTCAAAAGTTTGCCAATTTCAAGACTGCTGCATCCCTCTGCAAGACATCTCACAATTTTTGACTTTTCAGAGTACGTCAAATCTCTCTTCTGACCCATTTTGCCAATGGAAAGGAAGTTGCCTAATAATTAAGCACACCTTATATAGGGTGTTGATGTGATTAGACCACACCCCTCCTCATTACAGAGATGCAAATCACCTGATTTACATAATTGGCAGTTGGCTTTCAAGCATATACAGCTTGGAGTAGGACATGTATAAAAAGGATGATGTGATCAAAATACTCATTTGCCTAATAATTCTGCACACAGTGTATGCTGAAATCTCAGTAAACTTCAATGTTCTGTGCTGTTCCTGCTCACAAAGGCATTGATTTTGGTAATCTATTTATATAGATGTGGCAGATCTAATCTTCTAATTTTTCATTTGCTTGTCACGATGAACTAGATTCTAAAGTTTGTTTGATTTTGTATAACTCTATGGAAAATCTACATTGTGATATCATGAAGAATCTTCAACTTTTGTGTTAGGAAATTACTATTTATACCATGGTCATGTAATTAGTCAGGGTCAGACTGGTCCATCAGGATAACACAATATCCTCTGGCATTGACAAGTTCTGAAACAATAATAGGCTCCAAGAGTCCAGAAGAAGAGAAATAATGGATTCCAATTGTCCAGAAGAGAATAAATAATGGTCTCCAAGAGTCCAGAAGAAGACAAATAATGGGCTCCAAGAGTCCAGAAGACAAATAATGGGCTCCAAGAGTCCAGAAGAGAACAAATTATGGTCTCCAAGAGTCCAGAAGAAGACAAATAATGGGCTCCCAGAGTCCAGAAGAAGACAAATAATCTTCAACTTTTGTGTTAGGAAATTACTATTTATACCATGGTCATGTAATTAGTCAGGGTCAGACTGGTCCATCAGGATAACACAATATCCTCTGGCATTGACAAGTTCTGAAACAATAATAGGCTCCAAGAGTCCAGAAGAAGAGAAATAATGGATTCCAATTGTCCAGAAGAGAATAAATAATGGGCTCCAAGAGTCCAGAAAAGAACAAATAATGGTCTCCAAGAGTCCAGAAGAAGACAAATAATGGGCTCCAAGAGTCCAGAAGAAGACAGCACCATTTGGAACTGACTTAGCAGCCAATCGCTTGCCACTAGGGTCTATGGGTTAATCATAAATAGCTATTGGACCTTAATGCTGATGGGCCTTGTGTGTGCAATAATCACAGGAAAGATTACAATGTACTTAAAGTAGATCTGCAAATGTTCTCTGTAGATCGAGGGACGACCTGAAAATCATTCTCTAGTGTTCCCATCTCCCTATTATCAAAAGTCCGACATTATATTACAGTGCATATATCAAAGTGAATGTAAGGCAAGCATAATTGTTGTTTTGTTGCTGACTGGCCCATCTGAATCTCCATCCATATATGATTTTCCTAAGTATTCCTAGCTGCACCTCATGCAGGCAGCAGTACAGTCCTGGCACTTTTTGCACGTACGCATGTGCTTTCTACAG
Source organism: Oophaga sylvatica (assembly GCA_033576555.1). Taxonomy (NCBI): domain Eukaryota; kingdom Metazoa; phylum Chordata; class Amphibia; order Anura; family Dendrobatidae; genus Oophaga; species Oophaga sylvatica. The sequence continues at coordinate 178,894,149 of JARQOD010000002.1, forward strand.
AAAATATTGAAATGATTTATTGGCACTTTTGCTTATCAGTAATTAAAATGTCAGGCTTTCATTCGCTTTGATGGTCTGTCTTCTTTAATTTTCATCTGGATCCAACATGTTCTTCTTTATGTAATCTCAGACCATTTAAGATTTTTTTACATCACCATTTCAGATTTACAGGTTACATATGTAGCAGAGTTGAGTGTGTAATAAATATCCAAGATTATGTTGTCGTATTTTGTTATATTGCCAAGTGTTACCTGTGATTTTACACAGGACTGCTGGTGCGACAATTGCATTACAATGCACTAGTGTATTCCTATTCTGAAATATTAAATGCCAAATTCAGCTCTGCTCGTTCTACATATACTTAAATTACTCCAGCATTTTGAGGGGTTGTCCCATCATAGAAAATCCCCATTTTCTTGGTAATGTAAACTATTTGCAGGATTAAAAGTGCTGGAACCTCTGGTGATCAGAGGTTAAAACTGAAAACTGTCAGCATGTCTGCACTTCTGCATGGGAATTGTATAATTACAAAGCATCTATTAAAATTAATAGGCAACCATGTAATACATAAAGGCATTAAGCCCAAAGCAAGAACTGTTCTTTGCAATGGCTTACTGATCTAGCTTATGGAGAGGGTGTGCAACAGGAGACCCCATGATTACCACTTTAAGAAAAAATGATTATGTGAACAATCTTGAGTCATACTATATAAATATGTAAAACACACAGTTATGTTAGTATAAGGCCGGGATCACACATGCGAGGAAATCGTCCGACGCTCGCATGTGAAATCCCAGCTCTGGCGCCGGCACTCAGGAGTGGAGCGAGCGGCTGCATAGAAATACATGCAGCCGCGGACTCCACTCCCGAGTGCTGGTGTGAGTCGCCCGCCAGGGCCTGTGGGGTACTCGGCACCGAGCCCATTCACTTCAATGGGGATGTCACGGGTAGCACAGCTCGGCCCGTGGCCCTGGGCGCTCACTGAAAAGGGGGGTTATTTACAGGGGATTAAATGGTTTGTAAGATGTTCGTGACGCCACCTGTGGTACCTGGTCAGTGTGACCAGCGCTACTGTGTAAATCCGCTGAGGGGTTGTTTCTGGGCAGCAAGGTGTTAAGTCTTCCACAGGCAAGACTGGGTCCCTCAGGGTAGATGGCGGTGTAGGGGTGCAAGACGGAGAGGGGCTTTCAGCCGCAGGAGCAATAAAGTAGACACACACACGAAAGTCTCTTTCTGTACCTTTACTGATGTAATTGCAGGCACGTCCCAGGATGCTGGCAGGGTGGAGGAGGCACGTCCAGTTATTCCCACTGAGTAGGTGTAGGGCCTCCTTACTCCTGTAGTGTGAGTTTTTGACCTGTATGAAACAAAGTCTAACTCTGTCTTCACTTATACGCCTGGCTGACTTTGTGGTGGGGCCTTCTCTTGGATAGAACAGTGTCTCTGTATGCAGGGCCCTGCTAGACTCCGTCTTCCTGACCCCGGTTATGTATCAGCACTCCTGGGCCCCCGCGACTTGAAGTCCCGCAGGTTCTCCGGTATCTCTCACTAGTCGTGTAGACTCTAGCAAGCTCGGACCCGGTGTCCGGTTATTCAGAGTAGAGGTAAGCTATCAATGCTGTTTCAACCTCCGTTACTCTCTTCTTCTCTTCCACTCGCCTTTCGTTCTACTCAGACCCTTAACATAAGCACACTAGCAGTAGATGGCTGATTCTTCTCTCTCTTCACCACTCTCAAAGCGTCGGCACGCTTACTCCCTGAACTGCACTCAGTTGACTCAGTTCTGACTAGGCTAGAGTGGCTATCTCTCCACTGGTACTAGCCTCCACACATTGAACTAAGCTCAAAGCTGAAGTCTTCAGGTTCCTTCATTAACTGTTGTTCTCTTTCTTTCTTTCTTTCTTTCTTTCTAAACTCTGTCTGAAGCAGCTATCAGGATTCTCCATCTGACCTGCACCTGGCTTTGCAGACTCAAGGATCTGTGCACACTTCTAGAGCTAACTCTCCAACTGTAATGTATGTAGTACAGTTCATATAGCGTCTTGTGCTTGGGTGCGATGAAAACACAGGAGTCACAGGTTTGATATAGAAAAGTCCTGTATTACTTCATACAAGTTGGCAGAAATAGTCACACAGTTTGCAGACACAGAAACAGGAGACACAGCAGGCCAGAGTAATCCAAGCTCAGCAATCACTCTCCAATACAGATTCAGGATCTTCTTCTCTGTTACCGTAAGTCCATGCAAACGTGGGTCTTTCAAAGAGCAGGGTTCAGAGTCCACAAGTGCTTCAGAGTTCCTCAGTAGGAATAGCTGGAGTACAAGGTCCAAGGCTTACAGGAGTCAAGTCACAGGTTCACTGCAGGCTAGATTCTGAAGCACTGATTGCTCAGCTGTGGCTGCTTAAGAAGCAAAGGAGAGAATCAGGGCGGGAACATGCAAGCTGGAAACTCCATTTTGACTGAGGGCAAGATAGCTGCAGAAAGACAGAAAGTAAAATGGCTGACGAACAAACTGAGTTTCAGGAATATATACATAGAACCTTACATTACTCCCCCCTTAAGGATAACCTCCGGATGACCTCAGACCAGGCTTGTGTGGGTACCTCTGATGAAACTGACGGAGCAAGCGAGGAGCATTAACGTTATTGACCGGTTCCCATGAGTTGTCCTCCACTGGGTAGCCCTGCCATTTAATCAGATATTGTAACTGATTTCTATACAACCTGGAATCTAAAATCCTTTCCACCACAAATTCCTCCTGACCATCGACTAGCACTGGGTCAGGGCAAGGAGAGGAACGTCCAGGAAACGTATTGGGTGTCGCAGCCTTTAGTAGGGATACATGAAAGACAGGGTGGATTCTCATAGTTCTGGGCAGTTGAAGACGACAAGCAACGGCACTTATAATTTTACTGATTTTATAGGGTCCAATGTACTTATGTCCCAACTTAGACGATGGAATCCTTAACTTAAGATTTCTGGTTGACAGCCAGACCAAGTCTCCTACCTTGAAAGCTGGTGCAGGTTTACGAAATTTATCTGCTGCTTTCTTGTACCTTTCTTGAGCCGATTCCAGATTTTCCTTTAGAAGATCCATATTCTTCTGTAAAGACGTGATTCTTTCAGCCACTGCTGGTAAAGGCGTTTCTATGGGAAATCGTGGTAGAATGTTAGGATGATAACCTAGATTAGAGTAAAAAGGAGACTGTTTAGTGGAGGCACTCTGAGAGTTGTTATACGAGAACTCAGCTAATGGAAGTAGATCCACCCAATCATCCTGTAGGTGGCAGATAAAGCAGCGGAGATACTGCTCCAGGGTTTGATTGGTTCGTTCGGTCTGTCCATTAGTCTGGGGATGAAAAGCAGAAGAAAGGTTTACTTTAATGTCCAATGCTGCACAGAAATTTTGCCAAAACCTAGAAGTGAATTGCACCCCTCGATCCGAAATAACCTCATCCGGTACTCCATGTAAGCGAAACACATCTTTAATCATCAAATCTGATGTCTGTTTTGCAGTGGGTAAGCCGACACAAGGGATAAAATGAGCTGCCTTTGTTAGACGGTCAACCACCACTAGAATGGTGTTCTTCCCCTGAGAGGTTGGTAACTCCACAATGAAGTCCATAGAAATGGATCCCCACGGGCGGGACGGGGTGGGAAGAGGCTGTAACAGACCAGTTGGTGAGGAGCGAGGTGTTTTGCATCTTGCACAGACCTCACATGAAGTGACATAATTCAAAACATCCTTCCTGCAAGTGGGCCACCAAAAGAAACGAGAAAGAAATTCCTGTGTCTTTAGAATTCCTCTATGCCCAGCTATCTTGGAATCGTGAATGAGTTGCAATACTCTTAATCTGACTGTTTCAGGAATATACAGACGTTGTCCCTGAATCCACACACCATTCTTAAAGACAAGACTTACGTCCCTTGGGGGTTGTGCCAAAAGGAATCCGCATGGTATGCTTCCTTGATGTCCTTAAGTAGGTCTTGATTATGAATTACTCCTAGGAATCTAGAGTCAGGAAGAATAGTCTTAGGAGGAGTAATTGGACGTGTCTCTGCTGAGTAAATCCTAGAGAGTGCATCAGCCTTTCCATTGCGCGATCCTGGTCTATAAGAGATGATAAAATTAAATTGGTTTAAGAAAAGATTCCAGCGAGCCTGGCGAGGAGTCAGGCACTTAGCCGACCTGATAAACTCAAGGTTACGATGGTCTGTCAGGATGACTATTTGCTGTGCAGCTCCCTGAAGAAGGTGTCTCCATTCTTTGAAGGCGGCAATAATGGCCAACAACTCTCTATTGCCCACATCGTAGTTCCTCTCAGCCGAAGACAACTGCTGGGAAAAGAAGGCACAGGGATGCAAGACATTCTTCTCACCTGTTCTCTGAGAGAGTATAGCTCCAACGGCACAGTCTGAAGCATCCACCTCTATTATGAAGGCAAGCTCGGGGTTGGGATGTACTAGGATAGGTGCAGTGGTAAATTTATCTTTTAGACGGGAAAATGCTTCCTGGGCTTGGGGAGTCCAGGAAAACCTAGACTCTTTCCGGGTAAGTTGAGTGATAGGTGACACTACCTCAGAGAAATTTCTAATGAAACGTCTATAGAAGTTGGCAAACCCGATGAAGCGCTGTACCTCCTTCACATTTCTAGGACTTGGCCAATCCTTGATGGCTTGGGTTTTGCTTCCATCCATACTAATTCCTTGTGTAGACAGTACATACCCCAGAAATTGAATTTCGGTCCTATGGAATTCACACTTTTCAAGTTTGATGTAAAGATGATTTTGTCTTAGACGTTCCAAGACCATTCTCACATGTCCATGATGTTCCTCTGTGGAGTTAGAAAAAATTAGAATATCATCCAAATAAATTACCACAAATGTATCTAGGAGATCCCTGAAGATGTCATTCACCAAGTGTTGGAAAGTGGCTGGGGCGGTACTCAGACCAAAAGACCACAGAAACAGGAGACACAGCAGGCCAGAGTAATCCAAGCTCAGCAATCACTCTCCAATACAGATTCAGGATCTTCTTCTCTGTTACCGTAAGTCCATGCAAACGTGGGTCTTTCAAAGAGCAGGGTTCAGAGTCCACAAGTGCTTCAGAGTTCCTCAGTAGGAATAGCTGGAGTACAAGGTCCAAGGCTTACAGGAGTCAAGTCACAGGTTCACTGCAGACTAGATTCTGAAGCACTGATTGCTCAGCTGTGGCTGCTTAAGAAGCAAAGGAGAGAATCAGGGCGGGAACATGCAAGCTGGAAACTCCATTTTGACTGAGGGCAAGATAGCTGCAGAAAGACAGAAAGTAAAATGGCTGACGAACAAACTGAGTTTCAGGAATATATACAGTCATGGCCAAAAGTTTTGAGAATGACACAAATATTAATTTTTACAAAGTCTACTGCTTCACTTTTTCTAATGGCAATTTGCATATACTCCAGAATGTTATAAAGAGTGATCAGCTTAACAGCAATTACTTGCAAAGTCAATATTTGGCTAGAAAATGAATTTTATCCCCCAAAACACATTTCAACATCATTGCAGCCCTGCCTTAAAAGGACCAGCTAACCTCTTTTCAGTGATTGCTCCATGAACACAGGTGTGGGTGTTGATGAGGACATGGCTGGAGATCAATCTGTCATGATTAAGTAAGAATGACACCACTGGACACTTTAAAAGGAGGCTGGTGCTTGGCATCATTGTTTCTCTTCTGTTAACCATGGTTATCTCTAAAGAAACACGTGCAGTCATCATTGCAATGCACAAAAATAGCCTAACAGGGAAGAGTATCGCAGCTAGAAAGATTGCACCTCAGTCAACAATCTATCGCATCATCAAGAACTTCAAGGAGAGAGGTTCCATTGTTGCCAAAAAGGCTCCAGGGCGCCCAAGAAAGACCAGCAAGCGCCAGGACGGTCTCTTAAAAGTGTTTCAGCTGCGGGATCGGGCTACCAGCAGTGCAGAGCTTGCTCAGGAATGGCAGCAGGCAGGTGTGAGTGCATCTGCACGCACTGTGAGGCAGAGACTCTTGGAGCAAGGCCTGGTCTCAAGGAGGGCAGCAAAGAAGCCACTTCTCTCCAGAAAAAACATCATGGACAGACTGATATTCTGCAAAAGGTACAGGCAGTGGACTGCTGAGGACTGGGTAAAGTTATTTTCTCTGATGAATCCCCTTTTTGATTGTTTGGGACATCAGGAAAACGCCTCATTCGGAGAAGACAAGGTGAGTGCTACCACCAGTCTTGTCTCATGCCAACTGTTAAGCATCCTGAAACCATTCATGTGTGGGGTTGCTTCTCAGCCAAGGGAATCGGCTCTCTCACAGTCTTGCCTAAAAACACAGCCATGAATAAAGAATGGTACCAGAATGTCCTCCAAGAGCAACTTCTCCCAACCCTCCAAGAGCAGTTTGGCGATCAACAATGCCTTTTCCAGCATGATGGAGCACCTTGCCATAAAGCAAAGGTGATAACTAAATGGCTCAGGGAACAAAACTTAGAGATTTTGGGTCCATGGCCTGGAAACAACCCAGATCTTAATCCCATTGAGAACTTGTGGTCAATCATCAAGAGACGGGTGGACAAACAAAAACCTAAGAATTCTGACAAAATGAAAGCATTAATTGTGCAAGAATGGACTGCTATCAGTCAGGATTTGGTCCAGAAGTTGATTGAGAGCATGCCAGGGAGAATTGCAGAGGTCCTGAAGAAGAAGGGTCAACACTGCAAATATTGACTTGCTGCATTAACTCATTCTAACTGTCAATATAAGCTTTTGTTACTCATATGTTTGCAATTATTATATTTCTGTCTGTGATAAAAACATCTGTCAAACACACATGAAAACCAGAGGTCTGCAGATCATGTGAAAATATAATATTTGTGTCATTCTCAAAACTTTTGGCCATGACTGTACATAGAACCTTACACCAACACTCCTAGAGAACTAACAACTTCTCTGCTCTCCCAGCTAATCTAATCTTCACCATCCTTATATACTCTCAAAAAGGCTCCCTCTGGTGGCTCTAGGGATTGGTGAAGCTGTGTGAATTAATATCAGGTCTCTGAAAACAATCACAGCATGTTGGCGATAATCAAATTACGCACACCCATACAAGTCTACGGGTGCACGTGATGTCATCCGAGTGCAGTCCGATTACCGCGGGCACAGAGACAATGGAGAAATTAAGTTCTCTGTCTTCTCGGCACCTGCAATACGATTCTCAGTAAGGTGACAAGCACTGATGGAGTTTGATCTGAGTGACATTGGCATGATTGGTCCGAATCTCTCATATGAGAGAAAGAGAAGCAATGCCCGTCGCTGGGTGCCAGGTGCTGGTGTCCTGAGCAGGCGGGGACACCGGCGCGCTATTGGGGGCAGGTGCTGGTGTCACCGCTGGCTCAGTCCCCGACACCTGCAATATTCACTTGTCCCCGGTCCACCGCTGCATGCCGCTGTCTTCCGGGTCCTCTGTCATTGAATGCTCAGGCAGAGGGCGCGGCGCGCACTAACCACGTCATTGCGCCCTCTGACCTGAACATTCACAACCAGAGGACGTGAGGACACAGCAGCGAGCAGCAGTGGACCAGGGACAGGTGAATATCGCTTATACTCACCCCCCTCCTGGCGCGGTCTCTGCAGCCCCTGCTTTTCTCCCACGGTCTCCGGTAGCTATTCCTAACTTCAGCGGTCATGGGGTACTGCTCATTAAAGTCATGAATATACACATATTCATGACTTTAATGAGTGGTACCACATGACCGCTGAACACAGGTGCCAGAGACAGTGGGAGAAGAGCAGGGGCTGCAGAGACCGCACCAGGAGGGGGTGAGTATATAGGACAGCTGCGCTCCCCCTCCCCCGCCGACCCCCTGGTATATGACTCGAGTATAAGCCGAGAGGGGCACTTTCATCCCTAAAAAATGGGCTGAAAATCTCGACTTATACTCGAGTATATACGGTATTTTTTATTGTAATTACACCCAGAAAGTGGTAATATTACTCCTATAAAAGTATTTTCATCGGACATTCCAATTCTCGACAATCCAACAATAGGATGATGGCTGCTTATATAATTATCCAAAATATTGGTTTAGGTTCAACAATGGTGAATTTAAATATCAGGAAACATTAAAATGTAAACACTATAAGATGGGTCCAGCAGAGGTGAGAGGAAGGTAAATCCAGCTTCTAGTTGCTTGATGTCCAGGTTGGTCTTCAGTTTGACTGATACAACTATATCTCCTTAGGGATTAAAACAATTGAACATTTATGCTTGAAACTAACAAGACTGCTGCAATAACGCCATGATGTATTGTGTATTTCAATATGGCTCTTTTAACACTCCGAATACAAACAAGGTTTTTTACGACATGCCACTACATCTCAGCTGTGGAATCAGTTTTATGCCATCTGCCTATCAGATGGTTTGTAACCAAGACTGCGTATTATTGCCACATGCCACATGGCTGACTTTCCTTCTCTAATATGCAGTTTGCTAAATATTTTCTAGAAATATGGGTGAGTATATATTTTTAAAATGCAATATCTCACTAAATTGATGAGAAAATTGTCTCACTGAATGTGACTATGTGATTGCAAAAAGGTAACTACGTTCCCCAGGATTTCTTATAACATATTGTTTATTAAAGGGTATGTCTGCTTTAGACAATATTTCCATATTCATTCTTCCAATAGCTTGAAGTGAGGGATGTGCTAACATTAGGGCTGTACCTCTTGATCTGCCATTTTTACTCAGTGTTCTGGCTCCATACAGCTAAATAGAATGGCAGAACTGTTTGTCAAAAAGAATACAAAATTACATTAATCATGGCTAAAGAAGCACTCCTCCTCCCATCAAAGTTTTCATCCTCTTAATATGTTTCAGTCATCATATTATATAGCACTGTGCACTTACAATTGATCGCTTTGCTTTTCTACCCAGCTAAATTTTATCCATTAGGTCTATGCCATCATGTGATTAAAAACCGACTAGCTGAATCTTTCTCTGCTCTATGTAGAAACAGGAGGTCTATTTTTCCTGTATAAGTCTATAGTCACTTAAAAAAAGTCCCTGGCAGTGGGACGAGCGGAGCAGATGGGTCAGCAGTTGAAAAGGGGAATGAGAAATGCAATGAAAAGAGACTTCCTGTTTCTACATAGAGCAGAGAAGAGAGAAGAATTAACTGGGTAGAAAGGCAAAATGAGCAATTGTAAGTACACAGTGCTATATAATATGATGATTGCGATATATTAATAGGATAAAAACTTTGATGGGTGTGCTTCATTGACCCCTTCACGACCTTGGGATTTTCCATTTTTGCATTTTCATTTTTCTGCTCCCCTTCTTCTCAGAGCCATAACTTTTTTATTTTCCATCACTATGGCTATGTGAGGGCTTATTTTTGGCTGGACAAGTTGTACTTTTGAACAACACCATTGCTGTTACCTTATAGTGTACTGGCCTACAGAAAAAAAATCCTTGTGCTGTTGAAATTGTAAAATACCGTAAGTGCAATTCCATAATTTTTTTTTGTTTTTTTATTTACCATGTTCACGTAATGCTAAAATTGACCTGCCAAATGATTCTCCAGGCCATTACGAGTTTGCCGATACCAAACAGGTATAGGTTCTTTTTTCATTTATGTGGTGGAGTAAAAATCCAAAGTATGTAAAAAGGAAAAAAAGGACGCATTTTCCGAGACCCGCAGTGCCTTTATTTTTCAGGATCTGGGGCTGGTTGAAGGCTTATTTCTGACGTTTTTATTGATACAATTTTAGGGTAGATACAATGTTTTAGTTGCCTGTTATTGTATTTTATTTTGCACTCAAAAAAGCATAATTCTGGCAGATCAGCTGACATGTGCCTGAAAAGATGGAAGCTCCATGCTGGAGCCCATATCAAATGCCGGGACATGATTTATGACGTACCTATACGTCATAGGTTGTGAAGGGGTTTTTAAAATTGCAAAGAGATTGTAGAAACAAGCAATTTGCAATCTTAATCTTGTTAAATATTTTCTTCATTTGCAAGAATGGAGGGATTTTTAATATCATTGCTTAATGTTCGTTGTCTAAGTTCCTACCGATGCTGCATTCTAGAAATGTGACAGAACATACACAGTATAGGCCAGTGGTTCAACCAGTACACACCATCACTGTTTAGGAAGTCACTGTCTTCGGCAAGCCTTGAGAAAGTAGAGCAGTTAACTCCTGAAGATGACATACTTATTGTAATATTGGCTATTGAGGTTTTGTAGGACATTAGCATAATATTATTATACTATTCTAAATGGGTTTTGCCTATCCTTATGATATTTCAGTTGTAGCTGATCATTATCAGATTTGTAAGTGTCTGATACCTGGACCCCACGATTTGTTATCAACTGCAAGGAGCTGAACTACAGACCTCATCATCGCTCGGAGAACAGTCATGCTTTACCAGCTCTGTTCATTGTTTGCATGCAGCCGACACAGAGCTGAAAGTAGCCGAGGTTGTGCAAGATGTTTGAGCCACTCTGATCGGTTGTTGACCTATACTGAGAATAGAATATCCCCTTCAAATACTTTTTTACCCTCCCACACTCTTTAACTATCTTCTTTTGACACGTTATAACTTTTCAATTTAATTAAATAACCTGTGAGTTGTTAAAGCTACATTAATTGTTGCCCCCTTTTATTGACTTTTTTTATTTAAATGCATTTTTTTAAATTAAATGCTTGTTTTGGGGGCTAAAATATATATTTTTTGCAATTAAGTTTCATTAAAATTTTCGCACAATTTGGCTTTTTACCTACCATGGTGGGTCTGTGGTTATAAATCAGCTGAGGAGCTCACAGAAAGATAATAGATGTACAAACTCCTTGCCAGATCATCATAATTGTCTGACTGACGGAGTTATTAGCTCACTAAGCTTATTCCATAGCCATCAATAGACAGTACTGTACACCACAAATGCTATAGAAGGCAAACACTGCAAAATTTTGAATGAAACCCAATTGCGATAATGATCTTCATCCCAAATATTTTTTTTTACTTGGGTTCTTTCAAAATATTACTTTGTCAGTCAGTTTCAAGAAAAAATGTACACTATTTTCCTTCTATAGCCTATGTATTGCAGTTTTTTGCTGGCAGCACAATGAACTGAGAAATCGGCAGTCAGCTTACCATGATGGCCTGAGCCCTAGTACAGCATTACAGTAAAAATAAAAAGATTCCCAAAGGCAAAGGAACAACCCCATAGACCTTATACATATATAAACCTCTTTTCATGTGATCTATCAGGACAGTTGAGTGCCATTCAGGCCATTCACTGATCAGGATTTACCCTGTGAGCCAGAGACATGAGCAGATAACATGATGCATCTTTCTCTTTAGCTAACTCAGCCCCTCCATGCATTTCATTATATTCATTTTGGGTAAAACTTCTTGTGGAGAATACCAAGCCAGTATAAGGAGACTTATATGCCATGTAATCCTCCTCTGGGAATTTAAACATGCAAATTTCTACTTCACAGAGAGAGGTCTAAAGCTCTAGTGCTAACTATTGGAAGTAGCAATAATAAAAGTTATTATAATTTTCTTAAAGATAACCTTTCACCAAATGTTGATCATGATATAATAGTGGCTGCAGAACAGAATAATACCTTTTCTTTTCATTTCAGAGATATATGTAATGTGACACAGCTAAACTCAGGTGCAATGCCCTTCCCCCCACACTGACTCATGCAGGAGGTTTGACCAGGAGATCATGGCTGCCTATAGACCGAGAAACCTGCTGTGAGCTGTAATGGGGCGTGTTCTTTTTTCGTTTCAGTGTTGCTGACAGTTTAAAGGCCCTTTTACACTAAGCGAGATCGCTAGCGAGATCGCTGAAACATCACCGATTTTGTGACGTAGCAGCGACGTAGCCAGCGATCTCGCTTAGTGTGACATTCAGCGACGATCAGCCCCCCTGCTGGGTGTCGCTGATCGTCGCTGAATGTCATGGACCATTTTTTGATCGCTGGTCTCCCGCTGGCAAGCGCGCATCGCTGCGTGTGACAGGCGGGAGACCAGCGATAAGCAAGCGGGAGCTGGTAACCAATGTAAACATCGGGTTTCCATGCGCCGGGCGCCGCATGGAAACCCGCTGTGTACGTTAGATACCAGCGCACTGTTGCAGGGGAGCTGGTAACCAAGGTACACAGCGGGTTTCTAAGCACCGCGCGGTGCCTAGAAACCTGATGTGTACCTTGGTTACCAGCTCCCTGCACAAGCGCGCTGGTATCTAAGGTAAACAGCGGGTAACTAAGCGACGTGCGTCGCTTGTTACCGGCATAGTCGCTGTCCTGATCGCTGCCTGAGCTGCCTGTCTGGCAGTTCAGCAGCGATCATATAGCGACACACCAGCGATCCTGACAAGTGCATATCGTTGTCGGGATCGCTGGTGAGTCGCTATATGTAACGGGACCCTAAGATTGGTCAGCATCATACTGGGAGAAGAAGTAAACACCCTTAGTGAAAAATATCTGATGATACCACTTATTAAAATTCCAAACATTTTGGATGCTAATATCTCCGTAACCACGAGATGAAATAAAAAAAAATCTTTGTCCAGTTGAACATGACAAATGTGGTGAACAGTCCTCTTTAATGGGGATTTCCCCATGACTTTTTAGGATAGAATGCCAAACCAGAAATTCCATTTGCAAACTCCATACTACCAATAAGTGACAGTAGAGTTCCTGTCCTCTTCCTTTCTGAAGAGGCTATTTGTATAATTAAATTCATTTGCCATTGTTTTCTGAAGTTAGTCAATTTAAAACTTGATTGCCTCCATGACCATACAAAATTGATAGCTAAGCAATAAGGTGGGCAAAAAAACCCAGATCTCAGCATACAATGTAATGTGTATGGTGGTGTCTGAACGTGAACCTAACAGCAGATTTTGGGGAAAAGAAAAAGTCTATCATGTTAATTTTCAACAATCTTGATGTTTTTTGTCTTAAGGGAGAAAAGCCACTGACATAAGTGTCTGACATCAAAGTACTCTTCTTTTCCTATTGAGAACGTGTCAATTCAGTCAACCTGGAATATGTGTTCAAACAGCTTTGCAAGATGTATAAATAGAAAAAACCTTAGCTCAGTTCTTAAGGCCGCCTGAAAGGATGCAATAGATTGAGGAGTGTGTTGAGTTACATTATAAGTAATGTATACCTAATTTATACCCCTAGCTATTTATAAATGCCTGTAATCTACTGTAATGTGGATTTCTTTTTTACTCTCATGAAACACCAAAATATTCTAAAGATTGTTGCTCACTAGATTTTGCCATGATTGACAGATCACTTTTACGAGAGGCGTGTTAAAGTATTACATGGAACTTTACATTTATTGTTGACCATATAAAAAGGCAAAGGTAAAATTCTACAAGTTTTTATTGGAATTGTAGAACCAGTTATTTATTGGTGGGTTTATGTATTTTATGTATTTAACATAAAAATATATACAGTGCCATCTGGTATGCTTGTTTATTGGCCCGATCACCTGGTGGAGAATTAAATGTGTATTGATGTAACAAAATGTACTGACGAACAGCTCAAATAGCCTATAGAAAAAAGGGTTTTGTCCACCATGGTTATCCTACTCGTAGTGCTTATCTAATATTGAACAAGTCCATGTACGAGACACATATGACTTCTAAAATATATTTCCTATATACAGATATATATATATATATATTTTTTTTTTTAATCCCACCCAGGTCTGACAGCAGCGGCTGCAGCTGCTGCTGCTGCAACCAATGCTGCAATAGCAGAAGCAATGAAGGTTAAGAAAATAAAGTTAGAAGCTATGAGCAACTACCACAGCAGCAATGCACAGCACGGTGCTGACTCGGACAATGGGGATCTTAATTCAAGTGTTGGTAAGCATCTGTGAAACTTTTAGAACCTCAAATACACTACTGGGAATCATATGGTTAAGTTCCGATGATGAGTTATTGATGATTTTTTCTTGCTGCATATTTTTACTATGCACAAAACGTATCCTTACAGTTCCAGCAATTTGGATGAGATTCAGAAACATCTCAAGCCCGCTGTACTTTTTTCAATGCAACGCAAACTGACCGATGTTTGAAATTGACAACATGTCAATTTAAAAAAAAATCAGTCTCAAAAGCGCAATGAAAACTCATGTAAAAACCACATCTTTTTCTGCGACATCAAAAACTCATTAAATGCTCATTGTGGGAACAAAGCCTATAATGGTCCAAAAAATCTTAGAAATTTCTATAATTAGGCCAGTGTCTCACTTGCATGTGTGATGAGAGAAACTCGCCATAACACCCGGCACTGCCGCTGGCACTCAGACCGGAGTGTGCGGTGGCAAAGGAATACAAGCAGCCGCTTGCTCCGGTCCGTGTGCCGGCGGCAGTGCCGGGTGTTGATGCACGAGTTTCTCGCATAACACACGCAAATGTGATACCGGCCTTACTTAGATTATGCAACCGTATTCCTTTGAATAAGTTGTGTTTTGATTAAAATAATGGAAAAATGTACATTTTTCTTTAAATCCTTACCAACTTCCGATATGCGTTAAAACGGCGTTTGTTAAGGGGCTTTATTCCCTTATTGCCGTTTTAAAATGGCGATCGGGAATAAGGTGTAGCACCCCTCCAGAGTCGGAAATACCCTGTTGTTTCAGCTACCGAGGGTAGCTGAGACCATGGAGGATATCATCAGGGCTGGTTTCTCTGTTCCCTGATCATGTGATCGCCATTATTCAGTGAATAACGGCGATCACGTAAAAAAATACTTTGATCCGGATATAAACAAATCTTTGTTCTCTGACATAATATAACATCAGAGGAGAGAGAAATAGGGTCCCCGAGCCCTCCACAGTTCCTTTATACCTGATCCGCCATCCCCCCCGGCCACCCTCCTTCTTCTGCTGAAAGAAAATGGCAGGCACATGCACAGTGCACCCACCAAGATCTGTCTCCCTGCGCCCAGCAACTTTTTATTTTTTTTTAAATTGTAGTTTTTATTGAAAAATACATTTTTCAATTTTTACAGAAAAAGAAAAAAATAGCCATTTTAAATTTTTCTCTATCATTTATAGGTTGTCAACCAGTATTATTCTATAATAATACTTTAACTTTTGGTTAAACATTTTCAAGTACATCAAGAGTAAAAGCTCACGAACAAACAAACAAACACATTGATTCAGACAAAAAGAAAAAAAGGGGATATAATATAGAATGTTGTGGCTTATTAATGTCCATCTCATAGAGGTCATATATTTAACAATGGCTCAAAAGAAATCCCAAGGAGACTAAATAAAGGTAAAATCTCTCTAAAGTATTGTGATTAAGAGGATTAAGAGCTGCCCGCTACTTGTAATTTCTGATATCCTTGATGTGACAATATAGATCTAGTTGGGAAGTGGTAGGGAATCAGCAACATTTTTCATTGGCTGCTGGCTTTTGATTACTGTGATAGACCATATCACAGTGATCAAAAGCTCCAATATTTAGTAAATATGGCAGCACTTGCTCTGTGCCTCTTTTTTCTCTCCTTGTAGTTGTTCTGGGAGAGAAGAGATACACTAAAAAAAAGTAAAAAAAAAAAAAAATTCTAACTCCTTTTCTGTAAATCTTTCTGCAATCTCCTAATCACCACCTTGATCACCCCCCATGTCATCCCCCTTGTCAAATTAGATTTTTTTTCATAATTTTTATTTTTTTCCATTCTTTGCAGTTAAGCTTAGGCATTAGTGTTAGGGTCAAAGATAATTAGAGTTAGGCCGGGGTCACACTTGTGAGTGTGATGCGAGAAACTCGCACGAGTCTCTCGCATCAATACCCGGCACTTGGGACCGGAGCATGCGGCTGCATGTATTTCTGTGCAGCCGCACACTCCGGTCCGAGTGCCGGCGGCAGTGCCGGGTATTGATGCGAGAGACTCGCGCGAGTTTCTCGCATCACACTCACAAGTGTGACCCCGGCCTTAAGGTTAGGCTTTTTCAAAAGTGAAAAAAAAATCTGTAAAAACAAATACTAGTGTTAGGTTAAGTTTAAGTCTGGTAGTGTTAAGGCACTGCCACACTTAGCGATCGCACCAGCGATCACGACAACGACACGACCTGGTGAGATCGCTAGTGCAATCGATATGTGATCGCTAGTTAGATTCTAAACACATCTCATCAGCGATCTGTATAACGACCTCTGCGGTCGTTGGGAAAACCTAGTCCCACCTGCGACGCTGGTGAAGTCGTTCATAAAGGGTGTCTCACTCAGCGATTCAGGCTCACCAGCGGGACACCAACGACCAAAAAACGGCTCAGAACGTTCATAAGCGATCAACGACATCTCAGCAGGGGCCACATCGCTGCTGCATGTCACACACAGTTAAGTCGCTAACGAGATCGCTACTGCGTCATAAATGGTGATGCAGTAGCGATCTCGCTAGCGATCTCGCTTAGTGTGGCATACCCTTTAGATGACGTTTAAGTCTAGCAGCGTTAGATTAGGGTTATTGCTATCAAATTCTGTGTCATACCTGTGGGTTCAAATGCTGACTATACCCCTGTATAAAGTCCTTGAGGGGTATAGTTTGCAAAATGGGGTTAGTTAATGAGGATGTCTGTTGTTTAAGCACCTTATGGGCCTTACAAAAGCTAAATGGTGTCTGCTGTCTCTTTCGGCCAAATTGTGTTTCAAAATTCAAACATTGCTCCTTCCGCTCTGTGCCCTGTTGTTTATCAAAACATAACTTTTTGAATACATATAGGGTATCGCCGCTCTCGTAAGAAAGTGAGCAATAAACTGTGGGGTCCACTTTTCAGTGTTACCTCTTACAAAAATGAAAAATTTGGGGCTAAAGCTAGATTTTTATGAAAAAATTAACTTTTTCAATATGACGACTTAATATTATGAAATCCTGTGTCGTTCCTATGGGTTCAAAATGCTCACAATACCCCTGGGTAAAATCCTTGAGGGGTGTAGTTTCTAAAATGAGGGGGTTTTCCACTGTTTAGGCACATCAGTGACTCTCCAAACAAGACATGGCATCCGCTCTTCAGACAATTTTGCATTCAAAAAAGTCAAACAGTGCTCCTTCCGTAACTAGCCATGAGACCAAACATATGGAGTATCGGCATGCTCAGGAGAAATTAAATAACGTGTCATCTTTAACTTTAGGCCTTTTAGAGATCATTTTATCTTCACCTTGCTTAACTGTCCACAATATCAGTAATTTTGACCAGAGGAGCCCAAACTTTTACATGCCCCTGTATATGCAGTATATATATAGCAGGTAAAATAAGTATTGAACATGCAACCAATTTTTTAAGTAAATATATAAGGTGCTATTAACATATAATTTTCACCATATGTAGCAACCCATCCAATCCACACAGGCAAAGAAATCAAACCATATATGTCCATATATTAAGTTTATTTATTTCCTATATCACTGTATAAATAAAAAAAATCTGAAATCTTGCAATTTTGACACTGAACAATGACCCTAAAATTAGGCTTATACGTACTGATCTTTTTAGCAGCCTTATGAACATAGGCAGAAGTAGTGCCTCTGACTTGATTCCTTTAGGAGGCATACTTGATCTGGATAAATGTACACTCACATAAGCGTTTAACTCGGACGAGTAATATCTGATGTTTTATCGGATCTCACTTGGAGCAATGTTATACTATGGGGCATTGCAGATCAGCGACTTTTTTCTCATGCCGATGCGACATGAGAAAAAACTAACAGCACATGCACCCATTAAAGTCTATGGGAGCATGTAAAACATCGGACTGCACTTGGTTGTCATCCGAGTGCAGTACCATTTACACAGAGACAGACAATTGTGAAGAGGGAGAAATTAAATTTACCATCTTCTCCTTACTTGTGCTGTGACTCTCTGATAGATTTTGTGCAGAGTGTCATTAGCATAAGCGGCCTGATTGAGAGAATCATCATTCTTCCTGTGACCCCAGCCTTAGGGTCATTGTGTAACAGGGAAGATGAGATGAGTTGTGACATTCAACTATTGGATACTATGTTATCTGCTGTATATAGAAATGTTAGTTGACAATATACCGAATATACTCGCGTATAAGCCTAGGGTGGAAAATGCAGCAGCTACTGGTAAATTACAAAAATAAAAATAGATACCAATGAAAGTAAAATTAATTGTGACATTAGTAGGGTAAATGTTTTTAAATATCCATACTGAATCAGGAGCCCCATATAATGCTCCATACAGTTAATGATGGGCCCCATAAGATGCTCCATACAAAATACGCCCCATATAATGCTGCACAAAGGTTAATAATGGCCCCATAAGATGCTCCATAGATTATGCCCCCATATGGTGCTCCATAGATTATGCCCCCATGAGATGCTATCAGATTATGCCCCATATATTATGCCCTATATGCTCCACAGAGTATGCCCCATATGCTCCACAGATTATGCCCCATATGTTCCACAGATTATGCCCCATATGTTCCACAAATTATGCCCCATATGCTCCACAGATTATGCCCCATACGCTCCACAGATTATGCCCCATAGTTCCACAGATTATGCCCCATAGGTTCCACAGATTATGCCCTATAGGTTCCACAGATTATGTCCCATAGATTCCACAGATTATGCCCCATATGCTCCACAGATTATGTCCCATATGCTCCACAGATTATGCCCCATATGTTCCACAGATTGTGCCCCATATGTTCCACAGATTATGCCCCATATGCTCCACAGATTGTGCCCCATATGCTCCACAGATTATGCCCCATAGTATAGGTCCCTTATGCTGCTGCTGCAGCTGCAACTAAAAAAAAAAATGACATACTCACCTCTCGTCGCTGGGGCCAGGTGCCGGTGTCCTGAGCAGGCGGAGACACCGGCGCGTTATGGGGGACAGGTGCCGGTGTCACCGCTTGCTCAGGGCCCCTTGACCAGAGATATTTACCTGTACCCAGTCCACCGCTGCTCGCCGCTGTCTTCTGGGTCCTCTTGTCAGTGAACGCTCAGGCAGAGGGCGCGGCGCGTACTAACTATGTCATCACGACCTCTGCCTGAACATTCACACCTAGAGGACGCGAGGACACAGCGCTGAGCAGCGGTCGAACGGGGACAGGTAAATATCGCAAATACTCACCCCCCCGCCGGCGCGTCTCTGCAGTTCCTGCTCTTCTCCCGCAGCTCTTCCTTCCTACAGCGGTCACGTGGTACCGCTCATTAAAGTCATGAATATGTACATATTCATGACTTTAATGAGCGGTACCACGTGACCGCTGCAGGAAGGAGCCTGAGATCGTGGGAGAAGCAAGGGGGCTGCAGAGACCGCGCCGGTGGAGGGGTAAGTATGATCTGACACCCCCGCTCCCCCTCCCCCGCCGACCCCCCGGTATATGACTCGCGCATAAGCCGAGAGGGGGAGTTTAAGCCTTAAAAAATGGCCTGAAAATCTCGGCTTAAAAGCGAGTATATACGGGTAATCCTGTCTGTGAAGATAATGGGGCTATTGTAAAATTTTTGGCACAGAACAGGAAGTGTGAGCCTAGAATTAGCTTTATATATTGCACGATTTTGGACATTTTTTTACATATTAATAATAATCTGATTTACCCATCAGGTCATTTTTTGATAACACATTTCCTTTAGCGTGTGATTTGCATTTTATACAGTCTTATAATATTGCTTAAAACAGTGATAAAAAAGATGCCCCCTGGAAACACAGCCTGGGCCACTTATTTTTTAACTGATTTCGTAAAGCTGGTGCGGTGCCAATATGAGACACCTCAGTGCCTCTTCAATAGACCTCTATTCTAGAGAAGTGGCAGGGATCATTCTATTCAGATATTTACATGCTTCTTTAATGAGTCAGTAATCCAGGAGAAATAGTGATTTTAATAGAGCATATTATTAATCCAAATAAGTAATGCAAACAGTTGTGAACTTGTTACTGCCGAATTGCAAAGGTCGAAATGTAAAGGGAGTCGCAGGCGGCCGGAGATGCAAATAGGTAATTATTTTATCTCCTACATTCCAATTTAAAATGATAACCTTGAGTTCAGATGCTGCTACAGGAATTACCATTCTGCGAGAAGGTGGAAAATAAAACATGGGATTTAGAAAAATAAAGCATTAATGGCCTGAGAGAGAAATAAAATATGGCCGTGACGCCTTATCCCCCTCACCCAAAATCAATTGGATTCTTTTAGTTTAATATTTACTTGCTAAGATGAGATGTTAGTCTGCTTGGTGATAAACAGTCGGCTGCTGGCATCTGAAGGTGACCTGTCAGTTCATATGGACAAATCTCCTGCTTACTGAAATGTACAAAATAAATCATTAAAGCAGGCAGGTGCTCATTCCTAGATTTAAATCACCATAGATTTATGATTTGAATTAATGCTTCATTTGGTCATTGAAATAGATGCTGACAAAATGATATGCAGTAGCTGAATCTCCCATACTGTAGCCGTCCTAATATTGATTGCTGAGATGTCTGCAATCTCTTCTTTATATCAAGTAGTTTCTTGTGACAGGTTGCTTGATATGGCCCATATTATTGATAAGACAATGCCGTTCATGGCATACACACAATTTTCCTGAACATTAATATAAATTGCTATATTTGTGTCGAAGGAGAGGAGGAGGTGAAGAAGAAAGTGAATGTAATATTTTAATAATAGGGGCAAATAGACACTTGGTTTAGTGAACGCATAAATGTTCTTGAAGGTGCATTGTGGCAAAGTCAAATTTTTTTTCGGAGAGTAGAGAAAGTGATGATATAAAGGACGACGGAAAAGTGAAAGCTGGAAGTCATTCGTTCAGGTCGTGTGGGGTTTTTATCACAATAAAATACACCTTTATCATATGAAGATGTAGCAGAGCTGAATCTGTTACTTAGCTTTGTGATGCTGCATTGGTGAGATAATATGGTAATTACTTAGGTTGATGCTGTAGTGTATCTGCAATTCTTGACAAACAATAGGTAACAGTGTGATTCTGTACTATATTTGTTATACTATAAGCAGGGTGGATTTGATTTAAATCAATCTGATTTAAATCACGATTTAAATCATGATTTAAATCACTAGTCAGTAAGGCTTGATTTAAATCAGTGATTTAAATCAAAGTTTCTACCAGACCGGTATATCTAATTTCATCATGTGCGATACGCCCCAGACCGGTGTATCTAATTTCATCATGCGCGATATGCCCCAGACCGGTGTATGTAATCCCATAATGCGATACACTACACTCAGCCCTGTATCTAGATACATGCAGTGTGTCATGTGCTGTGAATAATCCCAGTGTGTGATACTCTCCACGTATCTGTGCTCAGTTTATAATACAGCAAGCAGCATGAACTAACAGAATAGATGCTGCCGGTCGTCCTCAGTGACAGCCTACTTGTCAGTATCACTGGCAGTCCCCAACAAAATGGCTCCGCAATGGCTCCGCTCTGTGAGCCTAAACTACATCCTCTGTTATTACAAACACCTAGTAACGGAGGAGAGAAGTCACACGTGATCAGACCCCGCCTGCATTTACTACTGTCGCAATACGAGCTAGCAGTTTATATTTCAGCAGCTGCTCTGCCTAGTGTTTAAAAGTGGAAATACCAAACATTTTAAAATTATTTTTCAGATTTTATTTCTCGATCACCGGCAGTAGTTCTTGCTACTTTAACATGCAAGTAGATGAAGATTTTTAGAATCACTTTTTATATTACTTTTTTCTTAGTCTTCCTTGCACAAACAACTGATACGTCAGGAAATGCACACACAGCAGAATACTTACAAGAAGTGGCAGTAAAAGCTATAACAACATGTGAACAAAAATTCAAATCATTCTTCTTGTGTTGTGCAGATCTATTCCACTCCAAACAATCAGAAACATATTGTCTAACTTCTTGGACTTGGCACTGAAGGGTTGATTCTGTATTCATAGGTTTGTAGAACAATAGGATTAAGGTCTTTTTCTCAACTCTGTTCATGTTGTAACATTTTTGCCGTGAAGAAGAGGCTGGGACCTCTGCGGAGTCCAATTCAGTTTTGAGAACTGCGTAAGTAAAGCGAGCGTCTGTGATAATATAGGAGAGAAACTGCCCACTAATCCTACAGAAACCTCTGGAAGAGCATGGCATTGTGAATGTTACACATACAGCCTTTATTCTACTGAGTTAAACAACTCAGCTTTATCTCATGATGGAAGAACCTTTGGATGGTAAAATATTTTCCTCAAAAAGCAGTTTATTGAAAAAAATCTGATTTAAATCAAAAAAATCCGATTTAAATCAAAAAAATCCGATTTTTTTGATTTTTTTAAAAAAATCATTGATTTTTATCCACCCTGACTATAAGTACAGTAACACTCATGCAGCAGAAGCTGTCTCTCCTGACCACCATATTATACATGCACAACTTGGCTGATCATATTAATTTATTTTACTCACATATGTAGCCACATTAATTCCACAACTCTTTACTGTTCCCATTGGGTCTCACAATCTAAATTTGCTATCACTATCAGGGATGAAATCAGAGACAATAGAAAAAATTGGAGTCCGGCTCAACAGGACTGAATTTTTCTTTTCTTTTTCTTTTTCAAAAGACCTTGCTACATTTTTAAGTAACATTTAAAAAAAAACTGTCCTGTGTTTTTGCCCATTATATGTCCTGGCTATTTCTGTCCTTTATGTGCCTTGCATTCTGCATTTTCACCTGTTTTTTCCGCCGCATGACATATCTCCTAATTTGCAATCGATGCTGAGCTGATAGGAGATAGCTAGCTACTATGATCTCTCCCATAAATAGCATGGATGGATTCTTGCTCTTCATTCCTTAGTTAGCGCAAAGAGACAAGGCACAGCAGCATGGATGAAATTATACAGAATTACTGAGCAATGTAGATGTGAATCCAGCAATGGTGAAAGGTAAAAGACTTTCAAGAAAGCTCAGATTGATTTTTTTTGTATCTTTCGCTGACTGTTCTCTCACTCTACTTCTCACTCCTCATCCTCATAGATTGTAAAAGGATATGTAACCTGAAACCTCACTGTGAGGGCACTTTTGTCATAGTGGATGGTGAGTTCAGAGAGCAGAGAAAGGGGAAGAAGTGGCTCATGAGTGGAGAAATAAGCGGATTTGTCTGCTAAAAATAATGTGAGGTTTTTATATTCACTTTGACTATTGATTAATCCAAAATTTGTTAAAAATGCAATTTTTATTTAAATCTAAATAAATTAGTTGTTTCTTTTCAGAAAACTTTTGTCAAAGAGCTCAATTATCGTAAAAAAAAGTAATAGTTGTTTTCTTACCCTCCCTGGGTCTTAAAATGTGTCTCTAATGGGGCCCTGGTTTATGCTTTCTGGCTGCAGCAGTATAGTCAAGTCGATAACGCTACAGTCTATCACAGAGCTCAGGACCCAGATTGGGTTAGTAAGGCATTTTTTAAATGCTAACAGAACCTTTAGAGAAAAGTTTTCTGGAGAAAAATAGCCCCTTTAATAAAACATTTTAAGAGGAATAAAGTATGCAACTTTATTAAAGTCACATTGAACTGCTTTTACCTGTATAGAGATCCATTTAACTTACCAGAAACATAAGTGTATTGCCCCTGAGTGTCCAGTCATTACAGAGGTACTGCACCTCATCCAGAGGTGTGGTATCCCACTGTCAGGTAAGGAGTGGGCACTACCCAGGACTCTTAACACCAGCATCCAACACCACTCCAGTCAGGGCACTTGGGGGTACCCTATGGGAGGATGGCCTCATCCCAGGCTGGAGGGTAACTAGGTAGAGGGTGTGGGAGGAGTAAGTAGAGAATGGGTGGAGTTTAAGGGAGTGACAATCATGGGAGGAGTTAGTCTGAGGTGAGAGAATAGAGAGGAGCGGAGACATGGTCTCTGAGAATTGCAGCTGCGTCAGCTGATCCCGGAGCGGAGCGCTGATAAAAAGGACGCCTGAGTCCTGGGCTGTGCGGGTGCTGTACGCCCTGACAGCCAAATCTGGAGGGCAGGGGACTGCAAGCTCCCTGAACACACCGAACACCTGGAGGCACCGCAGCCGACCAAGAGCCCAGGGCTGCCAGTGAACAGACAGTGCCTGTGATAGGCTCACGCTGTTTGCCATACAGGTTAAAGCCAACATGCAGGAGAGGGTTGCAGCTTAGATACAGGCAGCAGGGACCAGAAAAGAGAGCGCATCAGGAAGGCCTCTAACCCCACCTGGCAGACTGGATCTCTTGAATGCTTCCAGGTGAGCTGGACTCCTGCTATCTTCTGTAATTAGTACCCCAGATTGCATTTTCACCTACCAAGAAGTAAAAGGTAAAGAAAACTGCACTTTTCTGTGTCCCTTGCTTATTCTCTGCACCACAACGTTCAGTACCACGTGAACAGCCGGTTATATCTGCCCTGGGGGCCCTGCTCTCCCCTTAGAGAGCAGTAACATCTTTGCTGCGATACCTGAACCGCAGCGTCGGCCATATACAGCCAAACACCACGGGTGGCGTCATGAACTAATTTCCCCACAAACTACCTGTTAGGGTCTGCGGAACGCACCTAATAGATATAATAGAGAGGTGCGTTCGCAGCCCGGGGTCCACCGTGCAGGCGAAGCCCGCTGGTAATAAGATGGCGAAAGTAGCGAACTCTGTTATCCCGCAGAGTCGCTAAAAATAAACGCCGTAGCGCGTTGTGGCAGTAAGTGCGAACTCTGTTAATCCCAGAGCCGCTAACGGGATGCCACAGCGCTATATGGCGATAGGTGCGAACTCACTTAGCTTTAGTGAGCCGCAAAGTAAACACGCTAGGGCGCTGTCTAGCGTCAAAAGCGAACCCTGTTACGTCACAGAGCCGCTGAGAAAAAGTACCGTGTCCTGTCAAGCTCTCAGGTACACGGTTAATTGCTAGCGAGCATAATACGTGGTCATGCGCTAATGTCCTCGCGGGAGTCACCCGCAATCTATGGCGTCTGAACGCCAGACCCTGATTACGGCAATCAAACTCCTCACCGGTTATGCCGGTAATCTAGGGCATCTAGGACACCGACCCTGACCAGCTAGCACACCAAACTCCTCACCGATTAAGTCGGTATTCTAGTGGCTTATTTCAGCCGGGTCCCTAACCACACACACGCATGACCATACAGGCGCATAGCATACAATGGTTGATATTAGCGCATGGCGGCCCAGCCATGCTACCCTTTTATAGCAACAGCTACAGGACCTTCCAGGAACAAGGACCAATGAGAAACCTGTTCCAGAAGACTAGTAGTAACAGGGCCTTCCTGGCGGGCCAATAGGAGCTGCTGCAGTACCTGAGCATGTGACCCCTGATCTCCAATGAGAGATCTCACTCTGGGCATGCTCAGAAGGGAAAATGCAGTACTTTGTCCCAAAGACGTCTGCTCCAGCATTGGCTATAATAGCAGATCCAGGAAAGGCAGCAGCAAGTCACTGCCCAGTAGTGGAGTGGGCAAGACGCCTGGACCGATGTCTCTGCTGAGCAGGCTCCACTGCGGCCGGAGATGAATGGGAGACCGCAGCGGGACGGGTTCGAGACTCCCCTTGTGCAGCAGCGGGAAATCGAACCCTAACATTAGCCCCCCCTATTCTCTGGACCTCGCTGCGCTCAAAGGCAGCGATGAGCTGCGGAGCGTGAACATGCTCGGCAGGCTCCCAGGATCTATCCTCAGGCCCATAACCCCTCCAATCCACCAAATAAAATGTTTTGCCTCGTACCACCTTGCACCCAACAATGGCGTTCACCTCATGATCGTCCGTAGATGAACCCGACGTCCCAGCAGATGACTTGGAAAACCGGGAAATGGCCACGGGTTTCAAGAGGGACACGTGAAAGGTGTCAGTGATACCAAGGCGAGGCGGAAGGGCTAGGCGGTAAACTACCGGGTTCACCTGCTCAAGAACTTTAAAGGGGCCCAAAAAGCGAGGTGCCCACTTGGTGGACTCTACCCGTAGCCTGATGTTTCGGGCAGAAAGCCACACTAGGTCACCCGGAGCAAACGTAGGAGCGGGGCGCCGATGGGCATCGGCCGAAGACCTCATCCTCTCTTTGGAGGCCTGAATGGCATCCTGAGTGCGGTCCCAAATGTCCCGTGCCTCCACAGCCCAGTCTGCCACCCTGGAATCGGCGGAAGACACGGGCATAGGCACTGGTACCCGCGATGCTGACCGTAGTTCAGGAGGAATGGGGTCTGTCCGGTGGAATCAGCCCCATCATTGTTTAATGCAAACTCAGCCCATGGTAGCAAGGATGCCCAGTCATCCTGCCTGGCTGAGACAAAATGTCGTAGATAGGTGACCAAGGTCTGGTTGGTCCTCTCTACCAACCCATTCGTCTCAGGATGGTACGCTGAAGAGAGATTTAACTCAATGCTGAGTAGACGACAAAGCTCTCTCCAGAACCGAGACGCAAACTGGGGACCTCGGTCACTGACAAATTTTGTCCGGCATGCCGTGTAGACGGAAGACATGCCTAACGAACAACGCTGCCAGAGCCCGTGCAGAAGGTAACCGTGGTAGGGGCACCAGATGCACCATTTTGGAGAAATGGTCGGTGATTACCCAAATGATGGTGCAACCCCGAGACTTGGGTAAGCCCACCACAAAGTCCATCCCAACCATCTCCCAGGGTCTGTCTGCCACCGGCAAAGGGTAAAGTAACCCAGGTGGCCGTTGTCGTGGAGACTTATTCTTGGCCCAGGAGACACACGCCCGAACATAGTCCCCAACATCACGGACCATATGCGGCCACCAATAAGTCCTCACCAGCAATTCAGATGTCCTCTTTGCCCCAAAGTGTCACCAACCCTGGACGAATGTGCCCAAGAGAGTACTCCGGTCATAAATTGGTAGGTACAAAAGTCTTGCCCCGGGGCACAGACTCTAGTGAAACCGGGGCCACTGTTCTCAGGCTCTCTGTGGGGACAATAAGCCGAGGCTCCTCCACCTCCTCCTCAGAGGACACCACAGAGCGAGAGAGAGCGTCGGCACGAATGTTCTTCTCTCCCGAGAGGAAATGGAGGGTGAAATTAAACCGGGAGAAGAACAAGGACAATCTGGCCTGGCGAGAATTAAGCCGCTGGGCTGTCTGTAGATACACCAAATTCTTGTGGTCGATGAAAACTTGGAAGGGAAAGCGGGCCCCCTCCAACAGATGTCTCCACTCAGAGAAGGCCAACTTCATGGCTAGCAACTCCCTATCCCCGATGGAATAATTCCTCTCCGCTGATGTGAAGGTCTTAGAGAAGAAGAAGCAAGGATGCTTCCGACCTTGAGCATCCTTTTGGTAGAGGACTGCTCCAGCACCAACGGATGAGGCATCCACCTCCAATAAAAATGGCTTATCAACATCGGGGCGATGTAGGATAGGAGCGCTAGCAAAATGAGACTTAACAGAAGAGAAAGCCGTGGAGACCTCTTCCGACCACAATTTGGGATTTGCTCCCTTCTTGGTGAGGGCTACCAAGGGAGCTACCAAGGTAGAGAAATGCGGGATGAACTGGCGATAGTAATTAATGAACCCCATAAAGCGCTGCACCGCTTTAAGAGAGTGAGGTTCCTGCCAGTCCATCACAGCCTGTAGTTTGACCGGATCCATAGCCAATCCCTGGGTTGAGATGATATAACCAAGGAAAGGTAAAGACTCCAGCTCAAACATACAATTCTCCAACTTAGCATAAAGGGAATTAGCCCGTAAGAGGTCGAAGACTCTGCAGACATCTCTCCGGTGGGAGTCAATATCTGGAGAGAAGATGAGTATATCATCCAGATAGACTACGACCGAGGTGGAGAGCATATCCCGGAAGATGTCATTGACAAAGTCTTGGAAAACGGCTGGAGCATTACAGAGCCCAAAGGGCATCACCAGATATTCGTAATGCCCGTCCCTGGTATTGAAAGCCGTCTTCCATTCGTCCCCCTCACGGATGCGAATCAGGTTATACGCACCGCGCAGATCTAACTTAGTGAATACCCTTGCTCCCCGAAGCCTATCAAATAGCTCCGAAATCAAGGGCAACGGGTACTTGTTTTTAACGGTGATGGCGTTAAGACCCGGTAATCAATACACGGACGCAATTCTCCATTTTTCTTCTGTACGAAGAAAAATCCCGCCCCAGCCGGTGACACCGACTTCCTAATAAACCCTCTTGCCAGGTTCTCCTGAATATATTGCGACATGGCCTCTGTCTCAGGAAGAGAGAGGGGATAGACCCTTCCCCGAAGGGGTTCTGCGCCAGGCAAGAGGTCGATAGGACAGTCATAGGGGCGATGAGGTGGAAGAGTCTCAGCAGCCTTCTTGGAGAACACATCTGCATATGACCAGTAGCACTTGGGGAGTGGAGTAAGATCTGCGGGTAACTCAGTAGTGGTAACCTGAACGCAACTCCTGACACATCTGCCTCTACATGCATCACTCCAACCCAGTATCCTACCCGAAGTCCACTCTATATGTGGGGAGTGGAAACGGAGCCAAGGTATACCTAGTAGGATCTCGTGTAATCCCTCGGGAAGGACGAGTAGGGAAATAAGTTCCTGATGGGAAGGAGATACCAACAATGCAAGTGGAACAGTCTGGTGTGTAATTTGTGAGGGCAATGTCGACCCATTCACTACCCGGACAGTCACTGATTTGTCAAGAGCCACCAGAGGAATTGCATGATGGCGAGCAAAGTCAGAGGACATGAAGTTCCCCTCTGCTCCTGAGTCCACGCAAAGGTCGGCGGCGATAGTGGAAGTGCCTACAGTGATTGTCCCTTTAAGTGTCAACTTGGAGGAAAATGCCGCTGTCTCTAGTGAACCTCCTCCCAGGACCACTAGACGCATCGCTTCCCCGATCGCTGTGGAAATTTGTTGGCATAATGTCCTGTCTGCTGGCACTCTCTACAGACCACGGATACTCGAGTGGTCCGAGACTTAGATCTCACTCGAGAAATCTCCATGGCCTCAGGGGAATCGGACGCCTGAATGGAAGATTCCAGAGGTCTGGCGAAGGTGGGCGCCAGCCGGAACCTCTGCCTACACTGGGCCCGCTCCAACCTCCGCTCGTTAAAACGAAGGTCGATGCGGGTAGATATGGTAATGAGCTCCTCCAGTGTGGCAGGAATCTCCCTGGTGGACAAGGCGTCCTTCACATGGTCTGCCAGTCCCCTCCAGTACATGGGTATAAGGACTTTATCTGGCCAATCCAGCTCAGAGACCAGAGTCCGAAATTGGACGCAAACTGGCTGACCATGGATGAACCCTGGGTGATAGTCAACAGTTGAAGAGCCGTATCGTGGGTGACACGAGGTCCTAAAAAGACCTGTTTAAGAGTGTCCAAGAAGAGAGGAGCACTCTGCACCACACGATCATCGCGCTCCCATAAGGCGTTGCCCACTCTAACGCCCTGCTCGACAAAAGGGATATGATAAAACCCACTTTCGCCCTCTCCGTGGGATAACGTGCAGCCAGAAGCTCTAGATGTATGGAGCACTGACTGACAAAACCCCGACATTGTTTACTGTCACCGGTAAACTTGTCTGGAAGTGGGAGGCGGGAAATAGTCGGAGCAGGGATGGCAGAGGACAACCTGGCTGCAGCCACGCTAGCAGCCTGAACAGCGACTGCGGTAACATCCACAGCTGAGGTTGTGCGCTCAAGAGCCGCCAACCTACCCTCCAGCTGCTGGATGTACTGCCTTAGACGCTGGTCATCCGCCATTTTACTAGCCAGACCCTGGCGCTAATATTATGTTAGGGTCTGCGGAACGCACCTAATAGATATAATAGAGAGGTGCGTTCGCAGCCCGGGGTCCACCGTGCAGGCAAGCCCGCTGCTAATAAGATGGCGAAAGTAGCGAACTCTGTTATCCCGCAGAGTCGCTAAAAATAAACGCCGTAGCGCGTTGTGGCAGTAAGTGCGAACTCTGTTAATCCCAGAGCCGCTAACGGGATGCCACAGCGCTATATGGCGATAGGTGTGAACTCACTTAGCTTTAGTGAGCCGCAAAGTAAACACGCTAGGGCGCTGTCTAGCGTCAAAAGCGAACCCTGTTACGTCACAGAGCCGCTGAGAAAAAGTACCGTGTCCTGTCAAGCTCTCAGGTACACGGTTAATTGCTAGCGAGCATAATACGTGGTCATGCGCTAATGTCCTCACGGGAGTCACCCGCAATCTATGGCGTCTGAACGCCAGACCCTGATTACGGCAATCAAACTCCTCACCGGTTATGCCGGTAATCTAGGGCATCTAGGACACCGACCCTGACCAGCTAGCACACCAAACTCCTCACCGATTAAGTAGGTATTCTAGTGGCTTATTTCAGCCGGGTCCCTAACCACACACACGCATGACCATACTGGCGCATAGCATACAATGGTTGATATTAGCGCATGGCGGCCCAGCCATGCTACCCTTTTATAGCAACAGCTACAGGACCTTCCAGGAACAAGGACCAATGAGAAACCTGTTCCAGAAGACTAGTAGTAACAGGGCCTTCCTGGCGGGCCAATAGGAGCTGCTGCAGTACCTAGCATGTGACCCCTGATCTCCAATGAGAGATCTCACTCTGGGCATGCTCAGAAGGGAAAATGCAGTACTTTGTCCCAATGTCATGTATAGTGTACAGTTCCTATAGCGTCTTGTGCTTGGGTGCGAGGAAAACACAGGAGACATAGGTTGAAATGAAATGACTTGTATTACTTCATACAAGCATGCTGAAAAGTTCACACAGTTTGCAGGAACAGCGACAGGAGACACAGCAGGCCAGATTAACTTCAAGCACTACAATAAATCTCCAAAGCAGGTTCAGGATCTCTTCTCTGTACCGTAATTCCTCTGCAAACATGTATTCACCAAACAGCAGGTTTCCAGAGTCCAAAAGTGTTCCAAGGTTCCTCAGTAGGGAATAGCTGGAGTACAAGTCCAAGGCTTCCAGGAGTCAGGTCACAGACTGACTGAGGCTTGATTCAGGAGCACTGATTGTTCAGCTGAGGCTGCTTAAGAAGCAAGAGGGAAGAATCAGGGCGGGAACATGAAAACTGGAAACTCCATATTAACTGAGGGCAAGAGCTGCAGAAAGACAGAAAGCAAAATGGCCGACGGAAAACTGAGTTTCAAGGAACATGTCAACAGAGACAAAGTACCTTACATTACTCCCCCCTTAGGGACAACCTCCGGATGACCTCAGACCAGGCTTGTCAGGGTACCTCTGATGAAACTGGCGGAGCAGGCGAGGAGCATTTACATTATTGACTGGTTCCCATGAGTTGTCCTCCACTGGGTAGCCCTGCCATTTAATCAAATATTGCAACTGATTTCTGTACAACCTGGAATCTAGAATCCTTTCCACCATAAATTCTTCCTGACCATCGACCAGCACTGGGTCAGGGCAAGGAGAAGAACGTCCAGGAAACGTATTGGGTGTTGCAGCCTTTAGTAGGGATACATGAAAGACAGGGTAGATTCTCATAGTTCTGGGCAGTTGAAGACGACAAGCAACAGCACTTATAATCTTATTGATCTTATAAGGTCCAATGTACTTATGTCCCAATTTAGACGATGGAATCTTTAATTTAAGATTTCTGGTTGACAGCCAGACCAAATCTCCTACCTTGAAAGCTGGTGCAGGTTTACGAAATTTATCTGCTGCTTTCTTGTACCTTTCCTGAGCCAATTCTAGATTTTCCTTTAGAAGATCCATATTCTTTTGTAAAGAAGTGATTCTTTCAGCCACTGCCGGCAAGGGCGTATCTATGGGAAATCGAGGAAGAATGTTAGGATGATAACCTAGATTGGAGTAAAAAGGAGACTGCTTAGTGGAGGCGCTCTGAGAGTTGTTATAAGAGAACTCAGCCAGTGGAAGTAGATCCACCCAATCATCCTGTAGGTGGCAGATAAAACAGCGGAGATACTGCTCCAGGGTCTGATTGGTTCGTTCTGTCTGTCCATTAGTCTGGGGATGAAAAGCAGAAGAAAGGTTTACTTTAATGTCCAATGCTGCACAGAAATTTTGCCAAAACCTTGAAGTGAATTGCACCCCTCGATCCGAAATGACCTCATCCGATACTCCATGTAAGCGAAACATATTCTTAATCATCAAGTCTGATGTCTGTTTTGCAGTGGGTAAGCCGACACAAGGGATAAAATGAGCTGCCTTTGTTAGACGGTCAACCACCACTAGAATGGTGTTCTTCCCTTGAGAGGTTGGTAACTCCACAATGAAGTCCATAGAAATGGATCCCCACGGGCGGGACGGGGTGGGAAAAGGTTGCAACAGACCAGTTGGTGAGGAGCGAGGTGTTTTGCATCTTGCACAGACTTCACATGAAGTGACATAGTTTAAGACATCTTTCCTGTAAGTGGGCCACCAAAAGAAACAAGAAAGAAATTCTTGTGTCTTTAGAATTCCCCTATGCCCGGCTATCTTGGAATCGTGGATGAGTTGCAATACTCTCAATCTGACTGTTTCAGGTATATACAGACGTTGTCCCTGAATCCACACACCATTCTTAAAGACAAGACTTACGTCCCTTGGGGGTTGAGCCAACAAAGAATCCGCATGGTATGCTTCCTTGATGTCCTTAAGTAGGTCTTGATTATGAATCACTCCCAGGATTCTAGAGTCAGGAAGAATAGTCTTAGGAGGAGTAAGTGGACGTGTCTCTGCTGAATGAATCCTAGAGAGTGCATCAGCCTTTCCATTGCGCGATCCTGGTCTATAAGAAATGACAAAATTAAATTGGTTTAGGAAAAGATTCCAGCGAGCCTGGCGAGGAATCAGGCACTTAGCCGACCTGATAAATTCAAGGTTACGATGGTCTGTCAGGACGACTATTTGCTGTGCAGATCCCTGTAGAAGGTGTCTCCATTCCTTGAAGGCGGCAATAATGGCCAACAATTCTCTATTGCCCACATCGTAGTTCCTCTCAGCCGAAGACAACTGCTGGGAAAAGAAGGCACAGGGATGCAAGACATTCTTCTCACCTGTTCTCTGAGAGAGTATAGCTCCAACGGCACAGTCTGAAGCATCCACCTCTATTATGAAGGCAAGCTCGGGGTTGGGATGTACTAAGATAAGTGCGGTGGTAAATTTATCCTTTAAACAGGAAAATGCTTCCTGAGCTTGCGGGGTCCAGGAGAACCTAGACTGTTTCCGGGTAAGTTGGGTGATAGGTGACACTACCTCAGAAAAATTCTTAATGAAATGTCTATAGAAGTTGGCAAACCCGATGAAACGCTGCACCTCCTTCACATTTCTAGGAATTGGCCAATCCTTGATGGCTTGGGTCTTGCTTCCATCCATACTAATCCCTTGCGTAGATAGTACATACCCCAGAAATTGAATTTCGGTCCTATGGAATTCACATTTTTCAAGTTTGATGTAGAGATGTTTTTGTCTTAGGCGTTCTAAGACCATTCTCACATGTCCATGATGTTCCTCTGTGGAGTTAGAAAAAATTAGAATATCATCCAGATAAATCACCACAAATGTATCTAGGAGATCCCTGAAGATATCATTCACGAAGTGTTGGAAAGTGGCTGGGGCGGTACTCAGACCAAAAGGCATAACTAGATATTCAAAGTGTCCATAGCGTGACCTGAAAGCAGTCTTCCATTCATCCCCAGGTCTAATACGGACCAAGTTATAGGCCCCACGGAGATCCAGTTTAGAGAAAATTTTGGCATGCCGCACTCTCTCCAACAATTCAGGGATTAAAGGCAATGGATTTCTAATAGTAACCTTATTGAGTTCCCTATAGTCTATGCAGGGTCTCAGAGATCCATCTTTCTTCTTCACAAAGAAGATGGGTGCACCTGCGGGAGATGAAGAGGGGCGTATGAAGCCCTTGGCTAAATTTTCGTCTATATAATCCTTCAAAGCTTTTAGCTCGGGCCCCGCTAGGGGGTAGATCTTACCAAAAGGTATCTCGGCTCCAGGCAATAATTCAATTGGACAATCATATGGACGGTGAGGAGGAAGCTGATCAGCGTTCTTCTTGTCACATAAATCCACATAGTCCTGGTATACAGCTGGTAGTTCAGGGACTGACATGGTTCCTTTAGGAACAGAGCAAGCTGAAACTCCTTGACTCATCTGTTTCTCCGGAAAGTGTAATTCCTTGGTCTCCCAGTTAATCGTAGGATTCTGCGCCTGCAGCCATGGTAGCCCTAGAATAATGGGAAAGTGGGGAGAAGAGATAAGCATAAAAGACATTTTCTCCTGATGATCTTTACCCATAAGGACCCTCAAAGGCTCTGTTTCTTGATCCACTGGTCCAGAAGTCAGTAGAGAGCCATCCACAGTCTCCATCTGTACTGGAGTAGCCTTCTTCACTGAACGTATCCTGTTTCAGAGCAAAGGAGATATCCATAAAATTTCCACTTGCTCCTGAGTCGATCATAGCAGAGCTAGACACCCAGACTGAGTCAACCCAGAATTTGATGGAAAGGAAGCAATGAGAATTGTTTCTTTTACAACTCAGCTGGGACACCGCTGAGGAAACTTGAAAAATTGCAGCGTTTATACCGTCATCGTCCCCAGAACTAACAGAGTTTAAGTCCGAGAAATCAAGATCTCTTGCAGCAGATCTCTCTGGAGCCTGAGGCTCGGACATGACAGAGCTCCTCTCGCAACACTCACAGTGAATGACTGCTGCAGTAGTCTTACGAGAACGGCTGGGGCAGTTTATAATGAAGTGCCCTGACTTACCACAGTAGAAACATAGATTTTCCTTTATACGATGTTCTTTGCGTGCATCACTAACCCGTCTTTGTAAAGAGTCCACCTGCATGGGTTCAGGTTCTGGTTCCCTTGTGATCCTACTCAAAGATTCCTTAGCTGAGGAGGGAGGTAGTAAAAGGTTAGTGCGATTATTTTCGAACCATCTCTCTTGTCTGCGTTCATCAGACGAGCATCAATACGGATACAATAGTTAATAAAGTCACCTAACGCAGTGGGAGGGTCGGCACGAGCAAGTTCATCCTTAATCAGTGGAGACAACCCTTTCCGAAAAATAGATTTTTTAGCGGAAGTGTCCCAAGTGGTATCAAGAGCCCATCTCCTGAAATCCAGGGCATATTCGGCTACTGAACGCTTACCTTGGCGCAAAGTTAACATGGCTGCTTCAGCTGTTGCACCTCGATTGGGGTCATCAAACACCTGCCCCATGGCTGAAATAAAAGCATCAAGGTGATTCAAACAATCATCCTCAGTCTCAATCAGAGGGTTTGCCCACATCAAAGCCTTATTGGTAAGCAACATGATTATAGTATTATTGCCCTCTACTCCTCTTTGGTCAGACCTCATCTGGAATACTGTGTCCAGTTTTGGGCACCACATTTTAAAAAAGACATCAACAAACTGGAGCAAGTTCAGAGAAGAGCCACCAGAATGGTGACCGGTCTGCAAACCATGTCCTATGAGGAACGGTTGCAGGATTTGGAATGTTTAGCTTGCAAAAAAGAAGACTGAGAGGAGACTTAATAGCTGTCTACAAATATCTCAAGGGCTGTCACATTGTAGAAGGATCATCTTTATTCTCAAGGGTATGCCACACTGAACAATATCGCTAACGGGATCGCTAAAAAACGTCACTATTTAGCGATCCCGTTAGCGATGTTGTTCAGTGCGGCAGCTGCCAGTGACGAGCTTCCTGCTGTGATCTCGCTCGTCGCTGGAATCGTTCCGGACCCTATTTTCTCGTCGGCGCTCCCGCTGGGTAAGTATATATCGCTAGTGTGGCACCTTTTCTTAGCGATTTAGCGGTACTTTTGTACCGCTAAAGTTGTTAAGAAGATCGCTAACGGCGATAGCGTCGTTAACTATATCGCTAAATGTGGCCGCACTTAGCGATATAGAAACAATCCCGCTAGCGATCGCATTAGTATGCGTCGTTATTGTGATGCTTGCGGGATTGTTTAGTGTGGCAGTACCTTCATTTGCACAAGGAAAGACTAGAAGCAATGGGATGAAACTGAATGGGAGGAGACACAGATTAGATATTAGAAAAAACTTTTTGACAGTTAGGGTGATCAAGGAGTGGAACAGGCTGCCACGAGAGGTGGTAAATTCTCCTTCAATGGAAGTCTTCAAACAGAGGCTGGACAGACATCTGTCTGGATGATTTAGAGAATCCTGCTTTGAGCAGGGGGTTGGACCAGATAGCCCAGGAGGTCCCTTCCAACTCTACCATTCTATGATTCTATGATCTATGATTCTAGTAAGCACTTTGGATCGTTCAGTGGGAAATTGTGAAGCATGTGCAGAGAAAAATAAATTGCATTGATTAATAAATCCCCTGAATTTCTCACGTTCACCGCCAAAACGAAAAGGAGGTAATTTGGGGATCCCAGAACTTGGGGTTATGGCAGGAGCCTGGGCTCGTTCCTCTAGAGCCTCAATCCTGGCTCGCAATTCCTGGGTAGTCTGTCCAAACACTTGCAAATTATGATTAGTGAGGTCCTGTAGGCTTGCAAAACGGGTTTTTAAAGTCTGTACATCTGAAAGGATTGTATCAGTCACTCCGCAAAGTTCCTTTATGCGGGCCTCCATCTTCCAGATCTTTTAAGGCAGAAGTGCTGGAAGGAGAAGAGGAAAGGAAAAAAAAACAAAAAAAAAACAATAGTGTTTACCTGTGGTAACACTCCAGAGTAAAATTTTAAGGGAATGCGCTCACCTGGAATGGTTGTGAGAAGTCACAACCACTGTCATCACATAAGGTATTAAACGGACATCTGATATCCACAGTCACAGCAGACACGGCTTTCCCAGACCCAGCAGACACTAAACATTGGCTCCTGAATCTTGTCATGTATAGTGTACAGTTCCTATAGCGTCTTGTGCTTGGGTGCGAGGAAAACACAGGAGACATAGGTTGAAATGAAATGACTTGTATTACTTCATACAAGCATGCTGAAAAGTTCACACAGTTTGCAGGAACAGCGACAGGAGACACAGCAGGCCAGAGTAACTTCAAGCACTACAATAAATCTCCAAAGCAGGTTCAGGATCTCTTCTCTGTACCGTAATTCCTCTGCAAACATGGATTCACCAAACAGCAGGTTTCCAGAGTCCAAAAGTGTTCCAAGGTTCCTCAGTAGGGAATAGCTGGAGTACAAGTCCAAGGCTTCCAGGAGTCAGGTCACAGACTGACTGAGGCTTGATTCAGGAGCACTGATTGTTCAGCTGAGGCTGCTTAAGAAGCAAGAGGGAAGAATCAGGGCGGGAACATGAAAACTGGAAACTCCATATTAACTGAGGGCAAGAGCTGCAGAAAGACAGAAAGCAAAATGGCCGACGGAAAACTGAGTTTCAAGGAACATGTCAACAGAGACAAAGAACCTTACACCCAAAGACGTCTGCTCCAGCATTGGCTATAATAGCAGATCCAGGAAAGGCAGCAGCAAGTCACTGCCCAGTACTGGAGTGGGCAAGACGCCTGGACCGACGTCTCTGCTGAGCAAACTCCACTGCGGCCGGAGATGAATGGGAGACCGCAGCGGGACGGGTTCGAGACTCCCCTTGTGCAACAGCTGGAAATCGAACCCTAACACTACCCCCACCATCATCTTTGACAATTTTATTGGACACCCTGGGCCACTGACCACCCGGCCCTGCCTGGCCCGGTACCAAGTACCCCACGGACCTGGTGGGGCGCTCTACAAGTGTTTCTAATCCAGATACAAGGAAGCAGAATAACTCTTCTATGCATTGTACACTTCAGGAATCTATAGATACTTTCAACAGATTTTCCATGGAGAATCTTTTCCACATAGTAATGTGTGATACACAGAACTTGTAAACACACATCAACAATAGTAAATGGCTTGCTTCGAGGAAATGAGTTCATACTTATTCAGAATGTGATCTCAGAACAGATGCCCCAAGAAATCTCATTGTTTAACCTACATACATGCAAAAATGTTATTATTTCTTAAGGAAATGAATCAATCATGAAGACATTGAAGCTGTGTGCTCTAAAACATAGGAACACAGGCTCTCGTAATTCCCTGCCATAATAGAGTCATAAAAAGTCACAGAATGTAGGGAAAGGGAATAATGGGAATGTTTAACGCAATGCTAACATTTTGATTTGCACTAAAGGTGCTGAGATTCTGTGAATGTCTGATGACTGTTAACGTCTAGATGTAACTATTTACGTTAGATATGTTCATTGAAAACGTTTCCATCCTAAAGAGTTATTATCATCTAAGACTTTCATGGATGAGACGGAAATAACTTTGTACAGCTTCTGCTACAAGTGGAGTCTGTTCTGAAATTCTCATAAAAATGAATGGAAGTTCAAGAAACATTATAGTACAGCGAGCTAGAGTGTTTCCAGATAATTAAGGAAACGGTTTAGCTTGCCAAGTTACTATTTTTCCATAACTGTCCTTCATGTATATGGGCATTATGGACCCTGCATATACTGCAGCCCCTCTTCCAGTAGTCCACATAGGATGAAATAATTTTCTTCTCTTCCTTAAAAGCTGACATGAAAAAAAACCTTTAAATTGGCTTTCCAGACCCTGAAATTTTGTACAAGTTGGTTAAAATGATACTCTAAAGCTTTCCATGTTTGTACATCTCCAGCATTGATGTTACATGTCAACATGTTACCGCTGCAGCCCATTACTTCCTGTAACAGTGGCTTTCCTTACCATTGTGGTCACAGAAGTAGCCAGTGTTTGGCAGCTGTCATATGTCGAGACGACACAACTTCCCTGGAAATGGAACAGAGAAGCCAGCAGGGAGCTTAGTGAAGCATATTTACTTGAGCAGCCAGGATTTGATAAGAGGACTATTAATTCTGGTGTTAGTTTGGAGCATAGTCAGCTCTTTGGGAAATATTTCATGTGGATGGAAAACCACTTTAATAGGCAGTTCTAGTGATATATGCAAATTCCTGTATCTGTCCAAGTTCATATACTCATTATAGGGAGCATTTTTTGGTGAGCTAGTATTTAAATACAGGGTGGTCCAAAAGTAGGTGGACAGAAAATAATAACATTTTTTTTAGGGACAACATCACATTTGAAGTCACTTTGAGGAGTCTATATGATAGAAACACCCAAAGTGACACCATTCTAAAAACTGCACACCTCAAGGTGCTCAAAACCACATTCAAGAAGTTCATTAACCCTTTAGGTGCTTCACGGCAATTTTTGTAATGTTTAAAAAAAAATGAAACATTTCACTTTTTTTCACAAAATATTTACTTCAGATCCAATTTTTTTATTTTCCCAAGGGTAACAGGAGAAATTGGACTGCAAAACTTGTTTTGCAATTCGTCTTGAGTACGCTGATGCCCAATATGTGGGGGTAAACCACTATTTGGGCGCATGGTAGATGCTCTTTATTGCCAAAAAGTTTTTGCATCACCATATTATAGAGCTATAATGTTTCCATATTTTGGCCCACAGTCATGTGAGGTTTTGTTTTTTGCGGGATGATTTGACATTTTTATTGGTACCATTTTCGGGCACATAAAATTTTTTGATCTCTTTTTATTCCAGTTTTTGGGAGGCAGAATGAACAAAAACCAGCAATTCATGAATTTCTTTTGTGGGGGGCGTTTATACAGTTCCGCTGGTAAAATTGATAAAGCGGTTTTATTCGTCGGGTCAGTACATTAACAGCGATACCTCATTTATATAATTTTTTATATTTTGATGCTTTTAGACAATAAAAACTTTTATATAAAAAATAATAATTTTTGCATCGCTTTATTCTGAGAGCTATAACTTTTTTATTTTTTCGCTGATGCTGCATGGCGGCTCGTTTTTTGCTGGACAAGATGACGTTTTCAGCGGTACCATGTTTATTTATATCCATCTTTTTGATCACGTGTTATTCCACTTTTTGTTCGGCGGTATGATGATAAAGCATTGTTTTTATACTGTCGACCTACTTTTGGACCACCCTGTGTATTTAGAGAAGATTGGTGCTCAGAGGTTCTTTTGGCAGTTAACATAAATGATACAATTCAAAAAGGGTCAGGTGGTGTTGCTCTCAAGAGGAGGCACTTTCCAAAGTGATATAAAGCCCATGATCCAACTTGAGGCCTGTTGGTAGCAGTATTGGTGAGGTGGCACACCTACAAAATATTTTGAAAATTTTCTTCATCCTTTAATATGGGAAAGTTATCTGGTTCTCTATGATAAGATTGAATGATTTTGTTTATATTTTTCTATCCGTATAATTTTCATGCTGTCTGAAGGAGTCTTCTGATGATGTTGAAAAAAGTGACTGGTGTAGGTTTGATTTTAACATGCCTGACTCTATTGTTTTGAGCACTGCTGTGTCTCACATTTTGAACAAAGAACATATCTGTTCAATTACATCAAATGAGAGTAGGCAGGGAAAAACAACAACTGACTGCTTTTCTAATGTGTGTGGTCGGCTTAAGATGTTTGTCAGATTTTAGGATTTGTTAATCTCACTGGTTGATCCAGTTTTGGCTTAAAGTGTTATTAAACTTTTGGAAAACTATTGACATGGTATAGAAACATTGATTGATCGTTGGGGATCCAGATGCCGATTCCACCATGGATTGCTGAAATGACCGGCCAGAAGAGCTCAACTGACAGCTGTTCTCCTCAATAGAAATCCATGAGCTTGTCTTCAGGCTTGGAGGACAGCAGCACTTGACCCTATAGGGATTTTAGCAGTTCAACCCCCAACAAAATAAAACTTCTGAAATGGCTCAATTTCAAAGTTTTTTTGAAAGGACAGTTTTTAAGTTATCAACAATAGTAGGTTTTATCACAGTTTAGTATTAGGCTATATTTACATTTCCAGCAATGATCCTATTCAACTTTTTGGTCCATTTTCAAAAACTTATCTTTGCTGGATCCATTTTTTTAACATTGAAAAGTATAGACAACAGATCCGTTAGTTGGCCATCCGTTGCTCTCCCATTTCTAGTTGATCATATTTTTTATTTGCTGGAATCCGTTAGAAAGGGAAGACAACAGGTGGCTAATTAACTGGTCTGTTATCTCTAGATTGTGATGTTAAAAAAATGGATCCAGCAGAGATCTGTTTTTGAAAAACGGACTAAGAAGTTGTGTCAGCACAAATTTTTGCCAATGGAATACTGATGAGTCCGTTCTAAATACTGGATATGTGAACATAGCCTTAGCAGTAATATTCTTCTTTGGCGCTCCAAGAGTGAATCATTCATGTGAAATGACCCGACATGGTTGGAAGATACCGACAGGAAGTGTTTAAACGGGTTGCTGCTTTGTGTCTAGAATTTCTTCTGTTTATTCTGTGTCTAAAAAAAGTTTGCAGCTTCACCATTAGACAGAAAGTCTCCAAGACCTTGAGAAATCAAATAAAAGGAAAGTGAAATTTCAGGCCACTGAGCACAGCACTGCAGTTGCACATCTGATTCTCTGCCTTGGCAATGTTAATGAACCTAAAATCCTCCCAATAATTAGATGAGGGAATTGCTTATATTTTCAAACAGATGATGCTGCTATAATGAAACGATTGACGGGGAATTTAGGAGTGTCTACACTGGTAATTTGGTTTATGTTGAAACAAAAATATATTTTACATAACTTTATGCCGAGATCGATGGAGGTAAGATAATGTCAAAGTTAACTAGGTAGGTTAAAATGGAAGGGGAGGTATTACTTAAAGAAGATTACAATATGATGTTTGTTATGTGTTGCACTTTTTTGTTGCTGTAATAACTGGGTTTTTTTTATGTATTTTTTTGTACACTTGTTCTGCTTGGGTCCCTTAAAAAGGACTAAGACTCCAGAGATGGAGTCGGATTGAGTGCACAGCTGTAACTGCTGATGAGCTAATTGCTCCTTATCTCTCAGACCCATTCATCTTCATTTTTTACCAATTACAGAGAATTATCTGTGTTCTCAGTTGGATATGAGAGTTAATCCTTTTTGGTTAAGCTGGCAGTGCTGTGAGCAGATTCTAAATAGTCGGGTGAAGAAGCCATCAGAAGCTTGCTCCGCAACAGTGTATAGTTCAATGACAATATTTCCAATTCATAACATGTTTTGTATTACTAAAGCCTTCATATTGAATGAAATCCTTATATAATGAGACAAAGAGAAATAAGACTCTTTAATGCAGATATGCAAATCTTCATATTATCTTAATGAATATCATTGATTATATTTTTTACATGAGAAATAGGTGATCTGCTAAGTAATGCTTACTGACCAAGGAAAGAAAAGTATTCAGTTGATAAAATCTGATTTTTTTCTATGTGTTTTTAATAGAACCACAGGCTTATTATACTTTGCTTCTCATGTGATTCTAATCTCCAATGGATCCTGCAATTTATTTTCCCTTTTTAAAAAGTTAAGGGTTTCATTTTTTCCTCTCTCACCAATGCAAATGTTAATTTAATAAAAAACCATCTAAGCTAAAGTTTGCGATACATATTTGCTGGACCAGCCAGGCAATCTAATGTGCATGGTGGTGCCCCTACTGTATCCTAACTAATGGAATTTAGGGGGAGGATTAACATATTTAATTTCAGCATGCCCAATTCCTGGTTTTCAGGGGAGATATCACTCTCTTTTTAACATCCAGCCAAGAGTGCATGTATATCGAGAAGTTTTAGAAATAAAAGTCAGCTGTAGCAAGGTTTCGGCTGGCAGTTGTTGAAAGTATACTGTATAGTGGAGAAAAGGGAAGTTCATCGGCACATCCATCCAGGATTTACATAAAACTTGTCTTTATTAGAAGAAATTAATTAAAACATGGTAATAGAGAAACCTCAAGAAACCTGATGCGTTTCTGGTGTATGAAAGCACCCTTATTCATAAAGACAAATTTTATATATATATCCTGGATGGACGTTCTGATGAACTTCCCTTTTCCCTACTATTTGTCTGTGATCACCAGCAGGTGAACTCCAGTTGAATTACTGATCCAGTGATTAACAATGTGGTAAGCTTTTATCTTCCCTCTCGCTCCTCCCACCACCATCACTATACTGTATAGTCTTTTTAGGACAATGTTTAAACAATAGTCCAACATGGAGACCATGCAAACATTATGTACAGGTGCTTCTCACAAAATTAGAATATCATCAAAAAGTTAATTTATTTCAGTTCTTCAATACAAAAAAGTGAAACTCATATATTATATAGAGTCAGACTCATTACAATCAGAGTGATCTATTTTAAGTGTTTATTTCTCTTAATGTTGATGATTAAGGCTTACAGCCAATGAAAACCCAAAAGTCATGTCATTAAATTATTATAAATAACAAAAAACACCTGCAAAGGCTTGCTAAGCATTTAAAATGGTCCCTTAGTCTGTTTCAGTAGGCTCCACAATCATGGGGAAGACTGCTGACTTGACAGATGTCCAGAAGGCAGTCATTGACACACTCCACAAGGAGGGTAAGCCACAAACGGTCATTGCTAAAGAAGCTGGCTGTTCACTGAGTGCTGTATCCATATTAATGGAAAGTTGAGTGGAAGGAAAACGTGTGGAAGAAAAAGGTGCACAAGCAACTGGGATAACCACAGCCTTGAAAGGATTGTTAAGATAAGGCCATTCAAAAATTTTGGGGAGATTCACAAGGAGTGGACTGCTGCTGGAGTTATTGATTTTAAGAGCCACCACACACAGACATATCAAGGACATGGGCTTCAAGTGTCGCATGCCACTCATGACCAATAGACAACACCAGAACGGTCTTACCTGGGCCAAGGAGAAAAAGAACTGAACTGTTGCTCAGTGGTCCAAGGTGTTGTTTTCAGATGGAAGTAAATTTTGCATTTCATTGTGAAATCAAGGTCCTAGAGTCTGGAGGAAGAGAGGTCTAGTGTGAAGTTTCCACAATCAGTGATGATATGGGGTGTCATGTCATGTGCTGGTTTAGGTCCACTGCGTTTTATCAAGGACAAAATCATGCTTCTCTGTGCCGACAAGCTTTTTGGAGATGGAAATTTCATTCTCCAGCAGGACTTGCGACCTGTCCACACTGCCAAAAGCACCAATACCTGGTTTAAAAACAACAGTATCACTGTGCTAACTTGGCCAGCAAACTCACCTGACCTTAACCCCATGGGATATTGTCAAGACGAAGATGAGAGACACCAGGCCCAACAATTCAGACAAACTAAAGGCTGCTATCAAAGAAAACTGGGTTCCATAACACCTCAGCAGTGCCACAGGCTGATCACCTCCATGCCACGATGCATTGATTCAGGAATTAATGCAAAAGGAGCCCCGACCAAATATTGAGTGCATTTACTGAACATACATTTCAGTAGGCCAACATTTTGGATTTTAAGGTCATTTTCAAGCTGGTGTTATAAAGTATTCTAATTTACTGAGCTAATGTCTTTTGGCTCTTCATTGGCTGTAAGCCATAAACATCAACATTAACAGAAATAGACACTTGAAACAGATCACTCTGTTTATAATAACTCTATATAATATATGAGTTTCACTTTTTGTATTGATGAACTGAAATAAATTAACTTTTTGATGAAATTCTAATTTTCTCAGAATTACCTGTATATGTTTTCCTGATTGTGGTTGTACCTGATAGGAATAGCAGTTAGTTTGTACACTGCCCTAGCAGTATATCCAGAAGACCTTGTGACTTTGCAGCCAGATATAGTATTCGTAGAGATCAGAGTAGTTTTTTCGTCTAAACCCTGCTGTTTATCCAACAGTAGTTTCTGCTCATAAATGAGATGTTGGCGTCCCAAGAAGAAATT
Source organism: Oophaga sylvatica (assembly GCA_033576555.1). Taxonomy (NCBI): domain Eukaryota; kingdom Metazoa; phylum Chordata; class Amphibia; order Anura; family Dendrobatidae; genus Oophaga; species Oophaga sylvatica. Next base: position 178,938,892 of record JARQOD010000002.1, read on the forward strand.
GCAAAATAAAGTGTGCAGTTATTTTTCTTCTGTTAGCCATTCTGCAAGTGAAACATTTTAGGCTAAATCAACATGTTATTGGAAAAAAATTACTTTTTCAATTTTATCACCCAACGTACTAAAATTCTAGGAAGCATCTGTATGTTCAAAATGTTTAATACATTCCAAGATTAATTCCTTGTGGGGAGTAGCATGCGAAATGGGGTCATTTGTGTGGGATGTCCACTTTTTTGGATCCTCAGGGCCTCTGTAAATGCGACCTAGCTTCTGCAATCTACTTTTACCAAAAATACTCTCCAAGCAATAAACTGTAGGGATGAGTGGTCCCGTGGAAGTTCAAGTTCTGGTACACAACCCGAACTTTATTCCAAAGCTCAGTTCAGGTAACAGAACTGTACCTGAACTAAATTGAAAAGATTGGGGACCCGAACTTTTGAGCTTGAAAATTCTCTCTCTCTGCAATGGACTTCCCGAAATTCCGAAGATTGTTACATACTTTCTTGAGAAGTCTGTGTTCTGCGTATAGCTCCTGACGCTAACTGTCCGGTGCAAAATACAAACTTTTACGCTTAGATTTGCTCAACTCTAATAAATAGTGCTCC
>JARQOD010000002.1:178939593-178985805 GCA_033576555.1 Oophaga sylvatica
ACCATCATAGTGATCCCAATGAATCATCATAATACTGAAATCAATGATTTTAGTAAACTGACTTCTTTAGCAATATTCCATAAATTCACCCTTATGGCTCATCCTTGTAGGTTATCAACCTGTGATCATTGTGGGTCTGAAGAACATGATCCGCCAAACACCAGAATGAAAGGGTACATCGCTCATCTCTAATGCGTCTGAGCTGCCATACTCCCCTGTAGAGTGAGACATGTCTTCATTTTGCTGATAGGTGGAGGTATCAGGGGTCAATTCCTTAATGATAATGTGTTGATCACCCAGTTTATGGAAGGTCATAGCTTAGTTTTACTTGAAAACCTTATTATTGTTACATTCTATATGTTCAATAGTGTTCAAGAGAAAAGGCTACCTGCTGTATCATATCCATCCGGATTTACCCACATTTGCCAGAGGCCTCTACTTTGCTTTGCAATTCCTGTGCTCCAAACCGCAAATGTTTAAGGCTTATGCCTCTAGGTTGGGTTATTCCATAAATACTGTTACAAACATCCAAAATAAAGAAGAAAATGATTAGTTTTTTTTACTAAATTCTCCATTTGTTGTTTTTAGTTGAAAATGAAAATAATATTGTAAAAAAACAGTAATTCATTCCAAACAGCTTCGTATTCCTAATATTGAACTTGACCCTGAGTTTTCTTTTTTTTTGAAGCTCCGTAGATTTTTTAGAAAATATAGTGAAAAGCTATCAACAAGGATTGACCTTTTGTTTTCTCCAAGTTTTTGTATTTCATGTTTTTTGTATTTAGTGTTGGGATTTTTTTTCATATCATGATCTTTAAAAAAAATAAAATTAGTGATCTTGCAACTTTCATACAGGCCACTGGGGCTATTTTAGACTCATACATCCTTCTTTCCAGGAAGAGTTTACAGCAGATTTCTTATCAGCAGAGACAGGATCACAATGACAGGTAATACCTCTACATACAGCTGATAAAACAGGAGCCACTAATAATTGATGTTACATCAGGCCCTGCCCTGACTCTCTTCACAATTCACAATGACTTTTTGATTGGCTAACCAGAATTGCCAACTTGACTTGTTTTTTTTTCTAGACAGCTTATCAAAAGATCAAACAATAATTTTCATGAACACCTTGGAAAACCATAAAATATGATGATTACATTTGATACTTGTCTACAGCCCATAATTCTGATATGAAGACATCAGCTGCTTTCATTGAAAGCTGAAAAATGATGCTAATTACAGTTAAAATAATCTATAGAAGTTTCTTAAGCCTAAAAAATAATCACGGACATTTTCAATTTTTTTTTACTGGTGGGGCTAAAAAGTGCCCTATTTTTACGGGCTCTCTAGGAATTTCTAGATGTTTGTCAACCCAGACGCTAATTAGATTCTTCTATACAACAGATAGGGTCAAAGTGATTGTATATGCCGATTTATTAGAGCAAGAGGAAGTTAGAGACTATAAAAGCCCCAGTTGCCAGTGTGAAACTACAGGTTGTAATATGGAAAAATAATCATCGACAAAAATAAAAAATTTGCATTTAACACAAACTTGATTGAAACAATAGGTAATTTTCTGATAACACATTCCTTTTTTATCTGCTGAATTAGGTACATGTTCCCCTATCCTTTTATCACATTATAAACATGCATCCAAAAACAAGTACTTGAAAAACAACAACGGGAACTTTAGAGTCTGTCATTTTTTAGGATATTTTAGTTATTAGGATTTTTATAAGACTGATAAGTTGTAAATCTACACTTTTGGATTAAACCAAGAATAGTAAAATAATTTATGCAGCCCGAATCGGCACCGATATGATAGTAGGAAGCATAAGGAGGTCCCCAAAACATATTAAGATGTTTAAATTCTTTTTATGTTAAACTTATAAAAAAAGCAACAAAAAGCAAAACAAAAATGTGCCACTTACTTTTGAACCGTTGCATTATATTCTAGCCTAGCCCTATTGTAGTTTACACAGATCACATAAACCTCCTTAAATAGGGGCTTAATAAGCTTGGTTTAACTGGGATTTAAAATTAAGAGCAGTGGTCATTAACATTATCCAGATTAGAACTCTTGTTAATTACCATAGAAAGATAAAGAAAATATCCTCTGCTGGTTCAAATGAACCTGACAAATCCTTGTTGTCTATAATTAATATGTTAGCGTGAAAATACTGTAAATTGAACTGTTTCATAATGTGGCGTGCAGTCTAGTACACTGAGTAATATAATTACTGTTCCTTACATGCGTTCTTTAACTGCACGAAGTGAGAAGTTTTTGCTAGTGATGTGAGGATTGAGGAAGCTACATATTGGGATTTGTGAGCATAGTGTTATCTGTTTTAAATGCCTCATACTCACTGAATCTTGTAAAATGTATTCTAGGACTATTACCATTTTCATAGATAAGGATTCTTGGATGGCACTTGTTAAAAGAAACACTTTTTCAATTCACAGTTTATTGCAATTTGTCTTGAGATATTATCAATATTCTTTTGATTATAGCTCATTGCATAGGTGACCGACCATCGCTGCTGTCTATCAGTAATGGCTGAACATGCGCAGTGCTTACAAGCTCTTTTCTATTGAGCACGTAGGTATTGCATGGAAGCTAGGCACTGGAGCACACTGTTAGTTTCCCTCCAGCTTTAGCCAGCTTTACTGCAATTCTTCTAAACTAGATAGCCGGGGTGGTCGGTCTCCAAGCCTCAAAGCTATAAACAAAGGAGTATTTTTAAAAACTCCTCCTGTGTCCAGAGTATAGTTTTCCCTATGTCCTTTTAATTTTTTCTCAGAATCTTCACATACTGTACTGGTGGTCAGATATGCCCAGTAAGTCAGTGCCAATGCCAAGTCCCCCATACACCCAGGCAGGGAGTGATTTCTGCTACTGTGTAGTCCAGCCAACAAATATCAGGGACGAGGCTTCTTCTAACTGGCACTCCATACACTAGTGACTAGATGGACAATCTGAATCAAAGCAAAAATACAAAAGAGCACCAGAAAGTGCCATAGCAAATACTGTACGTATCAGCAATATGATCTTTTAGGCCACATATGATCGTTGTCTGCTAATTGCTGCCATATTTAGGCCAGTGATTGGAATATCTTGCTTGCCAGTTCATGGAGTGTTAATCTTCTTCATTTTAGATATTACTTGTACATCTTTAGCAGTTTTATACTTTAGTAATAGTTATAGGGACTTCCAGCTCTGATGAGTCCCAGGTGGGTTCTGCGCAAGTGTGAACAAGGTCAAGGCAATATGTGATCTTTGTGGAAGATGGAACAGGAGAACACTGATAGAGCACTTAAAAAGTACCTCCAGTGGGATACTAATATGCTTGTTTCTTAACAAACTGTCAGAAACAAACTCCATGAGGGTGGCAGGAGGGCCTGGCATTGTGTAGCAGCACATGTGTTCGCAGACTTGCTCAATTGACATTCATAAAAGAACACCGATGTGAATACTTTTCCATCCAATTATGACAAGAGCATTCTTAAGGTGATACCTTTATTGGCTAACCAGAAAATTATATGTTCGCTAGCTTTCAGAGCTCAAAGGCTCCTTCAGGCAAGATTACATTTGGAATAATAAGAAAGACACATTAGATGCTTACTATAGTAGGAAATTTGTTCAAGACCTGGGAGGTGTGATGCCTTCAAAAGATAAGCAAAGGAAATCGAATTAGCATTTTCTTACAAATGGAGAGCTAGTGGGAATGTGTTCTTAGCTATCTGGAGTCCTTCTGGTGAAGGTGTGAACTGTGTCTATGTAGTGACCCATAAAACCAGGTGTTAAGTTGAGGTTTTATGGGTCACTACATAAACACAGTTCACACCTTCACCAGAAGGACTCCAGATAGCTAAGAACACATTCCCACTAGCTCTCCATTTGTAAGAAAATGCTAATTCGATTTCCTTTGCTTATCTTTTGAAGGCATCACACCTCCCAGGTCTTGAACAAATTTCCTACTATAGTAAGCATCTAATGTGTCTTTCTTATTATTCCAAATGTAATCTTGCCTGAAGAAGGAGCCTTTGAGCTCTGAAAGCTAGCGAGCATATAATTTTCTGGTTAGCCAATAAAGGTATCACCTTAAGAATGCTCTTGTCATAATTGGACGGAAAAGTATTCACATCGATTTTTCTGGCTAACACGGTACCACAATATAATTTATTATTGTACACCATAAAAGAACACCAAAATTGTCAGTGCAGCTATTGCTATCCCATTCTCTTTACAGATCAGTGCAGGTTTACATTGAGCCCATGTGACAGACAAAAAAGTCTGTTGACACCGTTGAATGTTTTGCTGCCTGCCACATCATCCAACATGACTGTTTTGACTGCAATGTTCTGGGGAGGCATGTCATATGGTCAATAACTGCTGTTAGGTTCTGGTATTAAATCCTTAGAGCCATTGTGCGATCTGGTGAAGTAAGCCATAACTTTCTCCTGGTGTAGTTCAAGGTGTGGTCTCATGAGACCAGTGTATGTCTTTTCTAGATGATGAAGATATTACTGACATTGACTAACCCTAAAGTTACCCAGACGTGAACCCAATTGAGAATCTCTATGTCATTATTATATCAGATGCTGACAAGTAGACAGATTGTACAGAAGCTCACTGATAAACCTAGATCGGTATGGATATCCCCAAGAACACCACACACCATCTCTTCAGGTGCACACCCAGACATTGTCGGTAATGCATATAGGCAAATTGGGGCCATGCACATTAAAAAATTCAAGTAAATTGTATCCACCTGTCATATCATTCTTTTACTTTGAATTTCACAGTTATTTGAAATTCAGCCCACAATTGGCTGATGATTTGATATTCACAGACCACTCATACATCATTTTGCTCTCAATAAATAACCCAATTTATTTTAATTCATCTTGTATCCTTTATTAATTGAGATATGATGTATGATGTAAGCGTTCCCTTAATTTTCTTATAGTATTCTCTGCATGCTAAATACCTACATACATTCTCTCTATGTATATCTTAGTCTTCAGTATATCGTTAATCATACCTATTACGCATATGCATCTTCAAGTCTTCGATGTAATGTTATCCAATGTTACTGTGTATATCTAAACATTAAACACAGGTGTTAAGGAGTTTTTTGTATGGAAGTTGTACATATTGGAACAAATTTTACCCTAGAAACTTTGATTTATATGCTTCAATTAGAGACCATGGAACAAATCTTCACACTTAAGTAAGCAGGCAGCATTGACAATTACAACACTGTTGCTTATTATAGGCTGAAATGCAAATGTTTATATGCATGAACCCTTACTCCACCTTTATTATGAGTGTAAAGTAATATGGCCATGTATTCTAGATCCTAGGTTCTCATTCTGTGGTACATTACTTGGAGGGTTCTTCTGTGCTCATGATGTATTTCTCATCGTCAGCACAGTATATTACCTTTGACTTGAAGATACTTTGATGGATTTGGTAGAGAAAGTCTTGACCTACAAATAGAGATAAGTGAACGTAATAAGATTCAAATACCCTAAATCTGCGGAATTTTACTGGGAAATTTGATTCTTAGCAAATGTATTCTTGGTGAATTGACTGTCTCTTATTATGCTCAGAGGCCTGGAAAGACATAAGAGCATAGTAAACATAAGATGTAGAAAATAAAGGATGAATTAAATCAACACTCAACTCACCAATCACCTCTGCTGCTTAGGCTGCTTTCACACATCAGTTTTTTGACGTCAGGCGCAATCCGGCGTGTTTTTAAAAAAAACGGATCCGGTACCGGATGCGTTTTTTTGACATTGACTTTCATCAGCGCCGGATCGCGCCTGATGTCATTGCGTTGCATCCGTTTTTGGCCGGATTCGGCGGAAATGTACATTCTGGCGGCCGGACCAAACGGTCACTGCAACGGTTTTTTTTTTTTCCGGACCCGCCTGATAGTGCCTGAATTGGCGCATCAGGCGGCCAGAAATAATAGAAGTCTATGGAACCGGACCAGTCTTTTGTGCAATCCGTCAAAAGACTGATCCGGATTCTGGAAATCAAGGACTACTACTACTACTACTACTACTACTACATTTTCCACTCTCTCCGGACATGCAAACCTGCATTTTCCAGCTGCAAAACTTCTTTTTCCGGGTTCAAAAGTTCAGGTCGGATCCAGCAAAAAAACTGATCCGTTGCATCAGTTTTTTTCATTTCAGCGCCGGATCCGTCCCTTCAGGTATTCGATGGATTATGCCTGACACAAAAAAACTGATGTGTGAAAGTAGCCTTACTGTCTCCCGTACGGTCCTTGGTGCCTCTTCTTAAAGCTTCTTCTTAGGCCGGGACTTCCTGCCACTACTAGGCTTGGGATGTCCCGTGCATGCGCAAATACCTGGCTAGAGCGCCCATTGTAAAGTAATGGTGCACATCCTGAATCATGATGACACCATGACTTGACAACCTGGGTGCATAGTGACAACCTGGGCTTTGTTGCGACCAAAAGACTCGGCCTAGTGTGAAAATACAGTAGGCTTCAGTGCTCGATGGTGGTAAGAAGAGCCATCAATGATTGTTAGTTTTATTTTAAAATGTTTAACTTTTTTTCTGTCCCTCTATGGTTCCACAAAACGCTAAATTCCATGGTGAAAATTACAAAAATCTGCAATTTTTGAGAACAGCAAATTTTTGTATCGTTCAAGTAGAGCACAATTCCACTTGATTAAATTTTCCCATCTCTACTTACGAACATTGAGAAACATTTGTACAGATCTCTATATTAAACTTTGTAAAAACGCACAAGTAGGCAACTTACTGTTTTCTGTCATTCTGTTTGATTATTGCTGTCAGGCTCACAATGCTTTTCAGCATGATAACTGTCATAATAATGCAATTGTTAACTCACTATATTTTTAACTGGTGCAGCAGTGTTAGAATCTCCTTAAAGACAGGTATAGAATTGGGTTACTTACATCACAGAGCAATTCTGCTTTATTCCATTTCTAAAAGCTTTTAGGTCACAACTAGCTAGATTAGGTATTAAAACCTACACGATGTAAAGCAAGCAATTAATGTACTTTAAGCTCTGAACTTGTGAACTCACTGCCTGAATATTAGTGTGTAGTTTCTTTTCTGTTTATATATTCTCTTTAAATATGTGCATTTTACTGTGCATGCATTAAGCATGGGGACTGTTAGCACGTCTAAAGTAACATCTGCTCTGTCTTTTTGTTGCCGGGTTCATTGTATAATTAGCTCTATATTTCACCAAATACAATTTTACTCCCAAGGCAGATAGAACAGCATGAACAAAACATAAATAATTGCAGATTAGAGAAACAGAAGGCCAACTGGGTCTAGATAGCTTTGTTCAAAATAGGGTTAAGGAGAAACGAAGGTCATAAGGGAAAATGTTCTACAAATAAAATCCAATATATAGCATACACATCTGTAAAAATAAGTAAGGATGACACATTTATACTGGTCTCCTATTGTAAGATGCATCGAGTGTAATATGAATATTTTTCAAGTTCCTTGTAATAACTCAGTATTGTTAAAGTGTTCTGTCACCAGATTTTACAATACAAACTGAATACCTTTTAAGTAGATCTCCGAGACCTGATTAGGATTTACTTTGAAAATCAATGTCAGGATGTACGATCCTCTTTGAAAGTTGAACTCATTCTCCATCTACCTAACCTGATAGACAGCTCCTCAGTGATCCTCCTGCTGCTGAGATCTCACACTGCTCAGTACAAGCTGCATTAATGTCATTAATGCTAGGTGAGAGGAGACTGAATAAATTGGACTCATGATCTACCGTATTTTTCGGACTATAAGACGCACCGGACCATAAGACGCACCCCAAATTTTCAGAAGGAAAAATTGGGAAAAAAAAATAATGTGTCAAATGGGGGTCCGTCTTACAGTCCGAATTTAGCTTACCACTGTGTGGGGTGGTTGGGCACTGTGGGGTAGCTGTGTTCTGTGGGGTGGCTGTGTTCTGTGGGGTGGCCAGGGTGGTCCATATACTCACAAATCCGGTGGTGGCGGCGGCGCTCCCAATGCAGCTTGGCTGCAATGCAGTGGTGGTGTCCGGGCAGCAGCGGGCCTCTGGGCTGCGTGGGGGGCTCGCCGGCATCTCGTCCCAGCCGGAAAGCCCCCCGCAGCTGCGGTGCCGGTGCCTCCGGTGGCGGTCCCGATCCAAGGTGCGGTGGTGGTGTTCGGGCAGCAAGCGGGCCTCTGAGCTGCGTGGGGGGCTCCGCCGGCATCTCGTCCCAGCCGGAAAACCCCCCCGCAGCTGCGACGCGGTGCCGGCATGAGGAATGGCCGCCTGGGGCCTCCGGCAAGATGGCCGCCGCATACTCTCGTTCAAATCTCGGCAACGAGATCTTGTCCTCGGGAAGAGATCTCGTTGCCGAGATTTGAACGAGAGTATGGGCGGCCATCTTGCCGGAGGCCCCAGGCGGCCATTCCTCATGCCGGCACCGCGTCGCAGCTGCGGGGGGGGCTTTCCGGCTGCCCGCTTGCTGCCCGAACACCACCACCGCACCTTGGATCGGGACCGCCACCGGAGGCACCGGCACCGCAGCTGCGGGGGGGCTTTCCGGCTGGGACAAGATGCCGGCGGAGCCCCCACGCAGCCCAGAGGCCCGCTGCTGCCCGGACACCACCACCGCATCGCAGCCAAGCTGCATTGGGAGCGCCGCCGCCACTGAACTTTCCGGTATGTTGGGACCATAAGACGCACCCCCATTTTCCCCCAAATTTTTTGGGAAAAAAGTGGTCTTATGGTCCAAAAAAATACGGTATTTCATCATATAATCGGGCTCATAAAATTCTCATCTTAATATTAGGATTATACAGCCAGTCTGATCACACCTGTCATATCAGGGCTAAGAAATTTATATTTAATAGTGTCTACAATTTAGATCCACTTTAAGGCATTACATACAAAATATTTTCAGAAAACCAATACAGGTAAATGGAGATCTTGTAAGTTTTAAGTTCTTTATAACGTATATATGAGATAAGTGGGATAATTCTTTTTTACCCTTCCCCTCACATACAAGCTTCTTTATTCTTTAGGAATTTTTCCTATTGGACACTATTAATTATTTTCTTTTATTCAGTAAATTGAGTTTACTTTGCTAATTTTAAACCCACTACCTCGTTTTAAAGGGGTATCCCATTTTTTTAATTCTGTGGCTTGGGGAGAACAAAAAGTAACAAAATGAATTATACTCACTCATGCCTGCTCCAGCACTGCCTCAGGTCATAGTTGATAGGCTGGAGTTGTGACGTCACAACGACATCAATGTGACCAATGCAGCCAAACACTAGGCCTAGCTGTCATGTCAGTGTGATTGGCGCAAGACCGATCAGTCAAGTGATTGGGTGCAGTTGTCAAATGCAGTTTAATCTGGTATGATAGCTGCCAAGTTAATGAGGTTTTACGAAATCCTAAAAAAAATTTCCAACAGGAAGGACTTCTATAAGATAACAAAACAATCAATACTAACCCATTCTCCAGTATTTGTTTACTTGAATTTAATGATGATATGATGTCTACCCAGTGGCATAACTACAAAGTTATGGGCCCTGGTGCGAACTTTCAAATGGGGCACCCCACATGCCAAAATATTTTCCACCCAAATTCACATTTTCCCTATTCATTTCGCACACTATAGTTTTGTTGCAATGTTGTATAGTCTGACCTAACACTGTCCTGTAATCGCTGAGAAAAATGATTTTATAACTTACATGTCCCTTTGCTAATTAGGGTGATGTCTTCGGAAGTGCAGGCACTCTGGGCATTCATGTCCTCCCTCGCTCCAATTCCAAGCACACTCCCGGCGTTTAAAATCTGTGTGCTGTTTCTTCTTAGCATGACGCTGCAGCACGCCATTCCCGGTCCTGTGCAGTGTAGGGGTGCATTGGATGGACTGGTCAGCTCTGGAGCATGAGTACTGGATATGTTGAAGCTGGTGAGTGCAACCAATACTCCCCGCAAAGCACCGGACCAGAAATGACGCAGACGCGCGTCATACCAGGAAGAAACAGCACACAGATTTCAAACGCTAGGAGTGCGCTTGGAATTGGAGAGAGGGAGGACATGAAACGCCCAGAGCTGGACGCAGAGGTGTATCTTGGTTTTCTAGCACCCCGGGGCAAGAATTCTGTTTGGCGCCCCCCCAGCACACATGCGATTTGTACACTTAGTCATGTACTGACGAGCTGCTCTCCCTAATGCTCTCAATGTTCAGTGAAAAACTGAGAGAAGCAGGAAGAGAAGCTCGTTGTCACAGGACCATAGGTATGAAAGTCGCATATGAGAGAAGTGTCCATGTGATGACTGCTGGAACCTGCAGAGCTGAATCCTGACATTGCAGCTTCTGAATTCTCACAACGAATGCACTGCACACTTTTAGGATTCTCCCTTGCCGGTGGACAGTCATGTCAGCACAAGTGTGTGATCTGTATACTACTGGCCACATTCCGACTAGATGTGCCCGGCCTCGCTCAGTTCATTTTCATTGAGTGAGGCCACACATGTCTAGTCAGCACGTGACTACATGTATGTAAATCTCCTACACCAGAGAATCCTGACAGCGTGCAGTGAGCAATGTGAGAATTGAATGACTGCAGACTCATCACAAACCTGGACAACCCCTTTAATGCCCCTAACATAAATAAAAACATGAGAATTAGTCAGTATCATAAATAACATTTACATCCAGGTACCTTATAGATGTCGTCTGTGGAGTTGTTCTGCTTCTTTTCTTCATCTTGTCCAGACCCCATGATGAGTTTTCTCATCCACAGCTCATCTCTGCAGACTTCCATCTTCTCCGCTCTTTTACAGAAAATCTCAACATGATGCCCTTAAAGATAGAAGTGTCTTTATAATAATCCTGAATAAAAAATTGCCCCTCACTATATTGTCTGCACAAAATATGACCCCCACACTGTCCCTCTTATTGTACATGCTCTTTACACTGATCTCTCCTTTCCATACTGGCCCCCTCTACACATTGTCCTTTCTCACTGTGTCCTCCCTATAGGGCCCAGTCTCTATACTGTACTCTGTCATCACACTCACTCTCCTTGGTATACTGTACCCTCCTGGCTGTACCCTTACACTGTCTCCCCATGTTATGCCTCCACTACTCAGTTACTATTCTGTGCCCACTCACTTTTCTTCCCTATACTTTCTCCTCACACTATTCCCCTCCCTCCTTATACTGTCTCCTCTCACATCCCTCCTGTTCACCATACTGTCTCTCATATAATTACCCCCTTACTTTCTATACTGTCTGCTTACACATAGCCCCACTGTGTCTGCACACATCCTATCACCTTCACTCCCTGTACTCTGTCCACATGCATTTTTCACATTGCTACTCCTACTGTGCCTGCATACATTCCCCCTTTTGCTCCCCATACTGTCTGCACCCATCCCCACTCACCATACTATGTCTGCACCCATTCCCCATACTGTTTCCTCATACATGCCCCCATCCCCCAGTACTGTTTCCACATACATGCCCTCATACTGTTTGCTCGCACATGCCCCCCATTCCCCATGTTTCCTCATACATGCCCCCATTCCCCATACTGTTTCCTCATACATGCCTCCCATTCTCCTGTACTGTTTCCTCATATATGTCCCCATTCCCCTATACTGTTTCCTCATACATGTCCCACATTCCCCAGTACTGTTTCCTTATACATGCCCCCATACTTTCCTCGTACATGCCCCCCCTTCCCTATAATGTTTCCTCAGACATGCCCCCCATTCTCCTGAACTGTTTCCTCTTAGATGCCCTGCAATCTCCCCCTTTGCTCCTCATTTTGTGTCCTCAAATCTCCCCCCACATATTAAATCCCCCATCCCCACTCCAAATCTCCCCAAACACATTAAATCCCTCCATCCCCACTCCAAATCTCCCCCACATATTAAACACCCCATCCCCCTTCAAATCTCTCCACCCACTATAAATCCCCCCATCCCCACTCCAAATCTCCCCCAAATCTCCACTCACACATTAAATCTCGCTCTACCATGCACTCAGTGTTTTCAGCTCCACTGGAGCACTTACCACCCATCTGCATCTCTGCTGCGCCAGCGAGTGACATCAGCAGCTTGATCACATGACATGATCATACTGCTGATGTCGCTCTGACGCGGCAGTCATAGCTTCAGTTGTACTCGCGTCTGTAAGATGCGAGTACAATTGATCACTGGGAGCCGTCGCGCTGCAGCTTCTCTGTGCTGGCTGTTAGTTTGACACCTGGCACAGAGAATTGCCGACTCCCAGTCCAGGAAGCGGCAGAATGCAGCCGCTGAGGGAGACACTGTGGGCCACTACTTTAGGTGGCCCGACTGCGCCCCCCTGCCGGCTGTGCCCGGGGCACATACCCCGGCTGCCCCCCTAGATATGCCTCTGGCTGGGTGGGCCCTTGAGCACTCTGGGCCCCGTTGCAGCTGCAACCCATGTGACCTTGGTAGTTATACCCCTGTGTCTACCCATATGACCACTGCAGAGAATCACTGGCCACAGCAGTGTATAGAGCAGAAGACCACTTAGCCACTAACCGGATGCAACATCTACATGGGTACACAGCACCTTATTACTGTAGCCAAATAAAACAATGCATGTAAGGTGCAAACACTTCGTAGGTAAATATTGGTTATTTAATATTATACCATTCTCTCTCTTTGGTTAATTTTTTCATATCGTTGGAAAATCCCCTTAGGAAATCATTTCACAGCAGAATACAAAAAAATGATAAATTTAAGGGGTTGTTCCGTCCCAATCGATAAGTCTGCAGTCACATACTTTCAGCCAGAGCCCGTCAAGTGGGCTCAGCCTCGCTCGATACACTTGTATCTGGCCGGGAGAATGTATAGTTCATAATTGTAAAAAAAAAAGAGAAAAGGTGGCACTCACCGTCCCTTAAAAGTCCTTTATTGTCTATCATTTAAAACATGGAAGCGGTAGAATGGTGTGGACACTTGATGGATGATGGTTGTTTTGCGCCTCTTGCAAAAGTCCCATAGGACCCGTTGAAGCGCAGGAGGCTTCTATGTTTTAAATTATACACAATGATACACAATAAAGGACTTTTAAGGGATGGTAAATGCCACCTTTTCTCTTTTTTTTGGACAATTATGATTGGACTGTTTTTCCGGTGAGCACCCAGGATCCCAAAATATTGGTGATAATTATAATTTTCCATGAGGGGGTAGCAGGGACGCCAGGAATTCCACGTGCAGCCACCAGGTAGCTATTCATTTTTCTGACAGCAATGATTGCTTTAACTTACTATGTACAGTACAGACCAAAAGTTTGGACATACCTTCTCATTCAAAGATTTTTCTGTATTTTCATGGCTATGAAAATTGTAGAATCACACTGAAGGATCAAAACATGAATTAACACATGTGGAATTATACATTACACTTTACAAAAAAGTGTGAAACAACTGAAAATATGTCTTATATTCTAGGTTCTTCAAAGTAGCCACCTTTTGCTTAGATTACTGCTTTGCACGCAGAAAAGGTGAACGGATGGATTCTACATGCCTGGTTCCCACCGTGAAGCATGTAGGAGGTGGTGTGATGGTGTGGGGGTGCTTTGCTGGTGACACTGTTGGGGATTTATTCAAAATTGAAGGAATACTGAACCAGCATGGCTACCACAGCATTTTGCAGCAGCATGCTATTCCATCCGGTTTGCGTTTAGTTGGACCATCATTTATTTTTCAACAGGACAATGACCCCAAACACACCTCCAGGCTGTGTAAGGACTATTTGACGAAGAAGGAGAGTGATGAGGTGCTACGCCAGATGACCTGGCCTCCACAGTCACCAGACCTGAACCCAATCGAGATGGTTTGGGGTGAGCTGGACCGCTCACTGCTTAAATTTTGAATAAATCCCCAACAGTGTCACCAGCAAAGCACCCCCACATCATCACACCACCTCCTCCATGCTTCACGGTGGGAACCAGGCATGTAGAGTCCAGCCATTCACCTTTTCTGCGTTCAAAGCAGTAATCAAAGCAAAAGGTGGCTACTTTGAAGAACCTAGAATATAAGACATATTTTCAGTTATTTCACACTTTTTTGTAAAGTGTAATGTATAATTCCACATGTGTTAATTCATAGTTTTGATGCCTTCAGTGTGATTCTACAATTTTCATAGTCATGAAAATACAGAAAAATCTTTAAATGAGAAGGTGTGTCCAAACTTTTGGTCTGTACTGTATGTCATATGGTAGTGGGCATTGTGAGTTTGGGTTTGTGCAATAGTGTATTTGTTTACGTACTAGGCACTCGATACTTTCAATTATACATGCATATTCTACTATGTGGACACTTTTTCAATACTAGTGTATTAAGCCTTATCTTCTTTGGCTACAACGGGCTGATTTTTTGCGTGGTTCTATGGTAATATGTCCCTGATTTGTTATGTGTTTCAGATTTGTTTCTAGGATTTTATTCTATTTGTTAATAAAAACTATTTTTTGCATATTCAGCATTCTGATTTATTGCCAATAATTAGGTAATGAG
Organism: Oophaga sylvatica; assembly: GCA_033576555.1. Taxonomy (NCBI): domain Eukaryota; kingdom Metazoa; phylum Chordata; class Amphibia; order Anura; family Dendrobatidae; genus Oophaga; species Oophaga sylvatica. The sequence goes on from JARQOD010000002.1 coordinate 178,954,166, forward strand.
GTTTTTGTGATTTAATTTTCCATGAGGCAGAATTCCTCTAGCAAAGGTTGAATTTTGGTGCCGTTTTTTTCTTTGTATTAGCAGAGGACCCATTGAAGCGCAGGAGGTGCGAAACGGCCGTCACCCATTAACTATCCACACCATTCTCCCGCTTCCATGTTTTTGCCGTTTTTTTTCTTCGTATTGGCATACGTATATATAAGTCATCTGGGGGATTCATACAGAGTGACTGCAGACGACATCGATTTGGACCAGACAACCCCTGGAAATTACAATACTGCAAATTTGCTCATTTCTGGTTTGCAGACACTATACTTTTTATTGTTACAGGATGATTTTGTGATGTTGGGGGATAAGTAAATAACAGTGCTTAATGTGGTGTACTTAGAAGGTACTAGACAGAACTGGTATGGAGGTAACTAGAAAGGCTAGGAGGTAAAAAAGTGCACTACAAGACACTGAGTAACTGTCACCCTTCTGAAGCCTTAACTGTTCCCATTTGTAATTCTAAGCAGGCATCCCATTGTAAGTGTGGATGAGTGGCTGATTATTATTTTGCAGTTCATTTTACATTTTTGCCATATTTCACATTTACTTTTTGTAGCTTTTTTACAACCTGCTTTTATTTGGGGTACCTCAGGGCTCAGTCCTTGGCCCCCTTCTCTTTTCTCCCTACACGGCCCCAATCGGATAGACCATCAGCAGATTTTGCTATCAGTACCATCTTTATGCTGATGACACACAACTATATACATCATCCGCTAACCTTACCTTCACTGTACTACAGAATGCCAGTGACTGTCTGTCTGCAGTCTCTAACATCATGTCCGCTCTCTATCTGAAACTCAACCTTTCCAAAACTGAAATCCTTCTGCTCCCGCCGCTTACTAACCTCCCTAACAAGCGCTCTGTTTGGGTGTTATGTTTGACACCAAACTCTCCTTCACCTCCAGTATACAATCTCTTGCCCGCTCTTGCCGCTTACAACTAAAGAACATCTCTAGAATCTGCCCTTTTCTCACCATGGAAACAACAGAGACCCTCACTGTTTCCCTGATCCACTCCCGCCTGGACTACTGTAATGCTCTATTAGTTGGCCTCCCCCTCACTTGACTTTCCCCTTTCCAGTCCATCCTTAATGCAGAAGCCAAGGTCGCCCATCTGGCTATTCGGTAATCGGACGCGTCCGCTCTTCGACTGTCGTTACATTGCCTGCCCATTCATTATAGGATCCATTTCAAAGCTCTTGTTCTCACCCACAAAGCTCTCCACAATGCGGTACCCTCTTACAATCTCCTCCATCATTTCTGTCTATCGGCCTAGCCAATCGCTGTGCTCTGCACATGACTTTCGACTAACCTCTGCACTAATCCGCACCTCCCACTCCTGACTCCAAGACTTCTCCTGCGTTGCGCCAATCCTCTGGTATGCTCTACCCCAAGAAATTAGGACCAGCCACAACTTGCACAGTTTTAGGCGCTCCCTCAAAACACATTTGTTCAGAGCAGCCTAACAAGTTCCCAATCAAAGTCATTTTATGTGTAAGTGTATGTATGTGTGTAGCCCATTCACGATCTCTATCTATCCCCCACTCGCTCAAGATGGCTGGACCATCATTGTAAATACACACCTGTACTTTGTGACTCTCCCACCTCATTGTAGATTGTAAGCTCTCACGAGTAGGGTCTTTTTATTTTGATTTAATTATTGTATTATTGTTATCATTGTTACTTATGACTGTTGTGCTTGAAACTGTTAAACTATAAAGCACTGCGGAATATGTTGGCACTATATAAATAAAGATTATTATTATTTGTGTTTGAACATCTTGGATGGGCCTTTTTGTGTGATTTTAGATGCAGTATCTTTACTTTTACTTGTCAGTTCAGATGTAATGTAATGGTAAAATAATGTCCATGAGCTGGACAGTTCATATACTGAAGTAGATGCATTTCCACTACTCATATTTAACTTGAATGTATACAGTATGTTCTTGTAATTTTATAACAACTAGTGCATTGTTAAGTAAACGCCTTCCATAGACACATTCATTAGAGAGTATAAAGCGCCCAGGAGATATTGTGTTCTTCAATAAATAGTTTTTCTCCAGGATAATTTACAGACATCTTAAGATCAATTTTAAGTGACAGCATAGCTGTGCCTTTCTATAAAGGTCCAGTGATGACTTAGCTGCAGTGCTACAGCAAATTTAATTTTCCTTCTCTTATGGTTTAAGACAACACTCAATAAATCATATTTCTGGAGAGATAGCAATGCTCTCATAATGTGCTGTGTTTTTTTTTCGAATCTGTAAAGATCTTTACCAGTTTTCAAAAAGCAATGTAATTAGAGAAGCAATCCTTTCATGAGAAATTACCAAATGCATTATTTTGGTACAGATCTTTAGGATTTTACAGGTGTTACTCTAGAAGGGTGACAGAGGTTAAGAGCTAAAAAAACATTTATTATGTAGCTTTACTTGAAAGAAAGGACATAAAACAAATCTATAAAACACATAAAACAGCATGAGAGCAACAACATCCAAGGAATAATAACGTAATCACACAAAGGAAATAGCATTGCTGAGGAATAATAATTAAATTGCAGTAAAACAATAACACAATATTGAAAGGTTTCCAAGTTCCCTTATTCCAGATATGTTCAGATAAAAGCAAGTCTACATTCACTGGACCTTTAATGTAAACTTGTGATATTTTTATACAATAGAAAGAATTTTAGAACTTCCATAATCTAGGTTAATACTTAGTAGGGAATTTCATTAGCTGCTCATTTCTTAAACCTTTCCCAACCTATATGTATTGCTACATCATAGTTGGGTCCTATTTTTTGAAGCAAGCTCAGAAGCTGAGCCTGCATTATTCCTAGTGGATAATGACTGTGTTAGTTCTCTGTCTCTGACAACAGTGAGTGGAGCTGATCTTTTTCTGCTGCTGTTACCGTATTTTTCGGACCATAAGACGCACTTTTTTCCTCCAAATTTGGGAGGAAAGTGTGGGTGCGTCTTATGGTTGGAATGTAACATGGGGAGGGGGGCAGCGGTGGAGTGAGATTGCAGGAGGCAGGAAAATATCCCCTCTGCTGCAGGAATCCAGCTCTGGGGAAACCACTGGTCCCAATACTTAAGTGCAGTGAATATTAATTAGCCGCTTCCACGCCCACCTATCAGCTGAGCAGTGAGCGGGGAGCAGCAAATGACAGAGCCACATGGTTCCCCAGCGCCTGATTCCTGCAGCAGCTGGGGAGATGTGTGTTGGAAGGAAAAGGAGGCGGCAGGAGCAGAGTGCAGCAGGAGGCATTGCATACCTGACAGCACAGGGGCTATGCTGATGCGATGCTGAATGCTCCTGTGGAGGAGCTGTGACGAGGTCATGAAGAGGGCGGGCTGGAGCATCACATGACCACACAAAGCCCTGATGTCATTACAGGTCCTGCAGACACACTGTACAACAGAGAATTAATTAAAAGGTTAGTAATGACAGCACATAAAAAATCACTCTGCCATCCTGTGGTGGACTATAACTCCCAGCATGCCATAGGATCTTCAGGACATGCTGAGAGTTATAGTTCTCCCATGGGATCTTAAAGCAGCACTCCAGTGTTATTTTTCAGTGCTGGAGTGTGGCTTTAAATAAAAGCCCCGTGCCCCCATTCATATACTCACCCTCCAGCGTCTTCACATAGCACTTTACAGACACCACACTGGTCCCGCAGCACCTAACCGTAGCTTCCAACATAATAACATACTGTTATATATAATAACACCACATATAATAGTAGGTTATTTATGTTATTAAATATTTTACCACATTTTTTGCTTTAAATATATTTTTCCCTATTTTCCACCTCTAAAACCTGGGTGCGTCTTATAGTCCGGTGCGTCTTATAGTCCGAAAAATACGGTAACTCCTTAAATGTCCTTGCCAATATTTTGCCAATGGGTTGCCATGACAGCATGGAACAACTGAAGGCCTCTATGCGTGTCAAAATAGTACTCCTATGAAAACCTGCCTTTGGCTGGTCTTTATAGGAGATCTTGATTCATAAGCGATTGTGGGTTTAATTATGACTATCAACTATATCAAAAAGAAAAATAGAAAAATTTGAAAAAACTCTTTTTCCTTTAAAAAAAAGTAAAAAAAATAAACATATTTAATATGTCCATGTCCATAAAAGTACGACCTATAAAAATATAAAATAAATTAACCCTATATGTAAATGGCGTAATGGAACAAAAACTTACAGTTTTGCCAGAACTGCAAAATATAGAATAAGAAACTGTATATACACCAAAATAGTATCAATAAAAATGTCAGCTCTCCTTGGAAAAAAACAACCTCTTACACAGTTCCATTGAGTGAAAAATGAAATTCTTACAGATCTTGGAACATGCCAGCATAAAAAAATACAAGTTTTGCAACACTGTAATAGTATTGAGATGGAAAATCATATTTCCAAGTCAGTTTTACTGCATAATGAAAGCTGTAAAAACAAAACTTAAAAAAATAAACAATTGTGAAATTGTGTGGCCCATTTTCTAGTATGTTCTATAGCAAAATGAATCTCGTCATTAAAAACTACAACTCGTCTGACAAAAAATAAATCAAGCCCTCATATGGCTATATAGACAAAAAAACTACAAGTTGTGGCTCTTGGAAATAATGGGAAGAAACAATAAAAATACTAAAGCGCAAAATTTCTCACATTTTGGCGGCTTCACGTTTTACCGGCACCGCTTCAGTCCCGCAGCGCGATCTTGTGCCCCTAACTTCTGGCTGTCTGGAAGTCAAAAGTTACGTTACAAGAACTCAGTGTAACCCTACGAGAGCCATCATTAGGCTCTCGTAGCGGTATGTATTGAAAAGTGACCTCTGGCACGCTCCATGAAACACTGAAGCTGCCAGCAGGTCACTTTTTGCAGGAGACCAATGAGGGTAATGTTGGAAAAGTATGAGTGTGAGTATGAGATAGGGGGCAGGGGAATTACATTTAAAGCACCACGCTAATATCCAAAGTTCTCCTTTCCTCCTAGACCGCATGCAATCATTTATATAGACTAGGAGTCAATCTAATATGATGCGGCTACATAAAATGCAATAATAGTTGTAGAAGCAGCCTTTAGATATTTCTCATTGTTTGAGAGTCCCATTGCCTTAGCATTTGGTTTATTGAGTTCCTTCCAGGTTATTGTCGCTTTTAAGTCTGCAGTGCTGTTGTCTTCAAAATGGCAGAAACCTTCCATGATTGAATTTCAGTATCCTGTTTCAAGCCAAAGTAATCTGTTGTAATAATATGTTGTATAACAGATTTTACACAGCTCTGGATCCAAAATGTCAGCCTTGTGCATGTGAGCAAGGGGAACACAACTTCCATGTTGATTTACATGGATCTGTGACTGACTTAATAAGGACATGGTTACTTGTTGTGAGGGAAACTTCACACATAGACATGTTTTGCTACGGATTTTTTACGCTAGATTTTGCTACCTGGTTTGGTGCAGATTTTTTGTAAATTTTTATGTGGATTTGCCACACATTTCATTTTATGAAATGCAAGGGGGTGAAATCCACTGTGAGATAGTAACATAGTAACATAGTTATTAAGGTTGAAGGAAGACTTTAAGTCCATCTAGTTCAACACAAATTAACATGCTGTGAATTTTATATATGCAGGGCAGGTCAACTTTTGCTTCTCAGAATGTGGAAGAGATCCACTTTGCTGCTACTTTAACCCCCAACGGTGGTTTGCACGTTAATGACTGCGCCAATTTTTACAATTCTGACCACTGTCTCTTTATGAGGCTATAACTCTGGAACACTTCAATGGATCTTCACAATTCTGAGACTGTTTTCTCGTGACATATTGTACTTCATGATAGTGGTAAAATTTCTTAGATATAATTTGTGATTATTTATGAAAATAATGGAAATATGGCAAAAATGTTTAAAATTTTGCAATTTTCAAATTTGAATTTTTATTCCCTTAAAACAGAAATATGTCACACAAAATAGTTGCTAAATAACATTTCACACATGTCTGCTTTACATCAGCACAATTTTGAAACTAAATTTTTTTTTGTTACGAAGTTATAAGGATTAAAAGTTGACCAGCGATTTCTCATTTTTACAACAAATTGTACAAAACCATTTTTTTAGTGACCACCTCACATTTGAAGTCACTTTGAGGGGTCTATGTGGCAGAAAATACCCAAAAGTGACTCCATTCTAAAATCTGCACCCCTCAAGGTACTCAAAGCCACATTCAAGAAGTTTATTAACCCTTCAGGTGCTTCACAGGAGCTGAAGCAACTTGGAAGGAAAAAATGAACATTTAACTTTTTAGTCACAAAAATGATCTTTTACAATTTTTTTTTATTTTAACAAGGGTAAAAGGAGAAAATGGACAGAAAAAGTTGTGCAATTTCTCCTGAGTACGCCGATACCCCATATGTGGGGAAAAACCACTGTCTTGGCGCACGGCGGGGCTTGGAAGGGAAGGAGCGCCATTTGACTTTTTCAAACAAAAATTGGCGGGAATTGAGATTGGACACCATGTCGTGTTTGGAGAGCCCCTGATTTGCCTAAACAGTGGAAACCCCCCACAAGTGACACCATTTTGGGAAACTAGACCCCATAAGGAACTTATATAGATCTGTTGTGAGCACTTTGAACCACCAAGTGTTTCACTAAAGTTTATAATGCCTGGGTGTGAAATAAAAATTCCACAAAAATGATTTTTTAGTCCCCAATTTTTGATTTTTCCCAAGGAAATTGGACCAAAAGTTGTTGTCCAATTTGTCCTGAGTACGCTGATACCCCATATGTGGGGGAGAAATACTGTTTGGGCGCACCGCAGGGCTCGGAAAGGAAGTAATGACGTTTTGGAATGCAGACTTTGATGGGTGTCATGTTCAGTTTGCAGAGTCCTTGATGTGCCTAAACAGTGGAATCCCCCACAAGTGACCCCATTTTAGAAACTAGACCCCCTAAGGAACTTATCTAGATCTGTGATGAGCATTTTGAACCCCCAAGTGCTTCACACAAGTTTATAATGTAGAGCCGTAAAATTAAAAATATATTTTTTTTCCACAAAAATGATCTTTTCACCCCAATTTTTATTTTCCCAAGGGTAACAACACCTCAAAAGTTATTGTGCAATTTGTCCTGAGTACGCTGATACCCAATATGTGGGGGTAAACCACTGTTTGGGTGCATGGCAGAGCTCGGAAGGGAAGGAGCGCAGCTTGACTTTTTCAACGCAGAATTGGCTGTATGCCATGAAATAAAAGATCCTATTTTTTCCCACAAAAGTAATATTTAAGTCACCAATTTTTTATTTTCCCAAGGGTAACATGAGAAATTGAACCATAAAAGTTGTTGTCCAATTTGTCCTGAGTACACTGATACCCCATATGTGGTGAGGAACCACTGTTTGGGCGCACGGCAGAGCTCGGAAGGGAAGGAGCGCCATTAGACTTTTTCAAACCAAAATTGGCTGGAATCGAGATTGGACGCCATGTCGCATTTGGATAGCCCCTGATGTGCCTAAACAGTGGGAATCCCCCACAAATGACCCCATTTTGGAAACTGGACCCCTTAATGAACTTATCTAGATCTGTTGGGAGCATGTTCCAGCCCCAAATGTTTCACTAAAGTTTATAATGCCTGGGTGTGAAAAAAAAAAATTCCACAAAAAATGATTTTTTAGTCCCCAATTTTCCAATTTTTGATTTTTCACAAGGAAATTGGACCCCAAAAGTTGTCCAATTTGTCCTGAGTACGCTGATACCCCATATGTGTGGGGTAAATACTGTTTGGTCGCACGGCAAGGCTTGGAAAGGAAGTAATGACATTTTGGAATGCAGACTTTGATGGGTGTCATGTTCAGTTTGCAGAGTCCCTGATGTGCCTAAACAGTGGAAACCCCCACAAGTGACCCCATTTTGGAAACTAGTCCCCTAAGGAACTTATCTAGATGTTTGGTGAGCGCTTTGAACCCCCAAGTACTTCACAGAAGTTTATAACGCCCGGGCGTGAAAATAAAAAAATCATATTTTTTCCACAAACATGATCTTTTAGTCCCCAGTTTTTTATGTTCCCAAGGGTAACAGGAGAAATTGGACCCAAAAAGTTGTTTTCCAATTTGTCATGAGTACGCTGATACCCTATATGTGGGAGAAAACTACTGTATGGGCACACGTCGGGGCTCGAAAGTGAAGTAAGCACGTTTTGCATTGCAGACTTTGATGGAATGGTCTGCGGGTGTCATGTCGTGTTTGGAGAGCCCCTGATGTGCCTAAACAGTGGAAACCCCCACAAATGACCCCATTTTGGAAACTAGACCCCCAAAGGAACTTATTTAGATGTGTGGTGAGAACTTTGAACCCCCAAGTGCTTCACAGAAGTTTATAACGTAGAGCCATAAAAATAATAAATCATATTTTTTTTCCACAAAAATGATATTTTAACCCCCAATTTTTTTTCCCAAGGGTAACAGAAGAAATTGGACCCCAAGAGTTAATGTGCAATTTGTCCTGAGTATGCTGATACCCCATATGTGGGGGTAAAATACTGTTTGGGCGCATGGCAGTGCTCAGAAGGGAATGAGCACCGTTTGACTTTTTCAACGCCGAATTGGCTGGAATTGAGATCAGACGCCATGTCACATTTGGAGAGCCCCTGATGTGCCTAAACAGTGGAAACCCCCCAATTCTAACTCCAACCCTAACCCCAACACATCCCCAACACTAATCCCAACCCTAATCATAACCCTAACCACAAACCTAACCCTAACACACCCGTAACCCTAGTCCCAACCCTAACCCTAACTTTAGCCCCAAATCTAACCCTAACTTTAGCCTCAACCCTAACGCTAACCCTAATGGGAAAATGGAAAAAATACATTTTTTTAATTTTTATTTATTTTTCCCTAACTAAGGGGGTGATAAAGGGGGGTTTGATTTACTATTTATAGTGGGTTTTTATGATTGGCAGCTGTCAGACACTAAAAGATGCTTTTTATTGCAAAAAGTAGTTTTTGCATCATCACATTTTGAGAGCTATAATTTTTCTATATTTTTGCCCACAGAGTCATGTGAGGTCTTATTTTTTGCGGGACGAGGTGACTTTTTTATTGTTGCCATTTTTGGGCACATGACATTTTTTGATCGCTTTTAATTACGATTTTTGGGAGGCAGAATGAACAAAAACCAGCAATTCATGAGTTTCTTTTGGGGGAGGGGCGTTTATAGCATTCCGCATGTGGTAAAATTACAGTGATACCTCATTTATATTATTTTTTTATGTTTTGGCGCTTTTATACAATAAAAACGATTATATATAAAAATAATTATTTTTGCATCGCTTTATTCTGCAAGCTATAACTTTTTTATTGGTTCGCTGATGATGCTATATGGCGACTTTTTTTGCGGGACAAGATGACGTTTTCAGCGGTACCATGTTTGTCTATATCCGTCTTTTTGATTGCGTGTTATTCCACTTTTTGTTCGGCGGTATGATGATAAATCATTGTTTTTTAGCCTTGTTCACTAAAGGGGTTAACTTATGGAACAATGTTATAGTATGGGTCGTTACGGACGCGGCGATACTAAATATGTGTACTTTTATTGTTGTTTTTTTTTTTACATTAAATAAATTAATTTATTGGGGAATATTTTTTTTCATTATTTTAGGAATTTTTTTTATAAATGTTTATTTTTATTTTTTTTACATTTTTACTTTGTCCCAGGGTGGGACATCACTGTGTAGGGTCAGATCGCTCTTGTGATAGTGTGCACAGCACTCTGTCACACCAGCGATCGCACAGGCACTGCTGCAGGTTTCCTCAGCGCCTGCTCTCAGCAGGCACTGAGGAAGCCGCCTCCCTGCAGGACCCAGCGGCCATCTTGCATTCGGGGTCCTGCAATTAGGAGAGTCCCTCGGAACAGTGCGACACATTGCGCTGTTCTGAGGGTCTCAGGGGAGCGCGCAGGGAGGGGGCTTCCCTGTGCCCCCGGTACACCGCAATCATGTTTGATCGCGGTGTGCCAGGGGTTAATGTGCCAGGAGTGGTCCGTGACCGCACCTGGCACATAGTGCCGGGTGTCAGCTGTGATAATCAGCTGACACCCGGTCGCGATCAGTTGCGCTCCCCCGGGAGCGCAGCTGATCGCATGGGACATACTATTCCGTCCCTGGGAATTAAGTACCCGTTCACATGGATGGAATAGTACGTCCCATGGGATTAAGGGGTTAATGTGCTGCAGATTATCAACCTGCAAATTTGGATGGAAAATACCTTGGGTCAATGTACCCTTAATGTGTGTAAGTATACAGATGGGAACAGACAAAAAAACATATTGAAATAAATGAGATCTAACTTCAAATTTATCCCAATGTTTTAACCTCTTACTGCCATCGGACGTACTATCCCGTCCATGGTACCTGGGCCCGTATGACCGGGGACGGGATAGTACGTCATAGGCGATCAGCTGCGCTCCTGAGGGGAGCGCAGCTAATCGCCGCCGGGTGTCAGCTGATTATCACAGCTGACACCCGTGACTGTGTGTCAGGAGCGGTCACGGATCGCTCCCGGCACATTAACCCCTAGCACACCGCGATCAAACATGATCGCGGTGTACTGGGGGCACAGGGGAGGATCGCGCAGGGTGGGGGCTCCCTGTGCGCCCCCCTGAGACCCTCAGACCAGCGCAATGTGATCGCGCTGTTCTGAGGGCTTCCTCCCTCCCAGGACCCGGATCCAAGATGGCGCCGGGGTCCTGGAGGGAGGCGGCTACCTCAGTGCCTGCCGAGAGCAGGCACTGAGAAGCCTGCATCTATCTATGCCTGTGCGATCGCTGGTGTGACAGAGTGCTGTGCACACTGTCACACCAGCGATCTGATAAAATACTGTGATGTCCCACCCTGGGACAAAGTAAAAAAGTTAAAAAAATAAAAAATAAACGTGTTATAAAAAAAAATCCAAAATAAAAAAAATATATATATATATTCCCCAATAAATTCACTTCTTCCTGTAAATAAAAAAAACAAAGCAATAAAAGTACACATATTTGGTATCGCCGCGTCCGTAACGACCCCCCCTATAAAATTGTCCCACTAGTTAACCCCTTTAGTGAACCCCTTAAAAAAAAAAAAAAAAAAAGTGAAGCAAAAAATCAATGCTTTATCATCATACCGCCGAACAAAAAGTGGAATAACACGCGATCAAAAAGACCGATATAAAAAAACATGGTACCACTGAAAACGTCATCTTGTCCCGCAAAAAACGAGCCGTCATAAAGCATCATCAGCGAAAAAATAAAAAAGTTATAGCTCGCAGAATAAAGCGATGCAAAAATAATTATTTTTTATATAAAATTGTTTTTATTCTATAAAAGTGCCAAACATGAAAAAATGATATAAATGAGGTATCGCCATAATCGTACTGACCCGAAGAATAAAACTGCTTTATCAATTTTACCACAAGCGGAACGGTATAAACGCCTCCCCCAAAAGAAATTCATGAATTGCTGATTTTTGTTCATTCTAACCTCCCAAAAATCGAAATAAAAAGCGATCAAAAAACGTCACGTGCTCAGAAATGGTACCAATAAAAACGTCAACTCGTCCCGCAAAAAATAAGACCTCACATGACTCTGTGGGCCAAAATATGCAAAAATTATAGCTCTCAAAATGTGATGATGCAAAAACTATTTTTGCAATAAAAAGCGTCTTTTAGCGTGACAGCTGCCAATCATAAAAACCCGCTATAAATAGTAAATCAAACCCCCCTTTATCACCCCCTTAGTAAGGGAAAAATAATAAAATTAAAAAAAAGTATTTATTTCCATTTTCCCATTAGGGTTAGGGTTAGGGTTGCGGCTAAAGTTAGGGTTAGGGTTGGCGCTAAAGTTAGGATTAGGGTTAGGGTTGGGATTAGGGGTGTGTTAGGGTTAGGTTTGTGGTTAGGGTTGGGACTAGGGTTAGGGGTGTGTTGGGGTTAGGGTTGGAGTTAGAATTGGGGGGTTTCCGCTGTTTAGGCACATCAGGGGCTCTCCAAATGTGACATGGCGTCTGATCTCAATTCCAGCCAATTCTGCGTTGAAAAAGTCAAACGGTGCTCCTTCACTTCTCAGCTCTGCCATGCGTCCAAACAGTAGTTTATCCCCACATATGGGGTATCAGCGTACTCTGAACCCCAAGAGTTATTGTGCAATTTGTCCTATTTCTTCTGCTACCCTTGGGAAAATAAAAAACTGGGGGCGAAAATATCATTTTTGTACAAAAAAAAATATTTTTTTTGTTTTTACGGCTGTACATTATAAACTTCTGTGAAGCACTTGGGGCTTCATAGCGCTCACCACACATCTAGATAAGTTCCTTGTGGGGTCTATTTTCCAAAATGGGGTCACTTGTTGGGGATTTCCACTGTTTATGTGCATCAGGGGCTCTCCAAATGCGACATGATGCCCCAGACCATTCCATCAAAGTCTGCAATCCAAAACGTCACTACTTCCCTTCCGAGCCCCAACGTGTACCCATACAGTAGTTTTCTCCCACATATTGGATATCAGCGTATCAGGACAAATTGGACAACAACTTTTGGGGTCCAATTTCTCCTGTTACCCTTATAAAAATAAAATATTGGGGCAAAAAAAATCATTTTTGCAAAAAAAAAAAGGATTTTTTATTTTTACGGCTGTGCGTTATAAACTTCTGTGAAGCACTTCGGGGTTCAAGTGCTCACCACACATCTAGACAAGTTCCTTGTGGGGTCTATTTTCCAAAATGGGGTCACTTGTGGGGGGTTTCCACTGTTTAGGCGCATCAGGGGCTCTCCAAATGCGACATGACGCCCCCAGACCATTCCATCAAAGTCTGCAATCCAAAACGTCACTACTTCCCTTCCGAGCCCTGACGTGCGCCCATACAGTAGTTTTCTCCCACATATTGGGTATCAGCGTACTCAGGACAAATTGGACAACAACTTTTGGGGTCCAATTTCTCCTGTTACCCTTGTGAAAATAAAATATTGGGGGCAAAAAAATCATTTTTGTAAAAAAAAAAAGATTTTTTTTTTTACGGCTGTACGTTATAAACTTCTGTGAAGCACTTCGGGGTTCAAAGTGCTCACCACACATCTAGATAAGTTCCTTGTGGGGTCTATTTGCCAAAATGGGGTCACTTGTGGGGGGTTTCCACTGTATAGGTGCATCAGGGGCTCCCAAATGTGACATGACGCCCCCAGACCATTCCATCAAAGTCTGCAATCCAAAACGTCACTACTTCCCTTCCGAGCCCTGACGTGCGCCCATACAGTAGTTTTCTCCCACATATTGGGTATCAGCGTACTCAGGACAAATTGGACAACAACTTTTGGGTTCCAATTTCTTCTGTTACCCTTGTGAAAATAAAATATTGGGGCGAAAAAATCATTTTTGTATAAAAAAAAAAAGATTTTTTATTTTTACGACTGTACGTTATAAACTTCTGTGAAGCACTTCGGGGTTCAAAGTGCTCACCACACATCTAGATAAGTTCCTTGTGGGGTCTATTTGCCAAAATGGGGTCACTTGTGGGGGGTTTCCACTGTATAGGTGCATCAGGGGCTCTCCAAATGTGACATGACGCCCCCAGACCATTCCATCAAAGTCTGCAATCCAAAAACGTCACTACTTCCCTTCGAGCCCTGACGTGCGCCCATACAGTAGTTTTCTCCCACATATTGGGTATCAGGTACTAGGACAAATTGGACAACAACTTTTGGGGTTCCAATTTCTTCTGTTACCCTTGTAAAATAAATATTGGGGACGAAAAAAATCATTTTTGTAAAAAAAAAAAAGATTTTTTATTTTACGGCTGTACGTTATAAAACTTTAGTGAAACACCTGGGGGTTTAAAAGTTCTCACCACACATCTAGATAAGTTCCTTGAGGGGTCTAGTTTCCAAAATGGCGTCATTTATGGGGGTTTCACTGTTTAGGCAGATCAGGAGCTCTCCAAACACGACATGGGTCCAGCCAATTCTGCGTTGAAAAAAGTCAGACGGCGCTCCTTCCCTTCCAAACTCTGTCATGCACCCAAAACAGTGGTTTACCCCCACATATGGGGTATCAGCGCACTCAGGACAAATTGCACAATAACTTTTGGAGTATTGTTACCCTTGGAAAAATAAATTTGGGGTGAAAAGATCATTTTTGTGGAAAAAAAATGATTTTTACATTTTAACGGCTCTACGTTATAAACTTGTGTGAAGCACTTGGGGGTTCAAATTGCTCACCAAAGATCTAGAAAAGTTCCTTAGGGGGTCTAGTTTCCAAAATGGGGTCATTTGTGGGGGGTTTCCACTATTTAGGCACATCAGGGGCTCATCCAAATGCAAAATGGCATCCAATCTCAATTCCAGCCAATTTTGGTTGGAAAAAGTCAAATGGTGCTCCTTCCATTCCGAGCTTCCCGGGTGGCCCAAAAAGTGGTTCCACCCCATTTGGGGTTTTGCGAAATCAGGAAAATTGGACAACAACTTATGGGGTCCAATTTCTCCTTTTTACCTTGGGAAAATAAAAATTTAGTGACAAAAGTTTATTTGGGTGGGAAAAAAAATAGGGTTTTTTATTTTCATGCCGGATTTAAACTTGGGAAGCACTTGGGGGTTCAAAGTGCTCCCAAAGATTAGATAATTTCCCTTTGGGGGTATAGTTTCCAAAAGGGGCACTTGTGGGGGGGTTTCCTGTTTGGCTCATTGGGGCCTGAAAGGAACATGACCCCAACGCTGCATTCAAAAAGTTCTCTTCCTTTAAGCTCCCGTGACCCAAACATCCCCCCCACAGGGGTATCGCGTCCGGACAATTGGAAACAACTTTGGGGTCCATTTCCTTGGGAAATTTAAAAAATTTGGTAAAATTTTTTTTTGTGGAAAATTTTTTTTTTTTTTTTTTTCCCCGGTTTAAAATTTTGTGAACCTTGGGTTTTTAATTAAAATTTATGTTCCTTTTAGGGGTTTGTTTAAAATGGTTTATTTGGGGGTTTCCCCGTTTGGCCTCAGGGGCTTCAAAAAACTTCTAATCTCTTACAATTTTAGTTTGAAAAAGCAAACGGGCTTCTTCCTTACACTTCGTACAAACAATGGTTTCCCCCACATTTGGGTAAGGGTATTTAGGGAAATTGATAAAATTTTTTCCATTTTCTTTTTTTTCCCCTTTTAAAAATAAAAAAAATTTAAAAAATTTTTTAAAAATTTTTTTATTTTTTTTCATTTTTTAGTTCTTAGCCTAAAGGGGTTAATAATTTTTTTTGGGGTTTTGGTTTGGGGGGTGGTTTTTAAATGGTGTATTTTGGGTTTTTTTCTCCCATATGCCCCCTCAAAGTGACTTCAAATGAGAGGTGGTCCCAAAAAAATGGCTTTGAAAATTTTTGTTTAAAAATGAGAAATCGGGGGTTTTCCCCCTTTAATTTTAAAAAAAAAAAAAAAAATTTTTTCCAAATTGTTGATGAAAAGTAGGGGGGGGGGGAAATGTTATTTCTTAACTATTTTGTGTGATTATTTCTTGTTTTTTAAAGGGAAAAAAATTCAAAGTTTGAAATTGCAAAATTTTAAAAATTTTCGCCATATTTGCGTTTTTTTCAAAAATAAAGAAGTTATATCGAAGAAAAATTTTACTTCTAACGTGAAGTCATATGTCCGAGGGAAAACAATCTCAGAATCGCGAAGATCGTTGAAGCGTTCCAGAGTTATTTAACCCCTAAAGAGACAGTGGTCGAAAATTTTAAAAAAAATTTGGGCCCCGGGCATTAACGTGCAAAACCACCCCTTGGGGGTGAAGGGGTTTTAAACATGTGCCCCCTCATTGATTGAACTAGCAGGAGCTAAGCCACCTAAATTCCTGTCACATATTGCTATCTTAAAGTGATCGTATTTCTTGTTAAATGGGTAAAATTGCATGGTCTTTGTTTGAAAACAAACAAAATTGCAATTTGCTTTTTTAAAAATTCTCTCATTTTCAAAATGGAGAGATTTTTTAATTTTATATTCCCTGCTTGTTGCAAGGGTTAGTGGGCCCCCGTCGCGTAAGGTCAAGAGGCAGCGCTTTGAAGATCTTTGCTATACAGACAAAAGTGATCAGATCGTGGATCCATCCCGCTTCAGGCATATGTGCTCTTCCGATACTGCAGAACTAAAGCTGCCTTGATTGCAGATATGGACCGCCATTTCATGCCAGTGGTGCAACTGGTTTATTGCAAGCAAAGCAAAAAGCAAGAAAGTAGTTTTCAGCTCTGGGTGGTGCTTTTAATCTAAAGTTCCTGCATTACTCTCTACTTACCAGCCTGCATCTTTAGGTCTTTCCCATGCCCCTCTGATCCCTCAGCACAATCTTGTAACTGAACTTTTGACTGACGGGAAGTCAGAAATAATATCAAAAAACTTCAATGCAAGTATAGAGAAACAGAAAGAGGTCTTATGGGTTGCATTGAAAAAATTATCTTGGTTGCGTTAACAAAACTGGAGCAATCAAAAAGGTCACAACTGCTGGGGACCGAGTAGCGGTGGCAATAAAAGATAAGACGGAGGTAGGTAAGTATTAGAGTGGGTCATAGAAATTAGATTAGATGTTAACATGGCGTGGAGCGGTGGCCAAAGGAGAGGCACTGTCTGGAGCCCTGGCAGTTACATGAAAGTGCGAGTCCTGGATGGGTGTGTGGCTGTGCTGTGAGGGCGCTACACCCAGCAAGCCATATTTTAAACCAATGATGCTGGTTTGCCCAGTTCATGAAAGTAGACCACCATTTCACTTTACAAAAAAAGTACTTCGCAGCGTTCTTATAACAACTTTTTACATCAGTAGCAGGCAATATTTTCCCTCATTTTTCAGTTGTGCAGTCATAGCCAAAGTTTTGAGAATGACACAAATATTATTTTTTTTACATGATCTGCTGCCCTATGGTTCTTGTGTTGGTTGACAGATGTTTTTATCACAGACAGAAATATAATAATTGAAACATAGGGGAACTAAGCTTTTATTGACAGTTAGAATGGGTTAATGCAGCAAGTCAAATTTGCAGTGTTGGACCTTCTTCTTCAGGACCTCTGCAATTCTCCCTGGGATGTCTCAATAACTTCTGGACCAAAACGGATGAAAGCAGTCCCATTCTTGCACAATCAATGCTTTTTTTTGTCAGGGAAATTTTTTGGTTTTTTTTGTCCACCCGTCTCTTGTGTTTGACCAGAAGTTCTCAAGGGATTAAGATTGGGGAGTTTCCAGGCCATGGACCCAAAATCTCTAGTTTTGTTCCCTGGGCCATTTGTTATCACCTTTGTTTATGGCAAGGTGTCCATCCTGTGGGGAAAAAGGGATTGTTGATCTCCAAATGCTTTGGGGGTGAAAGAAGTTGCTCTTGGGAGGACATTTGGTCCATTCTTTATTCATGGCTGTGTTTTTAGGCAAGACTGTGAGAGAGCCGATTCTCTTGGTGAGAAGAACCCCACACATGAAAGGTTTCAGGTGCTTAACAGTTGGCATGAGCCGACTGGTGGTAGGCTCCCTTGTCTTCTCCGAATGAGACGTTTTCCTGAGTCCCAAAAAAATCGAAAGGTGATTCATCAGCGAAAATAACTTTACCCAGTCCTCAGCGTCCACTGCCTGTACCTTTTGCAGATTATAGTTGTCCATGATGTTTTTTTTTAGAGAGAATGGTTCTTTGCTGCCCTCCTTGAGACCAGGGCTTTGCTCCAAGAGTCTCCGCCTCACGTGCGTGCAGTGCATCACCTTACCTGCTGCCATTTGAGCAAGCTCTGCACTGCTGGTAGCCGATCCGCAGCTGAAACACTTTTAAAGACGGCCCTGGCGTTTGCCGGCTTTTTGGGCCCCCCTGGGCCTTTTTGGCAACAATGGAACCTCTCCCCTTGAAGTTTTGATGATGCGATAGATTGTTGACTGAGGTGCAATCTTCTAGGTGCGATACTCCCCGTTAGGCCATTTTTGTGATTGAATGATGACTGAAATTTGTTTCTTTAGAGATAACCTGGTTGTCGTAGGAAACAATGATCCAAGCACCAGCCCCTTTTAAAGTGTCCGTGGTGTCATTCTTATTAAAATCATGACAGATGTCTCCAGCCATGTCCTCATCAACACCCCACCTGTGTTAATGGAGCATCACTGAAAAGAGGTTGCTGGTCCTTTTAAGGCAGGCTGCAATGATTTTTGAAATCTGTTTTGGGGGTAAAGTTATTTTCTAGCCAAATTTTGACTTTGCAAGAATTGCGTTAAGTGATCACTCTTTTAAATTTGGAGTATATGCAAATTGCCATTAGAAAAAAGGAAGCAGTAGATTTTGTAAAAATTAATTTTGTGTCTTCTAAAACTTTTGTCCATGCTTTACTAACTTTCAATTTGGGTTGTTACAAACCTGGCACTACAAAATAACGCACCGAAATAATGTGTTTTTAAAATTAATATTTGTGTCATTCTCAAAACTTTTGTCCATGACTGTACAGAGCATATTCAATACATCTTCAGTTCCATTGGATTGTTTCTCTTCTTCGGTCCTGTGAGTCCCCGCACAACCCAGCTTAGCTCAATAGGCCATTTTGTACCATTACTTTCCCTTTCCCTTTTTCCCTCATAGAGAAGGATGTAATGGATTTGAAACTATGGCCAGAGTAGAGCTTTAAGCTCCCAGACTATCAGTATCTGTCTCTTCTCCTTCGCTTGGTAGAGCCTTGCGCTCTTAGGTGATAGACAGAATCTGCCCCCGTCCGTTCGACTCATTTACCTTTGAGGCTTTGGGGGCCCTTTTCATAAAATTCCTCCTCTAGACCCTTCTCACTTGATTACTCTACTCTCTTGTCGCTCTCTTACTACACTGTCCTTTCTCTCTGTGTCTCTGTAATTCTCTGGTCTGTCCTCAGGATTATGCTGTTTCTGTCAGATCTCCTTTCTCTTTTGCCACAAAACACCGACGCATGCAGCCTTGCTGAGCATCAGACTAAATGAATGTCTGTTTGATGCAAGGTCCTGCTGTCTCGTACCAGGTTTCTTCTCTGATCCTGCTACATAGCTCCTCCCTCTCTGGGCTAGTCCCAACTTTTAACTTTAACTGTGCCTACTTACTATTAGTTGTGGGCAGAAGAATCAGCCTCCTCACAGCACAGCGCAAAACATTACAATACATCACCATTACCATAAACAAGGAAGCTCACATATAATTCATATGGCACAGTATTTACAGGGAAAAAAGCAGGACACAAATTTATGGCTTTTCAGCACACAATTGGTGTCTTTAGGGGAAAGGGAAAGTGACGCAATAGTTCACCCCTTACATAGAAGCCCACCCCCAACACTGCAATAAAAAAAAAGCCCTGGAGTGGTGCTTTAAAAAGAAAAGGGAAATGAAAAAACCATTGTTCTCATTATTTGGTTAAAAAAAAAAAGAAGTAAGTTTTTTACTGTATTCCGAAGCTAATGTTTAAATGTTATAAACACTTCAAATGTGAGCCTTCTAAAGTTAGTGTTTGTGGGTAGTGGGAAGGGAGTCTGTGGGAAGGGTTGAAATCTCAAATCTAAGGAATCCAAACATGTTTAATTTCATTAAAGGTTTCTGAAATGAATATACTAAGGCAAAAGATAGGAAATGTCATGACAAATGGTTAGGATTTACTACCTGTGATTACCTATGGGAAGTTAACATATAATCACTCCTTTTTTGCAAAAGTTTTTGCTACAAATTTGGAGATAATAAATTTTAATTGACTCATTCAATTCATTTGATTTTGTTTCTAAGGGAATTACTGCAGCTTCACACACTCACAAATGTGCTTATAAGCCTTGACGTTTTCATGCACCAATACTTTCTGAATTTTCATCTTTATTCTTCAGGCTGGAGAATTATGTCAGTATAATTACTGTGTTGTTTATTTTATTAGGTTTTCTAGTATTCAATGTAATGTCAAAGCACATAAACACAGCGGCGTAGATTTGAAAGGGTTAGGAAATTATCAATATTTTATATTATATATTTTCTTCTTTCTCTAAGTCGTTATGAGGATAGTTATTATTACACAAGCTAAGATAAGATTTGACAATTGCAAACATAAGCCAACCAACATGGAAGCAAAATCAATACGTACATTTCCCTTGGGGCCACTTATTTACTGTTCACAGCACCATTTACTTAATGGAATGGCAGTTATGTTTGCAGAAACCTTGTAACTAGCATTTTTATGTTTTAACTAAAAGCAGCTTTCTCCATGAATAACAAAAATAACATGCTGCTGTAGTTAATGGCAAAAATATTTTAAGCTGTCATGCATCAATAAGTTATGTGCTGTAGAATAACAGGACAAAGCAACATTTCTGAAAGGAAGCACTTCAGTTGGCAAGCTTTGTTAACTTATCTTGCTTAATTTGAGTGAGATAATGCACTCATCCATAATTGTCTATTAAATAGGTTGAGCCTTCCTGCTTTTTCAAGACTTTTTTAATACATTTCTGCTGATGATGGTGCCATATTTTCCTGACATACAAGAGGGAGATCTTTGCTGGAAAGATACTTACCCCATGAAGTATACACAGTATTATGCCATTACATGGTTAGGTAAACTGGCTCATGGATTGTAACTAAAGATGATGGAATCAATTTGATGTGAATTTTATTCAATCAAATTGTTATTTGATTTGATTGAATTGCCAAAAAAAATGGCCACCACCTATTTACACATTGCAGAAGATTGCATCCCTCACAAGAGGCTAAAGTGACCTAAAGCTTGACCGCATGGCATTCCCCATAATGTCTTGTAACTACACATTGTTGTCAAAATTGTTGGTACCCCTCGTTTATGACAGAAAAACCCACAATAGTGACGAAATAACTTGAATCTGACAAAAGTAATAATAAATAAAAAATCTATGAAATGAACAAATGAAAGTCAGATACTGCTTTTAACCCTCTCTGACATTAGACGTACTATCCCATCCATAAAAATCCGTGCCATTCTGCCCATGGACGGGATAGTACGTCATAGGCGTCAGCTGCGCTCCTGAGGGGAGCGCAGCTAATCGCCGCCGGGTGTCAGCTGATTATCACAGCTGACACCCGTGACTGTGTGTCAGGAGCGGTCACGGACCGCTCCCGGCACATTAACCCTAGCACACCGCGATCAAACATGATCGCGGGTGTACTGGGGGCACAGGGGAGGATCGCGCAGGGTGGGGGCTCCCTGCGCGCCCCCTGAGACCCTCAGACCAGCGCGATGTGATGCGCACGTTCTGAGGGCTTCCTCCCTCCCAGGACCGGATCCAAGATGGCGCCGGGGTCCTGGAGGGAGGCGGCTACCTCAGTGCCTGCCGAGAGCAGGCACTGAGAAGCCTGCTGCACTGCCTGAGCGATCGCTGGTGTGACAGTGTGCTGTGCACACTGTCACACCAGCGATCTGATAAAACACGTGATGTCCCACCCTGGGACAAAGTAAAAAAGTTAAAAAAGTAAAAATAAACATGTTATAAAAAAAAATCCAAAATAAATTAAAAAAAAAAAAAAATATTCCCCAATAAATTCATTTCTTCCTGTAAATAAAAAAAAAAAAACAATAAAAGTACACATATTTGGTATCGCCGCGTCTGTAACGACCCCCCTATAAAACTGTCCCACTAGTTAACCCCCTTTTGTGAACCCCTTAAAAAAAAAAAAAAAAAAACGAAGCAAAAAATCAATGCTTTATCATCATACCGCCGAACAAAAAGTGGGGAATAACGCGCGATCAAAAATACCGAGATAAATAGACATGGTACCGCTGAAAACGTCATCTTCTCCCACAAAAAACGAGCTGCCATACAGCATCATCAGCGAAAAAATAAAAAAGTTATAGCTCGCAGAATAAAGCGATGCAAAAATAATTATTTTTTATATAAAATTGTTTTTATTCTATAAAAGCGCCAAAACATAAAAAAATGATATAAATGAGGTATCGCCATAATCGTACTGACCCGAAGAATAAAACTGCTTTATCAATTTTACCACACGCGGAACAATAAAAAGCCTCCCCAAAAGAAATTCATGAATTGCTGATTTTTGTTCATTCTAACCTCCCAAAAATCGAAATAAAAAGCGATCAAAAAATGTCACCTGCTCAAAAATGGTACAAATAAAAACGTCAACTCGTACCGCAAAAAATAAGACCTCACATGACTCTGTGGGCCAAAATATGCAAAAATTATAGCTCTCAAAATGTGGCGATGCAAAAAACTATTTTTGCAATAAAAAGCGTCTTTTAGCGTGACAGCTGCCAATCATAAAAACCCGCTATAAATAGTAAATCAAACCCCCCTTTATCACCCCCTTAGTTAGGGAAAAATAATAAAATTAAAAAAATGTATTTATTTCCATTTCCCATTAGGGTTAGGGTTAGGGTTGCGGCTAAAGTTAGGGTTAGGGTTGGCGCTAAAGTTAGGATTAGGGTTAGGGTTGGGATTAGGGGTGTGTTAGAGTTAGGTTTGTGGTTAGGGTTGGGACTAGGGTTAGGGGTGTGTTGGGGTTAGGGTTGGAGTTAGAATTGGGGGGTTTCCGCTGTTTAGGCACATCAGGGGCTCTCCAAATGTGACATGGCGTCTGATCTCAATTCCAGCCAATTCTGCGTTGAAAAAGTCAAACGGTGCTCCTTCACTTCTGAGCTCTGCCATGCGTCCAAACAGTAGTTTATCCCCACATATGGGGTATCAGCGTACTCTGGACCCCAAGAGTTATTGTGCAATTTGTCCTATTTCTTCTGTTACCCTTGGAAAATAAAAAACTGGGGGCGAAAATATCATTTTTGTACAAAAAAAAATATTTTTTTGTTTTTACGGCTGTACATTATAAACTTCTGTGAAGCACTTGGGGCTTCATAGCGCTCACCACACACCTAGATAAGTTCCTTGTGGGGTCTATTTTCCAAAATGGGGTCACTTGTTGGGGATTTCCACTGTTTAGGCGCATCAGGGGCTCTCCAAATGCGACATGACGCCCCAGACCATTCCATCAAAGTCTGCAATCCAAAACGTCACTACTTCCCTTCCGAGCCCCAACGTGTACCCATACAGTAGTTTTCTCCCACATATTGGGTATCAGCGTACTCAGGACAAATTGGGCAACAACTTTTGGGGTCCAATTTCTCTTGTTACCCTTGTGAAAATAAAATATTGGGGGCGAAAAAATCATTTTTGTAAAAAAAAAAGGATTTTTTATTTTTACGGCTGTGCGTTATAAACTTCTGTGAAGCACTTTGGGGTTCAAAGTGCTCACCACACATCTAGATAAGTTCCTTGTGGGGTCTATTTTCCAAAATGGGGTCACTTGTGGGGGGTTTCCACTGTTTAGGCGCATCAGGGGCTCTCCAAATGCGACATGACGCACCCAGACCATTCCATCAAAGTCTGCAATCCAAAACGTCACTACTTCCCTTCTGAGCCCTGACGTGCGCCCATACAGTAGTTTTCTCCCACATATTGGGTATCAGCGTACTCAGGACAAATTGGACAACAACTTTGGGGTCCAATTTCTCCTGTTACCCTTGTGAAAATAAAATATTGGGGCGAAAAAAATCATTTTTGTAAAAAAAAAAATTTTTTTTTTTTACGGCTGTGCGTTATAAACTTCTGTGAAGCACTTTGGGGTTCAAAGTGCTCACCACACATCTAGATAAATTCCTTGTGGGGTCTATTTGCCAAAATGGGGTCACTTGTGGGGGTTTCCACTGTTTAGGTGCATCAGGGGCTCTCCAAATGTGACATGACGCCCCCAGACCATTCCATCAAAGTCTGCAATCCAAAACGTCACTACTTCCCTTCCGAGCCCGATGTGTGCCCATACAGTAGTTTTCGCCCACATATTGGGTATCAGTGTACTCAGGACAAATTGGACAACAACTTTGGGGTTCAAATTTCTTCTGTTACCCTTGTGAAAATAAAATATTGGGGGCGAAAAAATCATTTTTGTAAAAAAAAAAAAAGATTTTTATTTTACGGCTGTACGTTATAAACTTTAGTGAAACACCTGGGGTTCAAAGTTCTCACCACACATCTAGATAAGTTCCTTGAGGGGTCTAGTTTCCAAAATGGTGTCATTTATGGGGGTTTCCACTGTTTAGGCAGATCAGGAGCTCTCCAAACACGACATGGCGTCCAGCCAATTCTGCGTTGAAAAAGTCAGACGGCGCTCCTTCCCTTCCAAACTCTGCCATGCACCCAAACAGTGGTTTACCCCCACATATGGGGTATCAGCGCACTCAGGACAAATTGCACAATAACTTTTGGAGTCTTGTTACCCTTGGAAAAATAAAAATTGGGGTGAAAAGATCATTTTTGTGGAAAAAATATGATTTTTAAATTTTACGGCTCTACGTTATAAACTTGTGTGAAGCACTTGGGGGTTCAAATTGCTCATCAAAAATCTAGATAAGTTCCTTAGGGGGTCTAGTTTCCCAAATGGGGTCATTTGTGGGGGGTTTCCACTGTTTAGGCACATCAGGGGCTCTCCAAATGCAACATGGCATCCAAACTCAATTCCAGCCAATTTTGGTTGGAAAAAGTCAAATGGTGCTCCTTCCATTCCGAGCTCTGCCGTGCGCCCAAACAGTGGTTCCCCCCACATATGGGGTATCAGCGTACTCAGGACAAATTGTACAACAACTTATGTGGTCCAATTTCTCCTGTTACCCTTGGGAAAATAAAAAATTAGTGACTAAAAGATAATTTTTGTGGGAAAAAAATAGGATTTTTTATTTTCATGCCCGGGCATTATAAACTTGTGTGAAGCACTTGGGGTTCAAAGTGCTCACCAAAGATCTAGATAAGTTCCTTAGGGGGTCTAGTTTCCAAAATGGGGTCACTTGTGGGGGGTTTCCACTGTTTAGGCTCATCTGGGGCACTGCAAACGGAACATGACCCCCATTAACGTCTGCATTCCAAAACGTTACTACTTCCTTTCCAAGCCCTGCCGTGCGCCCAAACAGTTTCCCCCCCACATATGGGGTATCACCGTACTCAGGACAAATTGGACAACAACTTTTGGGGTCCAATTTCCTTGGGAAAATTAAAAAATTTGGGACTAAAATATCATTTTTGTGGAAAATTGATTTTTTTTTTTTCACACCCAGGCTTTATAAACTTTTGTGAAACACTTGAGGGTTCAAAGTGCTCACTACAGATCTAGATAAGTACCTTAGGGGGTCTAGTTTCCAAAATGGTGTCACTTGTGGGGGGTTTCCACTGTTTAGGCACATCAGGGGCTCTCCAAACGCGACATGGCATCCAATCTAAATTCCAGCCAATTTTAGTTTGAAAAAGTCAAACGTCGCTCCTTCCCTTACGAGCTCTGCCGTGTACCCAAACAGTGGTTTTCCCCCCACATATGGGGTATTGGCGTACTCAGGAGAAATTGCATAACAACCTTATCTGTCCATTTTCTCCTTTTACCCTTGTGAAAATAAAAAAAAAGTTTGTAAAAGATAATTTTTGTGGCTAAAAAGTAAAATATTCATTTTTTCCTTCCACGTTGCTTTAGTTACTGTGAAGCACCTGAAGGGTTAATAAACTTCTTGAATGTGGTTTTGAGTACCTTGAGGGGTGCAGTTTTTAGAATGGTGTCACTTTTGGGTATTTTCTGCCATATAGACCCCTCAAAGTGACTTCAAATGTGAGGTGGTCCCTAAAAAAAATGGCTTTGTAAATTTTGCTGTAAAAATGAGAAATCGCTGGTCAACTTTTAACCCTTATAACTTCCTAACAAAAAAAAATTTTGGTTCCAAAATTGTGCTGATGTAAAGTAGACATGTGGGAAATGTTATTTCTTAACTATTTTGTGTGATATATTTCTCTGTTTTAAGGGAATAAAAATTCAAAGTTTGAAAATTGCAAAATTTTAAAAATTTTCGTCATATTTGCGTTTTTTTCAAAAATAAACGCAAGTTATATCGAAGAAATTTTACCACTAACATGAAGTACAATATGTCACGAGAAAACAGTCTCAGAATCGCGAAGATCCGTTGAAGCGTTCCAGAGTTATAACCTCATAAAGAGACAGTGGTCAGAATTGTAAAAATTGGCCCGGTCATTAACGTGCAAACCACCCTTGGGGGTGAAGGGGTTAAACCATGCTTCCACAGAACTTTTTAGACCTACAACTAACGGGTATTCAAAATGAAGTCATTTCTACTGCTACATACATCAAACCAATTACGGGTAATACTATTTTATAAGCCTGCAGTAGTAATCCTAAACTTACCATTAAATCGATCCCAGTGGATGAATTCACCAGAATTAAAAGAAATTGTAGCAACACTAGCAACCTACAAACAGAACTCGGAGAACCTAGAAATAGGTTATTCTAAAGGGGTTACTCCCGCTGCATGCTCGACAGAGCTGAGCATATAGTCCAGACTAAAAAACGCAGGGATTTAATCACAGGATACAATAACTCAATCAAGAAAAATAGATCTGAAAAAACTATGAAACCCATTTTATTACAATATAGTCTTCAATTTGATCATATCAAATCTATTATAAAAAATTTCTTCTACGTGAAAATTCGATATTATCCACGATCATACCACCCGAATGCTCTATAGTAGCCAAAAGAGCTGCCACTAGTGATGAGCAAGTATACTCGTTGCTTGGGTTTTCTTGAGCATGTTCGGGTGTACTCCGAGTATTTGGGCGTGCTCGGAGATTTAGTTTGTGTCGCTGTAGCTGTATGATTTGCAGCATGATTTGCAGCTGCTAGACAGACTGAATACATACTGGGATTCCCTAATAAACAGACATTCCTCACATATAGTCAGGCTCTCCAGCAGCCATAAATCATGCAGCTGCGATGACACAAACTAAATCTCCGAGCACGCCCAAATACTCGGTGGACACCCGAGCATGCTTGGGAAAACCCAAGCAATGAGTATACCCACTCATCACTAGCTACCACCATAGATAATCTGTTTTTATCTAGCTTCTTTTTCCTCTCAGACCAAAAACAAAACCTGGCTTACACGCAGCAGATTTTACAAGTACAGTAGTAATCGTTGCAGGACATGCATACATCCTATGATTACCCAAACCTTTTCCAACCATATTAATTCCAACAGTTATGATATTAAACATTACATCAATTGCAACTTATGTGATGTAGTTAGCATTATAAATTGTTATACATGTATGTGGGTTGCACCTCCTGTAAATCCCCCCTTTGCTGCAGGCTCTGGCGCTGAGCCCGAGGCTTTTCCGGCACATGACGGCTGATCTAATCAGCTGCCATGTGCCCCTAACAGTTACGTGTGGAATCTCGATCCACCCGCGGCTGTTAACATGTTAAATGCCGCTGTCAAACTTCAACAATAGACTGGGAATAAGCAGGGGCTTGGAAGTCACTTACATAATATTTTTTTATAAGAAAGAAGACAAATCTCCTAATAAAGTGATTTGCAAATTTTCCCAACTTTCCATGCTAGACAAAATGATAAAAAAATAAACGTTTTGCTACTCTTTACAGGTTTTATTGTTGGATATCTTGAAACCTCATTGTATATTTAGAAGGTAGTATATGCTATAGGGTTTGGTTTACAGGATATTTTCTGTCAAAGATTTCATTTTTTGTTAAAACCACAACTATTTTATGGAATTTACACAGTTTATCTTGAACCCATATTTTACGAGCCTTCAAAATTTTGTTCCCTGACAATTTCCTGCATGTTTTGTCAGTCGGAAGTCAGGGCTGTTTGTGACAGGTAGTATTCTGCACAAAACAATTGACAATGGCTACAAAATTCTCCTGGAGTAGTCCATTAACAGAATACTGGCTACCACTGTAAACTTCTAGTTGCCCCGAGAGCAGTCTTTGCCGAGTCATCTATTTGAAAATGAGTACAATTGTACTGCCTTATCTATTTTTGTAAGACGCCGTGTCTTTTCAGGATATCTTACTCTTGGCCAGCGGCACTAATGATATCCACCTATAAGCTAGAAGTAACAGCCTGCCCATACAAACAAGGTGCAAATTTGTTTGGCCTTTAATATATTCTGCTTTCTACTGGTTAATTCTGTTTCAGAATTTATTCTTTTGTAGATCTCTAAGCTTTCTTATGGAAATGAAGCTTTTTAGAAGATTTGTACTCATTTTCAAACACTGTTACATTCATTCAAGTATGCCATTATACAGAGGCAGCTGGCTTTTATCTAGTGATATTTACTTCAAAAACCTAAGTTAAATGGTATCATAGATTAATTCTTAGGGCACCGGAAGACCCTTTTTTTAGAGTAGAAAGAGATTTTGTAATTGCTTAGGCTACAGCAATAAAATCACTGAACATGTGTACTGTAGGATTCATCATATCATGTGCCATAACACAAAGCAGCAATAAAAAAACAAGTTATAAAAATCAAACATGGGTACATGACATCCTTGTCACAAATATACATTACAGCGTTCCAGTAATTTACAGCTCTGTATAACATGCTTTTTTGAGTACTATTTTTTTCATTCAGGAAGCAATGAAACTTCAAAAAGGGCATTATCCTCTGCAATTTCTTACATAAATCAAACTGGAAATAAGACACATTTTACAATTCAATTTAAGATCCCACTGAGACAATAATGTTGCAAGCTGTGCATTTTGCAAAGTAATATAGTAATGTCTAGTTTGCATTTTTGAAAAACCAAATTAATCACACTTTATTGAATATGTTCAAGCAAACCTAAAATCATTTATTATTAAAAATCTGTTGCAACAAATATAAACTATATTTTATACATAAAGGACAGACTCATTTATTCATTAGGGTAAAATGCTCAGAGGTTGCATTTTAGAAGAACATGGAATGACAATGTGAATGTTGTATTATAGCTAAATCTGCTTATGTATTACAGACAATAAAATGTAGCAATTTGCATACTTTACAAGTCTTTTTTATTTGGATCTAAAGCACCACGTAAAAAAAACATACTCATAATACAAAATAAATATTTTATTGTTCTACGATTAGCTACCTGTAGGTATTTCACTCATTTTGATCTGTAGAAAAGATTATTCTAACAGTTGATAACCTAATCTAAGTCATGTTGATAGAATTGAATCAGGGCTAGTGTCAGAGCTAGTAGACTAATCAGATAAATTATGATGTAGGAAACGTTTGATCGCTAAATATTTGATCATATTTCAAGTTCACATTTCTTCTGGTTATAAGGAATGTATCATCAGAAAACATTATTTCAAGAATTGCGTTTATCTTTCATTGTGTACATTCTAAAAAAAAAAATTTCACTATGATGTCTGTGCCTCATATTAAACTAGCAATTGTTATGCGGTAGAGATCTCCTGTCAGTCATTATTTCATTATTGCCCATCACCTATTGTCCATTCTTATAGATTATGAGCTTGCGATCAGGGCCCTCACTCCTCCTATAACTGTTGAAAGGTGTTACATTGTATTGTTGTTATTGTCTGTACATGTCCCGCTTAATTGTAAAGTTCTGCGGAATATTTTAGCTCTATATAATTAAAAATTACTGTTATTATTATTATTATTATTCACATAGTTGGGTGACAGATCCTCTTTAAAGGGAATTTGTCAGTAGTATGAACCCTTCTAAGCTGTATATATGTGCATATAGGTAAAAGGAAGCTGAATAAATCGTTATATTGATATCCACAATGCAATCTCTTATTCCAGAGACATCCACCTTTTTCTTCTATGTAAACGAGCTGTTCGGGACTATGTGCCAGACACTGATCAGTGTGAAATTCTGCCTCCAGAGCTTATTTTAAATGAAAGGTGGCATTACCAGTGTGAGACATGTAACTAACACAGAAAAGTAGAACTGAACCTTGTCTCGTAACAAAGACATTTGCTGAAGTTCTCACAGCTCTGCTGTGTTACTACAATGTTTAATGTGCCTGTGTATGACTGTGAAATGGAAGCTGAAGCTGAGAGGAACCTGCAGATGTGTCAGGTATAATCACTCATAGCTCAGCAGTGAGGTCAGGAGAGCAGACATTACATATCACACTGGTAGCGCCCCCCATAGACCTGAAAAGCTCATTTATATATAAGAAAAACATGGATTTCTTTAGAGTAAAACATCGGATCGCAGATACAAAGATATTATTTTGTTTAGCTTCCTGTGACCTACATGCCCATATATATGGCTTTGGAGGGTTGATCTTACTGACAGATTCCCTTTAAGATAATCAAAATATATAGATGCTGTACAACATATAACTCAATTATAAAGTGGATGATTCAAAAAGTGCAGCATAATTAGTTTGTCACTTTGTTTTATTGTTATTTGTAAGTTTTCAATGGGCCTGTAAATTAAATACAAAACTCCATATTGATCAAATGGGGTTTCATGATGCAAAAAAGATTTCAATGACAAATTTAGCTCTAATATTCCTGTTTTTGGGAAAATGACCATCATCAAGCTTCAGGATGTATTCCACTTATCAGTCCACTGTAGTTTCCTTATATTTTTGAGGTAAACATGAGCGCTTCATTATCAAATAGAAATATGCTCAGGTTCCTTGTTTACTAGCCAGTTCTCATGGTATGAAGTTGTACATTTAGTGAGTGCCGTAAAAAAATGCATGTACACATATACAGGATTTACCTAAAGTTACTTGTCTTCTATAAGCCCAACCTAATGAGGATTAAATATGGAATGTATAATTCTGTCCAGACATCAATATATATATTTATTATATATGGCTATGAAAGAAATAATCCTATAATTTAATTAAGAATATAAAAATAGGAACATTATGTGTCATCTCTATTGTTAAATGTATCAGAAAACCATTTCAAGTAAAGAAAATATGTTGATTCCATGATTTGTTAATATTTAAAACATCCTAAATTCAATTCAATGTATATTCATTTCTACAGGGAGCAGTGATGGTTCTTGGGAGAAAGAAATACTTCAGTCTCTCCCTACCCAAGGATCACAAGCCTCTGTTAACTATGCCACCTTGCCTGGACAGCATAACCTTCCAGTTTCTCATCCTCTCAACTCTCTACATAAGAATCACCTTCTGCCAAATGGTATGACATGCTGCCCTTCGTCCCGCTTAAGGCAACAAATTATATCAGGTGCTTTTACTGAAACCTTAAAAAAATATATTTTTTTAATGTAATTATTGCCTAAAGAGGTTTTCTACGTTCAGGAAAGATGACCTCAAATGCTGTAAAATAGGTAAAATAACAAACAGAGCAGGTACTCATCCTCCTGGGTCCAGCGTTGGCTCCCCACCTCTGCCTGTTTCTCGGTGCTTTGGTTGCAGTGGTGATATCATGTCAACGTTCGCCAATAAAGTTTTGGGGTCCGGGGCGGGGCTAAGGTAGATGGGTTGAGCTTTCTGACTCAGTGATTTACTACAGTGGTGAATGCACTGTGAACCTTTGGGGCTTTATCTGTTTGCCAAAAATACAAGCCCCCACCCCGGGGGGGAGACATGTGCTGGTCCCGAGAAAATTGAGTACCGCTCTAAATTTTTTTAGTCACACAGTGTTTGGGGGGGCCCCCTTTCCCGAAAATAAAAAACCCCCTTTTAAAGTATTAAAAATTTAGAATTATTGGGCCAGAAAGGGTTTTTTATTAAAAACTAATGTCTGG
>JARQOD010000002.1:178985905-179030092 GCA_033576555.1 Oophaga sylvatica
TTTTGAAAAAAACGCAAATATGGCGAAAATTTTTAAAATTTTGCAATTTTCAAACTTTGAATTTTTTTTCCCTTAAAACAGAGAGATATGTCACACAAAATAGTTAAGAAATAACATTTCCCACATGTCTACTTTACATCAGCACAATTTTGGAACCAAAATTTTTTTTTGTTAGGAAATTATAAGGGTTAAAAGTTGACCAGTGATTTCTCATTTTTACAACAAAATTTAAAAAGCCATTTTTTTTAGGGACCACCTCACATTTGAAGTCACTTTGAGGGGTCTATATGGCAGAAAATACCCAAAAGTGACACCATTCTAAAAACTGCACCCCTCAAGGTACTCAAAACCACATTCAAGAAGTTTAATAACCCTTCAGGTGCTTCACAGGAGCTGAAGCAACGTGGAAGGAAAAAATTAATATTTAACTTTTTAGCCACAAAAATGATCTTTTACAAACTTTTTATTTTCACAAGGGTAAAAGGAGAAAATGGGCAGAAAAAGTTGTTGTGCAATTTCTCCTGAGTACGCCAATACCCCATATGTGGGGGAAAACCACTGTTTGGGCACACGGCAGAGCTCGTAAGGGAAGGAGCGCCATTTGACTTTTTCAAACTAAAATTGGCTGGAATTGAGATTGGACGCCATGTCGTGTTTGGAGAGCCCCTGATATGCCTAAACAGTGGAAACCCCCCACAAGTGACACCATTTTGGAAACTAGACCCCCTAAGGAACTTATCTAGATCTGTTGTGAGCACTTTGAACCCCCGAGTGTTTCACAAAAGTTTATGATGCCTGGGTGTGAAAAAAAAAAAAAATTTCCACAAAAATGATTTTTTAGTCCCAAATTTTTGATTTTTCCCAAGGAAATTGGACCCCAAAAGTTGTTGTCCAATTTGTCCTGAGTACGCTGATACCCCATATGTGGGGGGGGGAACTGTTTGGGCGCACGGCAGGGCTTGGAAAGGAAGCAGTAACGTTTTGGAATGCAAACATTGATGGGGGTCATGTTCCGTTTGTACTGCGCCAGATGAGCCTAAACAGTGGAAACCCCCCACAAGTGACCCCATTTTGGAAGCTAGACCCCCTAAGGAACTTATCTAGATCTTTGGTGAGCACTTTGAACCCCCAAGTGCTTCACACAAGTTTATAATGCCCGGGCATGAAAATAAAAAATCCTATTTTTTTCCCACATAAAAATTATCTCTTAGTCACTAATTTTTTATTTTCCCATAGGTAACAGGAGAAATTGGACCACAAAAGTTGTTGTCCAATTTGTCCTGAGTACGCTGATACCCCTTATGTGGGGGGAACCACTGTTTGGGCGCATGGCAGAGCTCGGAATGGAAGGAGCACCATTTGACTTTTCCAACCAAAATTGGCTGGAATTGAGATTGGACGCCATGTTGCATTTGGAGAGCCCCTGCTGTGCCTAAACAGTGGAAACCCCCCACAAGTGACCCATTTGGGAAACTAGACCCCCTAAGGAACTTATCTAGATCTTTGGTGAGCAATTTGAACCCCCAAGTGCTTCACACAAGTTTATAACGTAGAGCCGTAAAATTAAAAAATCATATTTTTTCCACAAAATTGATCTTTTCACCCCAATTTTTATTTTCCCAAGGGTAACAAGACTCCAAAAGTTATTGTGCAATTTGTCCTGAGTGCGCTGATACCCCATATGTGGGAGTAAACCACTGTTTGGGTGCATGGCAGAGTTTGGAAGGGAAGGAGCGCCGTTTGACTTTTTCAACGCAGAATTGGCTGGATGCCATGTCGTGTTTGGAGAGCTCCTGATCTGCCTAAACAGTGGAAACCCCCCACAAATGACACCATTTTGGAAACTAGACCCTCAAGGAACTTATCTAGATGTGTGGTGAGCACTTTAAACCCCAAAGTGCTTCACAGAAGTTTATAACTTACAGCCGTAAAATAAAAAATCTCTTTTTTTTTTACAAAAATGATTTTTTTCGCCCCAATATTTTATTTTCACAAGGGTAACAGGAGAAATTGGACCCCAAATGTTATTGTCCAATTTGTCCTGAGTACGCTGATACCCAATATGTGGGAGTAAACTACTGTATGGGCGCACGTCGGGGCTCGGAAGGGAAGTAGTGACGTTTTGGATTGCAGACTTTGATGGAATGGTCTGGGGGAGTCATGTCGCATTTGGAGAGCCCCTGATGTGTCTAAACAGTGGAAACCCCCCACAAGTGACCCCATTTTGGAAAATAGACCCCACAAGGAACTTATCTAGATGTGTGGTGAGCACTTTGAACCCCGAAGTGCTTCACAGAAGTTTATAACGTACAGCCGTAAAAATAAAAAATCCTTTTTTTTTTTACAAAAATTATTTTTTCGCCACAATATTTTATTTTCACAAGGGTAACAGGAGAAATTGGACCCCAAATGTTATTGTCCAATTTGTCCTGAGTACGCTGATACACAATATGTGGGAGTAAACTACTGTATGGGCGCACGTCGGGGCTCGGAAGGGAAGTAGTGACGTTTTGGATTGCAGACTTTGATGGAATGGTCTGGGGGAGTCATGTCGCATTTGGAGAGCCCCTGATGTGTCTAAACAGTGGAAACCCCCCACAAGTGACCCCATTTTGGAAAATAGACCCCACAAGGAACTTATCTAGATGTGTGGTGAGCACTTTGAACCCCGAAGTGCTTCACAGAAGTTTATAACGTACAGCCGTAAAAATAAAAAATCCTTTTTTTTTTTACAAAAATTATTTTTTCGCCCCCAATATTTTATTTTCACAAGGGTAACAGGAGAAATTGGACCCCAAAAGTTGTTGTACAATTTGTCCTGAGTACGCTGATACCCAATATGTGGGAGTAAACTACTGTATGGGCGCACGTCGGGGCTCGGAAGGGAAGTAGTGACGTTTTGGATTGCAGACTTTGATGGAATGGTCTGGGGGCGTCATGTTGCATTTGGAGAGCCCTTGATGCGCCTAAATAGTGGAAACCCCCCACAAGTGACCCCATTTTGGAAAATAGACCCCACAAGGAACTTATCTAGATGTGTGGTGAGCACTTTGAACCCCGAAGTGCTTCACAGAAGTTTATAACATACAGCCGTAAAAACAAAAAAAATCATTTTTTTTTTACAAAAATGATTTTGTCGCCCCCCCAGTTTTTTATTTTCCCAAGGGTAACAGGAGAAATAGGACAAATTGCACAATAACTCTTGTGGTCCAGAGTACGCTGATACCCCATATGCGGGAGTAAACTACTGTTTGGGCGCATGGCAGAGTTCAGAAGTGAAGGAGCACCGTTTGACTTTTTCAACGCAGAATTGGCTGGAATTGAGATCAGACGCCATGTCACATTTGGAGAGCCCCTGATGTGCCTAAACAGCAGAAACCCTCCAATTCTAACTCCAACCCTAACCCCAAGACACCCCTAACCCTAGTCCCAACCCTAACCACAAACCTAACCCTAACACACCCCTAACCGTAATCCCAACCCTAATCCTAATCCTAACGTTAGCGCCAACCCTAACCCTAACTTTAGCCGCAACCCTAACCCTAACGGGAAAATGGAAATAAATACATTTTTTTGATTTTATTATTTTTCCCTAACTAAGGGGGTGATAAAGGGGGGTTTGATTTACTATTTATAGCGGGTTTTTATGATTGGCAGCTGTCACGCTTAAAGACACTTTTTATTGCAAAAAATTGTTTTTTGCATCACCACATTTTGAGAGCTATAATTTTTTGCACATTTTGGCCCACAGAGTCATGTGAGGTCTTATTTTTTGCGGGACAAGGTGACGTTTATATTGGTACCATTTTTGAGCACGTGACATTTTTTGATCGCTTTTTATTTCGATTTTTGGGAGGTTAGAATGAACAAAAATCAGCAATTCATGAATTTCTTTTGGGGGAGGCGTTTGTACCGTTCCGCGTGTGGTAAAATTGATAAAGCAGTTTTATTCTTCGGGTCAGTACGATTACAGCGATACCTCATTTATATCATTTTTTTATGTTTTGGCGCTTTTATAGAATGAAAACAATTTTATATAAAAAATTATTATTTTTGCATCGCTTTATTCTGCGAGCTATAACTTTTTTATTTTTTCACTGATGATGCTGTATAGTGGCTCGTTTTTTGCGGGACAAGATGACGTTTTCAGCGGTACCATGGCTATTTGTCTCGGTCTTTTTGATCGCGTGTTATTCCACTTTTTGTTCAGTGGTATGATGATAAAGCATTGATTTTTTGCTTTGTTTTCTTTTTTTTTTTTTAAGGGGTTCACTAAAGGGGTTAACTAGTGGGACAGTTTTATAGGGGGGGTCGTTACGGACGCGGCGATACCAAATATGTGTACTTTTATTGTTTTGTTTTTTTTATTTACAGGAAAGAATGAATTTATTGGGGAATATTTTTTTTTTTTTTTTTATGATTTTTTTTACCACTTTTTATTTTTATTTTTTTTACTTTTTTACTTTGTCCCAGGGTGGGACATCACTGTATTTTAGGAGATCGCTGGTGTGACAGAGTGCACAGCACTCTGTCACACCAGCGATCGCTCTGGCATCGCTGAAGGCTTCCTCAGCGCCTGCTCTCAGCAGGCACTGAGGAAGCCACCTCCCTGCAGGACCCCGGCGTCATCTTGGATCCGGGGACCTGGAGGGAGGATGGACCCTCGGAACAGCGCGACACATCGCGCTGCTCTGAGGGTCTCAGGGGAGCGCGCAGGGAGCCCCCACCCTGCGCGATCCTCCCCTGTGCCCCGGGTACACCGCGATCATGTTTGATCGCGGTGTGCCAGGGGTTAATGTGCCGGGAGCAGTCCGTGACCGCTCCTGACACACAATAAAAAATATAGCGTGGCACTGCTGTGTGTGGTGCACAAGTAGGAGCCCAACCACAAATAAATGAAGAAATAAACTTGGCACTCAACTTATAGGCAAATGAGAAGAAATTTATTGCAGTCATAAAACAACGTTTCGGTCATCAACGGACCTTTTTCAAAGCACTGCAATGAATATACAGAGATACATACATCATATAATCGATATACTATGAATGTAAATGCATAAATGAGTAAATTACATCATATGAGTATAAACAAATGAAAAAGCCCAATAAATGAGGCTGGTGAAAAAGTTGCAAAATAAAGGATGAAAAATAAAGAATATAATAAAGGAAAAGAAAGGGAAAAATCCTACCCGACTGCTTTGAGGATACTCTCAAATAGATGACACTAGAGTCATATGGGAGCTATAGAGATGTCCTGTAGAGACGTTTTACTGCACCAAATGAAACCAGAAAATAAATAAGAATATGGTGGGTTGGTATATGAGGTACTATAACCTGAATTTAATAAGGATAACATACCTTATAGTAATGGGATGACACCTGGGAGTATATATATTGTATTTAGTGAAAATTTCTACCTATTGAGTGAAGCATATGTATTAGACAGAATAATGATAGATAATGTCTATTTATAATAGCCAAATTGACACTCCGTGTCAACCGTTGAAACTAGGGAATATAGATAGATATGCAGATATGTGCAGTGCTTTTCGTGGAGCCAGTACCTCTTGTCCACCGGCCAGCAGCTCTACCATCTGAGCTATTCTGCTGTTCATTGTTAATTATATAGTTCAACATTGTGCACTATTACAGAGTGCTGCTAATGAAAATAATCCCAAAGCAAAAAAGTATTATGGTGTACTTACACAGAAAATGTGGACTATCTTTGGTGATAACAGTTATATACTGTGGTGAAGGAAACCTAGACTTGTGAGACAATGTCCAGACAAAACATGAAAAGTGCACTAGTGAAAAATTGGAATAGTATAACTAAAGTGCACTTACTGAAGAAATGCAGTAGATTCATTAAGGACGCAATTTATACACACTGCAGTAGTAAATTGTAAGTATATAAATGAAAGTCCATCACAGTAAAACGTTATCAAGTGGTGGTGACAAAAGGTAGTGCACTTACTCAGACAATTGTGGTATAGTCCTTGAGGTGAGCAAACACTGTGGTAACAATGAAATATTCAAATAAGGTGAGGTCCCATATTCGTTATGACCGCTATGGTGTGCGGTGCCCAAGGTGCTTTCTTACCAGAAGTGGTGAGGAGTAAGGTGGCGTCTCATGCCAACGCGGTGTCCACCGCTTGTTGGTGAGTGAGAACGCCGTGTGTATCGCCATTTATGGCTGAGGGGCGGGACTAAACGTCCAGGTCACAGAGGAAGTCAGAGACAGGAAGTGGGCGGCTTTGTTGTGTTCCACTGATGTGACTATGTGTTCCAGCGGCCATTTTGGGGCCGGCTTAGGGCGGTAACTATGAAGATGCCGTGGGCAGCATGAAAAAAGAGGAACACTTTGCTGGTTCTGAAATCACAGTCTGGTAATATAATGGTATTGTTATAATAGCAGTCGAGTAGGAAGTAGAGAGGAAGGAGAATCCAGAGTAGGACGAGGAACGTTTTCAACTATCGGTTCAATAGAGTCGACTCTGGAAAGAAAATACAGGCATTATAATCTGTAATGTGGTAATACATAGTAAAACAATGGACATAAAATATAATGTTAAGGGCTAGTTCCTACATTATTAACAGGCGATGTGTCGATACTACCTAATGGAAATGATGAGTGTAGTGGGACACTAAATGAATGATTGAAGGTCATAGTCTCTATTTAGACCTCTTGGAGCAAGAGTTTGTAGCTCGTGTATCCAAAAGGATTCTCTCTTTTTGAGATGCTTAATACGATCACCCCCACGTCTTTGTAGTGCTACTAGTTCAATAATTTGAAATCTTAGTTGTGCTATAGAATGTCCCGTAGTGATGAAATGATACGGAACTGGTAGTAGCATATTTTTGCATCTTATTGTGGATTTGTGTTTGGAGATCCGATCCTTAATGGGTTGAGTGGTTTCTCCCACATAAAGTAAGCCACATGGGCATTTAATAAGGTAAATGGCATATGAAGAATTACAAGTGGAGTAATCTTTGATGTAATATTTTTTACCTGAATGTGGGTGAAAGAAACTATCCCCTTTGAGGACGTTGTTGCACTGATTACAGTGCAGACAGGGATATGTTCCCATTCTAGGTCTGGAAAGGAATGTCTGTGAAGAGGCTTGTGGTTGCATATTTAAGTCAGCTTTAATCAGTGAATCACGAATATTATGCGGACGTTTATAGCACGGCAGAAAAGGATTGCGAAACTCTTCTACGTTGGGATGTGCTGTTTGGAGTATATTCCAATGTTTGCGTATTGAATGGTGCAGAATGTGAACATATGGATGATATGCGTGTACCAAAGGTATACGGTTAGTTGCCGATTTACGAGTATTTAGTGGGGGATTTTGGGCTTCTGTTAGTAAGGTGGGGGGATAACCCCTTTCTTGGAATTTTTTATACATTTCATTGATTCTGATTGCGCTCTGAGTGGGATCAGAAACAATCCTACGGACTCTTTGGAACTGGGATCGTGGGATCGCTCTCTTAGTTGTGAGAGGATGGAGACTACCGTAGTGTAAGATACTGTTGCGATCGTTGGCTTCCTGTAAAGGTCCGTAGATAGTGTGCCACTACTATTTTTGATGACCATGGTGTCTAGGAAACTGACTTGATCTCGACTATGGGTAATAGTGAATGTCAGTTCTGGCCAAGCTGAATTGAGTATATTGAAGAAGTCCAATAGTGTATCTTCAGTACCAGTCCAAATGCAAAAGATGTCATCAATAAAGTGTTTCCAAACTATACAGTATTGTTTAAATACAGAAGGGACTCTCATTCTGTCCCTCTTATAAATTTGACACTTTCACCATGGACATGGATCTCCATCGATTCTACCGCCGATTAAGATTATCGGCCCATTTTGCAACGGCTCCTGAATTATCATTACCAACTAATATTACACCCAAATGTATGATTTCAGTGTCAGATTTTGGTCTAAGGAATAAGAGCACATTCCGACCCCCACACAACTCACGTGCTGTTGAAACCTTTGTTAATTTCATTAATACAGCTTTCTTGAAACTAAGACACGACATGGATACAGGTAAACTCCATTACCCATCTAACCTCTCACCAATAGATTTTCAGGCACTACAAACCCTTAGACAGGATGATAACATCATAATTAAACCTGCTGACAAAGGTGGTGCCATTGTTGTAATGGACAAAACAGCCTATGTCACTGAAGTCACTCGACAGTTGAGTAATGAAAATACATACGTCAAATTAACTATGAATCCTACTAGTGAATACAAATCACTTATTGATCAAACTTTGACACATTATGTGAGCTTGGGTATCATCAATTCAAAAACACAGGAGTTTCTCACCACCAGAAATCCGATAACTCCTGTGTTTTATATCCTACCCAAGATCCATAAAAACCTGGAGAACCCCCCAGGGAGACCGATAGTGGCCTCTACTGAGTCCCTACTATCGCCACTATCTATTTTCCTGGAGAAAATTCTTACACCGTTGACAAGGAAGGCACCATCTTATCTTCTCGATACGGGACATTTTTTACAGACGATTACTAATCTAGGCACAGTACCAGCCAATGCCATTCTTGTGTCATTAGATGTCATAGACCTATACACTTCCATCCTCACCAGAAGGGCATATCCTGTACAAGACATCTCCTTCACTCATCTGACAAGTCTCCTGAAATTATAGATCTGTGTACACAATTACTAACTATAGTCCTTACTAAAAACTTTTTTATGTTTGGAGACACATTCTATCTACAGACGAAAGGGACCGCAATGGGCTCGAACGTAGCCCCGCCTTATGCAAATAGCTACATGGCGGCCTTTGAGGAAGAGGTGATTTACCCTAACTCCACATTTAAACAATACTGTATAG
Source organism: Oophaga sylvatica (assembly GCA_033576555.1). Taxonomy (NCBI): domain Eukaryota; kingdom Metazoa; phylum Chordata; class Amphibia; order Anura; family Dendrobatidae; genus Oophaga; species Oophaga sylvatica. The sequence goes on from JARQOD010000002.1 coordinate 178,994,771, forward strand.
TTTGGAAACGCTTTATTGATGACATCTTTTGCATTTGGACTGGTACTGAAGATACACTATTGGACTTCTTCAATATACTCAATTCAGCTTGGCCAGAACTGACATTCACTATTACCCATAGTCGAGATCAAGTCAGTTTCCTAGACACCATGGTCATCAAAAATAGTAGTGGCACACTATCTACGGACCTTTACAGGAAGCCAACGGATCGCAACAGTATCTTACACTACGGTAGTCTCCATCCTCTCACAACTAAGAGAGCGATCCCACGATCCCAGTTCCAAAGAGTCCGTAGGATTGTTTCTGATCCCACTCAGAGCGCAATCAGAATCAATGAAATGTATAAAAAATTCCAAGAAAGGGGTTATCCCTCCACCTTACTAACAGAAGCCCAAAATCCCCCACTAAATACTCGTAAATCGGCAACTAACCGTATACCTTTGGTACACGCATATCATCCATATGTTCACATTCTGCACCATTCAATACGCAAACATTGGAATATACTCCAAACAGCACATCCCAACGTAGAAGAGTTTCGCAATCCTTTTCTGCCGTGCTATAAACGTCCGCATAATATTCGTGATTCACTGATTAAAGCTGACTTAAATATGCAGCCACAAGCCTCTTCACAGAGATTCCTTTCCAGACCTAGAATGGGAACATATCCCTGTCTGCACTGTAATCAGTGCAACAACGTCCTCAAAGGGGATAGTTTCTTTCACCCACATTCAGGTAAAAATTATTACATCAAAGATTACTCCACTTGTAATTCTTCATATGCCATTTACCTTATTAAATGCCCATGTGGCTTACTTTATGTGGGAGAAACACCACTCAACCCATTAAGGATCGGATCTCCAAACACAAATCCACAATAAGATGCAAAAATATGCTACTACCAGTTCCGTATCATTTCATCACTACGGGACATTCTATAGCACAACTAAGATTTCAAATTATTGAACTAGTAGCACTACAAAGACGTGGGGGTGATCGTATTAAGCATCTCAAAAAGAGAGAATCCTTTTGGATACACGAGCTACAAACTCTTGCTCCAAGAGGTCTAGAGACTATGACCTTCAATCATTCATTTAGTGTCCCACTACACTCATCATTTCCATTAGGTAGTATCGACACATCGCCTGTTAATAATGTAGGAACTAGCCCTTAACATTATATTTTATGTCCATTGTTTTACTATGTATTACCACATTACAGATTATAATGCCTGTATTCTCTTTCCAGAGTCGACTCTATTGAACCGATAGTTGAAAACGTTCCTCGTCCTACTCTGGATTCTCCTTCATCCTCTCTGCTTCCTACTCGACTGCTATTATAACAATACCATTATATTACCAGACTGTGATTTCAGAACCAGCAAAGCGTTCCTCTTTTTTCATGCTGCCCACTGCATCTTCATAGTTACCGCCCTAAGCCGGCCCCAAAATGGCCACTGGAACACATAGTCACATCAGTGGAACACAACAAAGCCGCCCACTTCCTGTCTCTGACTTCCTCTGTGACCTGGACGTTTAGTCCCGCCCCTCAGCCATAAATGGCGATACACACGGCGTTCTCACTCACCAACAAGCGGTGGACACCGCGTTGGCATGAGACGCCACCTTACTCCTCACCACTTCTGGTAAGAAAGCACCTTGGGCACCGCACACCATAGCGGTCATAACGAATATGGGACCTCACCTTATTTGAATATTTCATTGTTACCACAGTGTTTGCTCATCTCAAGGACTATACCACAATTGTCTGAGTAAGTGCACTACCTTTTGTCACCACCACTTGATAACGTTTTACTGTGATGGACTTTCATTTATATACTTACAATTTACTACTGCAGTGTGTATAAATTGCGTCCTTAATGAATCTACTGCATTTCTTCAGTAAGTGCACTTTAGTTATACTATTCCAATTTTTCACTAGTGCACTTTTCATGTTTTGTCTGGACATTGTCTCACAAGTCTAGGTTTCCTTCACCACAGTATATAACTGTTATCACCAAAGATAGTCCACATTTTCTGTGTAAGTACACCATAATATTTTTTTGCTTTGGGATTATTTTCATTAGCAGCACTCTGTAATAGTGCACAATGTTGAACTATATAATTAACAATGAACAGCAGAATAGCTCAGATGGTAGACCTGCTGGCCGGTGGACAAGAGGTACTGGGTTTGATTCCTGACACTCTGGCTCCACGAAAAGCACTGCACATATCTGCATGTCTATCTATATTCCCTAGTTTCAACGGTTGACACGGAGTGTCAATTTGGCTATTATAAATAGACATTATCTATCATTATTCTGTCTAATACATATGCTTCACTCAATAGGTAGAAATTTTCACTAAATACAATATATATACTCCCAGGTGTCATCCCATTACTATAAGGTATGTTATCCTTATTAAATTCAGGTTATAGTACCTCATATACCAACCCACCATATTCTTATTTATTTTCTGGTTTCATTTGGTGCAGTAAAACGTCTCTACAGGACATCTCTATAGCTCCCATATGACTCTAGGGTCATCTATTTGAGAGTATCCTCAAAGCAGTCGGGTAGGATTTTTCCCTTTCTTTTCCTTTATTATATTCTTTATTTTCATTCTTTATTTTGCAACTTTTTCACCAGCCTCATTTATTGGGCTTTTTCATTTGTTTATACTCATATGATGTAATTTACTCATTTATGCATTTACACTCATAGTATATCGATTATATGATGTATGTATCTCTGTATATTCATTGCAGTGCTTTGAAAAAGGTCCGTTGATGACCGAAACGTTGTTTTATGACTGCAATAAATTTCTTCTCATTTGCCTATAAGTTGAGTGCCAAGTTTATTTCTTCATTCGCTCCTGACACACAGTCTCGGGTGTCAGCTGTGATAATCAGCTGACACCGGCGGCGATCAGCTGCGCTCCCACCGGGAGCGCAGCTGATCGCCCATGACGTACTATTCCGTCCATGGGAATTAGGTCCAGGGTCATATGGACGGAATAGTACGTCTGATGGAATAAAGGGGTTAAGATATATCATAAAGTTGGTGCATCTATGTCCGGTGGGTTGGACTACACCAATTGGTGTATTATTTTGGGTCTGTTTTTAAATGTTTTCAGTCCTTGGTGTTGTGCTGACTCTAATAAACATTAATTATTTTATTGGTGGTCCCTGAGTGTTAGCATGTCTCTTTTCTTTCATTCTGTACATCAGAATTCTGACACATGTAGTTCTGATGGGACCAAAGGGTTTTGTCACTCATTATTACATCACGTAAACTGATGGACATTGTGTCCATCAAAATAGAGGAACGTAAATGCATCATGTATTGGATAGATAGACAGATAAATAGATAAATGTGAGATATAGAGATAGATAGATAGATAGATAGATAGATAGATAGATAGTGGATAGATAGATAGATAGATAGATAGATAGATAGATAGATAGTGGATAGATAGATAGATAGATAGATAGATAGATAGATAGATAGATAGATAGATAGTGATAGATAGATAGATAGATAGATAGATAGATAGATAGATAGTAGATAGATATAGAAAAAAGAATTAGAACAGCACAAAAAAGAAAAAAGGAAGAAATCCGGGGCACAAGTTCCCACAGGCAAATACCAAACCTTGCAATATAACAGTCCAAAGAAAGGAACAGCACTCCATTCAGGTTTATTGAGCCCATTGATGCAACGTTTCGGTTTAAAGTGTGAACCTTTTTCAAGCTTGAAAAGGCTCAATAAAGTAGCTCTTTTTTTCACCTACCTGAACGGAGTTCTGTTCCTTTCTAAATAGATAAATGGAAAAAAATTAGGCAGCACTCCAGTTCAATGAAAAATTGTGGGCTTTAATCCAGCACCAAGTGGTGCAACGTTTCGACCTCACAACACGGTCTTTGTCAATTTAGATAAATAGATAGATAGATGATAGATATGAGATAGATTGATAGATAGATAACAAAACCCTTTAGGGCAGTTAGAATCTGGAATTCCTTGCCTGAGGAGGTGGTGATGGCGAACTCAGTCGAGGGGTTCAAGAGAGGCCTGAATGTCTTCCTGGAGCGTAACAATATTGTATCTTACAGTTATCAGGTTCTTTAGAAGGACGTAGATCTGGGGATTTATTCTGATGGAATATAGGCTGAACTGGATGGACAAATGTCTTTTTTCGGCCTTGCTAACTACGTTTGTTACTAGATAGATAGAGGATAGATAGATATATAGATAAACAGATAGATGTGAGATATATAGATAGATAAATAGATAATAGATATGGTAGATAGATAATATATAGATGTGAGATATAGAGATAGATATAGATTAGATAGATAGATAGATAGATAGATAGATAGATAGATAGATAGATAGATACCTAGGTACACATATAAAGATAGAGATTCCAGTCTATAATATCAGAATCTAACCCTTGAACAAGTGGTAAAATCATCCATAAAATACTCTGTCCTGTATCACTTCTTCTTATATTGACATTTGAGCTCCTGCTGATATTTGCTGCAACAATATTCCCCACATAATATCTTTTTGAAGAAATAGACAAAAGGCATTTGTAATTATATTTACTTGTGAAAGATTATGGTTTATAGTTGAACCATGAGAGGCATCCTGTCATTTTCAGAACCCACTAAATGTGACAGAATCTATTTTTCTGCCAACTTGTGAAGACCAGGCAGAAAGCAAATTTGCTGTGGTCAGCTAAGTGTAACCACTGAGCAGGAAAGTGAATTTAATAATGCATTATTGTTCTTCACTGAAGGTGAACTGTAACTGTGTCTTTGTTACAGCAGATTTTTCCTTTGCCTCACTTTCCACTTACTGTTAGGATTATCTGATTAAAAGTGTCTACAGCCTGACAACATGCTATTTAGCCTTGTAAAGTAACAGTCATATAAGTATGTGTAACATATGGACTTTCGGAATTGTATGCAAAGATTAGCCGGCTTTGTCTTAACTCCTGTTGATAGTAATGTCAGTTAACAAGATAAATTTAGTAGACATGCTAAGAGGGAAAGTCTAGCAAAGTATTGCCTGAGGGACAAATCCATCTCTCCGAGAGGGTTTGCTGACCAAGGTTCTCCTGGGCAAATGTTCATAGTTCTCGATTTGTATGTTACAGTGAGTGACAATAAAATTTGGAATAATAGAGTTTACCTTGAGAATAATGACTCATTCATATACACCTGCTTTGTTGTTCACTATTTTGATCTGCTATCATCTTCAGTAATATAAATATTATGTGCAATAATAATCGGACACTTAACAAAAAATATAAATCTTTGCTAAAAAGCCCTAAGTTGTTTGTTGTTACAGATACATCAGAATAATTCACTCTTTAACCCTGACTGCCTATCTAAAGGCTATGGAAACTCTGCAATATTAAGCCCTGAAGGGGCAAGACAAAGGGGGTGTAAGGGATCAGCTCTCAGGTAGACAGTGGCGCACACATAGTGGTCCAATTTGTTGGTTCAAAATAAACATGTGGTTTATTAAATGTCCATAAACCATCCTGCTTAACATAGAAACACAGCCGCTTCTGGGTATAAAAGGAATAACAGCACCAAAACAAAAAATAAGCAGCTCACCCATTTAAATGTCAGACCTTTGCTCATTCTCTAGCAGAGACTAAGGCCTCTTTCACGCATCAGTTTTTTTACGTCAGGCACGATCCGGCGCGTTTGTAAAAAAATGGATCCGTTTTTTTAATCTGCCGGATCCATTTTTTGCCATTGACTATCATTAGCGCCGGATGTCCTTGCGTTGCGTCCGTTTTTTGCCGGATCCGGCGGAAATGTACATTCCGGCGGCCAGACAAAACAGTCACTGTAACGTTTTTTTTCCTGCCGCACCCGCCTGATAGTGCCTGAAGCGGCGCATCAGGCGGCCGCAAACAATACAAGTCTATGGTGCCGGATCAGTCTTTTGTGCAAACCAAGGTCTCTCTCTCTCTCTCCTCGGTCCGGACATGCATACCAAGCATTTACAGGTTCAAAAGTTCAGGACGGATCCGGCAAAAAACCTGATCCGTTGCATCAGTTTTTTCAAAATCAACGCCGGATCCGTCCTTTCCGTTTTTGGACAGATTGTGCCTGACACCAAAAACCTGATGTGTGAAAGAGGCCTAAGCCACATAAGCAAATTCTTCCAAAATGCAAAATGCCTAGTGTGAACATACCCTTAAGGCCAGTGTCACACTTGCGAGTGTGATACGAGAAACTCGCACGAGTCTCTCGCATCAACATCCAGCACTGCCGTCGGCACTCGGACCGGAGTGTGTGGCTGCATAGAAATACATGCAGCCGCACGTTCTGGTCCTAGTGCCGGAGCGAGTTTCTTGCATCACACTCGCAAGTGTGACACTGGCCTAAAGGGTTATTCCTATCTCATGCCTTCCATGGCTGGAATAGGAATAATTGCACCTAGGTACAAGATTACAAAACAGTTGGGTGCAGCTGCAGTATTCTTTTTGCTTAACCCTTGTAGAATTGTTTGAGTTTTGGTAGGTAATGAAGGGGTTAAATACATTTAACAGAATTCAACATGGTGGCCATCGCTTCTGATAGCCATCACAAGAATCCTAACTGATTGGTTGCATGGTAGCCTGGGGTCTTCTGAAGGCTCCCATGTTTACCATTTAAGACTTCTTATGAAACACAGCATGTAGCCAGGCTTCATACAAGATCGTCAGTTTATCAATGCTTCAATATTGAGTTTCATAGGAGATCTCACAAGGGAGGTATTTGGGGCCTTCAGATTACATAGGCTGCCACAGTGATCAAACTGCACCACTTGATCATGTCACAAGGGGTGTGAATGGCTGTTTAAAGTGATGACTGCCATGCTGCTGCACTAAAGGGTATTACATAGGCATCCAGTGATCACAAGATCAAGTCCTCTTAGGGGACTATTTGTAAGTGTGAAAAGCATTAAAATTGCTTTTAAAAAATGTAGAAAAGCACATAAAGGTTCAAATCTTGCCTTTTTCACAAATGTAAATAGTGAAAATGTAAGAACTATAAAAAAAATATATATTTGCAATTGCTGCTTGTGTAATTGCATGAACTAAAAAAAAAATATTTTTTTATTACATACTATGAATGGCAAAATGAAAAAAGAAAAACAAATTGAAAAGTTAGAAATGTTTTTTTTAATTGCTGAAATTCCTCCTCCAAATGCAATAAAACATGATCAAACTATCGTATGCACTCCAAAGTATTATCAATAATAATGTGAGCTCAACGCACAGAAAACAAGCCCTCACACTGCTTCATCAACATAACGGGAACCTGTCACATGAAAAAATGCTATGAGCTTGCAGATATGGGGTTAATCTGCAGGTCAATAGTGTTGTGAACCTGCCCTGCGCCCGCACTGAGAGTCTACTGCCTGGAAGAAATTAACTTTATTCCTCCCGGCTGCATTCGTGTTCCAGTCACGGGGTGGCGCCGGCGTGGGTTCACTCACCGCTCTATATAATGAGTGGCGGCTGTAATCGCACCTCCTGAACTGACTGACAGCCTACCCTAATGCTGAACCTGCTGTCAGTCAGTGCTGGGGGCCCGGTTTACAGCCACTGCTCACTGTACACTGAATAGTGATTGAACCTGTGACGACGCCTCCTCTGACTGAAACCTGAACACTGCTGGGAGGAATAAAGTTCATTTCCCCCCGGCAGCAGGGATCTAAGTGCGGCAGCCAGTCAGATTCGGAACGCTATTAACCAGCAGATTAACCCCATATCTGCAGGTTAATAGCGTTTTTTCACTTGATAGTTTCCCTTTAACCCCTTTACAACCGATGAAATATAAGTACGTCATCGGTCGTGTCCTTGCCTTTGATGCAGGCTCCAGCGCTGAACCCACATCTTTCTCTGATCTGATTAGCTGTAATGTGCATCTAACAGTCACTGTTAACAAGTTAAATGCCGCTGTCTATCTCTGACAGCAGCATTTAACACTGCTGGCCGCAAGACCCCTCCCATCAGCGTTCCTGTCATTTGATCGCAGGGCACCGATGGGTTGTCATGACAGTGGGGGTCTGCAGAAGACTACCATGCCTGTCACTGTAAATCTATGAGCACCAGCCGGAGGCCGACTTTCATAGTAGTTTGTGATTTTTTGTGTGTAGCACAAGGTGATCAGATGATCACAGCTTCAAATCTGCTGAGGAGACTATTGAAGCCAGTAAAAATGACGACATAAGTAGTGTTGAGCGATATTGCTCGATATCTAAAAATATCGGATCGGAATGGTATCGCCGATATCACTAAATATCGGCGATATCCGATTCCGATACCGGAAGTCCCATGTAAGTCTATGGGAACAAAATATCGCAACTAAAAAAACCTTTATTTCCTTGTAAACACTAAATATACACACATAGAATATATATATATATATATATATATATATATATATATATACATGTCATTGTGACATATATATATATTATATATATATATATACATATATGTATAGTTTATACACTTCTACATAGTAAAATATCCTCTGATTCAATTGCCGGGTAAAGCCGGCTTCAGTGAAAAGACAGAAGCACCCGACATGAAATGACACTTAGTGTACATAGGGTTAACCATGTCTTTTCATGTCGTTTGCTATCTGATTTGCACAAACAATTAAATCAGTCTATGTTTGCAAAATTTCACACCTGTAGGGGTTAATTAAAGGTGTAAATTCGTTGTAAAAAAACCAGACTTTTTTGCTACGAATTTACACCTTTAATTAACCCCTACAGGTGTGAAATTTTGCACACATAGACTGATTTAATTGTTTGTGCAAATCAGATAGCAAAGGACATGGTTAACCCTATGTACACCAAGTGTCATTTCATGTCGGGTTCTGCATTTTCACAAAAGCCGGCAATTGAATTAGCGGCTATTATACTATGTAGAAGTGTATGAACTATAAATATATATATATATATATATGTGTCACAAACTCAATGACATGTATATATATATATATATATATATGAGGTGTAAAATTGCTGAAAAAAAATGCGTGGGCTCCCGCCCTATTTTCGCAACCAGACAGACAAAGCCAGTGAGTGGGGGCAGATAATAATAGCCCAGAGAGGGACCATTATTTTTGCCCCCCCCGGCTACTAACATCTGCCCCCAGACACCCCAGAAAGGGCAAATCTCTAATTAGATTTGCCCTTTCTGGCACTTTGCCCGTCTATTCCCATTGCCCTGTAGCGGTGGCGAATGGGTTAATAAGGGGTTAAAATGACCTTGCAATTGAAAGGTCACTTTAAGCCAGGTTAATAATTGAGAGCTGTCAATTAGACAACTATCAATAATTAATCCTATTGTATGAAAGAAAAATCAAACACACACACTTTAATAAAAAGAAGTTTAATGAAATAATCACACAGTTTTTGACCATATTTTATTTTCCTGCTAAAACCATTTCCTGTAATAAAAATAAAATAATAAAGCAAAATTATTCTTACCAATCCGATGTACAGTCAGGTCCCACGGTGTAATCCTTCAGAAAGGGTTAATGTTTACTGCAGGGACCGCAGCTAATGCTGCAGCCTCACAGAAAACCCCCAAATGAATGAGTTCCTCTCCTGGCTGACAGGAGAGGAAGTGGAAAGCTTAATTGATTGCTTTCCACTTTCACTTCAGGTCAGCCAGCGACACAATCAGTGACGTCAGAGGGAACTGGTTAACAAAAATAGGGGATCCCCTCAAAAAAAATTGGCGTGGGGTCCCCCCTATTTTTGTTAACCAGCCAGATGAAGCAGACCGCTGAGGCCTGGATTTTCAGGCTGTTAAGGAGCCAAGATCCATGGACCTTGCCAGCCTGATAATACCAGGCCACAGCAGTCTGCATATCTTGGCTGATTAACAAAAATAGGGGATCCCCTCGAAAAAAATTGGCGTGGGGTCCCCCCTATTTTTGTTAACCAGCCAGATGAAGCAGACCGCTGAGGCCTGGTTTTTCAGGCTGGTAAGGATCCAATATCCATGGACCTTGCAAGCCTGATAATACCAGGCCACAGCAGTCTGCTTAGCTTGGCTGGGTTAACAAAAATAGGGAATCCCCTCGAAAAAAAAACGGCGTGGGGATCCCCCCTATTTTTGTTAACCAGACAAGTAAAATGCAGACTGCTGCGGCCTGGTATTAAAAGACTGTCAAGGCCCATGGATTTTGGCCCTCAACAGCCTGATAATACCAGGCTACAGCAGCCCCACATTTGGCGCATCAAAAGATGTGCCAATTGTGGCACTTTACCCGGCTCTTCCCACTTGCCCTGTAGCGGTGGCAAGCGGGGTAATAAGGGGTTAATGTCACCGTTGATTGCACGGTGACAATAAGCTCGGTTAATAATGGAGAGGTGTCAATAAGACACCGATCCATTATTAATCCCAAAGTTATTAAATGTTTAAAAAAAAGACACAGCAAGAAAAAAGTTTTTAATGAAATAAAAGAGACAACACAGTTTTCATTTTTTTATTACTCTCTCATTCCTGCGACGCCATCGATCTCCTGTAAAAAAATAAAAAAAACAAACCAACAGTATACCACCTGTCCGACGCAGTCCATAACGACAGTCCCACGACGATCCAGCTCTGCTACATCGGAATGACAGGCAGAGCCTGACATCCCGGCGCAGCACAGCTGCTTACCAGCTTCCCCGGCGGTGACGTCATCGGACTGCTTTACGGCCGCGATTACCCAGCAGTCACTGCAGTTATTGCGAGATACTGCATGTGACCGCCGGGGAGAAGAGGATGGCGGCCATTAAGCAGCCCGGGATGTGACCGCCGGAGATCTTCTGCCAGGTAAGTGCCGCTGACTCCTGACAGACCCGACCGACGGACACTGACAGTGACAGTGACATTCCGATTCCGGTATCCGATATGACGAAAATATCGGAACTCGGGATCGGGATTCCGATACAGCCAATATCGGCCGATACCCGATATTTGCAGTATTGTATCGCTCAACACTAGACATAAGTAAATTTTTTGTCTTACAAATTTCGGATTTTTTTTTCACGACATAAATAAAAAAGTACATTTACATGTTTGGTATCTACAAACTCGTATTGACACCAAGAATCATAGTGGCTGGTCAGTTTCAGCATATAGTGAACATGATAAATAAAAGACCCAAAAAACTATTGTGAATTGCACTGTTTTGAAATTTTACCCCATTTATTATTATTATACATTTATATAGCGCCATTTATTCCATGGCGCTTTACATATGAAAAGGGAAAAATATAGACAGATACAATAAACATGTGCTAGACAAGGGACACACAAGTACAGAAGGAGAGAGGACCCTGCCCGCGAGGGCTCACAGTCTACAGGGATGGGTGAGGATACACTAGGAAAGGGTAGAGCTGGTCGTGCGATGGTTCAGTAGACTGAGGATCATTGCAGGTTGTAGGCTTGTCGGAACAGGTGGGTCTTCAGGTTTTTCTTGAAGGTCTCCGTTGTTGGTGAAAGTCTGATGTTTTGCGGCAGGGAGTTCCAGAGTATGGGGGAAGCCCGGGAGAAGTCTTGTATGCGGTTGTGGGAAGAAGAGATGAGGGGGGAGTCAAGGAGATCTTGAGAGGATCGAAGGTTGCGTGTAGGTAGGTAGCGGGAGACCATGTCACAGATGTATGGAGGAGAAAGGTTGTGGATGGCTTTGTATGTCATGGTTAAGGTTTTGAACTGGAGCCTCTGGGCAATAGGAAGCCAGTGAAGGGCCTGGCATAGTGGGGAGGCTGGGGAATAGCGGGAAGACAGGTGGATTAGTCGTGCAGCAGAGTGTAGGATGGACTGGAGTGGTGCCAGAGTGCTAGAGGGGAGGCCAGACAGTAGGAGGTTGCAGTAGTCGAGGCGGGAGATGATAAGGGCGTGCACTAGTGTTTTTGTGGTTTCATGGTTGAGGAATGAGCGGATCCGGGAAATATTTTTGAGTTTGAGGCGGCAGGAGGTGGCGAGGGCTTGGATATGTGGTTTGAAAGAGAGGGCAGAGTCGATGATCACCCCAAGGCACCGAGCATGTGGGACTGGGGAAAGCGAGCAGCCATTGACATTGATGGATAGGCCTGGTGGAGGGGTAGAATGAGGTGGGGGAAAGATGATGAATTCTGTTTTGTCCATGTTCAGTTTGAGAAAGCGAGCCGAAAAGAAGGCTGAGATAGCAGACAGACACTGTGGGATTTTGGTCAGTAGGGAGGTGAGGTCAGGTCCAGATAGGTAGATCTGCGTGTCATCGGCGTAGAGGTGATACTGCAAGCCATGGGATTCTATGAGCTGTCCCAGGCCGAAGGTGTAGATGGAGAAGAGTAGGGGTCCTAGGACTGAGCCTTGGGGAACACCGACAGACAGGGGGCGAGGTGAGGAGGTGGTGTGTGAGAGGGAGACACTAAAAGTTCGGTCTGTTAGGTATGATGAGATCCAGGATAGGGCCAAGTCTGTGATGCCAAGAGATGAGAGAATCTGTAGGAGGAGGGAATGGTCTACGGTGTCAAAGGCAGAAGACAGGTCCAGGAGAAGGAGGACAGAGTAGTGTCGCTTGCTCTTGGCGGTTAGTAGGTCGTTGGTGACTTTAGTTAGGGCAGTTTCAGTTGAGTCATGCGGTCGAAAGCCTGATTGTAACCGGTCAAAGAGGGAGCAGGAGGAAAGGTGGGAGGACAGTTCAAGATATACATGCTGTTCCAGTAGTTTTGAGGCGAAGGGGAGAAGAGATATCGGGCGATAGCTAGACGCTGAGGATGGGTCGAGGGAGGGCTTTTTGAGGATCGGGGTGATTGAGGCATGTTTGAAGGATGAAGGAAAGACACCATTTGTAAGTGAAAGGTTGAAGAGGTGTGTGAGAGTAGGGATGAAGACTGTGGCAAGGTTAGGGATGAGGTGGGACGGGAGTGGGTCAAGCGCGCAAGTGGTGAGGTGTGATCTTGACAGGAGAGTGGAGAGCTGATCTTCTGTCATGGTGGTGAAGCTGGTTTTGGAAGAACAGGGCTGAGTGGCTAAGAGGGGCATTGGGGGCTGCGGGCCAAAGCCTTCTCTGATAGTATCAATCTTTTGCTTAAAGAAGGAGGCAAAGTCTTCGGCAGAAATGAGAGGAGAGGGAGGAGGTGCTGTGGGATGGAGTAGAGAATTGAAAGTGTTGAAGAGCTGTTTAGGGTTGTGAGACAGGGAGGATATGAGAGATGCAAAGTAAGTTTGTTTTGCGGCAGAGAGCGTGGACTTGAAGCTGGCAAGGGACTGCTTGTATGCGTTGAAGTGCTCGATGGAGTGGGTTCTCTTCCATCTCCGCTCGGTAACCCTGGAAGCCCGTCTCAGTTCTTTGGTCAGGCCGGTCAGCCAGGGCTGCCTGTTGATTGTACGAGTTTTGCTCTGCATGAGGGGGGCGGCCGAATCAAGTGTGGTTTTTATTGTGGTGTTATAAAATGTGGCAGCAGCATCTGTGTCATTAAGTGAGGCTATGTCTGTGAGAGGGAGGAGGGACTCAGAGAGCGATTGTAAATTGAGGTGTTTGAGATTTCTGCGAGGGTGGGTGAGTTTGTGGAGTGGGGGATGCGTACTAACAGAGGAGAGGGAAGAGAATGTCAGTAGGTTGTGGTCAGACAGGGGGAGTGGGGAGTTAGTGAGATTAGTGAGGGAACAGAGACGGGTGAAGATAAGGTCCAGCGTGTGACCGCCTTTGTGAGTGGCCACAGAGGACCATTGAGTGAGGCCAAGGGAAGCTGTGAGCGAAAGAAGTTTAGAGGTAGCCGGGGTGGAAGTGTCAATGGGGATGTTGAAATCGCCCATGATGATGGTGGGGATGTCAGCAGAGAGGAAATGGAGTAGCCAGGTGGTGAAGTGGTCGAGAAAGGTGGAGATGGCTAGTTCCGGGGGGCGGTAAATGACAGCCAGTTGGAGGTTGGAGGGGGAATAGATGCGGACGGAGTGCACTTCGAACGAGGGAATAGCAGCGGAGGGTGGAATTTGAATAGGGGTAAAGGAGCAGGTATCAGACAGGAGTAAGCCAACTCCTCCACCACGTTTGTTGCTGGGGCGAGGGGTGTGAGAAAGATGAAATCCGCCATAGGAGAGCGCAGCTGGAGAGGCTGTGTCAGAGGGGGTGAGCCAGGTTTCAGTGATGGCAAGGAAGGAGAGTTTGTTGGTGATAAAGAGGTCGTGGACAAATGACAGTTTATTGCAGACGGAGCGTGCGTTCCATAGTGCTCCGGGTAGGGGGACTGGGGGAGGGGGGTGTGGATGGATAGGTATGAGGTTGACAGGGTTGCAAAAACGTGTGGAAGATCGTGGCAGGGTGTTAGAAATGAGTGTGGGGATGTGATGAGGAGGGCCAGGATTTGGGGATACATCGCCAGCGATGAGGAGTAGCAGACAGAGCGTTAGAAGGTGAGAGCAGGATAAGCCATGGTGTGGCCGTGTGTGTCTTGGTGAAAAGGATTGTATGTGGAGGAACAGAAAATAAGGAAAATTTAGAATTTTTTCCCGTTTTCCAGTACACTACATTATATGGTAAAATCATTGGTGTCATTCAATAGTACATCTCATCCCGCAAGAGCAAGCCCTCATACAGCTATATTGAATGAAAAATAAAAAGAAGTTATGGCTATTGAAAGAAGGGAAAGAAAAAACAAAAATCGCCCGGGGGTAAAGGGTTTAAGAGTAAAAAAAAAATATGGGCTTCAGAAAGTGGTAACGCAGACCAAATTTCTGAGAATTTAGAAAAAAAAACTAAATACTCTGGAACAGCAGGAATAAAGTAAGAGCAAAACCTCTTTTGATCTGGTGATAGGTCCTTCCTTATGTGTTAAACATGACTTTGCATCCAGCATATTTTTATTGTGATTATTATATTTTTATGCATCATGACAATCAATTGGCCCAAATGTTTCATAGTCACAGGTCTTCTTTAAAATAGGTTACATGTTAAGTAGTGATGAGCGAACGTGCTCGGATAAGGTGTTATCTGAGCATGTTCGGGTGCTAACCGATTGTCTTCGGCATGCTCGAAAAATATGTTTGAGATCTTATGGCTGTTAGACAGCAGCAACACATGCGTGGATTGCCTAACAAACAGGCAATCCCTTCATGTGTTGCAGCTGTCTAACAGCAGCGATACATGCAGCCGCAGGCTCTCGAACATATTATTCGAGCATGCCGTAGACACTCGGATAACACCCGAGCGTGCTCAGGTAATACCTTATCCGATCACGTTCCCTCATCACTAACATTACGCTCTCCTACATGTTTTATATATTGATTGTAAAATACCCGTTTTCTAGGATTTGAACAGACAAATAAAGCCTAAAAGGATCCTCATGAAAGTAATTTTCTTTGCAAAAAGTATATCATATTATCAAGACATTGTATCAACTCTCATAAGCTCAGTGAAGCCGGTGACATCCTGAAGATGAATGTTAAGCCCACTCGGCAGGATGTTTTACAGTGAAAACATTTCAAATGTCCCTTTATTACCTTTTCATTTTGTGTCAGATTTTTTGATTTCTCATCACATTACACATAGTTTAAAATGTTTGGGAAATATAAGTGTTCTCCACTACTGAAAATAGTGAGAATTGAATTTTCTTAAGGGATTCACTGTACTTACTCAGCGAATGTACGTTATTGAACCACGTTTGACAGTCGAAAAGATAAGATGTATCATTTCCTGTCACCTGCATTTGTGCTTTCCCTGAAAAATTTAATATTCCACTGATTGATGAGTATCAAGAAACAAAATATTTGTCTTCTTTAAGCTATAACTTGGTATATGTTTGTATTACAATTTCACTTGTATTAGAATACTAAACATTTTATGTGGGAAGATTTATTTAGCCATAATGTACAATAATAATCAAGATATCGTGACTTTCTCTATAATATTTTACTATTGGGAGGGGTATTAGTTACTTTACATTACATTGTGTGCATAGTGGAAGTATACAAGTCGATTTTATCATTTTATTCATTGTTGATAATATTTGTTGATATTGTTCTTACACGTTTTGCTGCTGGGCCATGATGTCTTCATAATATTCTGAAATTACTTAGTGAACCAATCGGTAGTTTATTGCTCATAATGAAATGATTACTAAATTTGAATATATATCTTTTTTACTGTAGTTTCTCAGCAGGCTTTTGCTATGAAATATCTAATCTAAGAGCAGGAAGATATAGGAGCAGAGACTCTGATTTCATCGATTTATCTCTTACTGGGAAGCTTGGTGCAGTTTTGTTAGAATCCCTGTTTTCTCTGTTGTAGATGTAGCAGTGCTCTGAATGCTGAGTTGGGTATAACCCGCCCACACCCTTGATTGGCAGCTCTCTCTGTACACGGTGCATCGTCAGCAAACTGCCAATCGGTGGTCAGGGGAGTTACACAGATTAGCTGGTCTGGCCTGCACATGACATCTAGTCCTCTAGTGATAATTTCTTACTGATAAAACACAGATTATATTGAAAGTACAGCAAGCTGCTGAGCATGTGACGCATTTCAAGAATCAGGTTATCTGCCCTACATCATGTTTCTCTCAGATTGTAAAGCAAAATCTGCTGATGGTTCCCTTTAAAATTGAGCTGTCACCAGAATTTTCAATATTGCAAACATTATTAAACAGATCTTGTAAACTTTATAAGGCTGGTGTACTTACTTTGAAAAATTATATCAGCAAGAAAGTGAACCTACAAGACAAAGTATATTCATGGGTTGATATAACTATCAGCCAACTTAGCTGACTGTCAGGCTCCTCATTGTCACTCCTTTGTGCTGATATAATCTCAGACTGTTCAGTACAATCAATAGCTTCTCAGTAAAGACTCAATACTTGGGTTGAGCTCGTGAATAAACTTGGACTTGTGAAGTCTTTCACTCTATTGCTAGATTCAAATTTTCAGAGAGGCAGTACGGTCATTCTGACAAATTTTCACAGTAAAAATACTGGCCTCAACAGGTCTGACTTTTGTTTAGAATTGTATACAGTTTGCATTATAAAATCTGGTGAGAGATTCTCTATACAGCGTTGTTTTACATTGGTCTGGTTGTTAAGGGTCATGACAATTAGTATATTATTTCCAGAGAAACTTGGCACAACCTGCTCAGTTAATGCATCGATTCAAGTGAATGGAACCAATAGAAAAAGCACGTCCTGCCATGATAGTTGTTGTCTGCACTCTGCTCTGGTTCATAGGGGGAGGTCTGATTGGGGGACTGGGACTGTATTATAATACCTATGTACCCTAAAACAGAATTCGGTAAGTGGATGTCAAGATGAGACAACCCCTTTAATAGTAGTTAAACCTAATTCCCGATCAGTGGTGATCTGACTGCTGGGGCCACCACAACCCCTAGATGAACTTACATCTCTATTGAGATTAGAGAGTTGACTGTTTTTAGGCGCTGTGTGCATATAAAACAGCACCAGAGTTTTTATTTTTTCATTTAAAGGGTTTTTTTTAGGACTTCAGCTTTAAGAGGTGTGATAGCAAGAAGCATTTATCACCCCATGGGACTGTAACAATTATTTGGGTACTATGGAATCTGATTGCATGAGATAAAACGAAACTGAGACCAAAGCTGAGGCAACAAGTGTATTTAACAAAGTAAGAGATCTTCCTGCAATAATAACGAAATGCACAGCACAATATAGAAATGATCAGCAAACTGAATAGCGAGGTGCGACCGCTAATATGAACCAGTCCAGCAGTAATATGACGCAGGGGTGCACCCGGCACTTAAATTTGGAAGTCCAGCAATAATATTAGTGAAAGTGCACTCAACACTTAAACGTGGGCGTCCAACAAGAATATGATCACAAGTGCGTATGGCACTTAAACATGCAAGTCCAAGAATACACAGGTGGAGTGTTAATATGAGAAGGTCTCTAAATGTACCTGCAGGGCTGAAAAGTCCCGCACAAGTCCAGCACCGCAGCCCAACAGACACAGTCCAAGAAGAGATAGTGATGTCAGAGTTTCTTACTGACTACAGCAGTTCAGAGGCGAGTAGTTGATCACTAGAAGTCCGGACAATAGGAAACCCAGGTCAGGATCAAGGAGCCGCAGAATTGAAGGTAGCTGAACGTGGAGAGGGAGAGCACCGAGTAACGAGCAGCAGCATCAGGGAGTCCAGAAGCAAACAGGCAGAAGCTCAGGAGCCAACAGCAACAAAATACTCAGGCAAGGAGGAACACCCAACCCGGATTTAAATAGGAGGACAGACAGGAAGTTCCAGGACAGGGCGAGGTACAAGACCCAATCTTGGACAAGGGCAAACAGGCTCAATGGAAAATCCAAAATCCTTACAAGAACTTCAACAGACTGGGGACCTAGTTCTTCGGCCAAATCAAAGCCATGGCTAGTGCAAGTTTAAGTAAAGTGATGGTCAGCCAGTGACCTTCTGCTTCATTTAACAGGACTGATGAAGATAAACACTAGATCAACAGAGGAGTCCATCTTTTTGGACCCCCATGTTCTACAATTTAACACCTAACCAGTGAAAAATGTTTCTGTCTGGGATACAACTAGGCCATTAATGTTCTATTATTTTTTTGCAAACCTTGTTCTGGTAATTTCTAGTGAAGGGCGAACAGTAAACTGCTCAGTACTCAATTGAGCACATCGGCCTGCTCAGGGGCCCGACTCGAGTACCAAGCATAATGTATATCAATGGAGAATTCGAGCATTTTTGTGGGAGACGTGTTCTCGACTGGCGAGAGAGAAGAAGCAGGCGCCCAATTGTCTGGAGAGTGCTTGTAAGGAAAGAGAGAGCGGGAGAGAGAGAGACCGGTTTCAGTGCTGCGGCTCAGATTAAAATTAGGGACCTGAGCACTCTAGCACCATTCAATATTCGGCACTGCTCGGCACTCCATTGAGCACACAATGTACGCTCGCCCATCTCTACTAATTTCCTCTTCACTGTTGCTTTAAAACTGTGTTCTTGTGTACAATGTGTGAAGTAGATGTAGAATGTGATCAATTCCAACCATGTAAATCACATATTTTTTCAATCTAGGAGCACATGATCTCATGAAGGAAGTAATCAAAACTTTTATTTTCTAATTTCAGTTCCAGCCAGAGATTTAGTTAGCATAATTTTAATTGAAACATGAGTTAAGCATGACATTTAGGTTGTTGAAAACATATTGATGCTGTTTTACTTGGATGTAAACTATTACATACAGAAGAGCTGAACATTAGATTACAACTTAATCATAGAGTGTACATCAAAAATGCCTTGCTTGAGCACAGTCAGCAAATATAGATTTTATTTTCTGTGGCAAAGGGACGACTCTGGAACTAATTAGTGTTTTGTTTTATAGATATTATTTTCTAGCATTAACTGGTCTTCAAACTTGCTGAATTAATTTTTTCATAGGCGTCATGTAACTATACTTATCTGGTCATTTAGTAATGCCTTCAAGAAAAAAAGTCAGTATTCTATATCTACTGCGATATAAGATGTGATTTTCCGTAGCCTTATTGAGTTCCAAAAAATCATCAAGTTAAAAGGAAAAGTTTATTAACAAGTTCAGCTGCTCCATATGTACCGCAGATGTAGGTATTAATCTAATTCATGACTAATTCTAGAAGACATTGCCAAAGTTTCTTTTTCATCTTTATCTGTTTATCACAGTCTACCATATTACAAATAATGAATGGCTAATACCAGACATAAGCCTTATAGGGTCTTTGTAATTAAAAGCTTGTATCAAATTATGGATTTTAGCATATCACAGAATTTCCGCTGATATTGATGACTGGAAAGTGGCATACAGAGCAACATACTTATTTATAGCATTAATCATGTAAGCAAACATCAAAAAAGGGATATCCTTTACCTCTATGACTTCCAATATGGTTTCCAAGTCAATCTGTGCTTTATTATTGCTGTTATAGCTTTTTTTAAATTATATACTGTATGTATACACATACAGTATACATTGTTATTTGACGCAATCACTGCACACAGTCAGCGCTGGTTTCATTCTCTCCTCCTTTGGACAAGCAGACATCCAGAGGATGTGAGTGGCAATCCGCAGCTCTTGACTTCCTCTTGAGGTCTGAAGATGGGGACACTGAAGCCATCACTGATTGGGGTGCAAACATGCTGACAAAGGAAACCTGTGCTTAATCAATTCAGGACTCCATATCAAATAAAAATAGTGTATATTCACCTCCCGCCGACATCTCTGGAATGACTCCACTTTTCCCAAAGGGTGATGTTACATTGTTCTGTCACATGTCAGCTGCAGCCAATGAGCGGCTGCTTGTTAACTGTAACCTTAAGTATTTTGTCAGAATGGACATCTGACCTGACGGAATATCAATGAGCTGAGCCACTAAGACGTGGTACAACAATGTCACATCACCCTCCGGGAACAGTGGTGCTGACATTGCTGGAATGACGCCACTATGAGAGATGAATATACATTGTTTTTATTTTACATGGGGTCCTAAATTGATTAAGCTGGAGTTGTGACAACTCCTTTAAAGGGAATCAGTCAATAGTTTTTTGGTTTTTAATCTAAGAGCAGCACAAGAGTTTGATTACATGGATGTGTAACTTATTAGGCTGTGTGTTATAGTTTCAATGCAATCAGCATTTGATCAGCAGCATATTACCACTTGAGGACTACATCTCTTGTGCCAGGCAGTTAAGCATATCTGTGTAACCGCGCCACCACCACTGATTGACAGATTGCTGACAATTCATGGTGTACACAGGAAGCCGTCAGTCAGGGGTGTGGGTGGGCTTACACAGCCCAGATGTCTCTTCTCTGCTACATCTACATCAGACAAACAAGGATTCTATCAAAACTTCACCAAGAAGTCCAGTAAGTGAAACATCCCTGGAGTCAGGCTTCATTGTCCTATATTATGCTGCCTTGTGATTATATAGTAAAAGTCTGCTGACAGAATCCCTTTAATAATATTTATTGAATGTATAAGTCATATGCATATGACAGATTTGTCAAACCTTACCTTTCCATGAATTTTGTTACAGACGGTAATTTCTCACAATACAAATTTCATATATTATCATGACATGCTAGAAAACAAAACCAAAAGGGTGTAAATCAAATTACAACTGTTGGACAGGCAACATATAGACATATAAAGCATAAACATCTCCTGACACGGTATCGCAAAATCTTGTTTTTACGAGGTTGGTCATCTCACAATATTCTTCTTGGGCAGAGACGAGTGGATAGATTCATGGGACTCTAGTCCATTGGCCAGGTCCATGGTACCTGGCTGTTAGATGGGAGGACTCAAAAATTTCTTATCTTCCGGAGTCCCTGGTGTGACTTTTGATTAGCCATGGCTGTCATGACGTCATTTGTGCATCACATCGCACTGATTTTGGTCCAGCTCCGATAAATCAAATGCCACACCATGGGATACCAGAAGGTAAGAGACATTACATCCATTGATTTTCAGTCGTGTCTTGCAACTTGCCGCTACTGTGACAGCATCTTAGTCAGCAACGTTTCCAGATTTGTTCAATTTTCTGTCTCTAGTCACCAATGGTGCTCAACTTACTTGTAATAGACTTGAATACGCATGGGACTTAGACTTGGACAGGCTCGGACTGGCCCATAGGGGAACAGGGGAATTCCCCGGTGGGCCCTTGTGTAGATATGGGCCCTTAACCCCACTTTATGGGCAGTACTTGGCATAATTCAATTGATTTACTCTGGACAGAAAAAACAGCATATCATCACTCATTAACCAAACTACCCAGTTTACAAAATATAAGAAGCATAGGTAAATTTGAGAGCGAGGGAAGTGTAATATTTGCATGCAGTTGAAAAGTGGGCCCCTCAAAGTCAATGTTACTGGTGGGCCCTTGGCATCCACTCTGACACTGGATTTAGATGCAACCTGTCAGCAATATGGCTGTGTATTCCTTCAGCAAAATTGCAGCTCTAAAATAGTCATGCGGGCGGCAGCAAGTCATCCCTGACACGTTGCACAGATATTTTTTGCCATGTGTCCAAGAATTCCTGACTCGCAACACGTCACTTTGTCACTCCATCCTAAGCTCATTGGGTACAAAACTAAAACATTATGCTAGAATTTATTTGTAAGCCAATTGCATTGTTTACAATTCAAGTCCAATTTATACCATAAGGCCGGGATCCCACATGCGAGGAATACGGCCGAGTCTCGCGTGGTCATTTCCGGCACTGCCGCCGGCCTCTGGAGCGGAGCGTGCGACTCCATGTATTGCTATTCAGCCGCACACTCCGCTTCCGAGGCCGGCGGCAGTGCCGGAAATGACCACGCGAGACTCGGCCGTATTCCTCGCATGTGTGATCCCGGCCTAACTATGAATGCCTGTGCATGCACCCACTAATGAGATAAATATTTACTAAAATGAACTTATTTATTTTCCAACACATGATAAATAATTATTACATATTTCTACCATTTTGTCAAGCTGGTTAAAGAATGGATGTGTAAATGGAAGTGTGCTTTGCTTTAGAAGGCAAATTTTATTGTATCAATCCACCCACCCGCTCTAGTTATCATGGTAAATAGTCAATGTTTGTTAATGACGCTTCAGTCATACAGCTGGGATTCTTTAATATTTTATGAGTGTTACTTTGTTTTGCTCACAACAATCTCAGGCAGTTAAGGATTTATGAATCATGTTTTTTTTCGCGCAGCCCATCTGCAGTTTGCTATCTTTGCTAGCCTTGAGAATATGTTTAAATTTATTAAAGCGAAGCAAAGACTCATTATTTCAAAGGAGAGCCAAAGTGACACAGTGAATTGGTTATTAATGGAAAGGCACTGCCATAGGGCGATTGAAATTTAATGATATCCTACAAGAAAAAAATGAGGGTGTCACTTTCCAAAAAGTCACGCTAAATGCCAGCCTTTTTAAGGTCCTGCCGCTAATTTTATGCCTACACACAGTAATGTTTTCAGAAACGTTTAGGAAACACGGACCAGTGACTGTACTGATTATCCTTTTCACCTTCTCGCCTCTTCCAAATGGATTTGTGCAGTGAGCGATTTAATCTCTAAATATAGGAAATGTTAAAAAAAATAACATTGCTGTTTTTCACAAGCTAAGGGCATTTTGAATTCCTCTAGAGATGGACTTGCAAATATGCTATCTCCATATGCTGGATTCAAGGCTTTAAAATGGTAATCCTTATACAGTACCAGGAATAAAATAGTTTAAATCTCTCAAGCAATTTACAAATGAATACATACTGAAGGATGTTACATTAAATGCTTAACTACTTAAAAAGTATCTGTCACCAAATAGACTTTTTTTATTTTGGAGTATCTATAAAATATTCCAATGAAGAAACGTCAGTTGGTGCATCTGCATAGTCTCAATGTTCCTGTTCATTGAAGAACAGGAGGGCAATTACTTTTAGGAGATTTTTTTTAAACAAATATTTTCCTATGGGAGAATTTGCTAAAATAAGGAGCCTCAGTTCCTAGGAGCGATATGTTATCTGAGACATGGATACTTTCTGGCTTCGTACATTTGTTCAATTCTCCTTTTTAAAGTGGTTTTCCACCTTGGTGGTATGTTGCTAGGAATTGCCATCACTTTATATTGAGTAGAAGCCCGCCTCTGGGACCACCAGTGATCCTGAGAATGTAGTGCTGATTTAGTACTATGAAACCCGAAATTTTACTGCACATTGACCCTGTTCAGCTAGATGCAATTGTAATGACCAGGCCGAATGTTCCCTGCTATCCATCCCCACACGGTGTCCGCAGCCGAAGGAATTATGACACACACCGATCTCGGGGATAGCAGTTGCTTTTACTTCAGCAGGAACGGGAATTATAACTTGGAACAAATAAGGAACAGTCTCTCATGGGTAATCCACGGCAATTACAGTTCACACTTAGATGCTGAGATGTGATTGGGGTCTGGAGCTTTAGGCTGTGTGCCCATGTTGCATTTTTTAAGCGTTTCGCCGTGTTTCTGCCGCTGCGGAAATGCTTAAAAAATGCTAACAAAACGCATCCCATGCAATCCTATGCAATCGCATAGTGGAAAAATACGCAGCATGTCCATTAATTTTGCGGAATCGCAGCGATTCCGCCGCCATAGGGTTGCATTGAAACGCTCACTTTACGCATGTGGCTATGCCCACCATGCTTAAAGTGAGCGCTTCATGTGCTGATGGTACGCAGGGTCTGGAGGAGAGGAGACTCTCCTGCAGGGCCCTGGGTACCATATTCCTGTAAAAAATAGAATTAAAATAAAAAATAGGGATATACTTACCCTCTGTCGGCCCACAGAGTCCTCAGCGGCGCTGTCGGCAAGTTCCGTTCCCAGGCGTGCTTTGCGAGAATGACCTCTGATGATGTAGCGGTCACGCGACCACAACGTCACAAAGGTCATTCTCGCAAAGCACGCCTGGGAACAGAACTTGCTGGCAGCGCCGTTGAGGACCAGGATCCCGCTGAGGAGATCGGGGGCCGCCAGGAGGTGAGTATATTCATATTTTTTTTATTATTTTTAACATTCTATCTTTTACTATTGATGCTGCATAGGCAGCATCAATAGTAAAAAGTTGGTCACACTTGTCAAGCACTATGCTTGACAAGTGTGACCAACCTGTCAATCACTTTTCCAAGCGATTCTTCAAATCGCTTGGAAAAGTGCTAGCATTCTGCAAGCTAAAAACGCTTGTGTTTTGTGGGAAAATGCATGCGAATTCAACATGCGTTTTACCCGCAGGGGAGAGTTGCGGAAATGCTGTGGACAATTCCGCAGCATTTCTGCAACGTGGGCACATAGCCTTAATAGCACTGGACAGTGTCTTTTGGTAGTTTACAGAAGAAGGTAGATGCAGGAATTAGAGGTTACAGACCTGTACTGAGGGCTAATTCCACAGTGTCACGGCAGTACTTATAGGTGAATGTAATAACTGTGGTGAATCCAGTCAGAAAGACTTTAGAATGCTGTCTGTACAGGTTAGAGAGGGAACCCAGGCTCTCAGGCCTGCAGGAGATCTTGTAATGAAAACAGCCTCCACATGTGTTCTGCTCTCCCTGAAGGCATCCCTAAGACTAAAGAACATTCTAGACTTGCCTGGAAAACAGCTCCTTCTATTGACCATGTGACTAGGAGCTGGCCAATAGGACAAAACAATAATTATGCGTCATTAAACACTTTCACCATTATATGGCACCAGAACACAGCAAATGAGAAATGCATTGCGTCTAAAATGGTGGTGACTAGAAATGGAGAATTACAGCTCACAAATGCAGGGGATAATGTAGAGGGGCAGTTAGAGAGTAAGCTGTAGTGTACAGAAGCTACTCACAATCCAGGATTACTTAAAGGGACTGACATTCTGGAATGGGTCACTACACAATTCATTGCATATCCGGGTGGCCAAGGGTGTTATAGTACAGAAAAATGTAAAAGGAAGTAGTGCTAAAACAGCTTGGGTCCCCTTCAAAGGTTTATAGGATTGACCCACCTCTGATCATAAAGTGCATTGTGCACCCCTGAGCAGTTCAGACTGCCGTCCAGTCTACTTGTTTTGAATCTATCTCCTTCTTTCTCTTCCTTGATTGACAGTTCTGCCTTTACAGGAGCCAGAAGAGTGTGGAGATAGATGGAAAACAAGTAGGTATGAAGGTGCACTTACCTGCTCAGCCATGCCAAGGCTGCACTGTGCATAGTTTGAACAGTTGTTTGTGTTGAGAGACTCCCTTTAGTAACCACATATAACTTATTATTTTCCAACATTTTACTGGATACATTATTAATTGTTTGACTTAGTCAAATGTAATTTTCAGATCAGATAGGAAGGGGAAAAATATTTTCTTATGGTCACCTTACTTTTGCCACAAAAGAATGTGTTCACATGCTGGAGGTCACATTGGGAGTATACTCAAAAAATTCTAATGAAAAATATTCCAATTGTAGCCATAAGATGGACAACACAGGTGGAAAAAGAGTTTTCTTTAGCATCAGCACACATTAATAATTTTATAAAAGACTATAGGCAATATATGCAATACATGGGATATACAAAACCTTAGATAAAAACAAAGCGAACAAATACCATGAAGTAAATAAATAAATAAATAGCAACATTGCATAAAAATATTATATGGTACTTAACGTAATTTTGATGAAAAAAATGCAAAGCCAACCCACCACCTATTCCAGACGGTCCTAACCTCTAGTGTTAAAACCTTACAATGCGTCAAATGACATAAATTTTGAATAAGGGCCAAGCAGGACCCAGGCCCTGACTATTGAACAACCAGCCATGGTGAACTATATAATGGTAATATCCAGCTCAAGTAATAGGGAGGCCATGACCCTATTTCCACAGAGTGCAAAAAACAAAATAAATGAAGTGGAATATAAGTTGGTGTTCATGCAGCGTATAGGTGCATGTTCACACTGGCCACTAAATAGAGAAAACCTAAGATAAAAACAAAGTGAGCAAATACCCTGCAGTAAATAAATAGTAATAGGGTATGAAAATAACATAGGGTACTTGCATGAAGTATATCAGAGCTATACATTATTCTGTGTATGCACCAAATACAGTGTGAAAATAATTTTTGCACAGAACCTAAAGGTCCATTTACACTAGATGATTTTGCAATATTAACCCCTTAATGACCAAGCCATTTTGTAGGTTAAAGACCAGGCCAATTTTTACAATTCTGACCACTGTCTCTTTATGAGGTTATAACTCTGGAACGCTTCTACGGATCTTGGCGATTCTGAGACTGTTTTCTCGTGACATATTGTACTTCATGATAGTGGTAAAATTTCTTCAATATAACTTGCGTTTATTTATGAAAAAAACGGAAATAAGGCAAAAATTTTGAAAATTTTGCAATTTTCAAACTTTTAATTTTTATGCCATTAAATCAGAGAGATATGTCACAAAAATTAGTTAATAAATAACATTTCCCTCATGTCTACTTTACATCAGCACAATTTTGGAACCAACATTTTTTTTTATTAGGAAGTTATAAGTGTTAAAAGTTGACCAGCAATTTCTCATTTCTCCAACAAAATTTACAAAACCATTTTTTTTAGGGACCACCTCACATTTGAAGTGAATTTGAGGGGTCAATATGACAGAAAATACCCAAAAGTGACACCATTCTAAAAACTGCACCCCTCAACGTGTTCAAAGCCACATTCAAGAAGTTTATTAACCCTTTAGGTACTTCACAAGAATTGAAGCAATGTGGAAGGAAAAAATGAACATTTAACTTTTTTTCCCAAAATTTTTCTTTCGACACAATATTTTTAAATTTTGTCAAGGGTATCAGGAGAAAATGAACCACAATATTTGTTGTACAATTTCTCCAGAGTACACCGATACCCCATGTGTGGGGGTAAACCACTATTTGGTCGCATGGCAGAGCTCGGAAGGGAAGCAGGGCCATTTGACTTTTTTGGTGGAATTGAGATTGGACGCCATGTCGCATTTGGAGAGTCCCTGTGTGCCTAAACAGTGGAAACCCCCCACAAGTGACCCCATTTTGGAAACTGGACCCCCCAAGGAACTTATCTAAATGTGTTGTGAGAGCTTTTAACCCCCAAGGGCTTCACAGAAGGTTATAACGTAGAGCCGTTAAATGAAAAAATCATATTTTTTCCACAAAAATGATCTTTTCATCCCAATTTTTATTTTCCAAAGGATAAAAGGACCCCAAAAGTTATTGTGCAATTAGTCCTGAGTACGCTGATACCCCATATGTGGGGGTAAACCACTATTTGGGCGCATGGCAGAGCTCAGAAGGGAAGCAGCGCCATTTGACTTTTTTGGCTGGAATTGAGATTGGACGCCATGTCGCATTTGGAGAGTCCCTGTATGCCTAAACAGTGGAAACCCCCCACAAGTGACCCCATTTTGGAAACTAGACCCCCCAAGGAACTTATCTAAATGTGTTGTGAGAGCTTTTAACCCCCAAGCGCTTCACAGAAGGTTATAACGTAGAGCCGTAAATTAAAAAATCATATTTTTTCCACAAAAATGATCTTTTCATCCCAATTTTTATTTTCCAAAGGATAAAAGGACCCCAAAAGTTATTGTGCAATTAGTCCTGAGTACGCTGACACCCCATATGTGGGGGTAAACCACTATTTGGGCGCATGGCAGAGCTCGGAAGGGAAGCAGCGCCATTTGACTTTTTTGGCTGGAATTGAGATTGGACGCCATGTCGTATTTGGAGAGCCCCTGTGTGCCTAAACAGTGGAAACCCCCCACAAGTGACCCCATTTTGGAAACTAGACCCCCCAAGGAACTTATCTAGATGTGTGGTGAGAGCTTTGAACCCCCAAGGGCTTCACAGAAGGTTATAACGTAGAGCAGTAAAATTAAAAAATCATATCTTTTCCACAAAAATGATCTTTCCACCCCCAATTGTTATTTTCCAAAGGGTAACAGGACCGCAAAAGTTATTGTGCAATTTGTCCTGAGTACGCTGATACCCCATATGTGGGGGGGAACCACTATTTTGATGCATGGCAGAGATCGGAAGGGAAGGAGCACCGTTTTTAAATGCAGACTTTGATGGAATGGTCTGCGGGTGTCATGTCGCGCTTGGAGAGCCCCTGATGTGCCTAAACAGTAGAAACCCCCAAAAATGACCCCATTTTGCAAACTAGACCCCCCAAGGAACTTATCTAGATGTGTGGTCAGCACTTTGAACCCCCAAGGGCTTCACAGAAGTTTATAACATAGAGCCGTGAAAATAAAAAAATCATTTTTTTTCCACAAAAATGACCTTTTTGCCCCCAAATTTTTATTTTTCTAAGGGTAACAGGAGAAATAGGACCCCAAAAGCTATTGTGCATTTTGTCCTGAGTACGCTGATACCCCATATGTGGGGGGAACCACTGTGATCGCCTTACTGCGATCTTTGGGAGGCACAATGAACAAATCCACAAAAGGTGAAGAATTGGTTTTCTTTTTTACGCCGTTCCTCGTGCGGTATTAGTGATTAGGCGACTTTATTCCTCGGATCGGTGCGATTACAGCGATACCAGATTTACATCCTTTTTTCATATTTAGCTTCTGTCACACTCTAAAAGATGCATCGCCGTATTTTGAGAGCTATAATTTTTCCATTTTCGGCCGACAGAGTTATCTGTGGGCTTGTTTTTTGCGGGACGAGCTGACTTTTTTATTGGTACCATATTCGGGCACATAACGTTTTTTGATTGCTTCCTATTCCGATTTTTGTGGAAGCAGAATGAACAAAAACCAGCAATTCAGGAATTGTTTTTTTTTTTTTTTTCCTCCGTTCCGCGTGTTGTAAAATTGATGAAGGAGCTTTATTCTTCGGATCACTACGATTACAGCGATACATCATTTATATATTTTTTTTATGTTTTGGCGTTTTTTACACAATAAAAAATTTTATAGAAAAAATAATTATTTTTGCATCAGTTTATTCCGCGAGCTATAACTTTTTTATTTTTTCGCTGATGATGCTGTATAGCGGCTTGTTTTTTGCGGGACAAGATGACGTTTTCAGCAGTACCATGATTATTTATATCTGACTTTTTGATCGCGTGTTATTGCACTTTTTCCAAGCGGTATGATGATACCACTTGGAAAAAGTATAATTTACTACTTTTTTGTGTTTTTTTTTTTACGGCTTTCACTGAAGGGGTTAACTAGGGTTACGCTTTTATAGATGGGATTTTTACGGACGTGGCGATACCTAACATGTGTATTTTTTTTGCTTTTTATTTTTTTTATTACATAAAAATGTTTATTTTTTAGGGGATTTTTTTTTTAATTATTTTTTAATATTTTTTTTACAATTTTTTTTTTAAAAATGATTTTTTTTAACTTGTCCCTTTATGGGACTTTCACTTTTTTTACTTTTGATTGCAGTTACAATGCATTGCAATGCTCCAGCATTGCAATGCATTGTACCTATGGGGAAAGCTGCTGTGAGTGTGATCACAGCAGTTTTCCGTAGCTAGATGACCCGGAGGTTGTCATGACAACCCCCGGGTCATCAAGGCAGAGATCGGGCCCTGCAAATACATTGCAGGGCGCCGATCTGAGGCAGAGGGAGCTCCCGACCCTCTTCCTCCCCCCTGAGCTCTGCGATCGTGCTCGATCGCAGCAGTCAGGGGGTTAACAGCCAGGGGCGGTGGGGGCTCCGCTCCTGGCTATCAGTGCAGGAAGCCTGGCCACTGCAGCGCCGGCTCCTGCACTGATCGCGCTGGATAAGCTGAAATTTCAGCTTCTCCTGCACGATCGCTGCTGTGTTTGGTCAGTCAGATTGACTGACCAATCACAGCGCTGTGGGTGCGGGGACCGACGGCAAAGGTCCCCGCACCGCTTGCCGTGCCTGTCAGCTGTCTGTGACAGCTGTCGGCACTGATCTACCACTGCGTGTTTACACGCAGTGGTAGATCAAAGGCATGACATGCACAGTCCGTCCTGGTGCCGGAACTGGCACCTTGCCATGATGGACTGTGCACGTCATTGGACAGTAAGGGGTTAAATAATCACCAGTCAGTAAATATTTACCAATCGACATTCATTTAACCCCTTAACGACCGCCGATATGCCTTTTAACAGCGGCAGTTAAGGGTACTTATTCCTCAGCGTTGCTTTTTAACACCGCTGAGAAATAAGGTTATAGTGCCCCCAGCATCAGAAAATCTCCGGTGTCCCTGCTACTGGGGGTAACTGAAACCCTGGAGAACATGATTCGGGTCGGTTTTTACCATCCCCAGTGTTGCAATCGCAGTTATTCACCAAATACCAGTGACAGCAAAAAAAGTCAGATTTCCCATTTATTTCTCTCTCCTCTGATATGATCTAGCATATCAGAGGAGTGAGAAATGGGTCCCCCGAGCCCCCCGGTACCTGCGGTGTCCTCCTGTCCCCCGGCCTTTGGTGTTTTCTTCCTGGAAGAAAATGGCGGGCTCATGCGCAGTGCGCCCGCTGAGATCTGCTGGCTGGCACCCAGCAACAATAGGAGATTTTTCTTATTGGTTCATTTTGATCACTGTGATAGACCCTTGACATCGGGTTACCATGGGAGTGATCAGGATCCAGCGTCATGACGCGGGGTCTCGGATCCAAAGGCAGAGGGGCTGTCAGAGCTGAATGCCCCTTCTGCCTGCTCCGGAATGCTGCAGTCTTGTTTGATCGCAGTGTTCCATGGGTTTAAAATGCCTGGAGCGGTCCGTGACAACTCCTGGCACTTAGTGCCGGCTGTCAGCTGTGAGAATCAGCTGACAGCCGGCAGCAATCGCGTATAACGTACTATCCCGTCCATGGTCATACGGGCCCGGGTCACATGGACAGGATAGTACGTCCCATGTCAGAAAGGGGGTAAAGACAACTGTACTGTTAATTAGATTCATGTGTGCGATCTGTTTCTGTTTTTTTTCGGGATATTTGCTTGACAATATTTTCTATGAAAGTCCAAAATTTGCATAACATCCAAGGAATCACATTAAATGCACCATAAAACAGAGCTCATACTTTATTGTATATTCCCAGGCTGATTAGTTATAATTTCCTATATTACATGAAGTTAGGAAATTATCATGTAAAAAAATAATAAATTGAAAGCTGAGCAATCTTCAAAAAATAACGAGTTTATATTTATGAATTTTACACAAGACTAGTTTCAATATGCGATGCAAGGAAATGTAGCTGTTACAGGATGTTAGTGCATAATGTTTAATGTCCAGATGATATTAACTTGATTAAAAAAGCAAACTGTACAAACAAAACTGTGAGTGGAAAACATTTTTTATTTCTATTCGACACTCAGTTAGATTTATATTTCAAAATTAAATACGCTAAAGGAACAAAACTATTACCACTACTCTGATAAAGTAACATCAACAGAAATATCTTGCGGCTTTTAAATATTATATATACAATCAATATAAAAAATGTACACACCCCTGTTAAAATGCCAGATTTTTGTCAGATAAAAAAATCGTACAAAGAAAAATCATTTCAGATCTTTTTCCACCTGTGACCCATAAGATGTGCAAACCCATTAGTAAACAAACTGAAATCATTTTAAAAAGGAAAATTAAAATAGCAAAACTAAAATATTGTTGCTACATTACTATGAGCACCCTTTTATAATTGAGAATGTGTATAAATTCAGAATTAGCCAATCACATTTAACTCCTTTAGGACCTATGACATAAAGGAACGTCATAGGTCACGTCCCCCTCTTTGGTGCAGGCTCCAACTCTGAGCCTACAACTTTTCCGGCACATGACAGCTGATCTGATCTTTAGCATATTATCTGCCGCTGTCAATATCTGACCACGACATGTAATTCGTGCAAACAAGATGCGTGTCATTAGCTCCACCCATCGGCATCCCTTTCATATGACTGCGGGCGCCGAGAAGTTGGCATGACAACCCGGGGTCTACAGCAGACCCCTGTGGCTGTCATTGCCGAACTGCTGTGAGCATCGCCCCGTGGCCGGCACTCATGCTATTTGTAGCACAAGCAATTTTATGATCGAAGTTTCAAGTCTCCTAAGGAGACTATTGAAGCATGTAAAAAGAAAAAAAATCACCCCTTTTTGCTCCATTCAAAATAAAAGAATTAGAAAAAAATAAAAAATACACATATTTGGTATTGCCGCATTCAGAATCGCCTTATCTATCAAAATATAAAAATAATTTATCAGATCGGTAAACGATATAATGAGTAAACAAAATCAAAACTCCAGAATTATGTTTTTTTGGTTGCAGCAACATTGCAATAAAATGCAATAACGGGCGATCAAAACCTCAAATCTTCCTCAAAATAGTATAAATAAAAACATCAGCTCAGCTATGGGTTATGGAAAATGGCGCTATATTTATTTTTTTCCAAACTTTTTTACCACTTAAATAAAAAAGAACCTATTCATGTTGGTATCTACAAACTCGTAATGACTTGGAGAATCATAATAACAGGTCAATTTTAATATTTAGTGAACATGGTATAAAAAAAGCAATTGTGGTATGGCGCTTTTTTTGTAATTTCACCGCAGTTAAAATTTTTTCATGTTTTCCAGTACATTATATGGTAAAATCAATGGTGTCGTTCAAAAGTACAACTCGTCCTGCAAAAAACAAGCCCTCACATGGTCATGTTGACGGAAAATCAAAAAAGATGTGGCTCTAGGAAGAAGGGGAACAAAGAATGAAAATGCAAACCCGAAAAAACCCAATGTGGTAAAGGGAACCTGTCATCAGAAAAACGCTATTAACCTGCAGATATGGGGTTAATATGCAGGTGTAGTGCAGCGCTCATTGCACGGGTTTGGGGAACACTTGCTTGACTGGTCACTGAGGCATACACTGGTACACTCAGGGTTAAACAAAGTCCATTTGTTTTATTGGTAACAGCATAAACCGCACTTCAGGAACCAAGAAGTATGCAGCTGCAAGTACAATGTCCGTTAAACATTCAGCTCTATAGGAAAACACAGTCTCTCACTGACCCCGGTCTGTATCACTCATGGTTCTCGGACCGTCCACTTCGGAGGTATCTCACAGACCTTCCTTCCTCTGGCTCAGACTAGCCAGCACTCCTCAGCGTGTGCGATGTCCAGCAAGCAGGTTTGGTATGGCAAACAGGTGAGGTATGGATCACATGGTCATGACCTCACTTCAGGTCCTCAAACTCACAACCACAAGTGGGCAGTGTATGTGTGGTTAGTCAGTCCCGCCCAGCTCTCCGACTAACCCTGTAAGCCACCCTAGTAAAGTAAACACAACTCTTGTGAGACTACAAGTCCAAGAACAACATTACTGTCTTACAGCACAGAGGACTTGTGCGACACATACCGGCCATTCACGATCATGCCGGTCACTGTCTCACCATCATAATCACACCTCCATGCATATCTTGAGAAGCACATACAGCACCCCCCAGCTGCAGCATGGGTCACTGCATCACAGCAGGTTAATATCATTATTTATCTGCACAACACCTGTACTTACCCGAATGCTGCTGGGAGAAAATGAACTTTATTCCCCCAACAGCTTCCAGCTTCAGTCACAGTAGCGGCACCGACGCTGGTTCAGTTACCACTCTGAGTATATGGAGCAGTGGCTGTGCCCATGCGCCCATCCCTGAATAACACTGGCTCTGTTTGGGGCCTACTGTGAGATCCAAGGCATTGGATATACCATGGAACACCGAGGTAGATTAAATTTGGCACAACTAGAACAGGATGTTTCTCAAAAGGTGATGAAAAGACAAGAAGAAAGATGAAATGGGTGGCTATAAATAGCAACGTTAAAGGAGCTGGAGGAATTTTTGGCAAATAATGGTTGTGTACTGCATGTGATAGCAACCTCCAATATTCTTATGTCTGCCCTGTGGAGTAGTGTGGCAAGATGAAAGCCTTTTCTTGTAAATTAAAACATCCCAGCTCGGCTTTATTTTACCAAAGTCTAGATCAAGTTTGCCAAAAGCATGTGGGAAAATGTTTTATGGTCTGTTGAGACCAAGGTTGAACTTTTTGGCCATAATTACATAAAAGTAAGTTTGGCACAAGGATAACCACTTCCAGACCTTGGACGTATCCATAAACAAAAAAAGTACACATATTTGGTTTCACCGCATCTGGAACGACCCGACCTATAAAATTGTCACACCAGTTAAACCCTTCAGTGAATGCTGTAAAAAAAAAACTGAGGCAAAAAGTGATGATTTTTCAACATACTACTGAACAAAAGGTGGAATAAAACGCGATAAAAAGACGGATGTAAATTAAAATAGTATCACTGAAAACATCATCTTGTCCAGTAAAAAACAAGCTGCCATACAGCTCAATCGGTGGAAAAATAAAAAAGTTATAGCTCTCATAATAAAGCGATGTAAAATAATGATTTTTTCGATATAATAGTTTTTATAACTGTAATCATACTGACACAAAGAATAAAGCTGCCTTATAAATTTTACCACACGTGGAATGGCATAAAAGAACCCCAATAAAACAATTCTTGAATTAATGGTCTTTGTAGATTCTGCCTCCCAAAAATTAGAATACAAAAGCGATCAAAAATTGTCATGTGCCCGAAAATAAAAACATCAACTCGTCCCACATTATAGATAATATAGTCCAGAGTAACGCTGCTGCCTTATTATATGTAAAATGTTCCTAACAAAAGCTTCAAATCAATCCACAAAGAAACAAGTCCCCACTCAGGTCCATGGAAACACAGGGAGCTTCCACATTACTGGTAGTACAAAGGCTTTGGAAAAGCAAAATAGCTCTTCGCCCCAATATGAAATCCATTGAATT
>JARQOD010000002.1:179030192-179080484 GCA_033576555.1 Oophaga sylvatica
GGGCCTATACCAGCCTCCATCTTGTCTGTTCACAGAGCCACAAACTTTTAACTACACAGGGCCTATTAGCATATCCAGTACGACCGTTTTGTTGTCCACTAGGAATCAAAGGGGCTTTAGCATGCTAATTAGTTTAGGCCAGTGTCTGAATAAGATGGTCAGTCGTATGGTGAATAGCTCAAGCTCAAGCCCTTGTTTCCTGCTCCATATGAATTGCAGGCCAGTTAATATGCGTGCTTCAAAGCAAAAGGGAAGGGCCTAGCAGGTTTAAGAATTGTAGCCATGTACAGGGTGGTCATTCCATTTTAGACACAGAAGCCAAGAAGATGGTCTAGGAAGGACCAAGGGACTATCCAGCAACTGAAGACTGTACCTGGGAATGGCAAAGCCCCTGCCTTCCCATGACCATACTACAACCCGGTAATATGAGCTATAGCTAATACCTTTAAGCCTTGTACATTATTGTTGTATTTTTTTACTCTGACTGCAAATCCATTGTAATTACGTTGTATAGCTTTACTGTATATTTTGTAATTAACTAGTGCCCCTTAAGGCAAATTAAACCATAAAATTAATCTTGGGCTGATGCTTTTACTCTGATCACGAATCTTAGAATACCCAGTGGGTAACAGGACACCTTCCCCGGCGGCCATTTGCTCTAGGTGCAGTTCCCTTACTGACCTGAGAGATAAAGGGGGCGCCGGAGAGCTGTACCTGTGGAGTTACGTCCCATTGGTGATGTGGGAGGAAAGGGTCGTCCGTCACATGTGGTAGCGGCGGTGGAATCAGAAGCTGTGATTCCCGGGCTACCGTGTGGCGGTCGGCTTAGTTCCTCACAGTACCATTGCCCGTAACCTGAGTGACTTGGGTCAAATGTTTGAGATAATCTTCCACAAGCTTCTCACAATAGTTGGTTGGAATTTAGGCCCATTCCTCCTGACAGAACTGTTGTAACTGATCCAGGTTTGTAGGTCACCTTGCTCGCACCTGCCTTTTCATGTTTGCCCATAAATTTTCAAAAGGATTGAGCTCAGGGTTTGTGATGGCCACTCCAAAACATTGACTTTGCTATCCTTAAGCCACTTTGTTACCATTTTGGCAGCATGCTTCGGGTCATTGTCTGTTTGGAAGACCCATTTCCGCCTAAGCTTTAACTTCCTGGCTAATGTTTTGAGATGTTACTGCAGTATTGCCACATAATCATCTTTTCTCATGATGCCATCTATTTTGTGAAGTGCACCAGCCCCTCCTGCAGCAAAACAACCCCACAACATGCTGCTGCACACCCCGGTGTTTCACAGTTGAGATGGTGTTCTTATGCTTCCAAGCTTCACACTCTTTCATCCATAAGTCATTATGCCCAAAAAGTTCAAGTTTAATTTCATCAGATCATAGGACATGTCTCCAAAAATTAAGGTCTTTGTTCCTGTGTGCATTTGCAAACATTAATCTCACTTTTTATGTTTCTTTCGGAGTAATGGCTTCTTCCTGGTGGAGTGGCCTTTCAGCCCATGTTGATACAGTACCCGTTTCATTGTGGATATTGACACAATCTTACCAGCTTCTGACATCATCTTCACAAGGTCTTTTGCTTTTGTCCTTGGGTTGAAATGCACATGTCGGACCAGAGCATGTTCATCTCTGGGACACAGAACCCATCTCATTCCTGAGCGGTATGATGGTTGGACATTCCCATCTTGTTTTTACTTGTGTATAACTGTTTGTTCAGATGAACAAGGCACCATCAGGTATCTTGAAATTGTACCGAAGAATGAGCCAGACTTGTGCAAGTCAACAATTCTCCTAATATCTTGGCTGATTTCTTGAGACATTCCCATGATGCTACACAAAGATGCAGTGTGTTTCAGGTGTGCACTAAAATACATCCACAAGTGTGTAATTAACTCAGATGTTGCCAAAAAATCTATCAGAAACTTCCAAACACATGACATCATCATATGGGCAGTACAGAATAGTTTAAAGGCATAGTAATCTTAGTGTATGTAAACTTTTGATTTTGCAGTAAGTAATAAAATGCTTTAAAACATTCTCTCTCTCATTATTCTGGCATTTGGCAAATATTAATAATAATGGTAATCCTATTTGACTTAAAATGGGAAGGGTTTATTCTGATTTCATGTCAGATAATGAAAAAAACATGCATATGTGTTTTTTTATATAGTGTATGTAAACTTCTGGTTTCAACTGTATCAAGGTACAGTAAAGGCCACATGAACTAGAATGGGAGTTTCACATGAGTTGTACACAATGGGCCCAATTCATCAAAGCTTTAAAACCAGAATTTTGTGACTTTTGGTGTCTTCATGCCAGTTTCTCCCAGCTCCTCCAAATTGGCCAGAACAGGGGCAGGAAGTGGGTGCGAAAATGGCATCACGCCACAGCTCATGTAAGTCATGACGATCTTTGGCATTCCCTATGGCAGAAATCTCAATCCAGTACCTGACTGTAGTGAGATTTGTGGCGTAGCACTTGGAGGCGCACGCTGCTCTTGAGACTCTTCAGATTTATGAAGAGGCAGCCGCACCTCTTAATGTATCAGGAGCGTCTGACTCCAACACACCCCCTTTATCAACACCACTATGAACAATGCTGGTCTTGATGAATATATACTATTCTTGTAACAATATCTTATTGTTTTATTTCCTTTTGTATTTGATCCTGTGTTTATCTGAAAAAAAAAAATCGTAGTAAAAACTACATGTGTAAAGCCAATATCGTTGTTCAGAGGCCTTCTTCTACTATCTTGCATTCCAAGTTATAGGTGGTAGCAAATTCTGTATTTTAGTGAGTGTGCAATAGTAATTCCCAAAGAGTATATATTTGGAATCTTTTTTTTCATGCATTGTATAATCATCAGTGTCTGTATATTTCCGTTTTCAATATATTGACAGTAATGCTGATTTATTTTGCAGGGTTTGTTAAAGGTGGCAATAGATAATGCCCGAGCGCAAGAAAAACAGGTACAAATGGAAAAGACTGAGTTAAAGATGGAATTATTCAGGGAACGAGAAGTAAGGGAAACCTTAGAAAAACAATTAGCAGTAGAACAAAAGAACCGAGGTATTTATATATTTAAGTGTCTTATTTCTATGCAAACCTGTATTATTTGTATACACATATTATTTATGGTCTTGTCTGTATACAAAGATGGATATGTAATGTCTTAATGATAGAGAAAGCTAGCGATGGAAAAATTATTTGTAGAAGCACTTCATACTATTTGCATTAAAGAAATCACACACAATATAATTTTAGATAAAAACAATTTTTAATATTTGATAGTGTTAAGCAGTTTATATTTTTTAGGGTACAAGCATATGAGATAAGCGCTGAACAGCTAAGTCTCAGACACAATGAAGCTCTGCCATAAGCTGCAGCCTTCTAGTAGATTGTTAAAAGTTGACTCATTATATTTCATTCGCAGTGACCGCATAATTTCGTGAGTAAGGCCTGGCCTAGATGGTCCTGTTTTCTGCATTTGTTCTTTAAAACAAATGGGAATAATGCATGCTGCATTTTTTTCCACAGGACCATGATCATATGCCCTAGCATATTGCCTACCTATCCAGCCTAAACTTGTAATAACTCCACCTGGCCTTGGTAATCAGTTTCATCCTCCTTTTATGCTAATATATCTAAATTTGGTAACGACTATAGGAAAGTATCAATTTCTTGGAAGAATTTAAATAAATATATTAAAAAATTAACACACAATAAAGTACCTTATATATAACTTTGTCTATATTCTATGAATGAGATATACAGCGGCATGTAAAAGTTTGGGCAGCCCTGGTCAAAATTACTGTTATTGTGAACAGTTAAGCAAGTTGAAGATGAAATGATCTCTAAAAGGCCTAAAGTTAAAGATGACGCATTTCCTTTGTATTTTAGGCAAAATAATATATACAGTCACTTTTTTTTTACATTTTAAAAATTACAGAGGGAAATGGACTGATGCAAGAGTGCCAGCATCCTTGGACATTTGTGTGCTCTGATAACTTTGATCAAGGTTTCAGACATTAATTAGCATGTTAGGGTTATGGTTTGTTTACTATCATCGTTAGGAAAGGCCAAGTGATGCAAATTTCCCAGCTTATAAAACCCAGCCTCCTCTAACCCTGTGCCAAAAAATATCAGCCATGGGATCTTCTAAGCAGCTGCGTAGCACTATGAAAATGAAAATGGTGGAGGCCCACAAAGCTGGAGAAGGCTATAAGAAGATACCATAGCATTTTCAAGTCACCCTTTCCTCAATTTGAAATTAAATTAAGAAATCACAGTTAGCAGGAACAGTGGAGGTCAAGATAAGGTCTGGAAGATCAAGCAAAATTTCTGTGAAAGCTGCTGGTAGGATTGCTAGAGAGGCAAATCAGAACCTCCCACTTGACTGCAAAAGACCTTCAGAAAGATTTAGCAGACTCTGGAGTTGTGGTATATTGTTCTACTGTTCAGAGACACCTGCACAAATATGGCCTTCATGGAAGAGTCATCAGAAGAAACCCTCCCCTACATTCTCAACATAAAATTGTACATCAGATGTATGCAAAAGAATATCTGAACAAGCCTGATGCATTTTGGAAACAAGTCCTGTGGACCGATGAGATTAAAATAGAACTCTTTGCCACAATAATCAAAGGTATTTGTGGAAAAAAAAAGCACAGAATTTTAGAAAAAGAACATGTCGCCAACCATTAAGTACAGTATGGGGTTGGATCAATCATGCTTTGTCATTGTGTTGCTGGAACATTTCAAGGGTGGAGGTAAGAATGGATTCAATTAAATGTCAACAACTTCTTGATGCAAAAATAACACCATATGTAAAAAAGCTGAAGTTGAAATAGGATGGCTTCCACAAATAGATAATAATCCTAAACACATGTCAAAATCCACTATAGACTACCTCAAAAGGCACAAGCTGAATGTTTTACAATGGCTCTCACAGTCCCATGATCTGAACATCATTGAAAATCTGTGGCTAGACCGCAAATTAGCAGTGCATGCAAGATGACCCAGGAATTTAAGAGTACTAGAAGAATTTTCCAAGGAGGATTAGCTGAAAATCCCTCAAACAAGAATTAAAACACTTTTGTCTGGCTACCAAAAGTGTTTACAAGCTGTGATACTTTCAAAAGGCGTGCTACTAGGTACAATCAGACTATTTTCCTTTTTGTAGTTTTTACAATGTAAAATTAACATATTTTTTATGCCTAAAATACAGAAACGTGCCATCTTTACCTATAGGCCTTTTAGAGATCATTTCATCTTCAACTTGCTATACTGTTCACAACACCAGCAATTTTTTTAAAACATTTTCTAACATGCAAGACACTGGTCTAGTCACGCAGAGATTAATGCTAATAAATGCCTGTTTATAAGTCGCAATTATTACTGAGATCCAAATTATTGCAAGCCTTCATTAATGTTAATTGCCCAGCGTGTATGTGCAAAATGATCAATGAAGAACATCAATAAAATAATTAAAGACGATTGGTTTTACATAAAACTGATCACTGTTATGTCTGACTAATATTGTTGAGTTCTAACATGCAAACAAATGGTCTTTCTTTGACTTTTCCCTACAGTACTATATTACATTTATGACTTAATAGCCAATTATGTTTTTTTATGATAATAAAAGAGGTGTAACCTTCCATTTTACCTTGGGCATCAGGTCCGACTCAGTTAATTTATAAAGTAACACATCCAACATGTTAAAACATACCTGTGACCAGTTAGCAACCTATTCCGGTCATTATTTTTACATTAGATATTTAATAAAGGTGATTTTTATGGGAGGAAAGTAAAAATATTCTGGTTAGATAGATATCAGTTAAAAAGTCAGAAGAGTTAGATACATCTTGATCCTGTTTGGAGATGTGACCACACAGGTACTGTCTGACTGATTGTTGGACACCCAAAGAGGTGCAAAAATTTTTTATATTTGCTTCAAGATTTCATTATTGCTGATATACTAATTGATTTACCATACATTACCCATTTGGATGCATTTGGTGAATAATTTGTCAGTTTCCTTGTTCTTATGGTTATTAAATATTAAAATAGGATAACTGAATTATTATATTATATGTACCGACATACTTTTGAATTGACAAATAATTTACAGATGTTTTAAATGCTTTAATTTTAATTTATTTGATTTACTAAATAATCATTTCAGGTTTATTTGGATTCTAAATTCTCATTTATAAATAAAAAATATTTTATTTGAAGTGCAAGTCAAAGTATTTTCTGTATTCTTAGTATGTGACTGCAATACTATAATATATGACCAAAACAAGACTAAACCAGTCCATCACAGTAATTACATGAAAGTTTCCTGTTTCAGCAATAATTCAAAAAAGACTTAAGAAAGAGAAGAAAGCGAAAAGGAAATTACAAGAAGCTTTGGAATTTGAGACAAAACGGCGAGAGCAAGCAGAGCAGGCACTCAAACAAGCTGCATCCTCAGAAGGACTTCGAGTCCTTAATGGTAAGACCAATAACTGACCTGAAGCAATTGTGTCATCTGTAAGGCTAGGTTCACATTAGTGTTTGTGTGCACAGCGTATCATCTGCATGCAAAAGCTCATGCCAAAACGCATGCTAACGCAGCGTTTTTTTATCCGCATCAGCTTGCACATGACGCAAAAAAAGCTGCTTTTTCATGCGTTTTGGCATGCGTCTGCGTAATTATGCGCATGCATTTGATATTTCCAGGTGCTGTTATCAGTTCCTGGACATGCGCAGTCTGAAGTCCACATGCGCATTGAACGCATCCATGCGCATGTCCTTGCGTACCAATGCGTTCCCATAGACAGTAATGCGTTGTTTTTATGCACTCATCCGCATGCGCATGACAGCGCATATTTGATGGATTTTTGACACTTCAAAAAATGCAACATGTTGCGTTTGCCAGACACCGCGAAACAACGCATGCGTACGCAAACGCATGCAAATGCATGTCCCTGCGTACACCATGTTAAAGATATGTACGCATGACGCATGCGGATCTACGCAGATCAAACGCTGCGCACAGATACGCAAATGTGAAACCAGCCTAAGGCACATTGCTTTTGTTATATAATGCTACAAAACCCGATGTTATTAACATATATGCAATGTGTGAATAATGAGTGTGATTGAACAATGTAAAAGCAAGTGGGTTATTTAGCTCAACAATAATATATCATACCAGTAGTTACTATGAGCTGGCCGGCATTCCTGTTATACTGGTCACATTAAATGTTGATGAAATGATAGACAAAACAAGTATGCATGTGCATGGAGATGTGGGAGAGATACCTGTTAGCCAAATGAGTGTTTAGCCAACATTACAGATCATTGAACTGATTCACTGCAAGTCAAAATCGAATTCCAGTCATATTTTATGAAATTTGCAGGTACTGGCAAATTTGAACAATTTGCCATCTGATTCATGCAAATTGCCAAAAAAGCCACCTTTTTTCACTATACAGAAGATTACATCAGTCATATAAGACTGACATGACCTAATGTTCGACCAGGCTTCCCCATAGCTCCTTGTAGCTATCACAACACATGGTATAGCGCAGCTAATTAGGAGGACCTATCACAGACTATATGAAATCCTAAGTAGGGAATGCAGCAACCAATATAAGGGTGATTTTAGGATAGTTAGAGTTTGTCAGAGTTCACAGTTCAGCAATAGAGACAGGATGAAAAATTTTAAAATATTTGACAAATACTGTAGACAGTAATATGTTGAATAACTGCAGCAGACAAGAAAATTAGAGTTTTAGTCTGTGAATAATACAGAAACTCAATTGGTAGGGGGAAAGAGCGGTAAGAGGGATACTGTTGGCAGCAGTACTAGCATCTGCCCTGCTGCCTTTGAATTACAATTTCAATTTTTTTTTCATTCTTAATACACTAAAAATCATAAGTAAGACAGCAGAATAAGGCTAAGTGCACACGTTCAGGAATGTGTGCAGAATTTTCCTGAGCAAAACCGGACTTTTTTCACGGTAAAAACTTGCGTTTTTCGTGCGGATTTTGCGTGTTTTTACCGCATTTTTCCCTGAACTTTCTAGGTCAATAATATAGTGTGAAAAACGCTAGAATTACGCGAAATTAATGAACATGTTGCTTCTTTTTCCGTGATGCGTTTTTTTTTCACGGAAAAAAACGCACCATGTGCACAAAAATTGCGGAATTCATTCTAAATAATAGGATGCTTTATTCGTGCGTTTTTTACGTGTTTTTTGCCTCGAAAAAATGCGA
Organism: Oophaga sylvatica; assembly: GCA_033576555.1. NCBI lineage: Eukaryota > Metazoa > Chordata > Amphibia > Anura > Dendrobatidae > Oophaga > Oophaga sylvatica. Next base: position 179,038,473 of record JARQOD010000002.1, read on the forward strand.
AAAAAGCGCAAATAATCCTGAACGTGTGCACTTAGCCTTATTGTAACAGAAAAATCCAGATATTCATGTCAGTGTGCTTGCAAATCACAAGCGACTGTACTGAGTTTTTGCATTTTTTGTGCAATAGTTTTTTTTAAAGGGGGGAATAACTGTTTTTTTTAATGCAAAATAAGAATTCCCCAAAATCGAGACATTTGACTGTGACTGCCTACTGCATGTTGCATACAATTTATTTTTACACAAATCTCTGGACGTGCCACAACAATACAATGCACTGTTGCTGTTGCTGGCTTTTTGGACATGTACCTAGCGAACATTTCTTAGCATTGCTCTTTGGGAAGAGGGTTAAATTAGAAATGTAAAAAAAAAAGGAATATGATGAGAAAGGACAGAAGAGACACAAGCAGCTCCCTTTTCTTGTTTTAGGCAACTTGTTGATGAAAGTGTTTATGGCAAAGAGGGGTTCCATTACATAAAGTGCATAAAAAACATTATTTTCCATTAGTCGCCTTAAGCTCAAAAATATCCAATATGTAACTAATGACATATTGAGAATAATTTTAGCTAAATCATAGTAAAATGTAAAAAAATATATAAATAAATATAACATGCACAATAGAGCAATTTAGAAGAATGCTGATGTTGATGTACATGTAAAAGGAATTGTATTATTTTATTTTACATTGTTTTATTTGTTATTTATTTTTTTATATAGCATTAACATATACATTACTGTTGTCATTGCTTAATTCTTCTTTTTAGATATGTTTAACCCCATGTGTACATCTTTTATTTTTAACATAAAAAAGTCAAATTTTGCACTGGGTACAAACTGTAATTCTGCTAGAGTGGGAAATCAGTGGCCAAAAAAAGAGAAATAGAAAGCAGAATTGAATAGAAAAAAAAATTATGAACGTACAAAGAAATATAATAAATGAATATTATAATGGTGTCACTGACAGGCTTTATTGCATGAAGGTTAGGGAATAGGGTGAGTTATTTGGTGCCGCAGACAAGTAAATATACCTTATGTGCCATGGTCTTAGTGTGCACGCAGTAGGTTAAATCCGGCTGTATTTCAGCTGCTAATGTCATTCATTTCTGTCTCTGCTTTCAGAGGCTTTGACCCCAGAGATAGAATCTGACCGCAATGGGGCCAGAACAGATGCTGAAAGGACAATACAAGGTAAGATGTGCAAAATCCATAAATCTAGATTTTTGCATTTGAGTGTTCTCTTGTTATAGTATGCTATTCAACCATGCAGCTCACCATCTGGCTGGAATGAACACAAGGTCACATTTGCACTGCTGTTTATTACAGTAAATTAATTTGGTTATGTTTAAAATAACAGGTAATGGGTCAGATCCAGCACACACAATGCAGAATCATATCTTCTATTATCAGGTGTTTAGTTTATAATTAATGGAAGAGGATACTGTTTTTCTGAATGTTATTGCAGAATATAATAGTTTTATTTAACTGTTTTGCAAAGTTTGCCCCACATCCTCTTCCAGTGATTTTGTTGTTGGTGTATTTCATAAAACACAAATATGTTGAACTACAAACCCAATGGGATCTTCATGAATAGGGCTTTAGTCACACATGTCTTTTTGGTTATACATCCATCAAAGACGGACGGTTTCTGTCACGTCATATATTTTCAATCCATTTTAAATTTGTTTTGTTCTTATCATTTTTTAAAAATGGGAGGAGGTATACTGTGTGCATTTTTTTCCATTGACACATAGCAATGAATCAGTTAAAAGCAGATGGAAAAGTATGTCTTCCAGTTTTTATTCATTTTTTTTATACATTCCTATGGACTTGAATGTCCAAATCCGCAAACACTGTTGAAAGTAGGATATGCTACCAGCTTCTCCTTTCCTCTGAAGCACATCATCCTCTTTGGGCATCTTCATTCTGTGTGCATAGGCCTCGGGTGATGCAATTCATAGCGTCATGGTGTATGTTGTGATATCAAAGGCCTATTAGCCACCTCAAGCCCTGGTGGAAATGCAACATGCCCAAAGAGGATTTCGAGCTAGGGAAAAAGATGTGGGCCGGGGAGGTGGAAAAAATAAACAGTGAGTATCATATTTTTAACCTCTTTTCAGCCTCTGACAATTCAAAACAATGGTGGCTGGCCAGCTATCATTTTGCCGGATTCAAATGAACCTGACGCTTTTGATAAAATTTGAGGTAACTTCAATTTTCCTTGAACTAAGTTGCTTATGTCTTTGGAATTTTTCTTTAAATAGGTTGTCCCCAGTTAACACTTTTCATTATGCTCTGTTAGAATATATGGACATTATAAAGAAATGACTTCTAATTTGACCAGGTTTGAAAGCTACTACAATGAGCTTGGCCTGACTTATTACTTCTGATACAATAAAAGTGTGTTTATAACAACGTACTCTTCCACTATTTCAATGACTCTCCAAAAGTTGTTTTATTAACTATTATCACGATGGTACTATACTCCCTCTAGATTAGCCAAGATCAACTCAGACAACTCCCCAAATTGTTGGAGAGAATGTGGACAGATTGGTTCTCTATTTCACATTTACTGGTCATGTCCAAAGATTAGACCATTATGGATAGAGGTTGAGTCCTTAGTTGGTCAAATTTTAAATATTAATGATTTTATTTTAACCCCTCAATTGGCCTTACACTGTCTGGGCATTGATCAGTTCAATCCATCCTTAAGACAACTTATTCACTTTTTTTTAGTTACCAAAAATAATACTGCTCTTTTTTGGAAGTCCCCTAATATTCCCTCATTACAAGATTTAATTAATAAAACTACTTTACATAAGTCTTATGAAAATAAAATTGCTATTTCAAATAACTGCTTTAACAAATTTGCTTGTAAATGGAACCGTTGGATAGAACTTTTTCTATAAGGGCATTGGTTTGTATTTCTAGTTTATAATTGTGTAATATATTTTGACTATGTTTTTGATCTGACAAATATCTATCTGTTCTATGTATTTTATGGATTGATTGCATGACAATGCATTATTTCCCTTCCCCCTTCCCTTTCCCGGTTATTATAAATTTTAACAAAATTTATTGGAAAACAATAAAAGTGTGTTGTAATCTGCCACTTCCCAATGATGGATGATTCCTGGGGTGGTCTACGTACCCGCATTTGGGTAGAATAAACACTTTTAAGGTTTTCCAGAACTTTGATATTGTTTAGGTCACTGAGCTGCAGCATCTACACAATGTGCGAATGTGTGGTGTCCCATCGTACACTGCAAATACCTAATTGGTGGGCGTGCACAGTGTCAGACTCACTCTAATCTAATACTGATGACCAATCTTAAGGTTCAGTCATCAATACCTAAGTCTTGGACAACCCCGGGTATTATATAAAACTAGGATGCATAGTATTCTGAATGATAAATCCCCAACAATATCCCCAACAATAAAAGGCACTCAACAGTAGATTTTCAATGATTAAACCTTTTTTATGATGCCCCAAGGCTTGTAAATAGTGTGGTGAGCATGCCATATGCACATCAATACTATATCTATTATGCAGAAAATCAACCTATAAACTGCATGAATTTTTGTTTACTTGGAGTCATCTGGGCATTGCTGGAGAGCCAAGGTATCCCTGCTCTTAAAACTCCAGCATCTCCCTGACTGTTATCTCACCGGGCTTCAGAGGTCACTGCCAGCTGAAATGAGATCCTGCACATGCTCTGTTCATATACACACTCTAAGCATGTGTAGTGGAGTCTTCAGTACATTCTTGGCTTTATCTGCACAATGCACATTTATGGGATCCTGCAGGCCTTTGAACAGTGCATGTGTGGGATTTCTGCTAAGCTAATATTGATGTAAGAATTTCAATGTAAGGGATAACTGCAGGGATAATGTGTCTCCTTGGCCCTCCAGCACTATTGTGTTGTCTTCAAGTAAGCGATTAGCATACAACGTTCTCCATTTTATTTATTTATGTTTACTACACATTTAATAAGCCTTAATGTTGCATTTTAGTTGCTGAAAATCTGCAGACAGGTTCCCTTTAACCCTTTCCCGACCCATGACTCCTACGTCGGCGTCATGAAAACCTGTGCCATCCCAACCCATGACGCCTACGTAGGCGTCATGGTATAAATCGCGTTCCTGCGGGTCAGGTGACCGAGGTCACTGTAAGGTCACCCTTTGTGCTTCACCACGGGGGGGGTGGCTTAACCCCCACGTGGCTACGATCGCTATGATTGGCTGTTAAAAGTGAAACAGCCAATCAGAGCGATTTGTAATATTTCACCAATGAAATTTGGTGAAATATTACAATCCAGCTATGGCTGATACTGCAATAGTTGCAATAGCATCTGCCATGGCTGTAGACCGAGATTCGACCCCCCCACACCGAGTGACGGCAGCGATCACTATCTGCTCCCCTCCGGTCTGCTCCCCCCACTTTCCGATCCCCCCTTACCTCTCCCGGCACCTGCGATGTCCCTTTGGCCTTCCCGGAGCCCCTCCGGGATATTTCATTGGCGCCGCCATCTTGGAAAATGGCAGGCGCATGCGCAGTGCGCCCACCGGCCGGAAGACTCCATTTATTTTGATCACTGTGATAAACTCTCACAGTGATCAAAATAAAAAAAGTAAATAAATCCACCCTTTATCACCTCCATAAGTAGGGACAAGTAATAAAATAAAGGAAATATTTTTTATTTTTCCATTAGGGTTAGATTAGGGTTAGGGTTAGAACTAGGGTTAGGGTTGGAACTAGGGTTAGGGTTAGGATTAGGGTTGGAATTAGGGTTAGGGTTAGGATTAGGGTTGGAATTAGGGTTACGGTTCGAATTAGGGTTACTGTTGGGATTAGGGTTAGGGTTGGAATTAGGGTTACGGTTGGAATTAGTGTTACGGTAGGAATTAGGGTTAGGCTTGTGGTTAGTGTTAGAGTTGGGATTAGGGTTAGGCTTGTGGTTAAGGTTATGGTTAGGGTTGTGATTAGGGTTAGGGGTGTGTTGGGGTTAGGGTTATGGTTGGGATTAGGGTTAGGGGTGTGTTGGGGTTAGGGTTGTGGCACATCATGGGGTCCCCAAACGAGACATGGCACCACCATTTATTCCAGTCAATTTTGCGTTCAAAAGTCAAACAGTGCTCCCTCACTTCTGAGCCCCGACGTGCGCCCAAACAGTGGTTTACCCCCACATATGGGGTATCAGCTTACTCAGGAAAAATTGCACAACAATTTTGGGGGTCTAATTTCTCCTGTTACCCTTGAGAAAATAAAAAAATTTAGGACTAAAAAAATGATTTTTGTGAAAAAAAATGATTTTTTATTTTCATTGCTCTGCGTTATAAACTTCTGTGAAGAACTTGGAGATTCAAAGTGCTCACCACACATCTAGATGTGCTCCTTGGGGGATCTAGTTTTCAAAATGGGGTCCCTTGTGGGGGGTTTCTACTGTTTAGGCACATCATGGGCTCTGCAAACGTTAAATGACGCCGCAGACCATTCCATCAAAGTCGGCATTTCAAACGTCACTACTTCCCTTCCAAGCCCCGACGTGTGCCCAAACAGTGGTTCCCCCCACATATGGGGTACCAGCGTACTCAGGACAAACAGGACAACAACTTTCGGGGTCCAGTTTCTTCTGTTACCTTTGAGAAAATAAAAAAATTGGGGACTAAAAAATCATGTTTGTTGAAAAAAATATGATTTTTTTTATTTTCATGCCCAGGCATTAAAAACTTCTGTGAAGCCATTGGGGGTTTATAGCACTCACCACACATCTAGATAATTTCCTTGGGGGGGGTCTAGTTTCCAAAAAGAGGTCACTTGTGGGGTGTTTCTACAGTTTAGGCACATCAGGGGCTCTGCAAACTTAACATGACGCCTGCAGACCATTCCATCAAAGTCGGCATTTCAAACGTCACTACTTCCCTTCCAAGCCCTGACGTGTGCCCGAACAGTGGTTCCCCCCCACATATGGGGTACCAGCGTACTCAGGACAATCTGTACAACAACTTTAAGGGTCAAATTTCTCCTGTAACCATTGTGAAAATAAAAAATAGGGGGCTAAAAAATCATTTTTTGAGGAAAAAAAAGATTTTTTATTTTCACGGCTCTGCGTTATAAACTTCTGTGAAGCACCTGGGGGTTCAAAGTGCTCACTATGCATCTAGATAAGTTCATTAGGGGGTCTAGTTTCCAAAATGGGGTCATTTGTGGAGGAGCTCCAAAGTTTAGGCACACGGGCTCTCCAAACACGACATGGTGTCCACTAACGATTGGAGCTAATTTTCCATTCAAAAAGTCAAATGGTTCTCCTTCCCTTCGGAGCCCTGCCGTGTGCCCAAACAGTGATTCTCCCCATATATGGGGTACCAGCGTGATCAGGACAAACTGGACAACAACTTTTGGGGTCCAATTTATCCTGTTACTCTTAGGAAAATAAAATATAGCCGGCTAAAAAATAATTTTTGGGGAAAAAAAGGATTTTTTTATTTTCACTGCTCTACGTTTATAAACTTCTGTGAAGCATCTTGGAGGTTCAAAGTGCTCACTACACATCTAGAAAAGCTCCTTGGGGGGTCTAGTTTCCAAAATGGGGTCACCTGTGTTGGGGTTTCTACTGTTTAGGCACATCAGGGGCTCTGCAAACGCAGCATGATGCCCACAGAACATTCCATCAAGTCTGCATTCCAAAATGGCGCTCCTTCCCTTCTGAGCTCTCCCATGCGCCAAAACAGTGGTTCCCCCCAAATATAGGGTATCGGCGTACTCAGGACAAATTGCACAACAACTTTTGTGGTCCAATTTCTCCTGTTACCTTTGTGAAATTAATAGCAACAGGGGCTCTCCAAACGCGTCATGTTGTCTGCTAACGATTGGAGCTAATTTTCCATTCAAAAAGTCAAATGGCGCTCCTTCCCTTCTGGGCCCTGCCGTGCGCCCAAACAGTGGTTTATGACCACATATGAGGTATCGGTGTACTCAGGAGAAATTGCCCAACAAATTTTAGGATCCATTTTATCCTGTTGCCCATGTGAAAATGAAAACACTGAGGCTGAAAGAAAATTTTTGTGAAAAAAAAGTAGTTTCTTTTTTTTATGGATCAATTTGTGAAGCACCTGGGGGTTCAAAGTGCTCACTATGCATCTAGATAAGTTTCTTGGGGGTCTAGTTTCCAAAATGGGGTCACTTGTGGGGAAGCTCTAATGTTTAGGCACACACGGACTCTCCAAATGCGACATGGCAACCGCTAAATATTCCAGCATATTTTCCATTCAAAAAGTCAAATGGCGCTCCTACCCTTCTAAGCCCTGCCGTGCGCCCAAATAGTAGTTTATGACCACATATGAGGTATCGGTGTAATCAGGAGAAATTGCCCAACAAATTTTAGGATCCATTTTATACTGTTGCCCATGTAAAAATGAAAAAATTGATTCTAAGTAATTTTTTGTTGGAAAAATTAAAATGTCCATTTTTTCATTCCAGGTTGCTTTAGTTCCTGTGAAACACTTGAAGGGTCAATAATCTTCTTGAATGTAGTTTTGAGTAGCTTAAAGGGTGCAGTTTTTAGAATGGTGTCACTTTGGGGTATTTTCTGCCATATAGAGTAACTTCAAATGTGAGGTGGTCCCTAAAAAAAATGGTTTTGTAAATTTTGTTGTAAAAATGAGAAATTGCTGGTCAACTTTTAACCCTTATAACTTCCTAACAAAAAAAAAAAATTGTGTCCAAAATTGTGCTGATGTAAAGTAGACATGTGGGAAATGTTATTTATTAACTATTTTGTGTCACATAACTCTCTGGTTTAACAGAATAAAAATTCTAAATTTTCGCCAAAATTCCATTTTTTTCACAAATAAACGCAGAAAATATCGACCTAAATTTACCACTAACATGAAGCCCAATATGTCACGAAAAAACAGTCTCAGAATCGCTGGGATCTGTTGAAGCGTTCCTGAGATATTACCTCATAAAGTGACACTGGTCAGAATTGCAAAAAATGGCAAGGTCTTTAAGGTCAAAATAGGCTGGGTCATGAAGGGGTTAATTTGACTACCCATGAACATCTTTACGTGTGGAAGTCAATTAATGGATTTACTTTTCATAATTCTTTTGAGATTATTTTGTGTAAAACTTATTAATAATGTTAATGGTTTGCATTAGGGTGTAAAATAAAAGAATATTATGGTGCTGAGATAAATTCCAATGTCCAAGTCATAGATTTTTTTCTGTTTCTCATGCTTGCTAAAAAAATAATTGTAAATCAGTAACTTTACCATCAGAGAGCTTTGATATTCTGTGACTGAATATTGATCACACTTGAGTGACAAGGAAATATGTTATCTGTGTATTCAAATGAAAGGAAATGAAAAAACAATAACTTTTTTGTATTTTTCTTCTATCAATATTTGAGTACAACCAAATATTGAAATAGCCCACATTCTTTGTAATCAGAAAACTATGTAACCTTCCTACATTTAAAGTCACATAGACATGGCAGAGTTGTGGGTGGAAGACTTTACAGTGGCACACAAGACTCTTTGCTGACATAGTGTTCCTTGGGATGATGTATGTTGCAACTATTATTACCTAAAGGCATGTTTCCATATTATGGTGTCCCATGAATCATGAAAAAATAATATGTATCACATATGGTAAGAAGGAATTTTTAAGTGCCGTATATGAATACTGTTGGAATATGGTGCAACAACTCCATTCCTGTCTATGAGTGTTTAGTTGCTAGATTTGTTGCTGTTTATAAAGTTAGAACAAAAAAAAACTCCCAGAGGCTCACACAGGGAGAGCATGTGACTGTATTTCCTGTTTTTCCTGTGTCTGTGTATGAGAGAAGCAGCCTGCTGTAGATGCTGCACAGATAGAGACACAGAAATTATTTATTCCTGATTTATTAAGCATATTGTTCCTGTTTGTTCCTGAATAAAGAAGCTCTGTTTTCACATGCTTGGAGAGTATCTTGAATAATCCACTGCCAACAGGTTATGGGCCCAGAGTGACACAGCAGCAGAAGCCCAAAGCAAAAGCAGCACAGAGCAACAGAGAAGATGTCCACTATCAGCAATCCTATCAAGTTCTCAGTGCCAAGCCTCACTAACCAGAACTACCAGTCCTGGAAATTCAAGGTGAAGATGCTGCTCATAAGAGAAGGTACGTGGAAATATACTCAGGAACAAGTGCCTCATCCATTTCCAGATGATTGGCTAGAGAAGGATCAGAAAACCCTAAGCACTATCTCCCTCAGTGTAGATGATAATCAGATTGTGCATGTATGCAAGTGTGCAACTGCAAAGGAAATGTGGGATGAGTTACAGAAAGTGCATGAAATATCAATCTCATGAGTCTAAGCTAAGTGATGGATAGATTATGCTGGACTATATAAGAAACACCCTAGAGATTGTGGAGCCTCTCAGGTGTATTGGAGAAGAAATTAAAGATTTTAATGTTGCTGCACTTCTATTAAGTGGTCTTCCAGAGAGTTATTATACACTCGTGACTGCACTAGATGCACAATCAGATAATGAGCTGACACTAGAGTATGTTAAAGGCAAACTTGTGGATGAATTCAAGAGAAAAACGACGAGGTATTTAAGCAGCAGTAATGAATCCAGAGCAGAAACAGCATTAAAGACACATGATTTCCCTAAATATAAGATCAATCAAAGAGAAACTCGTGAATGTTTTGTCTGTAAAAAGCCCGGCCACCTTAAGCAGACTGCAGAATTTGGAAAGCAAGAATGAGTCAGTTTTAAAAGCAGAACAGTCATCAAAGGGTAAAAGCAGCTGTAAAGGAAGATTCTGCATGTATTGAAGCTGCATTTAATGCCAGTACAGGCCTATCTGCAAAGCATATATGGTGTATAAATTCCGGTGCAAGCAGCCATATGACAAATAACAAGGATTTCTTCACTTACCTTAATGAAAGCAATTCAGAAAAGGTTATCTTAGATAATGGTCACTATATCATTTCAGAAGGAGTAGGAGACGGCTCTCTCCACTGTCCAGTTTCCTCAACACAAAGCAGAAAGATCCCAATAAAGGATGTTCTCTAGGTTCCCAGCCTTGAAAGCAATCTTCTGTCAGTAAAGAAGCTCACGCAAAAGCAGAATGTAGTTGCTTTTAAAGATAACAGCTGCATCATCTCAAAGAAGGGTCACACTCTTGCAGAAGCAAAAATCCAAGATGAACTTTATCAGCTAAAATGCAAAGAAAGAGTGTACAGTGCTAGACAAGATCTACATAAGAACTGTATCCATCTATGGCACAGATGTCTTGGGCACAGAGACCCAGAATCAGTAAGGAAACTAGCTAAACTTGCAAATGGTATTGAAATTAACCAGTGTAGTCAAATGATGAAGTGCACTATCTGTCTTAAAGGGAAAGTGTCCAGGAAGTCCATTTCTAAAATAAGCACCACTAGATCTGCACAGCCTCTGGATCTGATACATACAGATGTATGTGGTCCAATGAGTGTTCAAACTCCTAGCCAGAAGAAATATTTTCTCACATTTATTGATGACTACTCCAGATATACAGTCGCCTACCTGCTTCACAGTAAAGATGATGTTCCACAGAAACTTGATGAATATCTTGCTGTAGTGTTTAACAAATTTGGAAGAATGCCAAAAGCCCTGCTTGCAGATAATGGAACCGAATATACAAGTGGTAAGGTGCAAACCATTTTGAAAAAGAATGGAATCGTGTTCCAGACTACCATTCCATACAACTCAGAAAAAAATGGCATTGCAGAGAGAAAGAACCGTACTCTCTGTGAAAGTGGAAGAAGTATGTTTGATGCGAATCTACCTATAACGTATTGGGCAGAAGCCATCATGACAGCTTGCTATCTTCGAAACAGAGTGCCAGGTAAAGCCACAAATAAAACTCCATATTGAGCTATGGAACTGCTAGAAGCCTTACCTGAAGCACCTCAGGATATTTGGAAGCAGAATGTTTATGTATGTTCCCAAAGAAAAACGTTCCAAGTGGGAATCACACGCAAAGCAAGAAGTCCTGGTGGGCTATAGCGAAACTCAAAAGGGATACAGAATCCTGCACCCAGAGACCAACACAGTAACAATCAGCAGAGATGTTGTGATTGATGAAAACTCTGTATCGCTCAAATTCCATGGTTACACCAGTTATTCATCCTAAGAAGCAAGAACAAGAATATCAATCACCAAACCCAGACACCAAAAAGGAAAACACTGAAGTGCAGATAAGCTCTGAAGCCACCAAGGAAGACACAGAAGAACCAAGTCAACCTCCATTCAGGAGATCAGAAAGGCCAAACAAAGGTATCCCAGCTAGACGCCTTTCTTATATGGTCAGAACACTTCCTAAACCAGTTTGGAATGTCAGAAGCCAAAGGTGTGTCATCACCAATGGATCCATCCTACTTAAAGTTGGAAGGAGAAGAAGATCTGCTACTCAGCAATGAGAGTTACAGACAAGCAGTGGGGTGCTTCTGTACATAGCAACCACAACTCTTCTGGATATCACAGTCACAGTCGGAATTCTCTGCCGATGTGTAAGCGAGCCATGCCAAAGAGACTGGAATGTAATTAAGAGAATTCTTCAATATCTTAGAGATACTCAAAGGCTAAATCTTAAGATATCTGCATCAGGAGATCTTACTCTCAAGTAGTTTTCTTTTGTTCCAACTTTATTCAATATGTAGCAGGTTATGCACATCCTCATTCAACTTTTGACCTAATTGGACCATCTTTCACGTTGTGTTGTCTGTACCTAATTGCCTAAGACAAATGCTGATTATAGTCCTCATCTCTAGTTGAATTTTTGAGATCTGTATTATCACAGATGTGGTCTGTGTACTTATGCTGCCTTGTACTGGTGTTCTTTAGTGTGGTTTCTTAGCTTCAAATACTTTTTTTCAAATCTACAGCATGGGTAGATGTAGTGTACAGCATGGGTAAATGTAGTGGCTGCTGGGACTGAGGCGGAAGGCGTTCTAGCTCGTGTCATACCACCACTTAGTATTGCTGGACATTTATCTGTCCAGGTTACCACCTCCTACTTTACTTCCACCGCCTCATCCGGTTGCAGGAAGTCCTGCACCACCAACTTCAGCACAGCCAGGGGGAAACGACAGCAGGCTCTTCTTAAGCTTCTCTTTTTGGGGGAAAAATCCTACAATGCAAAGGAGTTGTGGAATATGATCAAACAGCAGACAGATGTGTGGTTGGTGCTGTAGAACCTCTAGCCCGGCCTGGTGATGTACGTTAACGGGCGAACTCTCATAGCAGCTCTGGGCCTAGCCGGTTTGACGCACATCCCTTTGCTTGTACATGTGCTGAACTTATTATTATTTATTATTATAATGCCACTTATTCCATGGCGCTTTACATGTGAAATGGGGTATACATAATAAAAACAAGTAAAATACTCATAAACAATACACGTCACCGACTGGTACAGGAGGCGAGAGAACCCTGCCCCCGAGGACTCACAATCTACAAGGCATGGTTGAGGATACAATAGGTGAGCTTTTTGCAGTGTTTTTCATACATTCAAATGAGTGGGGAAAAAACACACGTAAAAAATCATAAAAAAGCTGGGAAAATTATGTATTTTATGTAGCATTTACCTGACAACAGTCTGGTGTTTTGCAGCAGAAACATTTGCTGCAAATACTAAACATGTAAACACACCCTTATGGTTCTGTTCTACATGCCTCAATCTGTAGGTTGGGAATTGTGATCTACATATAATGAATCAATTCTACTTTATCAACATTTTACAGGGCATTTTTTGCGTACAGGCTTCACAGACCAAGAGTTACAGTATGAACTGAATGTGTCATATGAAACAGTGCACTTTTATGTTACATCTGATGACATTAGGAATAATATTATCTACTGTATATTGTTTATCTTGAAATAATCTGCATTTCCCAATACTAAGGAGATAAATAGTAGGTGTAAACTAAGGCATTGATTTAACATATTAGAGGTGGTTTCCAGCCTATAAAATATTTAACTACATTAATGATAAAGAGTAAATTACAGTATAAACTATTTTCTGTGGTGCCCTTATCTACCAGTCAGCTCTATGCAATTTTTTATCACTCTTTTACATGTAAATGAAGGGAGCCAAAAATGTACAACCCCTTATTGATTCCCAGAAGCACAAAGGGGTTCTGTTTTCATGATAGATATAAGACCTAGCCGTGGATAATTATGGCAGCTTTTTGGGTTATTTCACAAATATCCGTGATGGGAAAATTCACTAATGGTTGTAATCTCATGTGTTATGAGTCCTGCTTCTGAAATTCCCATTCAAGAGTAGCTGGCCATATACTACCCTACATATAGCGAAGACAATTTAAATGAATAAAAGGTGATCCATAGAGCGTGCCCGCCTGTTATGGGATCATTACAGATAAAGTACCTAAACTTTTTGGTCTGAGCTTCCTTAATACCAGTTGGCAAAGACTGTACAGGATTTCCCATCCAAACAGTGGCGTAGAAAGTAAAGTACACAGATGGAAAACAAGAAGCCCTTCTGTTATGAGCAGCAAACCCAGGTGTAATGCTGCTGCAGTGCAGTATAGCGCAACCTCCACCAGGGGATGCTGGTGATGGGAGAGAGGTTGCACATACAGCGAAACACCACTGAGCAGCAGCACAAGCGCCACCAAGTGGCGAAAGAGTGGTCAGACAAGCCGAGTCAGAAACAGTCAAGACAAGAAGTACCAGAGGTCACAGCAATACACTTGGTCAAATACAAGCCAAAAGTCAGAGCCAGACTGGAGCAGAGATAACCGAGACAGGAGACAGTAAAACAGGTCAAAAGACAAGCCGGGTCATATCCCAATGGTCCAAGTACAGCGAGTGAACACTCAGACAAGCGGAGTGGCAGGAAAGGGAAGTCACGGGAAAAGAGCAAACGAGCAGAGGACAAAATACAGTATCAAGGGGTCAGCTGCTCTAGCCTGGAAGCATGAACTATCACTGACATTGGTCAGTATTCCACAGAACACTGAAATAGCCCCACAGAACCCAAAACAAGGCAGAGAAGATTAACCCTCGCATGACCAGACTGGGTAGAGAATAACATGAAACAAACCCCGGCAGGGATCATGACACCAGGATTCTAATATGAAGGGTGGAATTTAGATTTGTGCTATGGGGCCCCATCTTCTTCATTCCTGTCCTGTAAAAAACCCACCAATAATACCTTTCTATTACTGCTAGATACATTATAGTGCAACTCAGGATTGATTTATATGCTAACCATAACATTATAATTAACACTCTTCAGTAGCTTTGCCAAGTTAGAGCCAGTCTCACTCCTGGAAAAGAGATATTTTAATGTCAAACTGAAGTCAAATAGTACATTGTGTTATCTCACACTGCATTAATATGTTGATAAAGCAGTTTAGCACAATATTTTTTTCTATTATTATTTCAAATATTCAAACTATATTAATGAGAACATCATTTTGGAGAACTAATTATTTCTATTTGTCTTGTGTCACACTTTCTAATTCCCCTATATTAGAACAGCCAAAGCAAATTAATTGCTTTTCCAGCAGTTGAACCTCAGCCAAGAATGAGCTCACGTTCTCATTCTGCTTACTTCTTTCTAGGACTGTATTGTGCTAGACATCCCCCTTAATAGAGAGCATGGTCTGGAGAATACCTTTCCTCACGTTCTGTATTGCCTTGCACTTGATGAAATGTATATACGTTTAAGTGAGGGAAAGATAAAGTTCTTAGCTGCGAGATTACACATCAAAACAGTTAAAGTGAAATTAAAATTAAATGAATGAATCTCAGTGAAGCAAAAAAAGCAGTAATTAATGGTTCCCTTAATTGTCTTCATAAAATATTTGCATGGGTCTAATTTGCATAATTTGCATGTATTAATTAATCTTTCAAAGGAATTTTGTGCTGAGAGAAGCCAAAAAATCTCTTTGTTTTATTTAACATCTAATGAAATATTTATCTTCTTTAATGAACTTCTCATCTTCATTAAAATAAAAATTGTGCAACTTTGTGTGTTTTAAATGTTTTTATAATTGAAGTCTTCTCAAAAACCTCTTTAAGCTTCAAATGTCGACAGAACAAACATATTATCATGCTTTCTGCACCATTTCACTCCAGCTTACAGTATACAACCGTTTATTTTTGTTTCGATACAATTTCATTTCGGGGAATATTCAAAATGGCATTTGTTTTTAAGCAGAAGTTTCTTTTCCTTCTGGCGCAATTTTGCAGGTTACTAATGTTAAGAACCAAAATCTCAAGCACAGAGATCTTTATATATAATTGCTCAATGTTAATCCACAATGGGACTTTGTTCCTAGAGAAATTAACCTATGGAGCTCCCAACATATCCATAACACCAAAAAGCATGGAGCAAAAAATACCATAGTACAAAAAATACTTAGTAGTATCAAAAAACAGTTTTCTTTAATAAAGTTTAAAATGTAGACATGACATAAATAGTGCAATGCATAATATATATGAAACAGACATGTGTTCAATGCGGAACCTGGTAGCTAGAAATGCATCATCACTACATATGGGTTTAATCCATGGGTAAAAAAATAGTAACATTTCCCTTAATCCTGTCTCTGACTGTATGTCATACAAATAGTATCAGAAGTATTGTATATCCCCAGTACAGATAAGTATAACAATTAACATCTCCATCAAGTAAGTACAAAATAATCAATCACAATACATATTGTCCCTGACGAAGTCAGGAGGCTCGGAGATTCAAAGTAGCAGAAAAGGGGGAGTGCAGGAATAGGTGGTAATAAGAACTAATTACCCATGGCAGTCTCCATATGTAGACAGTGCCAAGGCCCCCCGAGGAAGCAACAGCGAAACCTGCGTAGGGGCACTCAAGGGGTACTTTGTACTTACTTGATGGCGATGTTAATTGTTATACTTATCTGTACTGGGGATATACAATACTTCTGATACTATTTGTATGACATACAGTCAGTGACAGGATTAAGGGAAACGTTACTATTTTTTTACCAATGGATTAAACCCATATGTAGTGATGATGCATTTCTAGCTACCAGGTTCCGCATTGAACACATGTCTGTTTCATATATATTATGCATTGCTCTATTTATGTCATGTCTATATTTTAAACTTTATTAAAGAAAACTGTTTTTGGATACTACTAAGTATTTTTTGTACTATGGTATTTTTTGCTCCATGCTTTTTGGTGTTAAGGTTACTAATGTTGAAGATATTGATAAACTGTTGAGAAACAAATATTCACTTTTACCAATCAGTAATTTCAATATTTGTATATTTTTTGATTATAATGTATTATTTTTACATATCCCATATCCCTCAGATAGCTGCTGACACAATGCTCTTTTAGCCAGTAGCTCTCTCATGACTCTATTATACACGCATACGCTGAATATGGTTGGTGTTCAGTGCCGGACTGGCCATGTGGCAATTCTGGCAAACGCCATAAGGGCCTGTCCGATCGTGGGCTGCCTTGTCTGCTACGTTGTTAATAGAATCTGTGTTCTCAAGACACCCATACTGTTAACAGTTGTGACGGAGCACAAAGTCTCTGACTCCATCATTTACCCCAGCAGGCCAGAGGTATCATTAGAAATATTGGTCTTGTAGTAAATCTTGCTTTCCTCCATCCAGGGTAATATTAGTAATATATCCCATCTGGTGCTTGGGGACGGGGACAACATGGGCCTGTGTGATTTCAAATGCCAGGTCTGAATTTCAATCCCAGTCCATACCTGTTGGTGCTCATATGATTTCAATGAGGGGCGCAGAAAGCTGCTGCTAGACACTGTCAGTGACTTATCTAGGAAGAGAACAAAACAATAGTGCTTTTAAATTCCAATTTTCCAATCCTTCTCTTGTCTGACATCATCTTGCGGGAAAAGATAGGAGACCATCATACAGTTAAATTTGGCTGATTTTAATTTGTATGAGGGTCCTTAACAATGACATCTACATTTACAACACTAATAAAATCTTAATCCTATAATATCCTCCAGTCTATTTATCTGTGCCTGTTTAATCCGTATTCTGCATTTTCTTTTTTTAGTTGATATATTTTTTAATTGATATTTCCTGCTTCGAGCTTAAACTTGCCATTCCCAGTAAAATACCTAGCAGGAATAAGCAGATGAAAAAATGAAAAATTAAAGAATAAGGTAACATTTAAAATGATGACACATTGCAAATCACTTTATTAAGTGATTTGTCTTCAGTCCTGTAAAAAATGCATGTAATTGGTTCGAAAACCCCAGCTTTTCCCCAGTCTATTTGCCTGCCTTTAGTTGTGTTGATAACAGAACATACTCATTTGGAGTACAGATGATGGCAGTGAAAGTGTTATTATCAGTCTAATCTTTTGAGGGTAGTGCAGAACAGTCTCCTGCAGCAGTTTGTCCCCAGAATTAGTAAGACAGATGTGCTGAGCACACCCTTTCACTGCCATCATCTGTACTCTAAATATGTATATTCAGATATCAATGCACCTGATGGCAGGCACATAGACTGGGGAGGGAAAAGCAGGGGTTTGGAAGCCACTTGCATTTTTTTTGCCAAAATTAAGATAAACCCCGTAATAATAAAGTGATCTGCAAAGTTTTCAGGACTTTCCGTGTTGGGAAAAAAAATTAAAGTTTAATGATTCTTTAAGTAATGATTGATATGGGTAGAGTGTTTGCAAACTATTGCATTGACTCCAAATTCATATTTAATGCATCTCTGGTTGCCCTAGTGGTCACATGAAATAGTGGCCAGTAATAAAAAGTTAAAAATATAGGCACAATTGCCAAAAATTTGGCTGGAACGCTACAAATTTTTGTTTTGAAGCTACAGTTAATAAATGTATTCCTTCCTCATGTGATCTATGAGCACTAGAACACACTTCTGTTATATCACTTTATACCTGAACACCAGCCATTCACAGTATATTATTAACCCTTTCCTGACCTGTGACACAGCGTATGCGTCATGAAAGGATCGCGTTCCTGCGGGTCGGGTGACCGGGGTCACTGAAAGGTCACCCGACCCACAGGCACAAGACCCTTTGTGCTTCACCACAGGGGGGTTGGCTTAACCCCCACGTGGCTACGATTGCTCTGATTGGCTGTTAAAAGTGAAACAGTGCTCCCTTTATTCCGAGCCCCGACGTGTGCCCAAACAGTGGTTTACCCCCACATATGGGGTATCAGCGTACTCAGGAAAAATTGCACAACAGCTTTGGGGGTCTAATTGATCCTGTTACCCTTGGGAAAAAAAAATTGGGGACTAAAAAAATTATTTTGTGTGGAAAAAAAATGATTTTTTATTTTCACAGCTCTGCGTTATAAACTTCTGTGAAGAACTTGGAGATTCAAAGTGCTCACCACACATCTAGAGGAGTTCCTTGGGGGATCTAGTTTCCAAAATGGGGTCACTTTGGGGGTTTCTACTGTTTAGGCATATCATGGGCTCTGCAAACGTAACATGATGCCCAGAGACCATTCCATCAAAGTCAGCATTTCAAAACGTCACTACTTCCCTTCCGAGCCCCAACGTGTGCACGAACAGTGGTTCCCCCCCACATATGGGATACCAGTGTACTCAGGACAAACTGTACAACAACTTTTGGGGTCCAATTTCTCCTGTAACCATTGTGAAAATAAAAAATTGTGGGTTAAAAAAAATCAGTTTTTGAGAAAAAAAATGATTTTTTATTTTTACGGCTCTGCATCATAAACTTCTGTGAAGCACGTGGGGGTTCAAGGTGCTCACCACACATCTGGATAAGTTCCTTGGGGGGGGTCTAGTTTACAAAATGGGGTCACTTGTGGGGGGTTTCTACTGTTTAGGCACGTCAGGGGCTCTGCAAACGTAACAAGATGCCCGCAGACCATTCCATCAAGTCGGCATTTCAAAGCATCACTACATCCTTTCCGAGCACTGACGTGTGCCCAAACAGTGGTTACCCCCCACATATGGGGTACCAGCGTACTCAGGACAAACTTGACAACAACTTTTGGGGTCCAATTTCTCCTGTAACCATTGTGAAAATAAAAAATAGGGGCTAAAAAAATCATTTTTTGAGAAAAAAAATATATATATATTTTCAGGGCTGTGCATTATAAACTTCTGTATAGCACTTGGGGGTTCAACGTGCTCAGTGTGCATCTAGATAAGTTTCTTAGGTGGTCTTGTTTCCAAAACTGGGTCATTTGTGGGGGAGCTCCAAAGTTTAGGCACACAGGGGCTCTCCAAACATGACATGGTGTCCGCTAACGATTGGAGCTAATTTTCCATTAAAGTCAAATGGCGCTCCTTCCCTTCTGAGCCCTGCCTTGCGCCCAAACAGTGGTTCCCCCCACATATGGGGCACCAGTGTACTCAAGAAAAACTGGACAACGTTTGGCGTCCAATTTATCCTGTTACCCTTGGGAAAATAAAAAATAGCGGGCTAAAAAATGATTTTTGAGAAGCAAAAATTATTTTTTTAATTTTCACTGCTCTGCGTTTATAAACTTCTGTGAAGCACCTGGGGGTTCAAAGTGCTCACTACGCATCTAGATAAGTTCCTTGGGGGGTCTAGTTTCCAAAATGGTGTCACTTGTGGGGGAGCTCCAATGTTTAGGCACACAGAGACTCTCCAAATGCAACCGCTAAATATTCCAGCATATTTTCCATTCAAAAAGTCAAATGGCACTCCTTCCCTTCTGAGCCCTGCCGTGCGCCCAAACAGTGGTTTATGACCACATGTGAGGTATCTGTGTACTCAGTAGAAATTGCCCAATAAATTTTAGGATCCATTTTATCCTGTTGCCCATGCAAAAATGAAAAAATTGATGCTAAAATAAAATTTTTGTTGGAAAAATTAAAATGTCCATTTTTTCCTTCCACGTTGCTTTAGTTCCTGTGAAGCACCTGAAGGGTTAATAATCTTCTTGAATGTAGTTTTGAGTAGCTTGAGGGTGCATTTTTTAAAATGGTGTCACTTTTGGGTATTTTCTACCATATAGACCCCTCAAAGTGACTTCAAATGTGAGGTGGTCCTAAAAAAAATGGTTTTGTAAATTTTGCTGTAAAAATGAGAAATCGCTGGTCAACTTTTAACCCTTATAACTTCCTAACAAAAAAAATTTTGGTTCCAAAATTGTGCTGATGTAAAGTAGACATGTGGGAAATGCTATTTATTAACTATTTTGAGTCACATAACTCTCTGGTTCAACAGAATAAAAATTAAAAATTTAAAAATTGCGAAATTTTCAAAATTTTCGCCAAATTTCCATTTTTTTCACAAATAAATGCAAAAATTATCGACCAGAATTTACCACTAACATGAAGCCCAATATGTCACGAAAAAACATTCTCAGAATCGCTAAGATCTGTTGAAGCATTCCTGAGTTATTACCTCATAAAGGGACACTGGTCAGAATTGCAAAAAATGGCAAGGTCATGAAGGGGTTAAGATTATTTTATAGAATAAGCGATTTATAAAGATCATATTATTGTCCTTTCTGTCACTTCCTAAGATCACAAAAATATGTCCCTGTGTCCTCTTGTGTATATATATATATATGTGATTCTTCAGTTTTTGTTTTAGTCTTTGCCTGATGAAGAGACCGGAGTAGTCTCGAAAGCTTGCAATTTGTTACCATCTTTTCAGTTAGCCATTAAAAGGTATCAACCACTGAGGACTCTCAAGTCTAAATATTTTTCTATCTACTGGCTAACACGGTACGAAGATACACATCTTACTTATGTAATGGAATTTAAAGACAGTCACGCAGTTGGTCCAAACGGAGGACTCTCTCATACTGCTCGCTCAGCGGCTTTGCCTCCGCAGCATGGAAGTAGTGCAGATGCACTGTAGCTGACCCGATCCAGCGATCTGACCAACATCAGAGCAGCGCTTGTAGGCTCTAGAGCACAAAGCTTGCAATCAGCGCATGCTTGTTGCCTAGGTAACAAGACACTCAGACTGTACGGTGGCTGGTAACCTAGGCATTGTGCTGGACACTATAAATTTAAAAATCCCTCCATTCTAGAGATGAAGATTTTGAAATACAAAGTAAATTATTTTTGCAAGCGCTTTGCAGTTTCAACCATTGAAGAACCCGAGACAATTTCCTACAAGTGTCAATTTTTGTGACCCTTTAAAAGTTGTGTTGCTTTCCTTCCCACACTTTTTTCTTGTCTGGGGCTCTGATAGCAGTAATGTCTTGACTTTGGCAATGTCGACTTCAAATTTAGTTACCAATAAAAGTACATTTCTAAGTATATTCTTCGAGAATTTTACGCTTAGTATTTGGCCCAGCATATGCTCCATTCACTCTTACATGATCGCTCTGCTGCCATCTGCTGACAGATCGAGATACAATACAGGACACGAGGAGCAATAGTAGAAATCCTTTACTGCCCTGAGACAGTGATGCTATATTTCAATACATTTTCTATTTCATTGCTTCCTAAAAATTGAATAAATACAACTTTGTGTATATATCCAGCATGCAGGTTGAAATTATTTCATTATATCTCTTTAATATAAGAGGCTTATGTATCTTTTACTTGAACCTGCAATGTGTCTTATGATTTTTTTCTGGCACTCATAATTCTTGAGATATCATCAACACACTTATCTGGTTTCACTGATACCAACAAAATGATCTGATGCAGGTTGTTCTGACCCCATCCATATAAAAGCAGGCTTCGCATAGACGAGTAAGCCATGAAGATTAGTAATGAAAAACTGTTCACATGCTAGTAAAATGCACAGAATACAATTTGCTATAAGTACCAGCATGTGTCTTGTATTCTGTTGTTGCTTTTGGGAAGCAGTAATGTAAGTATTTTAGGCTTCCCTAAAGTTCCTGGCCCCAATGCTAATCCTGTAACAGGGTCCTCCACATACCAGGTGTACAATTGTATAATATTTGCATCTTCATATGTAGTAGGGCACTTTTGGCCTGATTGGGTGCACTTGCTGCTCAAGTGTCTCCTATATCTATGCTCTGATTTAGTAGTAAAATAGTTTGTAAAAAGTTTCAAAATAACATCCTCAGGATAGATGATAACTTGCTGATCTGAACTGGTCAAAGAATGGGACTCTGAAGACCAACTGAGCATGTGCCCCACTGTCCCACCCATTGTCTATGGGACTGTAGACTGGGAGCAAATAGAGAGACAACAAGGTGGCAGCTGAGATGATTTGGGACCCTCAGTGAACTGCAAATTTGATCAACACTTTTTACGAAAAAAGAGATGCCTTCTTGGCAATATGTATTTGATGATAATTAGCAATTGACCTTGTTGTGACCAGATAAGTATCTTTTTTTCAATACAAATTTGCAGAAGGAGCAGTAGTTTAAATAGGCACTATGCAAATGTTTGAAAAGCCCTGGGGTACTTGTATACAAAACCAAAAAGGTGATGAGATCTATGTAAGGGGTTAAAGTCTGCGAGTATTTTACCTATCATTATTTTTATACTTTCTATATTTCTGTAATAACTGTGAAGAAGTGTGATAAAAATCTTGACTGGAAAGCACATAAGGAAAATTGAGAAAATCAGGATATTACAGAGATAATGATATCTCCAGAGGCAAAGGTGTTTAATCCCAGAGTTACCTGACCGCTGGTGGAAAGTTGAGGGGACAGATGCGTTAGAAATCAGGCAGAATGCTAAAAATTGGGTTAGTGTTTTTTACGTGGGACGATTCAGGCTTGTGTTTAATGTTTCACTCTCATGAGACCATAGCAGTTTAAGCAGGAACTTCTATAGGATAATTATAATTCATTGAGTAAGCGTGTTACCTTTTAGAAATGTTTACACCTGCAAGTAAAATAAATCTAGCAAAAATGTCAAAGGTCAATGCTATAAATTCTAAAACTCACAGTAAGAGAAAACAGAGTCCACTATGTCCACCAACTCAGTGCTACATCTGACAAGCTCAACACTGCTTCATCTGCATGTAGTTAGGAGAAATGTACTTAGTACTGTTGTGTTGATCACATAGAATGTTAGAGCTTGAAGGGACCTCAAGGGTCATCGTGTCTACCCCCTGCTCAATGCAGGAACTGGTCACTGCTTAGTTTTTTGTTCCAAATTCCAAAAAATAAGAGCCAAGTGAATCAATTCAAAGCAAATTGAGTTATCTTAAAAAAATACACAAAAAATTCAGATTTCACCAGATGTTAAATTTTTTGAGATTTGATTCCCTTGAATAAAGGAAAATGGCAGCTTGCTGGCTGTTATTGTGCTGGATTCTTTTTAGGGTAGTGAAGGATTAAAAAAAAAAAAAAACATATTCATCTTGCCCTTCAACTGGTCTTGGCACCTCAGCTCTCCGCCAAGTCATCTGTTAGCTCACTTCGTCCCCCTGGTTTTCTCATTCTCAACTGCCTTCACTCTTTGGCGCCTCCAGTACTGACTAGGCATCAAGTGAGATTTTGAGGTCTCGGGGAGAAACACATTATGACATTGGGTGAGGCCCAGCCAGAAGTGCCAAAAAGTGAAGAAGATGGAAGAGAAGAAGCGAGAAAGTGGAGGAGGAAGCGAACTAGAGTAGGCCTGGGAGCTATGGTTCCAGGACAGGTGAGCAGTGAGGTGAGTTTAATATTATTTAACCTCTTTGTTTATTAATCTCTGGGGTCTGGAGAGAGATTTCAGAATAGAATGAACAGCTTTTATCAGCAGTTCGATTTGTTTTGATTAAATATAGTACGAATCAGATTTCCCTGTGGATTTCGGGTGAATCTGATAAATCGAATTTCATGTGTACAAGCTATTAATTTATTCTTGGAAATTAAGAAAGTTAGTTAAGCATTTGTTCCCATAGATATCCAAGATATCCACAAATATCAGTTTGTAAATTTTCATATCAAATTTTTTTTTATTAACGGTACTTCATTTGACTGCAGACAATCTGCTGTAATGTCTCTACTGACTGAGGACATATGATAGAGGTTAACAAGAAGCTCAAAGAGAATTGGCAACTTTTATGCAGAAATCCTTTTTCTCACTAAGCTTGTCATAACCTGATATGAGTGGATCAAAATGATCGGCTTTGAAAAATAAAAATAATTTTGTGATAGTTGGGAGGTATTTATGGTATATGTATCAATGGGTGGCTGCCTCCCAGTGGTTGTGCTGTGAGTTTCTGCCTGTTATGACACTTGCTAGCATGCAATAATATAATGAAACTATATGATGAAAATTTGATTTCTTAAGAAAGATCACAGAAAGGTAAGGATAGACACTAGAGATGAGTGAATATTTTGAATTTTTCAGGGAAATTTGATGCATATCAAAGTTATTTGATGTAAATTGAATGCTCTTTATTATTTTCTGGGGTCTCATAAAAATAACCACATCCTATAAAGAGAAAAAAATTAATACCTCACTGCTCATATGTCCCGCTTTCACTGCCATCTGGTACTTGGCCTTTTCTTTCCGATATTGCCCGGTGTGCATCATCCTTTCACCATTCTGCACACCAAGGCTTTAGACACTGACTAGACCTCAGACATGGCGGGCCACGTAGCATTATGAAGTACATCACAATGTTTTAGGCCTAGTTGGTGTCGGAAGCCTTGGCATTGAGTCATGAAAGCTAAGGAGAATGACGCACCCCAGAGTACATCGGAATAAAGAGGCAGGACAATATAGATGGTGGCCTGTGGCTGTGTCAGCAGGACAGATACGTGGAGAGGTGAGTATTTTTTTAACCTTTTCCCGGTACTCTACAATTCAACAAAATTACATCTATCTGGCTTCCATTTTGCAGAAACTGCTCAAAATGAATTGCAAAAACTTATAATTCGGGAAAATCCAAAGTTTTTGTAAAATTTGAGAATTAAATTCTCTTCAGACAAATTCACTCATTTCTATAAAACACATTAGCACATCTATAGCTCTATATGATATATATTTAAAGTAATATCTGATCTATTATTGAATATTAATGTAGCCTGAAGATGTATTCACTAAGTGTAAGAGACAAGTCCAATTTAAAGGGAATCTGTCACCAAGTTTTTGCAACCCCATCTGAAAGCAGCATAATGTACTCTAGGGGCAGAGCCCCCAATTCCAGCAATGTAATACTGAGCTGCTTGCTGCAGTTTTGATAAAATCATTGTTTTCTGCGCTTCAAATATACCTGTTCACTGAATACTGAGCTCACACCACTGATTGACTACTTTCCGAGTACACTGTGCATAGACAGAAAGGTGCTAATCAGTGGTAGTGGTGAGGCTTTTCAGAGCTCATGAATATTGAGGACAAAATGGCAGCAGGTTTGTTAGTCCTCTAATGATAATCTCTTGCTGATGAAACAGTGATTTTATAAAAAAAAGTCCCTATATTATGCTACTCTCAGATTAAACGGCAAAACCTGATGACAGATTCCCTTTAATAAAAAAAAATCTATTAGTAGCAGAAAAATGGTAAAATGTCAATGTAAAAACATGGGTCTGCGCCTCTATAAGCATGTATAGTTACAGCAGTAGCAGGTGCCAGATTTTCACCACAGCCTAATATTTTGTTAGTTTTCTTTCATTTTATGGTGTAATGATGTTTTTGTAAAATCTCATTGTTTTTCCAAAGAGATAGGTATAATGGATGTTCCAGAGGTCAATTTAACCTCAACTTTATTATTTTCTTTCCAGATGGACGACTGTATTTAAAGACCAGTGTTATGTACTGAAGACAGATATGCAACAGCTGAAGACTCTGTGGGAACATTCTGTAGACTAATTGCTAAGTCTGAAGGATGTAAATGTGTTAAAAGTAAAAATACACTCCATTTCTATACAGATGTCCCGGAAATCTACAGTATTGTCAGACAAGTGACCTGTGACTACTGGAGAGTCTGAAAGGTTTTATAACTAATGGTAGCAATCAACTTGTTGGACTTCTTACGAGCTGCTGCTGCAATTCTGTAGAGACTGTAATTATCAACAACCAAGATCCACCATTCTTCTTTCGTGTTTTTAAAGAACATGTATATTTCTTTAACTGAGCACACAGAACTTTCCAGCAGCGTCCACTTAAATATCAGAAATGTTTTCTCACACCTAAACCAGCAGAGATGGTTTCATATGAAGATTCCTTAAAGGGCATGCACTAAAATGGAAAATCCTGAAAAAATGTCAATAAAGATAGGACTGATACAAAAAATTTTTTACTTAATAAAAAATGTTTTCTTCATAACACTTTTACCCTACAATGGGAAACACCTGCTCTTGGAAACTGAACTACTGTATTTAACAAAATGAACTCTTTTTGCTGAATGTAAACTAATGACTTTGTGTTCTTGAGCCTCTTGTCCAGAATCAACCAAACAATGAGTATATCTTTCTCCTTCACCACCGTGAGGATCAGGAATAAGAAATTGTCTATTTGTGTTGCAGGCCATGTGTACATAGCCACAGTCACTCAGAAGGTATTATGTATGCAGTAGACTACTAGTGATTAGGAAGATAATTTTAGACAATATGTTTTGTCACTCTGTTGGTTCTTAAAAAGCCTTTATAGTTTTAACGCATGCAGGCATGTACATATTTGTCCTGAAGTCACAGTATTAATTCAAAAATTTAAGAATCTGGTGAAGAGAAGAGTTAACGTCAGCCTGTTTTATTTGTATATTAAGTCTTTAAAGCCCTGAAAACATTACTCATGGGGTTGGTATCTGGCCGATGAGCTATTCGAGACACCAGACATATTTTTATAGAATTCTATTAATTTTAAAGTTCCTAAATAACAAACCTTGAACACTTGATATACTTCCACTGATACTGAGTATTGACTTGACAGATCACTGTCAACCCACTACTGTATGGTATGATCACTGCCCATCTTCTTATTGTAGCTGTACATTGTATTGTTAAAGGGAGATATATTTTGTCTTTTTTGATGTGTTAACTGAAACATCATCTTTTCACCATAAGAAACTGGAAAAAAAAAGTCTGAACATACTATTAGGAATCCAAACAACATAGATTTCAATAACTTTCTAATTTCTGTGTCCCCCTTTAAAGACTGAACTCATAAATTAGTCCTAGAAAGTGTACAAATTTTAATTTCTACACATATCTAGTTTTATGCACATAAAATGTAATTTATTTTGTTATAACACATTAAAAGTTGTTTTTAATGTCAAATTTGAAATTTTATTCCTGTAACATTTCATTTGAAACTGATAATAAGTATTGTTTGTGTTTAAAACAACTGGAGCTTGTAAAGTCTTCCATATTGTACTCCCAACATAACTTTTCTGTGCAAGAACCTGAATTATACATTTCAATTCACGCTGTAATTTTTAAATAAAATATTGTATATACAATTTCACATTCTTTTTATGAACCAAGCAATATTTTTCAATAAAATATTGTTAAGACTTTGTAATATTTTTTTTTTTCAAAAATTCTTTTTACTTTATGATTTTTTTAAATTAGTTACTACTTATTCAGATGCAGTCTTTAAGAGGCAAACAGCCATGGCGCGATGGACTTCATTTATTAGCAGATGATAATGACTGCTTTATTCTCTTGATTTACGGTATTATGTTTACTGAACTATACTTATTTATACAACCTTACCTTTGCTCGAATTTGGTCAAGAACTCAGATTATTTACTAAACTCAATGTTAGCAAAATCCTTGCTAGGCTACAGTTAACGTTAACCACTGGGTGAATACACATAGACACATATAGCATAGACATTTCATGACAGTGTATTGCCAAATCGTTTTTTTTCTAAGCTGAATATTTCCAAACAGCTCAGGATATATCGAGCCAAAAGCAAAGATAGAGAAGGACACTTCTGTATATATTGACTGACATCAGGGCCGGCTCCAGGTTTTTATGGGCCCCGGGCAAAAGAGTCTCAGTGGGCCCCTTTAACACAGACTACGATTCATGATGCACAGATACGGCAGAGAAATATGGGTATAGTACATTGTCAAACACTTCACTTCTTCCATTACATGAGTGATATCTATTGTAAATTCTACAATAGCTCAAAAATCGCCAAATCCTCACAGCGCACAGTACAGACCGGACAGTACAGTCCTCCATACAATATTATGGGCACCACATAGTCCTCCATACAGTATTATGGGCCAAATATAATGCTCCATAAAGAATATTGGACCCCAAATAATGCTCCATACAGGATACTGGTCCCCATATAATGCTCCATACAAAATATGGAGCTCTCCTCTGCACTGTGCTGCGTTCTGCTCGGTTACGGCTCAGGAAAGGGCGCTGTGGAAAGACTCCCCATTATCATCATCATTGCCTCCCCATCATCATCATCATTGCCTCCCCATCATCATCGCCTCCCCATTATCATCATCATTGCCTCCCATCATCGCCTCCCCATCATCATTGCCTCCCAATTATCATCGCCTCCCCATCATCTTCGCCTCCCCATCATCATCATTATCGCCTCCCCATTATCATCGCCTCCCCATCATCATCATCATTGCCTTCGGGCCCCGGCTCCTCACCACCATCACTGCCTCCCCCCACCACATCACACATACAGCACCACACACAGACAGCACCGCAGCACTCTCTCACATACACACACACTGATACATACACACACACACACCTCACCTGTCCGGCGTCCGCGCTCTCTCTGCCACAGCCGGCCTCTGAATGATGACTTCATTCAGCGGCGATGCTGTGAGAGGAAGCGCCGGCGCCCTGCAGGCGCCCCCTGGAGTCCGGAGCAGCGGCAGCGGAGGCACGGGAGAGGCAAGTTTTGCGCCGGCTGCTGCCGGAGCCCTGAGCAAGCGTGGAGGGCCCAGTGGTGGCGCTGGCACCCTCCCCTCCACTAATGGGCGCTGGGGTGCCCGACGGCGAGTGGGCCCCCCGCCTGCTCAGGGCTCAGGGCCCCGGCACTTGCCCGAGTATGCCGGGTGCTGACGCCGGCCCTGACTGACATGATAGTCTGGCAGTAACACAACTTTATCCATAGTATTCTTATGTTTGTACATTCGCAAATAATCTGCTATGCACATATTTAGAAGGCAGTCATTGTAGGCCGATGAATTATATGTGAGCTGACAACATTTTTAACTATGCTATTAATCATTCTATAGATTTCCATAAAATGGTGAAAATAATTGACAAATCTGTTGTGTCTATAATGTTCTTTTCCTTAACCAATAATTTTTTAGGGGGTGATCTTAATCGGTAATGAAAGATTTACATTTTTAAAGCAGAATTTTTTTAATAATATGAATAATACCTTTTGCTTTTGATTTATAAAATATAATTAAGCACGCAATTGTGTATATTTTGTTTACAGTAGTTCTTATCAAAAATCACAAATATTCAGTTCATTTACAGCAGTGATAGGAACATTTTATTGTATCTTCTACATGTATTTTGTCTTGAAGGTTTAAATATAGGCTCTGATTTAATTTCAACTGTATAATTTTTAATTTGAACATTTATTGTTGTGCATCCCATTGGATAGGTCATCAATAACAAATTGTGGGGTCCGACACCTGACACCCCACTGATCAGCTTCCATAAACAGTTACAGTTCAATATGGAGGAACTTAATGTATTCATCAAGCCACTGCCAGAGATTATAAAAACATGTATCTGCAGTACCAGCACTGTCCTCTATGATAGGAGCTGATCTGCAATATTGGCAGTATCCACTACACATTAAATAAAGCTGCGGTTGTTTGGTTGACAACTGTTTGTCCTTATTATCACCATATACATCATGCTTAGCATAGCAAAGTACAGTATATATGCTTTCTGCTTGGAGAGAGGGTAGTAAGCATTGAGAAGCGTCTGTCGCTTTCGAACAATTCTCTACAGTCATGGACAAAAGTTTTGAGAATTACACAAATATTAATTTTTACAAAGTCTACAGCTTCACTTTTTCTAATGGCAATTTGCATATACTCCAGAATGTTATAAAGAGTGATCAGCTTAACAGCAATTACTTGCAAAGTCAATATTTGGCTAGAAAATGAACTTTATCCCCCAAAACACATTTCAACATCATTGCAGCCCTGCCTTAAAAGGACCAGCTAACCTCTTTTCAGTGATTGCTCCATTAACACAGGTGTGGTGTTGATGAGGACATGGCTGGAGATCAATCTGTCATGATTAAGTAAGAATGACACCACTGGACACTTTAAAAGGAGGCTGGTGCTTGGCATCATTGTTTCTCTTCTGTTAACCATGGTTATCTCTAAAGAAACACGTGCAGTCATCATTGCAATGCACAAAAATGGCCTAACAGGGAAGAGTATCGCAGCTAGAAAGATTGCACCTCAGTCAACAATCTATCGCATCATCAAGAACTTCAAGGAGAGAGGTTCCATTGTTGCCAAAAAGGCTCCAGGGCGCCCAAGAAAGACCAGCAAGCGTCAGGACCATCTCTTAAAAGTGTTTCAGCTGCGGGATCGGGCTACCAGCAGTGCAGAGCTTGCTCAGGAATGGCAGCAGGCAGATGTGAGTGCATCTGCACGCACTGTGAGGCGGAGACTCTTGGAGCAAGGCCTGGTCTCAAGGAGGGCAGCAAAGAAGCCACTTCTCTCCAGAAAAAACATCATGGACAGACTGATATTCTGCAAAAGGTACAGGCAGTGGACTGCTGAGGACTGGGGTAAAGTTATTTTCTCTGATGAATCCCCTTTTCGATTGTTTGGGACATCAAGAAAACGCCTCATTTGGAGAAGACAAGGTGAGCGCTACCACCAGTCTTGTCTCATGCCAACTGTTAAGCATCCTGAAACCATTCATGTGTGAGGTTGCTTCTCAGCCAAGGGAATCGGCTCTCTCACAGTCTTGCCTAAAAACACAGCCATGAATAAAGAATGGTACCAGACTGTCCTCCAAGAGCAACTTCTCCCAACCCTCCAAGAGCAGTTTGGCAATCAACAATGCCTTTTCCAGCATGATGGAGCACCTTGCCATAAAGCAAAGGTGATAACTAAATGGCTCAGGGAACAAAACATTGAGATTTTGGGTCCATGGCCTGGAAACTCCCCAGATCTTAATCCCATTGAGAACTTGTGGTCAATCATCAAGAGACGGGTGGACAAACAAAAACCTAAAAATTCTGACAAAATTAAAGCATTGATTGTGCAAGAATGGACTGCTATCAGTCAGGATTTGGTCCAGAAGTTGATTGAGAGCATGCCAGGGAGAATTGCAGAGGTCCTGAAGAAGAAGGGTCAACACTGCAAATATTGACTTGCTGCATTAACTCATTCTAACTGTCAATATAAGCTTTTGTTGCTCATATGTTTGCAATTATATTTCTGTCTGTGATAAAAACATCTGTCAAACACACATAAAAACCAGAGGGCAGCAGATCATGTGAAAATATAATATTTGTGTCATTCTCAAAACTTTTAGCCATGACTGTACATGGCTTATTCCTCCTGTGAACAAGAGGCAGATGTTAATATTTAGCATTGGTGGTTTCAGCTTCATTTTATGTGCGAGGACAGCTTCACTGTGCCACTTTTGTCCATTTCTCTGTTTTCTGAAGTCAGCAAGCAAAGAGAGCAAATAGAAGATATCTTGTGTATTTTTGGAGATTAAGCTATCAATAATGTAATCAATGAAGCATATAGGTATACAAATGATCTGAATAAAGAAAATGGTAATATTTTAGAATCAAAATTATTACCAGTTTCTCTATTTCCTTGTATTTGTATCAGATAAAACATAATTGCAAATGTTTACAAAGTATACACAGTAATAACGTATTAAATATGCATATCAGAATAAATACATCATAGGTTAACATTTAATTTTAAGGTTGCATTGTATTTCTACATTCCATTTAGTGATGATCAGTTACGATGTTTGCGATAGGCAAAATGTCATCGATCTCTTTGACCATTGATAAGAATGTTAATATAGGGGTTACATGGGTTGCAGTTGCACTTGGTACTGGGAGCCTAAGGACCCCCTATGCACCTTTAATAGCTGTTGGCTATACACAGGAGTCCTTGCTCAGCTGATTGCTCCTGTGCTCTCTATGAGAGAGCCACTGCCAGACATCTATGATAATGGCTTATCTCTTTCAGAGCAAATAGATCTGCTGTTGAATTTCGGTCATGCTATAGCTATCCCTTTAACTTTCCTAGTAATCATTTGTTGAAGGCACCAATACATATTAGACTGTTATATTAGCGGGATTGGCCGATGTTAATCTAATGTGTTGTATGGGGGTCTTAAGGAGCCTAAAAGGTCCCTTTGGTTGATATGAGAAAACTAATACTATTACAGACCTGCGATAGTTGAGACTGTGCATTGGGGCCCACAAACGTTATAACAAAAATTATGCCTCTGAACACTGACCATTATTTTAGAAAAAATGTGTCTCTCCTGATAAAAGACTAATTGGTCAACATGGATAACTGTTATTTGTTGCTGTCTATCTAAAAGATATACATTTATACCTAATGTTAAATTTGTCAATGTGCTGAACTCCTACAGTGACAGTGTGAAAATGAAGGCCTGGGAATCAGATCAGGCAGCACTTGCTTTTCTAGAGCTAGTGAAAATCATCTTAATCACTGGCAGGATTCAGAGAGTCTATTTATTAAAATAATACTTTCTATTTTAACAAATATCAAGAACTGCATGCCAAAATTGTCGATATCTGTTATGTTGAGATTTATTTGACTGAAGTTTGAAAATTATGGAGGACAGGAGATTGTGTATTTTAGGTATTTTTGATGAAGAGTGGATACCATAAATCTTTTTCAGAAGATTAATAAACATGCTATAGATAAAAAATATGAAAATAAGTAGACATATTCCAAAATTGAGTGAAAAAAACTTTAAAGCCTCTTTATTCTGCTATAAAGTACAATGTTTTGACCCACCGTAGATCTTTGTCAAGCATGCTTGCAAAAGGCCTATGGTAGGTCTATGTATTTTTTTTAATCATGTGCTCTTTCCAAGTGGGCTCCTTTGGATCTTTTTGATGGTGCATCCACACATGGACAATTGCCAAGTGATTATTCTAGAGTGCTTTGAATGTGCTTCCCTTCAGTAATAAATGTGCTATGTCATCTATATCTTTTAAAAGGTTTTGTTTACCTGAGCTATGAAGAAGTAAGAGTTTAACAGGTTTACGTATACAATTTAGGTCATTAATGCGTGGAAAAGGGAAAATCTTACAATGAAATATATCATGCATCATCTATTATATTTGGAATTTTATTTCTGGAATTTATTATTCCCGTATCAACTTTTGGTTTTGATCTGGTGAGTCTACAAGTTGATAATTTTACATTACTTCATCAACCTTTGTGAGCTAATCTTAAACTACCAATATGCCCTAGGAGAATTTTACCTGTGACTACAATTCTAGAATTCCGTTCGGTTATGCAAACCAATATCGGTTTGACTTGTTATATTATGTAAAACTGTATAATCATTTTTTTATTTTAATTGCAATTTGTTAAATTTTTGAAATATACTTTTTTCCCCAAGCACCTGCCACAATTAGTGTTGAGCGATACTTTCCGATATCCAAAAATATCGGATCGGAATGGTATCGCCGATATCACTAAAATATCGGCGATACCCGATACCGATACCGGAAGTCCCATGTAAGTCTATGGGAACAAAATATCGCAACTAAAAAAACCCTTTCTTTCGTTGTAAACACAAAATATACACACATAGATACATATAATATATATATATATATATATATATATAATTATATAACACATGTCATTGTGACATATATATATATACATATGTGTATAGTTTATACACTTCTACATAGTAAAATAGCCTCTGATTCAATTGCCGGGTAAAGCCGGCTTCTGTGAAAAGACAGAAGCACCCGACATGAAATGACACTTGGTGTACATAGGGTTAACCATGTATTTTCATGTAGTTTGATATGTGATTTGCACAAACAATTACATCAGTCTATATGTGCAAAATTTCAGACCTGTAGGGATTAATTAAAGGTGTAAATTCGTTGTAAAAAAAACGGACTTTTTTGCTACGAATTTACACCTTTAATTAACCCCTACAGGTGTGAAATTTTGCACACATAGACTGATGTAATTGTTAGTGAAAACAATAGATCAAACAACTTGAAATGACAAGGTTAACTCTATGTAAACCATGTGTCATTTCATGTCGGGTTCTGCATTTTCACAAAAGCCGCAATTGAATTAGCGGCTATTATACTATGTAGAAGTGTATGAACTATAAATATAAATATATATATGTCACAAATTCAATTGACGTATATATATATATATATATATATATATATATATATATATAATATATATTATGAGGTGTAAAATTGTTGCAAAAAAATGCGTGGGCTCCCGCCCTATGTTCGCAACCAGACAGACAAAGCCAGCAGTGGGGCAGATAATAATAGCCCAGAGAGGGACCATTATTTTTGCCCCCCCCCTGGCTACTAACATCTGCCCCCAGACACCCCAGAAAAGACAAATCTATAATTAGATTTGCCCTTTCTGGCACTTTACCCGTCTATTCCCATTGCCCTGTAGCGGTGGCGAATGGGTTAATAAGGGGTTAAAGCCACCTTGCAATTGAAAGGTCACCTTAAGCCAGGTTAATAATTGAGAGCTGTCAATTATACAACTATCAATTATTAATCCTATTGCATGAAATAAAAATAAAACACACACACTTTAATGAAAAATCATTTTAATGAAATAAAGACACATGTTTTGACCATCTTTTATTTGACTGCAAAAACCATTTCCTGTAATAAAAATAAAATAAAAATGCAAAATTATTCTTACCTATCCCTTGCACAGTCAGGTCCCACGGTGTAATCCTTCAGAAAGGGTTAATGTTTACTGCAGGGACCGAAGTGGAAAGCTTAATTTATTACTTTCCACTTTCACTTCAGGTCAGCCAGGGACACCATCAGTGACGTCAGAGGGAACTGATTAACAAAAATAGGGGTTCCCTTCTAAAAAAATTGGCGTGGGGTCCCCCCTATTTTTGTTAACCAGCCAGATGAAGCAGACTGCTGAGGCCTGGTTTTTCAGGCTGGTAAGGAGCCAAGATCCATGGACCTTGCCAGCCTGATAATACCAGGCCACAGCAGTCTGCATATCTTGGCTGGTTAACAAAAATAGGGGATCCCCTCGAAAAAAAATTGGCGTGGGGTCCCCCCTATTTTTGTTAACCAGCCAGATGAAGCAGACTGCTGAGGCCTGGTTTTTCAGGCTGGTAAGGATCCAATATCCATGGACCTTGCCAGCCTGATAATACCAGGCCACAGCAGTCTGCTTATCTTGGCTGGTTAACAAAAATAGGGGATCCCCTCGAAAAAAAAACGGCGTAGGGGTATTTTAATGAAATAAAAGAGACAACACAGTTTTCATTTCTTTTATTACTCTCTCATTCCTGCGACGCCATCGATCTCCTGTAAAAAAAGGAAAAAAACAAACCAACAGTATACCACCTGTCCGACGCAGTCCATAGTAACGACTGTCCCACGACGATCCAGCTCTGCTACATCGGAATAACAGGCAGAGGCTGTCATCCCGGCGCAGCACAGCTGATTACCTGCTTCCCCGGCGGTGACGTCATCGGACTAACTGCTTTACGGCCGGGATTAACCAGCAGTCACTGCAGTTATCGCGAGAAACTGCATGTGACCGCCGGGGAAAGATGATGTCGGCCATCAAGCAGTCCAGGCCGTGACCGCCGGAGATCTTCTGCCAGGTAAGTGCCGCTGACTCCTGACAGACCCGACCGACGGACACTGACAGTGACAGTGACAATCCGATTCCGGTATCCGATATGACGACAATATCGGATCTCGGAATCGAAAGCCCGATACAGCTAATATCGGCCGATACCCGATATTTGCAGTATCGTATCGCTCAACACTAGCCACAATGCTTTACTTCTAAGCAGCATCTGAACTAGTTCATAGTGTCTAGTGATGAGCAAGTATACTCGTTGCTCGGGTTTTCCCGAGCTTGCTCGGGTGATCTCCGAGTATTTAGGCTTCCTCTGAGATTTAGTTTCCGTCGAATAGCTACATTTATGGCTGCTGGACAAGCCTGAATACATGTGAGGAATGCCTATTTGTTAGGGAATCCTCACATGTTTTCAGGCTGTCCATCAGCCATAAATCATGCGGATACGGTCGACAGAAACTACCGTATATACTCGTGTATAAGCCAACCCGTGTATAAGCCGACCCCCCTAATTTTGCCACAAAAAACTGGGAAAACTTATTGACTCGTGTATAATCCGGGTGTATAAACTGCCCTCCTGCTCTGTGCTGCCCCCGTCCTGCTCCTTGCTCCCCCATCCAGCTCTGTGCTCCCCCATTCTCCTCTGTACTCCCCCCTCCTGCTCCGTTCTCCGCTGTGCTCCCCCATTCCTTCTCCGTCCTCCTGTGCCCCTGTCATGCTCTGTGCTCCTCTGTGCCCTCCATCCTCTCCCCCGTCCTGCTCCGTGCTCCTCTGTGCCCTCCATCCTCTCTCCGTCCTGCTCTGTGCTCATTGTCCTCCTCCATGCTTCCCCCGTCCTCCGTTCTCCTCCCGTCCTCCTCCATGCTTCCCCCGTCCTCCCCGTCCTGCTCCATGCTTCCCCCGTCCTCCTTCATGCTTCCCCGTCCTCCGTTCTCCCCCCCATCCTCCTCCATGCTTCCCCCGTCCACCGTTCTATCCCCAGTCCAGCTCCGTGCTCCTTGTCCTCTCCTCCATCATACTCACCCCTCCCCGTGCCATCGCTGAGCGTCCCTGCAATCCTGCGTTCTCCCTGGCTTCCTGCAGCTCTTCAGCACTGAGCGGTGATGTAATACCGCTCATTAAGGCCATGAATATGGAGGCCACGCCATGGGATGGCGTCGCGTCCATATTACATGACCTTAATGAGCGGGTATTACGTCACCGCTCAGCGCTGGAGAGCTGCAGGAAGCCGGGGAGAACGCAGGATTGCAGGGACCCTCAGCGATGGCACGGGGAGGGGTGAGTATGATCCCAGCCACCGGCTCCTTCCGCGGCATCCCCTCCCCCGCTGGTTTCTGCCCTATGACTCGTGTATAAGCCGAGGGGCATTTTCAGCACGAAAAAAGGTGCTGAAAATCTCGGCTTATACACGAGTATATACGGTAAATCTCCGAGCACGCCAAAATACTCGGAGATCACCGAGCGCGCTCGGGATAATCCGAGCAATGAGTATACTTGCTCATCACTAATAGTGTCTTATACTTGTGTGAATGAACATTTACTGTATATCTATATATCATATTGAAGTGAATTAATACTCAATATAAGTGACATTTGAGTCAGACATACTTTTCTATGCATCCAACATTCAATTGTGGTGTACAATAATAAATTATATTGTGGTACCATGTTAGCCAGAAAAATCGATGTGAATACTTTTCCGTCCAATTATGACATAAAATCGAATTAGCATTTTCTTACAAATGGAGAGGCAGTGGGAATGATGTTCTTAGTTATCTGAAGTCCTTCTGCTGGAAGTGTGAACTGTGTCCATGTAGTGAGTCATAAATCCAGGTGTTAAATACTCTTGTCATAATTGGACGGAAAAGTATTCACATCGAACATTCAATTGTGAAACACTGTTCTGATAGTGATTGGTTTGTATAAAGTTATTGGTAAATTTTAGTGAAATGTTAGTGACTTTTTAACCCTTATTCTTATAAGTATGCTTCCAGCATAGAGTTGCCAATTAAAATAAACTTCACTGCACATAACTTTAGTTTTCAGTTTCCTACTATGTTAAGTCTGGAAAAATAACATACTCCACAAATATAGTGGGCAATAGTTCAACTTAAAGGCTATGAGTCAAAGAAAAAAAGTCTGCAGTCACTTTATATCCCACTAGATTACTGAATCATGACAGTGTATGATGTGCCCACTTGTCACGATTCTCCTGTATTCATTTAGGTGGGTGGCTACATGATTACATGTATGCAGTCTTTACCGAAGGAGAGTTTATTTGGCATGTGACAGCAAGTATGCAAATAGCATACAGTACATGCAGTCACATAACCGCCCACTTACACAGGGAATAAAAGGAAATTGTGACAGTGTGCATATCACACACAGTCATGATTTGGCAATCTGTAGTAACAAAGGAGTGACTGCAGTCTTTTCTTCTTTAATAAAATGCCTATTTGGTTGGTCATTGCAATCTCCATATCTGCACTCTATGCAAGACATGGAACACAACATCCTCTTCACTATAATTGAGTACATGTGAAATCTTCCTACTTTTATCTAAATATTTAAAGTTTTCTAAAAAAAAAAAGAAAATAGAAAAGCTATTACAAATTTTGTTGTACAAAATCTGGACAAAATCTGTTTTTACATGACAATGCTAGAATTGAAATTTTTTCTATGGCACTCAAGTTCTTTGCACCTTGACGTGAGAATCATGTTTCAGGATATTGTATTTAATTTTTTTCAACAATCTGCTAATAAAAGTATATGAAAGCTCCTAATTATACTTCAATAGTCTTTTTTTCATAATTTGTAATCTTCTAGGGAAGTTTACTTTCTGATTTTACTATCTAATTTAAGGAATCTATGATAACATATTAAAATTTTTAAATAGTTATACATCTCGATTAATTCTAGACTAATTATTTTACTCAGGTTTAAATTTTAGGTTGCAAGGTCTTACATGTGAAAGAACTGTTTACTTGAAAAATTAAGTCATTGAGCAGGGAAACAGCGGAAAGAAGCCACTGGTACAGGGCTGTTGCAGTATAAAGCTGATACATGATGGCTTAACACTAGAAGTCCCAGAAATTTCGAGCTCCCCCCTGAAGTCCCGAAAGAGGGTCAAATGACCCTTAGTCCAAACTGACAACTAGACAGATCTGGCGGAAAAACAAATCCGTTTCATCAGTTTTCCACAACGACGGTGCGACAGTAATGGCCTTAATTACAGAACAAAAGACAGTGATTAAAGGATGTTAGCTAAAATCCTTCAGGTCATTCGACCCGTCTCTGGGTTCCAAAGGTAGAAATGTTAAATGACCCCTCTCTGGGACTTCTAGTGTTAATGTGAATACAGCTCTAATTTGGGTTCACAGGCAAGAAATGTGCTATGTGATTAAAAGGCTCCGTGAATTACTGGAGCCAGTTTGAGGTTAACCACAAGTAGTTTGGGTGCTTTTAGTCCTTGGACACATAGCACACTTCTGCCCTGCAGCCAAAATGTGTGTACTCAATCATATTGTAACTTATAAACATCTGATTTATATATGTCTGTTTCTCAGTTTATAGTTATTTTTGTACAGTATATTTTTATTGGTGTGAAAATCGTTTAGTTTTCTCAAACTTGAGAAATGATTTATGTTTTTTTCAGTGTGTTGGATTCACTTTCGTCCAGTTAGTATTTAACATCCTTCTTGCAAAAAATAAATTCTTAGCTTCTCCTACCCATTAAAAAGTAATATATGGACAGCAAACAGATGACATAACAAGGGGCCCTTGCCTTGCATAAGCAAGTTTGATCTACAATGCATTTCAAAGAAGGACATGTCTCTGTTTTCTAACCTTTAAAAATTACAAAACTTTTGTTTAAATAACAATTAACTAGAGATAATTGAATCTGCCAAGATTTAAATTTGCCAAATCTCACAGATTTTACCAGGAAATTTGATTTACAGCTTATTTATTCTCTACAAATTAAATATTGTCTGTCATATCTTCAAACCCCAGAACATAGTAAATGTAAGATGTAGAAAAAAAATTAAAAGTAATAATACTTCCTTACCAATCAAATCTCTGGCCGTACTCGCTGCTTGATGTCCATCATTCTATTCTTGTTGCCTCTTCTTACTACTGTTGTACACTGAATCCCCAGGCCTTTTCTTGTTAGGCTGAGATTTCTTGCCATGAACAGCCCGGAACATCCCTGCGCAGGAGCATTGTAATTTCGCTGTGCACGTCATAACATCACAATATTACAAATGGGAGAAAAAATGAAAAAAAGCGCTATATAGTATATATGAAATATGCATCTGCAAAAATTGCTATAAAAAAGAAGGTTCTTAGCGCATAGATTGGCCGATATTTATGTGCCCAGCCTTCCTTTTTTCTTATCAATTTTTGCTGATGCATATTTCATACATACTATAGAGCACTTTTTTAAATTTTAATTTATTTTCTGGCAGCAGTGGTGGTGCTATGTTTTGAGTAATCATCCTCGGTAAGTTATTATGCAAACCTTAATGTTTTTCACATATGCTTTCTTTGATTGGCGCCTATTCACACTATCATAGATGTGCTGGTCCTTCTTTTTGTCTATTCATATACTGTTGGAAACACTAATCATTTACATTAGTAATTCTCACTTGGCAGCATGAAAACAACAGCGCTGCACAGAGTTAGGCAAGTTAATGAAACAAAGAAAATAATTACAAGCATTCAACATGTATAGGTACTTTGTATTTTTACAACCTTAGAAAACCTATTTAATTAGTCAGCAGCATTTTTTCATATGATAACAAATATAAAATGGAAATTGCTTACATTTACACAGATCAAAAATATTTCCCTATAAAGTGCCTTAAAATTGGATTATTCCTGCATTTTATAAAAGTCAGTTTTCTTTGGGAAAAAAGACAATTTAATTCAAGTCTGATTGCTCAGATTGCAAATATGAAGGGTTTGAATATCCATATTTTGCAATGAAAATATAGTGGAAATATTGTAATTTTTACATATAAGATATAACGGTATTTCATATTTTTGGCATCATCAAAAGTTAGCTTCTACTACTCTTTCCAAAGAAAATACATGTGCATTTGATTTGTTATTCATTCTTGCAAAATAAAAAAAATGACTTAGAGTCAGCTATCAGGGTCAGATGTCATTTAAATTTGAAAACTGAAGTGACCATGCTAAGTGACAAGTCAAGTATCGGTGTCAGCGATCATTATTTGATTTTAAAAAACAGATGACATAAAATGACACGTTAGGTATCAAACAAACATTGAGAGAGCAGGAAAGTAGGTATGAAAGACACAAACTTTCCATGTAAGCCTATGTAATGCGGTACTTTGACAAGATTTACATTTCTTTATGTGACAAGCAGTTATTTGATGTTCAGATGCCGATTATATTTTATGAAGCTCTTGGAAGGTTCAAAATCATTATTTTATAATTGGGCCATTATTTTCTAACTGAAACCTCAATTTAGTACTGAAAGTATTTTTAAGCAGCTAAAGAGGAATAATTTATGAAATTCATATAGAGAAATCTTGAAGTGACCATAAACATTAGACAGAAGTAAAATGAGTAATTACCAAAACTATTTCTTTTAAAGACAAAGGACTGAATTTGGAATTTTATTCTCAACTGTAATAATTCATTAACTTAAATGCAATGTATAACCACATTTAACTACTTATATTACTTTACTAGCAGGGGCGGACAGAAACAGAAGATGGTCTCTGTGCAAGAATAGGATATGGGCTCTTTGCAATCCAATAATGTGTTTGTGGAAAATGTGGGCACCCTTACCTCATGGACCCTGGTACGGCTTCACAGGTTGCACTAATGGTGTGTCTGCCTCAGCTTCCTACTACTTTTACTATAGATGAACATTTGTTTTTTCTTTTATGATAGTGTATTTTTTTA
Organism: Oophaga sylvatica; assembly: GCA_033576555.1. NCBI lineage: Eukaryota > Metazoa > Chordata > Amphibia > Anura > Dendrobatidae > Oophaga > Oophaga sylvatica. The sequence goes on from JARQOD010000002.1 coordinate 179,080,119, forward strand.
CTTTCTTTTTACTTTCTTCACATGGTTTTGAGGGCAGACACCTTCCTAAATTTCTTCAGAAGCTAAAGTGGTTTACTTTACAGCAGATTCACGGACATGAGAAAACAAAGGTAGAAAATTACGAATTGACGTATTTGAGTCTGTATTGGGCATGCTATGTGACATATGCACTGGTAACTCTGCAGGTAGAGAGATGAGAAGCAAGAAAATAAACTCTGACCACTTCAGTTTTCATCTTTAAAGGTGTAATCCTATGATACTGTCATGGGTGCATCGCCACGAGGATCGTCGCGATTGCACATTCTGACTTCTCGCAGCTGAGTTGCTGTTACTTTGTGTTTGGTGGTGAGGGAGTTAATTTTACCT
>JARQOD010000002.1:179080584-179134719 GCA_033576555.1 Oophaga sylvatica
GAGAGAGGGTAGTAAGCATTGAGAAGCGTCTGTCGCTTTCGAACAATTCTCTACAGTCATGGACAAAAGTTTTGAGAATTACACAAATATTAATTTTTACAAAGTCTACAGCTTCACTTTTTCTAATGGCAATTTGCATATACTCCAGAATGTTATAAAGAGTGATCAGCTTAACAGCAATTACTTGCAAAGTCAATATTTGGCTAGAAAATGAACTTTATCCCCCAAAACACATTTCAACATCATTGCAGCCCTGCCTTAAAAGGACCAGCTAACCTCTTTTCAGTGATTGCTCCATTAACACAGGTGTGGGTGTTGATGAGGACATGGCTGGAGATCAATCTGTCATGATTAAGTAAGAATGACACCACTGGACACTTTAAAAGGAGGCTGGTGCTTAGCATCATTGTTTCTCTTTCTGTTAACCATGGTTATCTCTAAAGAAACACGTGCAGTCATCATTGCAATGCACAAAAATGGCCTAACAGGGAAGAGTATCGCAGCTAGAAAGATTGCACCTCAGTCAACAATCTATCGCATCATCAAGAACTTCAAGGAGAGAGGTTCCATTGTTGCCAAAAAGGCTCCAGGGCGCCCAAGAAAGACCAGCAAGCGCCAGGACCATCTCTTAAAAGTGTTTCAGCTGCGGGATCGGGCTACCAGCAGTGCAGAGCTTGCTCAGGAATGGCAGCAGGCAGATGTGAGTGCATCTGCACGCACTGTGAGGCGGAGACTCTTGGAGCAAGGCCTGGTCTCAAGGAGGGCAGCAAAGAAGCCACTTCTCTCCAGAAAAAACATCATGGACAGACTGATATTCTGCAAAAGGTACAGGCAGTGGACTGCTGAGGACTGGGGTAAAGTTATTTTCTCTGATGAATCCCCTTTTCGATTGTTTGGGACATCAAGAAAACGCCTCATTTGGAGAAGACAAGGTGAGCGCTACCACCAGTCTTGTCTCATGCCAACTGTTAAGCATCCTGAAACCATTCATGTGTGAGGTTGCTTCTCAGCCAAGGGAATCGGCTCTCTCACAGTCTTGCCTAAAAACACAGCCATGAATAAAGAATGGTACCAGACTGTCCTCCAAGAGCAACTTCTCCCAACCCTCCAAGAGCAGTTTGGCAATCAACAATGCCTTTTCCAGCATGATGGAGCACCTTGCCATAAAGCAAAGGTGATAACTAAATGGCTCAGGGAACAAAACATAGAGATTTTGGGTCCATGGCCTGGAAACTCCCCAGATCTTAATCCCATTGAGAACTTGTGGTCAATCATCAAGAGACGGGTGGACAAACAAAAACCTAAAAATTCTGACAAAATTAAAGCATTGATTGTGCAAGAATGGACTGCTATCAGTCAGGATTTGGTCCAGAAGTTGATTGAGAGCATGCCAGGGAGAATTGCAGAGGTCCTGAAGAAGAAGGGTCAACACTGCAAATATTGACTTGCTGCATTAACTCATTCTAACTGTCAATATAAGCTTTTGTTGCTCATATGTTTGCAATTATATTTCTGTCTGTGATAAAAACATCTGTCAAACACACATAAAAACCAGAGGGCAGCAGATCATGTGAAAATATAATATTTGTGTCATTCTCAAAACTTTTAGCCATGACTGTACATGGCTTATTCCTCCTGTGAACAAGAGGCAGATGTTAATATTTAGCATTGGTGGTTTCAGCTTCATTTTATGTGCGAGGACAGCTTCACTGTGCCACTTTTGTCCATTTCTCTGTTTTCTGAAGTCAGCAAGCAAAGAGAGCAAATAGAAGATATCTTGTGTATTTTTGGAGATTAAGCTATCAATAATGTAATCAATGAAGCATATAGGTATACAAATGATCTGAATAAAGAAAATGGTAATATTTTAGAATCAAAATTATTACCAGTTTCTCTATTTCCTTGTATTTGTATCAGATAAAACATAATTGCAAATGTTTACAAAGTATACACAGTAATAACGTATTAAATATGCATATCAGAATAAATACATCATAGGTTAACATTTAATTTTAAGGTTGCATTGTATTTCTACATTCCATTTAGTGATGATCAGTTACGATGTTTGCGATAGGCAAAATGTCATCGATCTCTTTGACCATTGATAAGAATGTTAATATAGTGGTTACATGGGTTGCAGTTGCACTTGGTACTGGGAGCCTAAGGACCCCCTATGCACCTTTAATAGCTGTTGGCTATACACAGGAGTCCTTGCTCAGCTGATTGCTCCTGTGCTCTCTATGAGAGAGCCACTGCCAGACATCTATGATAATGGCTTATCTCTTTCAGAGCAAATAGATCTGCTGTTGAATTTCGGTCATGCTATAGCTATCCCTTTAACTTTCCTAGTAATCATTTGTTGAAGGCACCAATACATATTAGACTGTTATATTAGCGGGATTGGCCGATGTTAATCTAATGTGTTGTATGGGGGTCTTAAGGAGCCTAAAAGGTCCCTTTGGTTGATATGAGAAAACTAATACTATTACAGACCTGCGATAGTTGAGACTGTGCATTGGGGCCCACAAACGTTATAACAAAAATTATGCCTCTGAACACTGACCATTATTTTAGAAAAAATGTGTCTCTCCTGATAAAAGACTAATTGGTCAACATGGATAACTGTTATTTGTTGCTGTCTATCTAAAAGATATACATTTATACCTAATGTTAAATTTGTCAATGTGCTGAACTCCTACAGTGACAGTGTGAAAATGAAGGCCTGGGGAATCAGATCAGGCAGCACTTGCTTTTCTAGAGCTAGTGAAAATCATCTTAATCACTGGCAGGATTCAGAGAGTCTATTATATTAAAATAATACTTTCTATTTTAACAAATATCAAGAACTGCATGCCAAAATTGTCGATATCTGTTATGTTGAGATTTATTTGACTGAAGTTTGAAAATTATGGAGGACAGGAGATTGTGTATTTTAGGTATTTTTGATGAAGAGTGGATACCATAAATCTTTTTCAGAAGATTAATAAACATGCTATAGATAAAAAATATGAAAATAAGTAGACATATTCCAAAATTGAGTGAAAAAAAACTTTAAAGCCTCTTTATTCTGCTATAAAGTACAATGTTTTGACCCACCGTAGATCTTTGTCAAGCATGCTTGCAAAAGGCCTATGGTAGGTCTATGTATTTTTTTAATCATGTGCTCTTTCCAAGTGGGCTCCTTTGGATCTTTTTGATGGTGCATCCACACATGGACAATTGCCAAGTGATTATTCTAGAGTGCTTTGAATGTGCTTCCCTTCAGTAATAAATGTGCTATGTCATCTATATCTTTTAAAAGGTTTTGTTTACCTGAGCTATGAAGAAGTAAGAGTTTAACAGGTTTACGTATACAATTTAGGTCATTAATGCGTGGAAAAGGGAAAATCTTACAATGAAATATATCATGCATCATCTATTATATTTGGAATTTTATTTCTGGAATTTATTATTCCCGTATCAACTTTTGGTTTTGATCTGGTGAGTCTACAAGTTGATAATTTTACATTACTTCATCAACCTTTGTGAGCTAATCTTAAACTACCAATATGCCCTAGGAGAATTTTACCTGTGACTACAATTCTAGAATTCCGTTCGGTTATGCAAACCAATATCGGTTTGACTTGTTATATTATGTAAAACTGTATAATCATTTTTTTATTTTAATTGCAATTTGTTAAATTTTTGAAATATACTTTTTTCCCCAAGCACCTGCCACAATTAGTGTTGAGCGATACTTTCCGATATCCAAAAATATCGGATCGGAATGGTATCGCCGATATCACTAAAATATCGGCGATACCCGATACCGATACCGGAAGTCCCATGTAAGTCTATGGGAACAAAATATCGCAACTAAAAAAACCCTTTCTTTCGTTGTAAACACAAAATATACACACATAGAATACATATATATATATATATATATTTTATATATACACACATGTCATTGTGACATATATATATACATATGTGTATAGTTTATACACTTCTACATAGTAAAATAGCCTCTGATTCAATTGCCGGGTAAAGCCGGCTTCTGTGAAAAGACAGAAGCACCCGACATGAAATGACACTTGGTGTACATAGGGTTAACCATGTATTTTCATGTAGTTTGATATGTGATTTGCACAAACAATTACATCAGTCTATATGTGCAAAATTTCAGACCTGTAGGGATTAATTAAAGGTGTAAATTCGTTGTAAAAAAAACGGACTTTTTTGCTACGAATTTACACCTTTAATTAACCCCTACAGGTGTGAAATTTTGCACACATAGACTGATGTAATTGTTAGTGAAAACAATAGATCAAACAACTTGAAATGACAAGGTTAACTCTATGTAAACCATGTGTCATTTCATGTCGGGTTCTGCATTTTCACAAAAGCCGGCAATTGAATTAGCGGCTATTATACTATGTAGAAGTGTATGAACTATAAATATAAATATTATATATATTGTCACAAATTCAATGATGTATATATATATAATATATATATATATATATATATATATGAGGTGTAAAATTGTTGCAAAAAAATGCGTGGGCTCCCGCCCTATGTTCGCAACCAGACAGACAAAGCCAGCAGTGGGGGCAGATAATAATAGCCCAGAGAGGGACCATTATTTTTGCCCCCCCCCTGGCTACTAACATCTGCCCCCAGACACCCCAGAAAAGACAAATCTATAATTAGATTTGCCCTTTCTGGCACTTTACCCGTCTATTCCCATTGCCCTGTAGCGGTGGCGAATGGGTTAATAAGGGGTTAAAGCCACCTTGCAATTGAAAGGTCACCTTAAGCCAGGTTAATAATTGAGAGCTGTCAATTATACAACTATCAATTATTAATCCTATTGCATGAAATAAAAATAAAACACACACACTTTAATGAAAAATCATTTTAATGAAATAAAGACACATGTTTTTGACCATCTTTTATTTGACTGCAAAAACCATTTCCTGTAATAAAAATAAAATAAAAATGCAAAATTATTCTTACCTATCCCATGCACAGTCAGGTCCCACGGTGTAATCCTTCAGAAAGGGTTAATGTTTACTGCAGGGACCGAAGTGGAAAGCTTAATTTATTACTTTCCACTTTCACTTCAGGTCAGCCAGGGACACCATCAGTGACGTCAGAGGGAACTGATTAACAAAAATAGGGGTTCCCTTCTAAAAAAAATTGGCGTGGGGTCCCCCCTATTTTTGTTAACCAGCCAGATGAAGCAGACTGCTGAGGCCTGGTTTTTCAGGCTGGTAAGGAGCCAAGATCCATGGACCTTGCCAGCCTGATAATACCAGGCCACAGCAGTCTGCATATCTTGGCTGGTTAACAAAAATAGGGGATCCCCTCGAAAAAAAATTGGCGTGGGGTCCCCCCTATTTTTGTTAACCAGCCAGATGAAGCAGACTGCTGAGGCCTGGTTTTTCAGGCTGGTAAGGATCCAATATCCATGGACCTTGCCAGCCTGATAATACCAGGCCACAGCAGTCTGCTTATCTTGGCTGGTTAACAAAAATAGGGGATCCCCTCGAAAAAAAAACGGCGTAGGGGTATTTTAATGAAATAAAAGAGACAACACAGTTTTCATTTCTTTTATTACTCTCTCATTCCTGCGACGCCATCGATCTCCTGTAAAAAAAGGAAAAAAACAAACCAACAGTATACCACCTGTCCGACGCAGTCCATAGTAACGACTGTCCCACGACGATCCAGCTCTGCTACATCGGAATAACAGGCAGAGGCTGTCATCCCGGCGCAGCACAGCTGATTACCTGCTTCCCCGGCGGTGACGTCATCGGACTAACTGCTTTACGGCCGGGATTAACCAGCAGTCACTGCAGTTATCGCGAGAAACTGCATGTGACCGCCGGGGAAAGATGATGTCGGCCATCAAGCAGTCCAGGCCGTGACCGCCGGAGATCTTCTGCCAGGTAAGTGCCGCTGACTCCTGACAGACCCGACCGACGGACACTGACAGTGACAGTGACAATTCCGATTCAGGTATCCGATATGACGACAATATCGGATCTCGGAATCGAAAGCCCGATACAGCTAATATCGGCCGATACCCGATATTTGCAGTATCGTATCGCTCAACACTAGCCACAATGCTTTACTTCTAAGCAGCATCTGAACTAGTTCATAGTGTCTAGTGATGAGCAAGTATACTCGTTGCTCGGGTTTTCCCGAGCTTGCTCGGGTGATCTCCGAGTATTTAGGCTTCCTCTGAGATTTAGTTTCCGTCGAATAGCTACATTTATGGCTGCTGGACAAGCCTGAATACATGTGAGGAATGCCTATTTGTTAGGGAATCCTCACATGTTTTCAGGCTGTCCATCAGCCATAAATCATGCGGATACGGTCGACAGAAACTACCGTATATACTCGTGTATAAGCCAACCCGTGTATAAGCCGACCCCCCTAATTTTGCCACAAAAAACTGGGAAAACTTATTGACTCGTGTATAATCCGGGTGTATAAACTGCCCTCCTGCTCTGTGCTGCCCCCGTCCTGCTCCTTGCTCCCCCATCCAGCTCTGTGCTCCCCCATTCTCCTCTGTACTCCCCCCTCCTGCTCCGTTCTCCGCTGTGCTCCCCCATTCCTTCTCCGTCCTCCTGTGCCCCTGTCATGCTCTGTGCTCCTCTGTGCCCTCCATCCTCTCCCCCGTCCTGCTCCGTGCTCCTCTGTGCCCTCCATCCTCTCTCCGTCCTGCTCTGTGCTCATTGTCCTCCTCCATGCTTCCCCCGTCCTCCGTTCTCCTCCCGTCCTCCTCCATGCTTCCCCCGTCCTCCCCGTCCTGCTCCATGCTTCCCCCGTCCTCCTTCATGCTTCCCCGTCCTCCGTTCTCCCCTCCCATCCTCCTCCATGCTTCCCCCGTCCACCGTTCTATCCCCAGTCCAGCTCCGTGCTCCTTGTCCTCTCCTCCATCATACTCACCCCTCCCCGTGCCATCGCTGAGCGTCCCTGCAATCCTGCGTTCTCCCTGGCTTCCTGCAGCTCTTCAGCACTGAGCGGTGATGTAATACCGCTCATTAAGGCCATGAATATGGAGGCCACGCCCATGGGAGTGGCGTCGCGTCCATATTACATGACCTTAATGAGCGGGTATTACGTCACCGCTCAGCGCTGGAGAGCTGCAGGAAGCCGGGGAGAACGCAGGATTGCAGGGACCCTCAGCGATGGCACGGGGAGGGGTGAGTATGATCCCAGCCACCGGCTCCTTCCGCGGCATCCCCTCCCCCGCTGGTTTCTGCCCTATGACTCGTGTATAAGCCGAGGGGGCATTTTCAGCACGAAAAAAGGTGCTGAAAATCTCGGCTTATACACGAGTATATACGGTAAATCTCCGAGCACGCCAAAATACTCGGAGATCACCCGAGCGCGCTCGGGATAATCCGAGCAATGAGTATACTTTCTCATCACTAATAGTGTCTTATACTTGTGTGAATGAACATTTACTGTATATCTATATATCATATTGAAGTGAATTAATACTCAATATAAGTGACATTTGAGTCAGACATACTTTTCTATGCATCCAACATTCAATTGTGGTGTACAATAATAAATTATATTGTGGTACCATGTTAGCCAGAAAAATCGATGTGAATACTTTTCCGTCCAATTATGACATAAAATCGAATTAGCATTTTCTTACAAATGGAGAGTCAGTGGGAATGATGTTCTTAGTTATCTGAAGTCCTTCTGCTGGAAGTGTGAACTGTGTCCATGTAGTGAGTCATAAATCCAGGTGTTAAATACTCTTGTCATAATTGGACGGAAAAGTATTCACATCGAACATTCAATTGTGAAACACTGTTCTGATAGTGATTGGTTTGTATAAAGTTATTGGTAAATTTTAGTGAAATGTTAGTGACTTTTTAACCCTTATTCTCTTATAAGTATGCTTCCAGCATAGAGTTGCCAATTAAAATAAACTTCACTGCACATAACTTTAGTTTTCAGTTTCCTACTATGTTAAGTCTGGAAAAATAACATACTCCACAAATATAGTGGGCAATAGTTCAACTTAAAGGCTATGAGTCAAAGAAAAAAAGTCTGCAGTCACTTTATATCCCACTAGATTACTGAATCATGACAGTGTATGATGTGCCCACTTGTCACGATTCTCCTGTATTCATTTAGGTGGGTGGCTACATGATTACATGTATGCAGTCTTTACCGAAGGAGAGTTTATTTGGCATGTGACAGCAAGTATGCAAATAGCATACAGTACATGCAGTCACATAACCGCCCACTTACACAGGGAATAAAAGGAAATTGTGACAGTGTGCATATCACACACAGTCATGATTTGGCAATCTGTAGTAACAAAGGAGTGACTGCAGTCTTTTCTTCTTTAATAAAATGCCTATTTGGTTGGTCATTGCAATCTCCATATCTGCACTCTATGCAAGACATGGAACACAACATCCTCTTCACTATAATTGAGTACATGTGAAATCTTCCTACTTTTATCTAAATATTTAAAGTTTTCTAAAAAAAAAAAGAAAATAGAAAAGCTATTACAAATTTTGTTGTACAAAATCTGGACAAAATCTGTTTTTACATGACAATGCTAGAATTGAATTTTTTCTATGGCACTCAAGTTCTTTGCACCTTGACGTGAGAATCATGTTTCAGGATATTGTATTTAATTTTTTTCAACAATCTGCTAATAAAAGTATATGAAAGCTCCTAATTATACTTCAATAGTCTTTTTTTCATAATTTGTAATCTTCTAGGGAAGTTTACTTTCTGATTTTACTATCTAATTTAAGGAATCTATGATAACATATTAAAATTTTTAAATAGTTATACATCTCGATTAATTCTAGACTAATTATTTTACTCAGGTTTAAATTTTAGGTTGCAAGGTCTTACATGTGAAAGAACTGTTTACTTGAAAAATTAAGTCATTGAGCAGGGAAACAGCGGAAAGAAGCCACTGGTACAGGGCTGTTGCAGTATAAAGCTGATACATGATGGCTTAACACTAGAAGTCCCAGAAATTTCGAGCTCCCCCCTGAAGTCCCGAAAGAGGGTCAAATGACCCTTAGTCCAAACTGACAACTAGACAGATCTGGCGGAAAAACAAATCCGTTTCATCAGTTTTCCACAACGACGGTGCGACAGTAATGGCCTTAATTACAGAACAAAAGACAGTGATTAAAGGATGTTAGCTAAAATCCTTCAGGTCATTCGACCCGTCTCTGGGTTCCAAAGGTAGAAATGTTAAATGACCCCTCTCTGAGACTTCTAGTGTTAATGTGAATACAGCTCTAATTTGGGTTCACAGGCAAGAAATGTGCTATGTGATTAAAAGGCTCCGTGAATTACTGGGAGCCAGTTTGAGGTTAACCACAAGTAGTTTGGGTGCTTTTAGTCCTTGGACACATAGCACACTTCTGCCCTGCAGCCAAAATGTGTGTACTCAATCATATTGTAACTTATAAACATCTGATTTATATATGTCTGTTTCTCAGTTTATAGTTATTTTTGTACAGTATATTTTTATTGGTGTGAAAATCGTTTAGTTTTCTCAAACTTGAGAAATGATTTATGTTTTTTCAGTGTGTTGGATTCACTTTCGGTCCAGTTAGTATTTAACATCCTTCTTGCAAAAAATAAATTCTTAGCTTCTCCTACCCATTAAAAAGTAATATATGGACAGCAAACAGATGACATAACAAGGGGCCCTTGCCTTGCATAAGCAAGTTTGATCTACAATGCATTTCAAAGAAGGACATGTCTCTGTTTTCTAACCTTTAAAAATTACAAAACTTTTGTTTAAATAACAATTAACTAGAGATAATTGAATCTGCCAAGATTTAAATTTGCCAAATCTCACAGATTTTACCAGGAAATTTGATTTACAGCTTATTTATTCTCTACAAATTAAATATTGTCTGTCATATCTTCAAACCCCAGAACATAGTAAATGTAAGATGTAGAAAAAAAATTAAAAGTAATAATACTTCCTTACCAATCAAATCTCTGGCCGTACTCGCTGCTTGATGTCCATCATTCTATTCTTGTTGCCTCTTCTTACTACTGTTGTACACTGAATCCCCAGGCCTTTTCTTGTTAGGCTGAGATTTCTTGCCATGAACAGCCCGGAACATCCCTGCGCAGGAGCATTGTAATTTCGCTGTGCACGTCATAACATCACAATATTACAAATGGGAGAAAAAATGAAAAAAAGCGCTATATAGTATATATGAAATATGCATCTGCAAAAATTGCTATAAAAAAGAAGGTTCTTAGCGCATAGATTGGCCGATATTTATGTGCCCAGCCTTCCTTTTTTCTTATCAATTTTTGCTGATGCATATTTCATACATACTATAGAGCACTTTTTTAAATTTTAATTTTTTTCTGGCAGCAGTGGTGGTGCTATGTTTTGAGTAATCATCCTCGGTAAGTTATTATGCAAACCTTAATGTTTTTCACATATGCTTTCTTTGATTGGCGCCTATTCACACTATCATAGATGTGCTGGTCCTTCTTTTTGTCTATTCATATACTGTTGGAAACACTAATCATTTACATTAGTAATTCTCACTTGGCAGCATGAAAACAACAGCGCTGCACAGAGTTAGGCAAGTTAATGAAACAAAGAAAATAATTACAAGCATTCAACATGTATAGGTACTTTGTATTTTTACAACCTTAGAAAACCTATTTAATTAGTCAGCAGCATTTTTTCATATGATAACAAATATAAAATGGAAATTGCTTACATTTACACAGATCAAAAATATTTCCCTATAAAGTGCCTTAAAATTGGATTATTCCTGCATTTTATAAAAGTCAGTTTTCTTTGGGAAAAAAGACAATTTAATTCAAGTCTGATTGCTCAGATTGCAAATATGAAGGGTTTGAATATCCATATTTTGCAATGAAAATATAGTGGAAATATTGTAATTTTTACATATAAGATATAACGGTATTTCATATTTTTGGCATCATCAGCAGTTAGCTTCTACTACTCTTTCCAAAGAAAATACATGTGCATTTGATTTGTTATTCATTCTTGCAAAATAAAAAAAATGACTTAGAGTCAGCTATCAGGGTCAGATGTCATTTAAATTTGAAAACTGAAGTGACCATGCTAAGTGACAAGTCAAGTATCGGTGTCAGCGATCATTATTTGATTTTAAAAAACAGATGACATAAAATGACACGTTAGGTATCAAACAAACATTGAGAGAGCAGGAAAGTAGGTATGAAAGACACAAACTTTCCATGTAAGCCTATGTAATGCGGTACTTTGACAAGATTTACATTTCTTTATGTGACAAGCAGTTATTTGATGTTCAGATGCCGATTATATTTTATGAAGCTCTTGGAAGGTTCAAAATCATTATTTTATAATTGGGCCATTATTTTCTAACTGAAACCTCAATTTAGTACTGAAAGTATTTTTAAGCAGCTAAAGAGGAATAATTTATGAAATTCATATAGAGAAATCTTGAAGTGACCATAAACATTAGACAGAAGTAAAATGAGTAATTACCAAAACTATTTCTTTTAAAGACAAAGGACTGAATTTGGAATTTTATTCTCAACTGTAATAATTCATTAACTTAAATGCAATGTATAACCACATTTAACTACTTATATTACTTTACTAGCAGGGGCGGACAGAAACAGAAGATGGTCTCTGTGCAAGAATAGGATATGGGCTCTTTGCAATCCAATAATGTGTTTGTGACAGAAGATATTGGCTGGTTTGGAGGGAAATGTGGGCACCCTTACCTCATGGACCCTGGTACGGCTTCACAGGTTGCACTAATGGTGTGTCTGCCTCAGCTTCCTACTACTTTTACTATAGATGAACATTTGTTTTTTCTTTTATGATAGTGTATTTTTTTACTTTCTTTTTACTTTCTTCACATGGTTTTGAGGGCAGACACCTTCCTAAATTTCTTCAGAAGCTAAAGTGGTTTACTTTACAGCAGATTCACGGACATGAGAAAACAAAGGTAGAAAATTACGAATTGACGTATTTGAGTCTGTATTGGGCATGCTATGTGACATATGCACTGGTAACTCTGCAGGTAGAGAGATGAGAAGCAAGAAAATAAACTCTGACCACTTCAGTTTTCATCTTTAAAGGTGTAATCCTATGATACTGTCATGGGTGCATCGCCACGAGGTGTCAGTATTCCGGGTTTTCTAGGTAACTTTGTCAATGATTTTGCCCTTTGTTAAAATGGAGTTTGCTGTTTTGTGTGCCCTACTTCCTGTTCGTTTGTTTAAAACCCGGCTCAGGTGCTGGCTTCACTGCTGGAATATTCTGCTTCCGTTTCCCTGCAACCCAGCTGCTTTGTTCCTCACAGATCTTTTGTGTATTTACCAGGAAAGTGCATAACCTTATCTTCAGGTGTTTCTCAGCCACAGCAGTTTCTACCCATGGCTCTGGACATTCTCTGCATACGTAAGTTGCACATACTGTGTTATCACTAAACTGTTGACTTGGGAATTTAACCCTTGGTTCACTCCATCTGATAAGAACTGTGTTTCTGAACTGTTGCTGTTTAACCCTTCGTGCATTACCTCTGGTGAGAGCTGTTGGAACTGTTACTGGAACCTTACTGACATATGAACTTGTTGTTGGACTTCACTGAATTAAGCCACAACTGAGATTAACTTGTTCCTGGACCTCCCTGTGTTTTCTGCATACCTGGATCTGACTCTTCACACACCAGCAGTGTGTAAATCCAGCCACGTTACCTGTGCATCAGACTTACCTTGTGGTCACATTTGTGTGAGGACTCCGTCGTAAGAACTTTACCACCCTCGCTATAGAGGTTCAAGGACTTATATATCCGGATTCATATAACTGGACTTGTGTATATATATATGGACTCATTGCATGTCACTACGGGTTGTTTGAATATTGTTTTTGGGTGTTTTGCTGTTTCACAAATACATTATTTGCATTCAAAGAAACCCGTCTCTGATTGTTCATTGCCCCACGCTATCAGAATCCTCGAGTTCCTACAATAGTATTACAGGATATTCCAGCCTAAAAAAGAGGATTCTGCTGGGGCAATGACGGAGACACGGGCAGACAAATTGTTCACCATAGTTAACTCCTTGCAGCAGGAGGTGGCGGCTGCACACAATCAGATTAGAGACTTGGAGTCTCGGGTTAACCACAATGCACAGGGGTTTGGTCAGGCTCTCCAAGATCTACGTTCTAGGTTAGGAGTCCTGGAGGCCTTACCTACTGAGCCTACCTCATCCACCAGTATGCCCAAATTGCCTCCATTCCGTTTTAATGGTGACCAAAGTCAATTCCGTGGGTTTGTTAATCAATGTATATTATTTTTTGATGTACATGCCTCCTACTACCGGTCTGATAGATCTAAGGTTCTATGTATTATTATGTTGTTGACATCACGTGCACTGGCTTGGGCAAATCCTATGGTTGAAAGTCATGATACCCGTCTAAATAATTTGGACAATTTTCTGGCAGCCATGGCGCAAATGTTCGACGATCCCAACCGCCGTGCTACCGCTGAATCTGCCTTGCTTTCCTTACGCCAGGGGAAACGGTCAGTCATAGAATATGTTACTGAATTTAAAAGGTTAGTGGTGGACACCCAGTGGGAAAACAATGCTTTATTACCAATCTTTAGAAAAGGTTTGTCAAATGCAATCAAGGATGAGCTAGCTCGTTCAGAGTCTCCACAGGAGTTTGAATTGTTTATACAGCACTGTGTACGTATTGATATCCGTTTAACTGAACGCAGACAAGAAAAATGGGCCGCTGTAAATCGCATTACTAATTACTCTCTTCCGTCCAGGGAAACCACAGGCAAAAACCCGCGAGAGGCTGAGGAGGTGCCTATGCAGGTGGACTCACTGCAGAGACGTGAGAATAATGAACGCCGCGAACACCGTCTCCGTGAGCGCTTATGTTTCTATTGTGGTCAATCGGACCATTTCCTCATCAATTGTCCTAAATGTCCTAGGCGACCCAACAAGGTGTTGGCGGTAGTAGGGGATTATGATAACACAGACGCTGAGTCTGAAGTTTCGGAAACCAGTCTACATCTAGATGCGGTTTTTCCCCCAATACTGATGCCGACTTCCCCTAAAGATCAAGGGGAGAAATATTCACATTGTTCTCTTCCTATACAGATTCAGTGGGAGGAACAGTGGATATCAAGTTCTGCCATGATAGACTCTGGAGCAGGTGGGAATTTCATGGATTCTTCTTTTGCAAAGGAACATGGTATAAAGACACAACTAAGAGCTTCACCAATCACTATGGAAACGGTGGATGGTTCCCCATTAGTTTCTGGACCAGTAGATCGGGAGACAGTGCCTCTGGAGTGTAAGATGGAACCAGACCATCAAGAAACACTTTCATTCATGTTAATATCTTCTCCTCATTTTCCTGTAATTTTAGGAATTCCCTGGTTACGGTCACAAAATCCAATCATCAATTGGGAAACCAAGGAGATAACCTTTCTCCCGAAGTGCAGTTCTACCATCAGTCCAACTGTGGCGGCTCCAGTTACCCAGAACTTGGAAGAGGTGATACAGGTACCTACTCTCCCTCTGATTTATCAGGAATTCTCAGACATTTGTGATAAAAGGAAGGCAGATCAACTTCCCCCACATAGACCGTATGACTGCCCCATAGAATTGCTTCCTGGAGCAGCGATTCCTTTCGGCCATGTTTACCCGTTGGCGGCTCCGGAATTAAAATCTTTACGAGAGTATATAGATGAGAATTTAGCCAAGGGGTTTATCCGACCATCTTCTTCACCAGCGGGAGCTCCAATATTCTTTGTAAAGAAGAAGGATGGTACTCTAAGACCCTGCATTGACTACCGGGAGTTAAATAAGGTAACCATTCGTAACAGGTACCCGTTGCCCCTAATTCCAGAATTGTTGGAAAGAGTTCGCCAGGCCAAAGTATTTACCAAATTAGATCTTCGTGGGGCATATAATTTACTCCGTATACGGCCCGGAGACGAATGGAAGACAGCTTTTAGATGCCGGTATGGACATTTTGAATATTTGGTGATGCCATTCGGACTCTGTAACGCTCCTGCTGCTTTTCAACATTTAGCCAACGACATTTTCAGGGATTTATTGGACCAATATGTGGTAATTTACCTTGATGACATCTTAATCTTTTCTGACTCCTTACAGGAACATCAGGAACATGTCAAGACCGTACTTAGACGTTTGAGAGATAATCATTTGTACATCAAACTCGAAAAGTGTGAGTTCCATTGTTCTGAAATTCAATTTTTAGGCTATGTTATCTCGCCTCAGGGATTGAATATGGAGTCCAGCAAGATCCAGGCAATCTTGGACTGGCCGGTACCAGGAAACATTAAGGAGGTACAACGATTCATTGGCTTTGCTAACTTTTATAGACGGTTTATCCGAAATTTTTCAGAAATTGTCCGTCCCATCACTCTCCTCACCAAGAAGGGGAAGAAGTTTGAATGGTCTTCGCAAGCTCAGGAAGCCTTTGATCGCCTGAAGGGTTGTTTTACCACGGCTCCAATATTGATGCATCCGGATCCTGCACAGCCTTTTATCGTGGAGGTGGACGCGTCTGACTGTGCATTGGGAGCTATCCTCTCACAACGTACCGGAGACAAAGGTTTGCTGCACCCGTGTGCCTTCTTCTCTCGTAGGTTATCTTCTGCAGAACTGAACTATGATGTGGCAGATAAGGAACTTTTGGCAATTATTTCTGCCTTTAAGGAATGGAGACACCATTTGCAGGGGCAACTCAGCAGGTAGTAGTACTCACGGATCATCGCAATTTGGAATTCCTTAAGTCTGCCAGGTGTCTTTCTCCTCGACAAGCTAGGTGGAGTTTGTTCTTGAACCAGTTTAATTTTATTATTTCGTACCGCCCAGGTTCACGTAATGGGAAAGCTGACGCATTATCCCGAATCCATACCGTGGATTCCGTGCCTGGGACCCCGTCGAAGACCATCTTGTCGGAGGCCAATTTCGTTGGAGTGCTCCGGAACCGGGACTTGTGGCAGGAGATCAAGCTGGCCTATGACGGTGACGTATTTCTTGCAGCTCCACCTGACAATGTGAATCTTGTCCTTCGGAATAGTGTGTGGCTTAGAGATCGATGTATTTATGTCCCAGAGGCTGTAAGACTTCGAGTTCTCAAATTGGTCCACGACTCTAAATTGGCTGGTCATAGGGGGTACAGAAGACGCAGGAATTGTTAACTCGTTTTTTTTGGTGGCCTACCTGCTTGAAGGATGTGAATGACTATGTCCGCTCTTGTGAAGTTTGTGCCCGGTACAAGGTTCCTCGCGTTTCACCTACTGGTCTTCTTAAACCGCTACCTGTACCGTCTCGCCCTTGGGGGTCTATTTCGATGGACTTTATTGTGGAGTTACCCACCTCTGGTGGTAAAAATACTATTTTGGTGGTAGTAGATCGTTTAACGAAAGCTGCTCATTTCATTCCGTGTGCTGGTCTTCCCTCAGCTACAGAGACAGTAGATCTAGTTATCCAGAACATTTTCCGGCTGCATGGGGTACCAGATGACATCATTTCTGACCGGGGAATACAATTTACCTCTAGATTTTGGAAAGGATTTTGTTCTGCGCTCCACATTAATGTTTGCTTGTCTTCTGCATACCATCCTCAGACCAACGGGCAGACCGAACGGACAAATCAAACCTTGGAGCAATATCTACGCTGTTACGTCAGTCATTGGCAGGACGATTGGCTGAAGCTACTTCCTCTAGCGGAATTTTCGTACAACAACTCCCAAAGCAGTTCCACGAAGGTAACGCCTTTTTTTGCCAACCTGGGTTATCATCCAAGTATTTTGCCTAGGTCTCCGGTTACGATTTCGGTACCAGCGGTTGAAGACAGAGTGACGGCGTTGCAACGTAATCTTGAAGTTTTGAAGGACTCCCTGACCACAGCACAGGAGCGTTACAAGAAGTCGGCCGATAGATTCCGGAAACCAGCACCTATGTATAAGGTAGGAGACTCAGTTTGGTTGTCCACCAAGAATCTAAAATTGGGTGTTCCTTCGCAGAAACTGGGACAGAAATTCATCGGTCCATTCAAGATCACTGGGATTGTGAGCTCTGTTGCCTGTCGGTTGAAGCTACCACGGACTTTAAAGGTACACCCAGTATTTCATGTTTCCTTATTAAAACCAGTCTCTCCTAACACGTTTCAGGGACGTATCGTACCTCCCCCTCCACCAGTGTTGGTTGATGGCGAAGAACAATTCGTGGTACAGGATATTGTTAATTCGAGACTTCATAGAAACCGGCTTCAGTATCTAGTTAGATGGCAAGGTTACTCTCCTGAAAATGATTCTTGGGAACCAGTAAGTAACATCAATGCGCCTCTGAAGATTGCTCAGTTTCATCGGAGATACCCGGACAGGCCTGGTCCAGGACCGTCCGGAGGCCGTCTTTAGGGGGGGAGTAATGTCAGTATTCCGGGTTTTCTAGGTAACTTTGTCAATGATTTTGCCCTTTGTTAAAATGGAGTTTGCTGTTTTGTGTGCCCTACTTCCTGTTCGTTTGTTTAAAACCCGGCTCAGGTGCTGGCTTCACTGCTGGAATATTCTGCTTCCGTTTCCCTGCAACCCAGCTGCTTTGTTCCTCACAGATCTTTTGTGTATTTACCAGGAAAGTGCATAACCTTATCTTCAGGTGTTTCTCAGCCACAGCAGTTTCTACCCATGGCTCTGGACATTCTCTGCATACGTAAGTTGCACATACTGTGTTATCACTAAACTGTTGACTTGGGAATTTAACCCTTGGTTCACTCCATCTGATAAGAACTGTGTTTCTGAACTGTTGCTGTTTAACCCTTCGTGCATTACCTCTGGTGAGAGCTGTTGGAACTGTTACTGGAACCTTACTGACATATGAACTTGTTGTTGGACTTCACTGAATTAAGCCACAACTGAGATTAACTTGTTCCTGGACCTCCCTGTGTTTTCTGCATACCTGGATCTGACTCTTCACACACCAGCAGTGTGTAAATCCAGCCACGTTACCTGTGCATCAGACTTACCTTGTGGTCACATTTGTGTGAGGACTCCGTCGTAAGAACTTTACCACCCTCGCTATAGAGGTTCAAGGACTTATATATCCGGATTCATATAACTGGACTTGTGTATATATATATGGACTCATTGCATGTCACTACGGGTTGTTTGAATATTGTTTTTGGGTGTTTTGCTGTTTCACAAATACATTATTTGCATTCAAAGAAACCCGTCTCTGATTGTTCATTGCCCCACGCTATCAGAATCCTCGAGTTCCTACAATAGTATTACACGAGGATCGTCGCGATTGCACATTCTGACTTCTCGCAGCTGAGTTGCTGTTACTTTGTGTTTGGTGGTGAGGGAGTTAATTTTACCTAGCTCTTTGCTAAGACTAGGTCCAGCCTCGCCCGGCTGCTTTTGATTATGTTCTAATTAGTTTCCTTTATATAGCTGCCAGTCTGCTGGTTAGATGCCGGTGAAAGCATTCATGTAGTCTAGCAGACTGGATCGGTTCTGAGAATACTTAAGCTAAGAGTTCATTAGTTGTTTTTTACTCTTATAGCTTATAGTTTTTCTCTGAGACCTTAGGTGTTCCTACTGTGTGTGAGTGTTGTATGTAAGACTTTATTTACTTTATTTCTTGTCTTTCTTGTATGTCTTTCTGTTCATTAACCGTTACCTGTTCATTCCCTTTGGTGGTAATCAGGGTCCTTCTTAGGACTAGATTACAGTTGGCAGGGATCGATAGGAGACAGGGTTTACGCTGGTGGCCTGGACCTCTGTACCTTTAACAGTACCTCCAGGTAGAGGGATTAGTTAGGACCCCAGTTTAGGGTCAGCATAGACCCCAGTAACCCTCTAGCCGGAGACAGCGTATAACGGATTCCGTAGTGACCCACTGGACATTCTGTCAGGTAATTCTATGTTATCATCTATCTATGCGCATGTTATATAGTATGTTGCCCTTTTGGTATAGATTACTGTCATCACATATATATATCTGCTATACAGCGTGACATTTTCACCGGCCATTACTAAAGTTTCTCCCCAGCTATCATGAATCCAGTAGCCCAGCTGGCCCGGCAGTTGCAGGGTTGTCCATGGAGTTGGCAGACATTAAGTCCAAGGTTTTGTCCCCCCCGGAGCAAACCGGATCTGAACCTAAGGTTGCTCTCCCGGACAGGTTCACTGGTGGGCGGGAAAAATTTTTTACTTTCCGGGAGGCATGTAAATTGTACTTTCGGCTGCGGCCTCGGTCATCTGGGAGTGAAGAGCAGAGGGTGGGAATTGTTATCTCGCTCTTACAAGGGGACCCTCAATCTTGGGCGTTCTCTATTCCTCCAGGCTCCCCAGATCTCCAGTCAGTGGATCGATTTTTTACTGCCCTGGGTCTGGTATATGATGATCCGGATCGAGTTTCCCTTGCTGAAACAAAGTTACGTAAAATACGGCAAGGAAATCGTCCAGCGGAGGAATATTCTTCTGAGTTCCGTAGATGGGCAACAGATACTCAGTGGAATGATCCAGCTCTTAGGAGCCAGTTTTGTCAAGGGTTGTCTGACAAATTAAAAGATGTGTTGGCTCAGTATGATTCTCCTCCATCACTGCTATGGCCCTCGCTATTCGCATTGATAGACGAATTCGGGGAAGACTCGACGTAACTCCGCCTCCCGTGATGACTCCACCTACTACTAAAGTCCCTTTTACTGAGGTTCCCTGGTCTGTTCTGAGGAACCCATGCAGTTGGGATGGACATCTTTTTGTAGGAGGGAATCGGCGGTGCACCGCAAGACTAGAAGGTGTTTCTTTTGCGGGAGAGAGGGACATTTTGTTGGGGGGTGTCCATCCCGGGCCTCTTTGAGCAAAGGAGTTAACCTGGGAGTGTGTATTTCGTCCCCAAATCCCTCTCAGTTTCTCGTGCCTGCGGAGGTGGTGATTGGTACTAGAACTGAGAGGATTTCTGTTTTTTTGATAGTGGGTCCGGGGCTAATTGGTGGACGCTCGGTTTGCCCAGGTGCATGGTATGCAACTGAGTGTATTGGCCAAACCGGTCCCTATAGTCTCTATTGATTCTAGACCTCTCGGTCAAGGTAGCTTGGTACAAGCTGTTCATAACATAGATCTTCGTGTAGGGGCAATACATAAAGAGCAATTGTCTTGTTATGTGTTGGAGGGTCTACCTACTCCTATTGTGTTGGGACTTCCTTGGTTGGCTAAACATAACCCAGTGATTGATTGGCAATCCAGAAAGATAAGCCAGTGGGGTGAATTTTGCAAGAATAACTGCATGAAAACGGTCATCGGTGCGGTTGTGCCTAGGACTTTGTCTCCTTTTCTGGAGGACTTTGGGGAGATGTTCTCAGATGGAGGGGTGTAAAGAGTTACCTCCTCATCGCGCATATGACTGCTCAATAAAGTTGCTTCCAGATGCCTTATCTCGTACTTTCCCAGGGGCCGGGAAGACGGATGATCCGGTTCCTATTCCTCAGGAGGGAGTTGTAGTGTCAGCTGTATGCTCTGAGCTTGAGGGGGAGGTATTGGGGGCTCAGGGGGACGCCCCTGTGGGACTTCCAGGGAGACTGATAGTTCCAGATCGGTTAAGACTGAAGGTTACGGGGAACCGTTACAAACGGATGGCTGATAGGGGGAGAGTTTCTGGTCTAGATCTGAAGGTGAACGATCTGGTTTGGTTGTCTACCAGGAATATAAAATTTAAAGTCTCCTCCTGGAGGTTGGGTCCCAGATTCATCGGGCCGTACAGGATCAGTTCCATAATTAATCCTGTGGCATTTCGTCTGGACCTCCCTCCTACGTTTAAAATTCATAATGTGTTTCACAAGTCATTACTTAAAAGGTATGTGGCACCAGTCATACCGTCACCTCTACCTTCTCCTTCAGTGGTGGTCAATGATAACGTGGAATTTCATGGGTCGAAAATCATTGACTCACGTCTCAGTCGCCGATCCCTTCAGTACTTGGTTCATTGGAGGGGGTATGGTCCTGAGGAGAGGACGTGGGTCCCTGCGTCTGATGTTAACGCAGATCGATTGGTTCGGACCTTTCACACAACTCACCCGGGCAGACCTGGCCCTGAGGGTCCGGAGGCCCCTCGTAGAAGGGGGGGTACTGTCATGGGTGCATCGCCACGAGGATCGTCGCGATTGCACATTCTGACTTCTCGCGGCTGAGTTGCTGTTACTTTGTGTTTGGTGGTGAGGGAGTTAATTTTACCTAGCTCTTTGCTAAGACTAGGTCCAGCCTCGCCCGGCTGCTTTTGATTATGTTCTAATTAGTTTCCTTTATATAGCTGCCAGTCTGCTGGTTAGATGCCGGTGAAAGCATTCATGTAGTCTTGCAGACTGGATCGGTTCTGAGAATACTTAAGCTAAGAGTTCATTAGTTGTTTTTTACTCTTATAGCTTATAGTTTTTCTCTGAGACCTTAGGTGTTCCTACTGTGTGTGAGTGTTGTATGTAAGACTTTATTTACTTTATTTCTTGTCTTTCTTGTATGTCTTTCTGTTCATTAACCGTTACCTGTTCATTCCCTTTGGTGGTAATCAGGGTCCTTCTTAGGACTAGATTACAGTTGGCAGGGATTGATAGGAGACAGGGTTTACGCTGGTGGCCTGAACCTCTGTACCTTTAACAGTACCTCCAGGTAGAGGGATTAGTTAGGACCCCAGTTTAGGGTCAGCATAGACCCCAGTAACCCTCTAGCCGGAGACAGCATATAACGGATTCCGTAGTGACCCACTGGACATTCTGTCAGGTAATTCTATGTTATCATCTATCTATGCGCATGTTATATAGTATGTTGCCCTTTTGGTATAGATTACTGTCATCACATATATATATATCTGCTATACAGCGTGACAGATACATAGGGTGGCATGGTGGCTTAGTGGTTAGCACTGCAGCCTTGCAGCGCTGGGGTCCTGGGCTCAAATCCCACCAAGGACAACATCTGCAAGGAGTTTGCATGTTCTCCCCGTGTTTGCGTGGGTTTCCTCCGAGTTCTCCGGTTTCCTCCCACACTCCTAAGACATACTGATAGGGAATTTAGATTGTGAGCCCCATCGGGGACAGAGATGATAATGTGTGCAAACTGTAAAGCGCTGCGGGATATGTTAGCCCTATATAAAAATAAAGATTATTATTATACCTATGATCTGGTGACAATGAAAGGACTGCTAACACTTGCTTATGTAACACAAGCTGAAAATGATAGAAATTCTCTTGTGAATGCTAGGCTGACATCATAAAAACTGTATTTTGCGTGCTTGAAAGTTTCTAAACCCTTCAGAATAATCCATATTTCTGTACATGACCTAAAACTACATTAGATTCTCCTACAAGTCCTAAAATAGAGAAGCAAATCAAATAAAGGAGTCAAAAGGAATATTATACAATTTTATGTCTCTTTGTGGCAAAAGTATGTGAACCTGTATGTGAACCTTTAATTTCAGTATTTATTGTGAACCCTTTGCATAGCAATAACTGCATCTAAACATTTCCTGTAACTGTCAATTAGTACTGCCCATTGGCTTTGAGGAATTTAAGCCCATTTTTCCCTATAAAACAGCTTAAACTCTGTTATGATGGTGAGTTTTATCCCGTAAACTGCTGCTTGTTTTAAGTCCTTTCATAGCATTTCTATACCATTTAGGTCAGGACGTTGACTTGATCATAGAAAATGGTCTCCTTAGTTTGGCATGCCAGAGCCGGTATGTCACTCTCCACAACAAGAAGAAGCTAAATCTCAGATATTATTGAATATTTGCTATAAAGTATAAAACATGATCATCAGTGCACATCTGAGTACAGATTAGCCAGATGGATGACCCTGGCTGCTGCATTAAGGATGGACTGGAGTGGGAAAAGTTGAGTAAGGGGAGGCCAATTAATAGAACATTACAGTAGTCCAGGCGGGAGTGGATCAAGGCGACAGTGAGGGTTTTTGTTGTTTCCATGGTGAGAAAAGGTCATATTCTAGAGATGCTCTGTAGGTGTAAGCAGCAAGAGCGGGCAAGAGATTGTATATGGGAGTTGAAGGAAAGTTTGGTGCCAAACATAATCCCAGACAGCGTGTCTGCTGCTGCTGCTGCTGGGGTGTTATCATGGTGCCACCCATGGAGAGGGAAATGTCAGATTTAGGGAGGTTAGTAGACGGCAGGAGCAGAAGAAATTCAGTTTTGGAGAGGTTGAGTTTCAGACAGAGAGCAGACAAGATGTTGGAGACAGTGGACAGACAGTCACTGGTATTCTGTAGTACAGCGGGGTAAGGTTAGGGGATGACATGTATAGTTGTGTGTCATCAGTATAAAGATGGTACTGAAAGCCAAATCTGCTGTTCATCTGTCCAATTGGGGCCTTGTAGAGAGAGAAGAGAAGGGGGCCAAAGACTGAGCCTTAGGTACCCCAACAGTGAGAGGAAGAGGAGATGAAGTGGAGCCAGCGAACAAAACACTGAAGGAGCAGTCATAAAGATGGGAAGAGATCCAGGAGAGGGCAGTGTCCTTAATGCCTAGTGACTGGAACCTAGAGAGTAGAAGATGGTGGTCAACAGTGTTGAAAGCTGCAGAAAGGTTGAGAAGAATGAGCACAGAGTGGTCACCATTACATGTTGCAGTTTCTGTCACATGTAGGGGGCGGAAGCCAGATTGTGAAGGGTCTAGGGAATGAGTGAAGGGGTAATGGGTAAGGCGGGAGTAGACAAGGCGCTCCAAGAGTTTAACGATGAAGGGGAGATTGGAGACTGGTCTGTAGTTATTTGTGCAGGATGTGTCAAGAGCGGGTTTTTTTTAATAATGGACTAATGATAGAGTGTTTGAGGGAGCATGGGAAAATGCCAGAGGAGAGGGAGAGATTAAAGATTGTAGTTAGGTGAGTTGTGATGACTTGAGAGAGAGACTGGAGGAGATGTGAGGGAATTGGGTCAGAGAAGACAAGAAGAGAGGAGCCTTCTGTGATGGGATCAAATGTGGAGAGTGAGCCAGGGGAAATTCAGGGACGGATGAGAGTCACTGCACTTGGTATCTAGGAGCGGATTTCCTGATGGATATTATCTATTTTCTCTATAAAGTGGGAGGCCACGTCATCAGCAGAAATGTCTGTGATAGGGGCTTGTGCTTTCGAGCTGAGGAGGGAGTGAAAGGTTTCAAAAAGTTTCTTGGGGTTGTTGGATAGTGAGGAGATCAGGGTGGTGAAGTAGGTCTGTTTGGCAAGGTGAAGAGCAGAGTTATAGGTTCTTAACATAAATTTGAAGTGGATGAAGTCGTCTCATGTGCAAGTTTTCCTCCATAAGCGTTCAGCACTCCTAGAGCATCGCTGGAGAAATCGAGTTTGCGATGTGAGCCAGGGCTGTTTAACTCTGTGCTTAGAGGTTCTAAGATTGAGGGGCACTACTTGGTCAAGGGTGCTTCTGAGAGTGTCATTGTGGTGTACAGCCAAATCAGGACAGGAAAAAGAGGAGATTGGGGACAGTGATGAGTGTTGGGAGTCTGAAAGTGTATGAGGGTTAATGACATGTAGATTTCTGAATGTGATAGGTAGGAGTGTGCTGGGGTGGGCGAGTATTTGTGAGCGTGAAGGAATGTTGTGGTTAGAGAGGGGGAGCAGTGAGTTATTTAGGTAGGAGATTGAACAGAGCCAGACCAAGACCAGGTCAAGGGTGTTTCTTTGTGTGTTTCAGAGGTTGAGAGCTGTGAGAGGCTGAGAGAAGTGGTTAGTGAAAGAAGCTGGGATGAAGATGTGGAAGTGGGGCTGTTAATGGGGATGTTGAAGTCTCCAAGGATAAGGGTTGGTAGTTCTGAGGACATGAAGTGCAGAAGCCAGGCCGAGAAATGGTCAAGGAATTTGGTGGGTGAGCCTGGGGGCTGATATTTGACCACTGCTCTGAGGGAGAGGGCACAGAAGAGCCTGATGGTGTGGACCTCAAAGAAGGGGATGAGAGTGATGGAACTGGGGGGATGATCTGGAAAGTGCATTGTGGGGTCAGGAGTATACAGACTCCACCACCAAGTCTGCTTGTGGGTCTCAGGGTATGGGAGAATTGTAAGCCACCATGGGAAATGGCAGCAGGGGAGACAGTGTCAGAATCCTGAATCCAGGTTTTCGTGAGCACCAACAGATTAAAAGAGTTGTTCAGAAAGTAATTGTGCAGAAAAGGAAGTTTTTTACATACATACCGAGGATTCTAGAGGGCACAATTAAAAGAAGGAGATGATGGAGTGCAACTAATATTAACCCCTTTATTCCATCCGACGTACTATTCCGTCCATGTGATCCTGGACCTTATTCCCATGGACGGAATAGTACGTCATATGCGATCAGCTGCACTCCCGGGGGGAGCGCAGCTGATCGCAGCCGGGTGTCAGCTGATTATCACAGCTGACACCGGCACTATGTGCCAGGAGAGGTCACGGACCGCTCCTGTGGGCACATTAACCCCTGGCACACCGCGATCAAACATGATCGCGGTGTACCGGGGGTACAGGGAAGCATCGCGCAGGGAGGGGGCTCCCTGCGTGCTCCCCTGAGACCCTCATAACAGCGCGATGTGATCGGGTTGTTCTGAGGCCTTCCTACCTGCAAGACTCCGGATCCAAGATGGCCGCCAGGTCCTGCAGGGAGGCGGCTTCCTCAGTGCCTGCTGAGAGCAGGCGCTGAGGAAGCCTGCAGCACTGCCTGTGAGATCGCTGGTCTCACAGAGTGCTGTGCACACTGTCAGACCAGCGATCTGACATTCTACAGTGATGTCCCACCCTGGGACAAAGTAAAAAAGTTAAAAAAATAAAAATAGCAAGTGTAAAAAAAATTCATATATTAAAAAAAAAATATTCCCCAATAAATTCCTTTCTTCATGTAAATAAAAAAAAAAGCAATAAAAGTACACATATTTGGTATCGCCGCATCCGTAACAACCTGTCCTATAAAACTGTCCCATTAGTTAACCCCTTAAGTGAACCCCTTAAAAAAAAACAAGGCTAAAAAACAATGATGTATCATCATACTGCCGAACAAAAAGTGGAATAACACGCGATCAAAAAGACGAATATAAATACACGATACCGCTGATAACGTCATCTTGTCCCGCAAAAAATGAGCCGCCATACAGCATCATCAGCAAACAATAAAAAAGTTATAGCTCGCAGAATATAGCGATGCAAAAATAATTATTTTTTAGATATAATAGTTATTATTGTATAAAAGCACCAAAACATAAAAAAATTATACAAATGAGGTATCGCTGTAATCGTACTGACTCAAAGAATAAGACTGCATTATCAATTTTACCACACGCGGAACGGTATAAACGCACCTCCAAAGAAATTCATGAATTGATAGTTTTTGTCCATTTTGCCTCTCAAAAATCGTAACAAAAAGCGATGAAAAAAATGTGATGTGCCCAAAAATGGTACCAATCAAAACGGCACCTCGTCCCGCAAAAAATAAAACCTCACATGACTCTGTGGGCCAAAATATAGAAAAATTATAGCTCTCAAAATGTGATGATGTAAAAACTTTTTTTTTGCAATAAAAAGCATATTTTAGCGTGACAGCTGCCAATCATAAAAAACCCGCTATAAATAAGAAAATCAAACCCCCCTTATCACCCCCTTAGTTACAGAAAATTAATAAATTTAAAAGAATGTATTTATTTCCATTTTCCCATTAGGGTTAGGGTTGGGGCAAAAGTTAGGTTAGGGTTGGGACTAGGGTTACGGGTGTGTAAGGGTTAGGTTTGTGGTTAGGTTATGATTAGGGTTGGGATTAGGGTTAGG
The DNA here is from genome assembly GCA_033576555.1 of Oophaga sylvatica. Classification (NCBI taxonomy): domain Eukaryota; kingdom Metazoa; phylum Chordata; class Amphibia; order Anura; family Dendrobatidae; genus Oophaga; species Oophaga sylvatica. The sequence continues at coordinate 179,107,410 of JARQOD010000002.1, forward strand.
GGTGTGTTGGGGTTATGGTTGGAGTTAGAATTGGGGGGTTTCCACTGATTAGGCACATCAGAGGCTCTCCAAATGTGACATGGCATCTGATCTCAATTCCAGCCAATTCGGCGTTGAAAAAGGTAAACGGTGCATCTTCCCTTTTGAGCTCTGCCATGCGCCCAAACAGTAGTTTCCACCACATATGGGGTAGCAGCATACTCAGGACAATTTGCACAATAGTTCTTGGGGTCCAATTTCTTCTGTTACCCTTGGGAGAATAAAAAATTTGGGGCAAAAATATCATTTTTGTGGAAAAAAATATGATTTATTATTTTTATGGCTCTACGTTATAAACTTCTGTGAAGCACTTGGGGGTTCAAAGTTCTCACCACACATCTAGATAAGTTCCTTTGGGGGTCTAGTTTCCAAAATGGGGTCAGTTGTGGGGGGTTTCCACTGTTTAGGCACATTAGGTGCTCTCCAAGCGTGACATGACGCCCGCAGACCATTCCATCAAAGTCTGCAATGCAAAACATCACTACTTCACTTCCGAGCCCCGACGTATGTCCATACAGTAGTTTTCTCCCACATATAGGGTATCAGCGTACTCAGGACAAATTGGACACCAACCTTTTGTATCCAATTTCTCCTGTTACCCTTGGGAACATAAAAAACTGGGGACTAAAATATCATGTTTGTGGAAAAAATATGATATTTTATTTTCACGCCCGAGCGTTATAAACTGCTGTGAAGCACTTGGGGGTTCAAAGTGCTCACCACACATCTAGATAAGTTCTGGGGGGGTCTAGTTTCCAAAATAGGGTTACTTTTGGTGGGTTTCCACTGTTTAGGCACATCAGGGGCTCTCCAAACACGACATGACACTCGCAGACCATTCCATCAATGTCTGCATTAGTAAACGTAACCACTTTTATTCCAAGCTCCGATGTGTGCCCACACAGTAGTTTTCTGCCACATATAGGGTATCAGCATACTCAGGACAAATTGGACAACAACATTTGGGTCCAATTTCTCCCCTTACCCTTGGGAAAATAAAAAATTGGTGACTAAAGATAATTATTGTGTGAAAAAAATAGGATTTTTTATTTTCATGCCTGGCCATTATAAACTTGTGTGAAGCACTTGGGGGTTCACAGTGCTCACCACAGATCTAGATACGTTCCTTAGGGGGTCTAGTTTCCAAAATGGGGTCAATTGTGGGAGGTTTATACTGCTTAGGCACATCAGGGACTCTGCAAACTGAACATGACAGCCATCAAAGTCTGCATTCCAAAATGTCATTACTTCCTTTCCGAGCCCTGCCATGCGCTCAAGCAGTATTCTCCCAACATATGGGGTATCAGCGTACTCAGGACAAATTAGACAACAACTTTTGGGGTCCAATTTCCTTGTGAAAAATCAAAAATTGGAAAATTGGGGACTAAAAAAATCATTTTTTGTGGAATTTTTTTTTTCACACCCAGGCATTATAAACTTTAGTGAAACATTTGGGGGTTTGTTAGGGTTAGAGTTCCCACTGCTGCACAAGGGGAGTCTCGAACCAGTCCTGCTGCGGTCCCCCATTCATCTCCGTCTGCAGTGAAGCCTGCTCAGCTTAGACGTCGGTCCCAGCATCTCGCCCAGTCTAACAGTGTGCAGAGGATTACTGCTGCTCCTCCAGGCTCTGCTATTGTGTCCAGTACTGGTTAGCGGCGAGTAGGGTTGAGCATTCCGATACTGCAAATATCGGGTATCGGCCGATATTAGCTGTATAGGACTTCCGATTCCGAGTACCGATATTTTCGTCATATCGGATACCGGAATCGGAATTGTCACTGTCACTGTCAGTGTCCGTAGGTCGAGTCTGTCAGGAGTCAGCGGCACTTACCCGGCAGAAGATCTCCGGCGGTCACATTCTGGACTGCTTTGATGGCCGCCATCCTCTTCTCCCTGGCGGTCACATGCAGTTTCTCGCGATAACTGCAGTGACTGCTGGGTAATCGCGGCCGTAAAGCAGTCCGATGACGTCACCGCCGGGGAAGCAGGTAATCAGCTGTGCTGCGTCGGGATGTTAGGCCCTGCCTGGCATTGCGATGTAGCAGAGCTGGATCGTCGTGGGACACTCGTTACTATGGACTGCGTCGGACAGGTGGTATACTGTTGGTTTGTTTTTTTTCTTTCTTTACAGGAGATCGATGGCGTCGCAGGAATGAGAGAGTAATAAAAGAAATGAAAACTGTGTTGTCTTTTATTTCATTAAAATACTTTTTTCTGGCTGTGTCTTTTTTTTAAACATTTAAAAACTTTGGGATTAATAATGGATCGGTGTCTTATTGACGCCTCTCCATTATTAACCGGGCTTATTGTCACCGTGCAATCAACGGTGACATTAACCCCTTATTACCTTGCTTGCCACCGCTACAGGGCAAGTGGGAAGAGCCGGGTAAAGTGCCACAATTGGCACATCTTTTGATGCGCCAAATGTGGGGCTGCTGTAGCCTGGTATTATCAGGCTGTTGAGGGCCAAAATCCATGGGCCTTGACAGTCTTTTAATACCAGGCCGCAGCAGTCTGCATTTTACTTGGCTGGTTAACAAAAATAGGGGGACCCCTACACCGTTTTTTTTTTTCGAGGGGATCCCCTATTTTTGTTAACCAGCCAAGCTAAACAGACTGCTGTGGCCTGGTATTATCAGGCTGGCAAGGTCCATGGATATTGGATCCTTACCAGCCTGAAAAAACAGGCCTCAGCAGTCTGCTTCATCTGGCTGGTTAACAAAAATAGGGGTGACCCCACGCCAATTTTTTTTCGAGGGGATCCCCTATTTTTGTTAACCAGCCAAGATATGCAGACTGCTGTGGCCTGGTATTATCAGGCTGGCAAGGTCCATGGATCTTGGCTCCTTAACAGCCTGAAAAACCAGGCCTCAGCAGTCTGCTTCATCTGGCTGGTTAACAAAAATAGGGGGGACCCCACGCCAATTTTTTTCGAGGGGATCCCCTATTTTTGTTAACCAGTCAAGATATGCAGACTGCTGTGGCCTGGTATTATCAGGCTGGCAAGGTCCATGGATCTTGGCTCCTTAACAGCCTGAAAAAACAGGCCTCAGCAGTCTGCTTCATCTGGCTGGTTAACAAAAATAGGGGGGACCCCACGCCAATTTTTTTCGACGGGATCCCCTATTTTTGTTAACCAGCAAAGATAAGCAGACTGCTGTGGCCTGGTATTATCAGGCTGGCAAGCAGGGTCGGACTGAGCCACCGGGACACCGGAGAAACCTCCGGTGGGCCCCAGCTCCTGCGTGGTGGGCCCTGATTTGAAAGGATAGGTCGCACAGCACGCCGATACAGTTACATTCTGCGGCAGAGCAGGGAGAATCGCTCTCCCTGCTCTGCCGCCCAGAAGCTATGGGGCCTGAACAGGCGTTGGGGGGGCCCGGTGCCAGCAGTGGGCCCCCCACCCGTCATCGGAGGGTCAGCTGTATCGGCATCCAGCCGATACAGCTGACCGCATAGAGAGAGAAGGAGCGAGCGCTCCTTCTCTCCCATAATCCCCTCTCAGCATCTGACAGCGGGCGTGATGACATCACCTGCCGGCGCCCGCTGTCAGGCGCTGAGAGGGAGAACAGTGAGCAGCACAGGAGCCGGGAGGTGAGTATTGTTTTTTTTTTTATTTAATGGGGGTGCATTATACTACAGAGGCTGTATATGGGGGGTGCATTATACTACAGAGGCTGTATATGGGGGCTGCATTATACTACAGAGGCTCCATATTGGGGTGCATCATACTACAGAGACTCCCTATGGGGATGCATTATACTACAGAGGCTGCCTATGGGGGTGCATTATAATATAGCGGCTGCCTATGGTGGTGCATTATATTATAGACTCTGCCTATGGGGGTTTATTATAATATAGAGGCTGCCTATGGGGGTGCATTATACTATATTGAGGACTATCTGGTGTATTATGCTGTATGGATGCTATCTAGGGGCCATCATACAGTGTTGGACCCATTAAATAGTTGGGGACATTAAGGGGTCAGTATATATCCAGTGAGGGGGCATTATTCTGTGTATAGGGGAGATGTACAGGGGGAGACTTGGGACATTATTAAATGTAAAGTGGACACTTATTGTTATAGGGGAACTCGGGTTACTGTGACTGTCAAAGGGGCACACAGGGCATTATTACAGTCTAGGGGACAAAATGTGGGCACTGTTTTCTAGGGCACTTGCACCCGGCATTACTATATTCTAGAGGGGTGCTTTAAAATTTAGAGGTCACACAGAACCACACAGCAGGTGCAGTAATAGGGACACATACGGCAGCAGCAGCTCAGTATTGGAGTATCAGGTGCAGTAATAGGGACACATACGGCAGCAGCGGCTCAGTATTGGGGTATCAGGTGCAGAAATAGGGACACATATGGCAGCAGCGGCTCAGTATTGGGGTATCAGCAGGATGAGGAGTTTGTGCAGGTTGAGAATAGTCCAATTGGTGACCGTGACAGTGCTAAAAATATGAGAAGTGAAATGTGTCTTTGTTGTAATCTCTGCAGTCGAGTCCTGGCTGGAGAAGTCGTCATGTCGGTCTGGGCCAGATGGAAAAGACATGAAAAGTGAACAATTCCATTAGAAAGAACATCAGCGGTAAGTCATTATCTGTACCTGTGCTGTAATCTATTATATGTTCTGTATGACTGGTATTATTTACCACAGACCATATGGCGGTAATATCAATATTGGTCTTTTTATATATAGATTATTTTTGGCAACAGCGCGGTCATTTGCTGAGGTTCTCTGAATAGGGGCCCACTCAGAAGTTTCGCCCCCACTAAACCAAAACCCTAGCTACGCCTCTGGCTCTCTCTCTAGTCTTTCTTTCTCTATCTAGTCTCTCGCTCTCTGTTCTTTCTTTCTCGCTCTCTGTTCTTTTTTCTCTCTGTTCTTTCTTTCTCTCTCTCTTTTCTTTCTTTCCTCTCTTTCTTTCTCTGTTTGTTCTTTCTCTCTCGCTGCTCTTTCTTTCTTTTCCTCAGTACCAGCCACTGTGCCCTCATTACCAGTCAGTGTGATCAGCAGTGCTAAATGGGTACGCTTGGGGCGAGGATATGGGTGTGATTAGCTGTGAAATGGTGTTGGTCGGGGCGTGGCCTAAAATTTTCAGCGGCGCGCTATGCGCGCCGCAGCTTTTAACCCTCTTTCCTGTCTTCAAAACTTGGGAGGTATGCTGTATGACCACCCTACAACTTCTGGGCATGCTCCTTATGAGCGCGACGGATGGTCTCCTGAGGGATCTCCTCCCACACCTGGACTAAAGCATCCAACAACTCCTGGACAGTCTGTGGTGCAACGTGGCATGTCCTAAAATTTGCTGCAGCAGGCACAGCGTGCCACAGCCTTTGTCCCTCTTTCCCTTATTCAAAGGTTGGGAAGTATGATGGTGGGCCCCAAGAATAATTTTTCTCTGGTGGGCCCAAGGTACTCCAGTCCGACGCTGCTGGCAAGGTCCATGGATATTGGCTCCTTAACAGCCTTAAATACCATGCCTCAGCAGCAGCAGGGGCGTACATAGAAATCATGGGGCCCCATAGCAAAAGTCTGAATGGGCCCCCCCCCAAAAAAAAAACCCAGAGCCATTGTAAATGTAAAGTGCCAGCACAGTGAGGGACACATTAAACAAAAAAATTTATTATGCCCCCATAGATTGTGTCCCCATAGATGCTCCATAGATCATGCCCCCATAGATTGTGCCCCCATAGATTGTGCCCCCATAGATGTTCCATAGTATAGGCCCTTATGCTGCCGCAGCTGCTGCAACCGAAAAAAAAAAAAAGACATACTCACCTCTCGTCGCTGGGGGCCAGGTGCCGGTGTCCTGAGCAGGGGGTGACACCAGGTGCCGATGTCACCACTCGCTCAGGGCCCCGGCACCTGAGATATTTACCTGTCCTCTCTCCACTGCTGAGTGCCGCTGTCTTCGGGGTCCTCCAGCAGTGAATGATCAGGCAGAGGGCGCGGCGCGCACTAACGACGTCATCGCGCCCTCTGACCTGAACATTGCAGCAAGAAGACGCGAGCAACGGTGGAACGGGACAAGTAAATATCCCTTATACTCACCCTTCCGCCGGCGCGGTCTCTGCAGCCCCTGCTCTTCTCCCGCGGTCTCCGCCGCCAGTGTTCAGCGGTCACGCGGGACAGCTCATTAAAGTCATGAATATGTGCATATTCAGGACTGTAATGAGCGGTACCACCTGACCGCTGAACACAGGCGTCGGAGACCGTGGGAAAAGAGCAGGGGCTGCAGAGACCACGCCGGCGGAAGGGTGAGTATATAGAAGAGCTGCGCTCCCCCTCCCCCGCCGACCCCTGGTAGTACTGTGTCAGCACAGCTACCCGACCGTCGCGGGCCCCCTCACCTGTCCGGGCCCCATAGCAGCTGCATGGTCTGCTTCATTCACGGTACGCCACCTCTCAGCAGTCTGCTTCATCAGGCTGGTTAACAAAAATAGGGGGACCCCACACCATTTTTTTTTTTCGAAGGGAACCCCTATTTTTGTTAATCAGTTCCCTCTGACGTCACTAATTGTGTCCCTGGCTGACCTGAAGTGAAAGTGGAAAGCAATCAATTAAGCTTTCCACTTCCTCTACTGTCAGCCAGGAGAGGAACTCATTCATTTGGGGGTAAGAATAATTTTGCTATTTTATTTTTATTACAGGAAATGGTTTTTGCAGTAAAATAAAAGATGGTCAAAAACATGTGTCTTTATTTCATTAAAATGATTTTTCATTAAAGTGTGTGTGTTTTATTTTTATTTCATGCAATAGGATTAATAATTGATAGTTGTCTAATTGACAGCTCTCAATTATTAACCTGGCTTAAGGTCACCTTTCAATAGCAAGGTGGCTTTAACCCCATATTAACCCATTCGCCACCGCTACAGGGCAATGGGAATAGTCGGGCAAAGTGCCAGAAAGGGCAAATCTAATTATAGATTTGTCTTTTCTGGGGTGTCTGGGGGCAGATGTTAGTAGCCAGGGGGGGGGCAAAAACAATGGTCCCTCTCTGGGCTATTATTATCTGCCCCACTCGCTGGCTTTGTCTGTCTGGTTGCGAAAATAGGGCGGGAGCCCACACATTTTTTTTCAACAATTTTACACCTCATATATATATATACATGTCATTGAATTTGTGACACATATATATATATATATTTATATTTATAGTTCATACACTTCTACATAGTATAATAGCCGCTAATTCAATTGCCGGCTTTTGTGAAAATGCAGAGCCCGACATGAAATGACACATGGTTTACATAGAGTTAACCATGTCATTTCAAGTTGTTTGATCTATTGTTTTCACTAACAATTACATGAGTGTATGTGTGCAACATTTCACACCTGTAGGGGTTAATTAAAGGTGTAAATTCGTAGCAAAAAAGTCAGTTTTTTTTTACAACGAATTTACACCTTTAATTAACCCCTACAGGTGTGAAATTTTGCACACAGCCACTCATGTAATTGTTTGTGCAAATCAGATATCAAACTACATGAAAAGACATGGTTAACTCTATGTAAACCAAGTGTCATTTCATGTCGGGTGGTTCTGTCTTTTCACAAAAGCCGGCTTTACCCGGCAATTGAATCAGAGGCTATTTTACTATGTAGAAGTGTATAAACTATAAATATATGTATATATATGTCACAATGACATGTGTATATATATATATATATATATATATATGTATTCTATGTGTGTATATTTAGTGTTTACAAGGAAAGAAAGAGGTTTTTTTAGTTACGATATTTCTGTCCCATAGACTTACATTGGATTTCCGGTATCGGTATCGGGTATCGCCGATATTTTTTGGATATCGGCGATACCATTCCGATACCGATACTTTTGGATATCGGAAAATATCGCTCAACTCTAGCGGCGAGCAGACGTCTTTAGGACAAAGTCCTTGTTTTCCCCTTCTGAGCATGCCCAGAGAGATCTCTCATTGGAGATCAGGGGTCACATGCTCAGGTACTGCAGCAGCTCCTATTGGTCTGCCAGGAAGATCCTGTGACTACTGGTGTTCTGGAACAAGTTTCATTGGTCCTTGTTTCTGGCAGGTCCTGTAGCTGTTACTATAAAAGGGTAGCATGGCTGGGCCGCCATGCGCTAATATCAACCATTATATGCTTTGCGCCAGTGTGGTCATGCGTGTGTGTGGTTAGGGCCCGGCTGAAATAAGCCCTAGAATACCGACTTAATCGGTGAGGAGTTTGGTATGCTAGCTGGTCAGGGTCGGTGTCCTAGATGCCCTAGATTACCGGCATAACCGGTGAGGAGTTTGATTGCCGTATTCAGGGCCTGGCGTTCAGACGCCATAGATTGCGGGTGACTCCCGCGAGGACATTAGCGCATGATCACGTTCTATGTTCGCTTAGCACTTAACTGCGTACCTGGGTGCCTGACAGGACACAGAACTTTTTCTCAGCGGCCCTGTGATGTAACAGGGTTCGCTTTCAACGCTAGACAGCGCCCTAGCGTCTTTATTTTGCGACTCAGTTGTGTTTAGTGAGTTCGCACACATCGCCATATAGCGCTGCGGCACTCCTTCTAACGGCTCTGTGAAATAACAGAGTTCGCACATATTGCCATAGCGCGTTAAGGCGTTTATTTTGGCGACTCTGCGGGATAACAGAGTTCGCGTCTTGCGCCATTTTACTTGCAGCAGGTTCCGCCTGCACGGTGGACCCCGGGCTGCGAACGCACCTCTCTACCTCATATATTTGGTGCATTCCGCAGACCTTAACATAATATTAGCGCCAGGGTCTGGCTAGTAAAATGGCGGATGACCAGCGTCTACCGCAGTACATCCAGCAGCTGGAGGGAAGGTTGGCGGCTCTTGAGCGCACAACCTCAGCTAGCAAAAACAAGGGAAAAAGCAATGTGTGTATATACCCTAATGAAAATAAATAAGTAAAAAAGCAAGTGCATTAAATAATTAACATAGGGTACTTAGTAAACACTGTTTTGATCAAAAAAGCATAAAGCTGTCCCACCACGGCAAGGTGTACCCATTTGAGACAGTCACTACACTCTCTAAGGTTAAAACCTACCTGGTGTGAATAGTGGCAGAGAGTCTGGGTCCCAAATGGACACCCAGCTTCAGAGGGACTATATATGAACTACACAGCTCAGTAGAAAGGAGGCCACACCTATTTGTACTGAATACAAAAATGCTAAAGAAAAACAAAAAACTGAACTGAAGTAGACTTGAATGACATGCAAGATGTAGAAGCATGTTCACACTGGCCATAAAAGCAAGCAAAAACAAGGGAAAAAGCAATGTGTGTATATACCCTAATGAAAATAAATAAGTAAAAAAGCAAGTGCATTAAATAATTAACATAGGGTACTTAGTAAACACTGTTTTGATCAAAAAAGCATAAAGCTGTCCCACCACGGCAAGGTGTACCCATTTGAGACAGTCACTACACTCTCTAAGGTTAAAACCTACCTGGTGTGAATAGTGGCAGAGAGTCTGGGTCCCAAATGGACACCCAGCTTCAGAGGGACTATATATGAACTACACAGCTCAGTAGAAAGGAGGCTACACCTATTTGTACTGAATACAAAAATGCTAAAGAAAAACAAAAAACTGAACTGAAGTAGACTTGAATGACATGCAAGATGTAGAAGCATGTTCACACTGGCCATAAAAGCAAGCAAAAACAAGGGAAAAAGCAATGTGTGTATATACCCTAATGAAAATAAATAAGTAAAAAGCAAGTGCATTAAATAATTAACATAGGGTACTTAGTAAACACTGTTTTGATCAAAAAAGCATAAAGCTGTCCCACCACGGCAAGGTGTACCCATTTGAGACAGTCACTACACTCTCTAAGGTTAAAATCTACCTGGTGTGAATAGTGGCAGAGAGTCTGGGTCCCAAATGGACACCCAGCTTCAGAGGGACTATATATGAACTACACAGCTCAGTAGAAAGGAGGCCACACCTATTTGTACTGAATACAAAAATGCTAAAGAAAAACAAAAAACTGAACTGAAGTAGACTTGAAAAACATGCAAGATGTAGAAGCATGTTCACACTGGCCATAAAAGCAAGCAAAAACAAGGGAAAAAGCAATGTGTGTATATACCCTAATGAAAATAAATAAGTAAAAAAGCAAGTGCATTAAATAATTAACATAGGGTACTTAGTAAACACTGTTTTGATCAAAAAAGCATAAAGCTGTCCCACCACGGCAAGGTGTACCCATTTGAGACAGTCACTACACTCTCTAAGGTTAAAACCTACCTGGTGTGAATAGTGGCAGAGAGTCTGGGTCCCAAATGGACACCCAGCTTCAGAGGGACTATATATGAACTACACAGCTCAGTAGAAAGGAGGCTACACCTATTTGTACTGAATACAAAAATGCTAAAGAAAAACAAAAAACTGAACTGAAGTAGACTTGAATGACATGCAAGATGTAGAAGCATGTTCACACTGGCCATAAAAGCAAGCAAAAACAAGGGAAAAAGCAATGTGTGTATATACCCTAATGAAAATAAATAAGTAAAAAAGCAAGTGCATTAAATAATTAACATAGGGTACTTAGTAAACACTGTTTTGATCAAAAAAGCATAAAGCTGTCCCACCACGGCAAGGTGTACCCATTTGAGACAGTCACTACACTCTCTAAGGTTAAAATCTACCTGGTGTGAATAGTGGCAGAGAGTCTGGGTCCCAAATGGACACCCAGCTTCAGAGGGACTATATATGAACTACACAGCTCAGTAGAAAGGAGGCCACACCTATTTGTACTGAATACAAAAATGCTAAAGAAAAACAAAAAACTGAACTGAAGTAGACTTGAATGACATGCAAGATGTAGAAGCATGTTCACACTGGCCATAAAAGCAAGCAAAAACAAGGGAAAAAGCAATGTGTGTATATACCCTAATGAAAATAAATAAGTAGAAAAAGCAAGTGCATTAAATAATTAACATAGGGTACTTAGTAAACACTGTTTTGATCAAAAAAGCATAAAGCTGTCCCACCACGGCAAGGTGTACCCATTTGAGACAGTCACTACACTCTCTAAGGTTAAAACCTACCTGGTGTGAATAGTGGCAGAGAGTCTGGGTCCCAAATGGACACCAGCTTCAGAGGGACTATATATGAACTACACAGCTACTGGTGTTCTGGAACAAGTTTCATTGGTCCTTGTTTCTGGCAGGTCCTGTAGCTGTTACTATAAAAGGGTAGCATGGCTGGGCCGCCATGCGCTAATATCAACCATTATATGCTTTGCGCCAGTGTGGTCATGCGTGTGTGTGGATAGGGCCCGGCTGAAATAAGCCTCTAGAATACCGACTTAATCGGTGAGGAATTTGGTATGCTAGCTGGTCAGGGTCGGTGTCCTAGATGCCCTAGATTACCGGCATAACCGGTGAGGAGTTTGATTGCCGTATTCAGGGCCTGGCATTCAGACGCCATAGATTGCGGGTGACTCCCGCGAGGACATTAGCGCATGATCACGTTCTATGTTCGCTTAGCACTTAACTGTGTACCTGGGTGCCTGACAGGACACAGAACATTTTCTCAGCGGCCCTGTGACGTAACAGGGTTCGCTTTCAACGCTAGACCGCGCCCTAGCGTGTTTATTTTGCGACTCAGTTGTGTTTAGTGAGTTCGCACACATCGCCATATAGCGCTGCGGCACTCCTTCTAACGGCTCTGTGAAATAACAGAGTTCGCACATATTGCCATAGCGCGTTAAGGCGTTTATTTTGGCGACTCTGCGGGATAACAGAGTTCGCGTCTTGCGCCATTTTACTCGCAGCAGGTTCCGCCTGCACGGTGGACCCCGGGCTGCGAACGCACCTCTCTACCTCATATATTTGGTGCGTTCCGCAGACCCTAACATAATATTAGCGCCAGGGTCTGGCTAGTAAAATGGCGGATGACCAGCGTCTACCGCAGTACATCCAGCAGCTGGAGTGAAGGTTGGCGGCTCTTGAGCGCACAACCTCAGCTGTGGATGTTACCGCAGTCGCTGTTCAGGCTGCTAGCGTGGCTGCAGCCAGTTTGGTCTCCTTCCCCTCTGCCCCTACATTATCCCACCTCCCGCTTCCTGACAAGTTTGCTGGTGACAGCAAGCAATGTCGGGGATTCGTGAGTCAGTGCTCTATACAGCTCGAGCTTCTGGCTGCACGTTTCCCCACGGATCTGGCACAAGTGGGTTTTGTACTGTCTCTACTCTCGGGCAGAGCGTTGGAGTGGGCAATGCCGCTGTGGGAGCGCGACGATCGTGTGGTGCGGAGTGCTCCTCGTTTCCTGGAGGCTGTTAAAAAGGTCTTTTTAGGACCTCAGGTCAACCACGATACTGCGCTACAACTGCTGGCATTGGCACAGGGTTCGTCTTTGGTCAGTCAGTTTTCCGTCCAGTTTCGGACTCTGGCCTCAGAGCTAGACTGGTCGGATAAAGTTCTCATTCCAGTCTACTGGCGAGGACTGGCTGATCATGTTAAAGACGCTTTGGCTACCAGGGAGATTCCCGCCACACTGGAGAAGCTTATCTCCATATCTACCCGCATCGACCTCCGTTTTCACGAGCGGATGTTGGAGCGGGACCAGTGTAGGCAGAGGATTCGGTTGGCTCCCACCTTTGCCACACCTCTAGAATCCCCCGATCTGGTGTCCGAATCCCAAAAGGCCACAGAGGTTCCTCGTGCAGGACCTAAGTCTCGAGTCGTCCGAGTATCTGTGGTCTGTAACCTTTGTCAGCAGACAGGACACTATGCCAACAAATGTCCACAGCGATCGGGGAAGCGATCGCGTCTAGTGGCCCCTGGGAAGAGGTTCACTAAAGACAGCGGCATTTTCCTCCAAGATGACATTTAAAGGGACAGTCACTGTGGACTCTTCCACACTTACAGTCGAGCTTTGTGTGGACTCAGGAGCAGAGGGGAATTTCATGTCATCCACCTTTGCTCGTCGCCACGCAATACATCTGGTAGCGCTCGACAAACCAGTGACTGTCCGGGTAGTGAATGGGTTGACATTACCCTCGCCAATTACACATCAGACTGTCCCTCTTAGGCCGGCGTCACACTGGCGACAGAATCGGACGACTGCAATGCGATGAAAAATCGCATTGCAGTCGGACCTATGTTAATCTATGGAGCAGCTCCCAGTATCAGATTTTTTGTGGTCCGTTTTAAACGTCCGTGTACAATCGCAGCATGCTGCGATTGTCACCGATTGTGGGTCGACTATCGCCAATGCAAGTCTATGGGAGCGATGAAAAATCGGATTACAAACGGACCACACTGTGTGACTTGCGATGAAATCGCATCGGTGTCCTTTAGAAAAGCCGGCAATTCATCCCCGGCTATACTGTAAAATCACACAGACAGCTTTAATAAAGACTAGAAAGAATAGATATATACACATAGAACACATATATATATATATATATATATATATACATGTCATTGTGACATGTATATATACATATATTTATAGTTCCTAGACTTCTACATACTGTTATAGCCGCTAATTCAATTGCCGGGTTTTGTGAAATCACAGAAGCCGACATGAAATGATACATTGTTTCCACACAGTTAACCATGTCATTTCCTGTATTTTGATATTTGTTTAGAACTTACAATTACATGAGTGTATTTGTGCAACATTTCAGACATGTAGGGGTTAATTAAAGGTGTAATTTCGTTGAAAAAAAATGCGTGGGCTCCCGCTGTATTTTCTCCACCAGACAGACAAAGCAAGCGAGTGGGGGCAGATAATAACAGCCTAGGGAGGGTACATTTTTTGTGACCCCCTGGCTACTAACATCTGCCCCCAGACACCCCAGAAAGGGCAAATCTATAATTAGATTCGCCCTTTCTGGCACTTTGCCCGTCTATTCCCATTGCCCTGTAGCGGTGGCGAATGGGTTAATAAGGGGTTAAAATGACCTTGCAATTGAAAGGTGACCTTAAGGTAGGTTAATAATTGAGAGCTGTCAATTAGATAACTATCAATTATTAATCCTATTGAAGTAAATAAAAAAACACACACACACTTTAAGAATAAATAATTTTAATGAAATAAAAACACATTTTTTTGACCATATTTTATTTTACACTTAATCCGTGCGAAGCCATTGATCTCCTAAAATAAAGAAAAAAAAATAAAACAACATTATTCTTACCTATTCCGCCGATCTGTCACGTCCCACGCTGTAATCCTTCACAAAGGGTTAACTAGCTTTGAGCCAAGCAGTGCAAGTAATCCTGCATGCTCAGCTCAAAGCTCCTGAATGAATAAGTTCCTCTCCTGGCGACAGGAGAGGATGTGTTTCATGAATGAAGCTTAATTGATTGTGTCCACTTTCCCTTTAGGTCAGGTCACTAAAGTTAAATTGCCAATAAATCAATTAAGCTCCATTCATGAATCTATTCCTCTACTTTCGCTGGGAGAGGAACTTATTCATTCAGGGGAATACAGGTCTGAGACAGCATTATTAGCTCTCTGCGACCTGTAACCTGTTAACCCTTTCTGATGGATTACACCGTGGGACCTGACTGTACATCGGATTGGTAAGTATAATTTTGCTTTTTTATTTTATTTTTATTACAGGAAATGGTTTTAGCAGGAAAATAAAATATGGTCAAAAACTGTGTGATTATTTAATTAAACTTATTTTTTATTAAAGTGTGTGTGTTTGATTTTTCTTTCATACAATAGGATTAATAATTGATAGTTGTCTAATTGACAGCTCTCAATTATTAACCTACCTTAAGGTCACCTTTCAATTGCAAGGTGACAGTAAGGTGAGATTATTAACCCATTCGCCACCGCTACAGGGCAATGGGAATAGACGGGCAAAGTGCCAGAACGGGCGAATCTAATTATAGATTTGCCCTTTCTGGGGTGTCTGGGGGCAGATGTTAGTAGCCAGGGGGGGCACAAAAAATGTACCCTCCCTAGGCTGTTATTATCTGCCCCCACTCGCTTGCTTTGTCTGTCTGGTGGAGAAAATACAGCGGGAGCCCACGCATTTTTTTTCAACGAAATTACACCTTTAATTAACCCCTACATGTCTGAAATTTTGCACAAATACACTCATGTAATTGTAAGTTCTAAACAAATATCAAAATACAGGAAATGACATGGTTAACTGTGTGGAAACAATGTATCATTTCATGTCGGCTTCTGTGATTTCACAAAACCCCGCAATTGAATTAGCGGCTATAACAGTATGTAGAAGTCTAGGAACTATAAATATATGTATATATACATGTCACAATGACATGTATATATATATATATGTGTTCTATGTGTATATATCTATTCTTTTTTTTGTGATTGAAATACTATTCTTTTAGATCCATTATATGTCAGTTTTGCAAGCCTGCGAGAAAATCTCGCAAGTCGGATGAAAATCGGATGTTACAAGGTACACACACATGCGATTAAATCGCAACTTTGAAGGAAAATCGGATGCCAGAAGGATGTGTGATGTTTGCATTTTGATCCGACAATCGACCGTCTAAAACGGACCGATTTTTTGTGGTTGTGTGTGACTCCAGCCTTACTTTGTGTGTACCCCCTTCCCATCAGGAAATTATTTCCCTTCTCGTCCTTCCCGAGGGAATAGACAAAATCCTACTGGGAGTACCCTGGCTTCGTTCCCACTCCCCTCATATTGAGTGGACCTCCGGTAGGATACTGGGTTGGAGTGAGTCATGTAAGGACAGATGTGTCAGGGAGTGCATTCAGGTTACCACTACAGAGATACCCGCAGATCTTTCTCCTCTTCACAAGTGTTATCAGTCATATGCAGACGTGTTCTCTAAAAAGGCTGCGGAGACTCTGCCGCCCCATCGTCCCTACGACTGTCCTATTGACCTCTTGCCTGGAGCAGAACCTCCTCGGGGAAGGGTCTATCCCCTCTCTCTTCCTGAGATGGAGGCTATGTCTCAATATATCCAGGAGAATCTGGCAAGAGGGTTCATTAGGAAGTCGGTGTCACCAGCAGGAGCGGGGTTCTTCTTCGTGCAGAAGAAGAGTGGAGAATTACGTCCGTGTATAGATTACAGAGGTCTTAACGCCATCACTGTTAAGAATAAGTACCCGTTGCCCCTGATCTCTGAGCTCTTTGATAGGCTCCGGGAAGCAAGGGTATTTACTAAATTAGATCTGCGTGGTGCTTATAACCTGATTCGCATCCGTGAAGGGGACGAATGGAAGACGGCTTTTAATACCAGGGATGGGCATTATGAATACCTGGTGATGCCCTTCGGGCTCTGTAATGCCCCAGCCATTTTCCAAGACTTCGTCAATGATATCTTCCAGGATATGCTTTCCACCTCTGTAGTAGTCTATCTGGATGATATTCTCATCTTTTCTCCAGATATTCACTCTCACTGGAGGGATGTCTGCAAAGTCTTCGACCTGTTACGGGCAAACTCCCTCTATGCAAAGTTGGAGAAATGCATGTTTGAGCAGGAGGCTTTACCTTTCCTGGGCTATATCATCTCCGCCCAGGGATTGGCTATGGATCCTGCCAAACTACAGGCTGTGATGGATTGGCAAGAACCCCATTCTCTTAAAGCGGTGCAGCGCTTTATGGGGTTCATTAATTACTATCGCCAATTCATTCCCCACTTCTCCACTTTGGTAGCTCCCTTGGTAGCCCTCACCAAGAAGGGAGCCAATCCCAAATTGTGGTCAGAGGAGGTCTCCAAGGCCTTTACTTCAATTAAGTCCCATTTTGCTAGCGCACCCATCTTACATCGCCCCGAGGTTGATAAGCCTTTTTTATTGGAGGTCGATGCCTCGTCCGTTGGTGCTGGAGCAGTCCTTTTTCAAAAGGATGCTCAAGGTCGGAAACATCCTTGTTTCTTCTTTTCCAAGACCTTCACACCAGCGGAGAGGAATTATTCAATTGGGGATAGGGAGTTGCTAGCCATGAAGTTGGCCTTTTCCGAGTGGAGACATCTCCTGGAGGGGGCTCGCTTTCCCTTTCAAGTTTTCACTGACCACAAAAATTTGGTCTATTTACAGACTGCCCTGCGGCTAAATTCTCGTCAGGCCAGATGGTCCCTGTTCTTCTCCCGGTTTCATTTCACCCTCCATTTCCTCTCCGGTGAGAAGAACATTCGGGCCGATGTGCTTTCTCGCTCCGTGGTGTCCTCTGAGGAGGTGGAGGAGGAGCCTCAGTTGATTGTCCCCACAGAGAGCCTAAGAACTGTGGCCACGGTTTCGCTTGAGTCTGTGCCTCCGGGCAAGACTTTTGTGCCCACCAATTTGCGACCGGAGGTTCTCTCTTGGGCACATTCGTCCAGGGTGGGTGGACATTTTGGGGCAAAAGGGACATCTGAGTTGCTGGCGAGGACATACTGGTGGCCACATATGGTCCGTGACGTCAGGGAATACGTTCAGGCGTGCGTCTCCTGCGCCAAGAATAAGTCCCCTCGACAACGGCCAACTGGGCTACTTTTCCCTTTACCGGTGGCAGACAGGCCTTGGGAGATGGTCGGGATGGATTTTGTGGTGGGCTTACCCAAGTCTCGGGGCTGCACCATCATCTGGGTGATAACCGACCACTTCTCCAAAATGGTGCACTTAGTGCCATTACCACGGTTACCGTCTGCACGGGCCTTGGCAGCATTGTTCATTAGGCATATTTTCTGCCTACACGGTATGCCAGACAAAATTGTCAGTGATCGAGGTCCCCAGTTTGCATCTCGATTCTGGAGAGAGCTGTGTCGTTTACTCAGCATTGAGTTGAATCTCTCTTCTGCATACCATCCCGAGACGAATGGGTTGGTAGAGAGGGCCAACCAGACCTTGGTCACATATTTGCGACATTTTGTCTCTGCCAGGCAGGATGACTGGGCATCCTTGCTACCGTGGGCTGAGTTCGCTCTAAATAATGCTGTGGCTGACTCCACCGGACAGACCCTATTCCTCCTGAACTACGGTCAGCATCCGCGGGTACCAGTGCCCATGCCCGTGTCTTCCTCCAATTCCAGGGTGGCAGACTGGGCTGTGGAGGCACGGGACATTTGGTACCGCACCCAGGATGCCATTCAGGCCTCCAAAGAGAGGGTGAGGCCTTCGGCCGATGCCCATCAGCGCCCCGCTCCTACATTTGCTCCGGGTGACCTAGTGTGGCTTTCTGCCCGAAAAATCAGGCTACGTGTAGAGTCCACCAAGTTGGCACCTCGCTTTTTGGGCCCCTTTAAAGTTCTTGAGCAGGTGAACCCGATGGTTTACCGCCTAGCCCTTCCGCCTCGCCTTGGTATCACCGACACCTTTCACGTGTCCCTCCTGAAACCCGTGGCCATTTCCCGGTTTTCCGAGTCATCTGCCGGGATGTCGGGTTCATCTACCGACAATCATGAGGTGAACACCATTGTTGGGTGCAAGGTGGTACGAGGCAAAAAATTTTATTTGGTGGATTGGAGGGGTTATGGGCCTGAGGATAAGTCCTGGGAGCCTGCCGAGCATGTTCACGCTCCACAGCTCATTGCTGCCTTTAAGCGCAGCGAGGCCCAAAGAAGGGGGGGCCCTAGGAGGGGGGTAATGTTAGGGTTCAAGTTCCCGCTGCTGCACAAGGGGAGTCTCGAACCAGTCCCGCTGCGGTCCCCCATTCATCTCCATCCGCAGTGGAGCCTGCTCAGCTTAGACGTCGGTCCCAGCGTCTCGCCCAGTCTAACAGTGTGCAGAGGATTACTGCTGCTCTTCCAGGCTCTGCTATTGTGGCCAGTGCTGGTTAGCGGCGAGCAGATGTCTTTAGGACAAAGTCCTTGTTTTCCCCTTCTGAGCATGCCCAGAGTGAGATCTCTCATTGGAGATCAGGGGTCACATACTCAGGTACTGAGCAGCTCCTATTGGTCTGCCAGGAAGGTCCTGTGACTACTGGTGTTCTGGAACAAGTTTCATTGGTCCTTGTTTCTGGCAGGTCCTGTAGCTGTTACTATAAAAGGGTAGCATGGCTGGGCCGCCATGCGCTAATATCAATCATTGTATGCTATGCGCCAGTGTGATCTCGGCCTTTTGGCTGCGATCGTGTGTCGCAGTCAGAGGGTGCGAGTTTTCCTGGAGTGATCCAGGGGCTTTGCTGGCAGCGTGCTGCTGATTTTCTACTGCGGTATCCGTATCGGCAGTCTGGACTGAGGATGTTCATTAAGAATACGATCCGTGTGGTGGTGGAAGGTGGTGAGAAAAACAACCTGGTGTACGTCGTTCGTGACCTGTTGGAGGGAAAGGCTGGAGCCCATTGTCAGGATATCTACAGCGTCAATGAATTCCGGAGTCAAGGTACATATGAAGTAACCTTTGTGAATGAGGGATGCTGTTTGACCGTCTTTGAATGGCTCAGAAGTAATGAAGGTGATCCATGCCTGGAGGGAGTGCGGGTGGAGCCCCTGTTTGGGCTCATGGAAAAAGTGGTGACGGTGACTGTGTACAACCCCTATACAGAAGTAGCACTACTGGAGCAGTTCCTGGAGCGGTACTGTGAATACGTGAAGGGAGGAGAGAAGCAGAAAAATGTCTTGGGCATTTTCAACTGCAAGTATGTGTTTCGGGTGAAATTGAAGAAGGACCCAGGTTGTTTGGGAGGTTTCACCCACCCACCAGCGAACTTTTCAGTGGCGGGTCATAGGGGCTTCCTGTCATACCCAGGGCAGCCACTATACTGCAGGAGGTGCTTTCAGTTCGGGCACCTCTAAACATGTGTAGCAAGGAGTTGGTTTGCCGTAATTGCAAGCAAGAGGGTCATGTGGCGGCTAGGTGTCCGATGCCTCGTGAATGTGACAGGTGTGGCAGTTCAGAGCACCTGTATAGAGACTGCCCGTTTGGTGTGCCGAGAGGTCAACTAGAGAGGAGGAGGAAAGAAAGAGACGTGAGGAGGAGCGGAGGCGGGAGGAAGAAAGGAAGAGAGAGGAGGAGGTTAAGAGGCGGGAGGAGAAGAAGCGGAGGGAAAGCGAAGTCGCCGCGCTGCAAAGCGTTGTGAAGGCGCCACCCACTCCTGCTGAGAGACGGAGGGAGAAGCGGCAGGAGGACAAGGGGGCTGAGAGAAGGAAGGAGAAGCAACAGGAGGAAAAGGAGGACAAGGAATTTTGGAAGGCCATAAGGCGAGAGGAGCGTTCATGGCCTAAAAAAGAAGTAAAAAAAGAAGTCCCATTGCTGAATCATGGTCAGAATGCCTGATGGATTTCGATATATCTGTGGCAGAGGAGGAGGCTGAGGTTTTAGTTCATGAGTCTGATCGAGAAATATTGGTGCCTTCTCCTCGGAAGAGGACTCAGGAGGGTTAAAGTGTCACAGGGAGGGTGGTGGGGAAAACAGAGACATTGAGGTGGTGGAAGAAGGAATGGCCCAGAGGAAGACTGGGCATAAAAAGGCACGGGTGGAGGAGTATATGGAGGCCAGCGCTCAGAAGGCTGCTCGGCACAAATGGTGAAGGAGGACACTGGCGGTACTGGTTAAGTACGTTTTACTTTTCCAGTAGCCAGGTAGGGTTTTTTTGTGTACATAGCTTTGCTCTTTAAGCAAGGGCTATCTGTTTTTTTGTGTGTTTTATGTAATGTGTGTCAAGTTATATCTGTAGGTTGTTTTTGTATTTTTTTCCTTTTTTGGCTTCTTTGGACAAGTGTTTTTTTTAAGCTTTTTGGTTTGTGTTTAGTATGGGTGTTAGAATTATATCTCAAAATGTGAGGGTTTTTAAAAATAAGTTGCGGCGTGCGGCCATTTTTGAGTTTTTTGCAGCGCAAAATGCGGAAATTTTTTGTTTACAGGAGTGTGGGATTGTGGATGGTGTGAAGGGGAGTGAATGGCCTCATGGTGCGTCTGTGTGGTCAGGGAGTGCATGTAATAGAAATGACGGTGTTGGTTTTTTGGTGAAGGGGCTAATGTGAGTTTGTGTGACTATATGGTGATTGAGGTTGGGAGATGCGTGTTAGCAAATTTTGAGTTTAGAAATATTCGTTTTAGTGTTATTAATGTGTATGCTCCTGTGCAAAAACAGGAGCGGAAAGTTTTATTTGAAAAAATTAAGTTTTTTATTCCAGGTAGAGTGCCTGTTGTGATTGTGGGTGATATGAATGTTGATGTGGGAAAGGTGAATGTGGATGTGTCAAGGAAAGAGTTAATGGACATGGTGAGTGATTTTGGTTTGAGGGATATGCAGAGGGAGTGTAAAGTAACTCCATTGTTAAATACATTTTTTTCTGAGAGTGGGAGGGTGGCGTCTAGACTGGACTATTTTTTTGTTTCAAAAAACCTGATTGCTGTTAGTTATGCACAGGAGAGTGTGCCGTTTTCAGATCATGTGTGTATGAAGTGTGAAGTGGATGTGCATACTGAGGAGGTAACTGGGAAAGGTATATGGAAGCTGAATGTGAGTTTACTAGAGGGGGTGGAGGTGAAGAGGAGTATGAGAGACATTATAAGGAGTGGTGTGAGAGCAGAAGTGAGTTCAGTAATGTGTGTGAATGGTGGGATTGGGTTAAATGGAAAACCAAGGTTTTTTTTAAAAAACTTGGTTACAAGTGTGCAGCTGCTAAGAGAGAAAGGTTTGCTGGTTTGAATGCAAGATTGAGTGTGTTATATAAGCTAAGAGAGGGAGGGATGGATGTGAGTGAAGATTTGTTGAGAGTGAAAAAAGAAGTGAACGAGTTTTTGAGAGAGAGAGGGAGGAGTATTGTGTATAGGGCTAAAATAGAGAACTTGGAAAAGAATGAGAAGTGTTCGCGGTTTTTTTTCAGAAAGTTTTTGGAAAAAGACAGAGCATGAGTGTTTTGAATGGAGTGGATGGAAATGAAGTGAGTGGTGCGGACTTATGTGAGGAAGTGGCAAAGTTTTATGATGATTTGTATGCAGTGAAATGGAGGGATGAAGGTTTGGAGAGTGATGTGCTGAGTGTTTTGGAAAATAGATTGAATGGGACAGAAAGGGAGAGTTTGATGGGGGAGATGACGAGTGAAGAAATATGGAAGGTGGTGTGTAGTATGGCGCTGAATAAAACGCCGGGGGATGATGGTCTCCCGGTGGAATTTTATTGTGTGATGTGGGATGTGATTGGGAAGGATTTTGTGGATGTATGTAAGTATATGTGGGCGAATGCAGAGGTGGCGAATGGTATGCGTGCAGGAGTGGTTGTGCTGTTGCCAAAAAAAGGTGATTTGAAAAATCTAAAAAACTGGAGGCCGATCACGTTGCTTAATTGTGATTATAAAATCTATGCGAAGCTTTTGGCAAATAGGATGCGTGATGTGGTTGGGAGTGTGGTGGGTGAGGAGCAGTGTTGTGCGGTGCCTGGAAGGCGGTTACATGAGGGTGTGTGTATGCTGAGAGATTGTTTGTGGGACTGTTTGAACCGTAAGAAGGGGGTGTATGTGTTGAGTTTGGATTTTGAGAAGGCGTATGATAGGTTGGCACATGGTTTTCTGTTTAGAGTGTTGGTGAAGATGGGTTTTCCGGCTGAGTTTGTTGAGAGAGTGAGAAGTTTGTATAAAAATATTTATAGTTGTGTTTTGTTGAATGGGAATGTAGGGAGGAGAGTGAATGTGTTTTCCGGTGTACGGCAGGGGTGCCCATTGTCCCCTGTTGTGTTCATTTGCGCGATTGAGCCATTGTGTATGTTGAGGAAAGATAAGGTGATTCGGGGTGTACAAGTGCCAGGGGCGGGGGGGAGGGAGTGGAAGGTGAATGGCTACATGGATGATGTGTGTGTTTTGTGTGATTCAGAGTGTTCGGTGCGTCGTGTGAAGTTGTTGGTATCCGTTTTTTGTGGAGCGTCTGCGTTTAAAGTGAATTGGGAGAAGACTGAATGTAAGATTTTTGGTGGGAGGACTCTGAGCAATGATATTGGGGTGAATGTGGTGAGTGGACCGATAAGGGTGCTGGGTGTGAAATTTTCAGAGAAGTTGGATGGAGAGGAAAGTTGGGTGGATGTGAGAGAGAGAGTGGAGCGCAAGTTAAATTTTTGGAAGATGAGAGATCTGACGTTTTTTGGTAAAATTTTAGTTATTAAGAGTGTGGTGTTACCAATTTTTTTGCATGTTGCGGTGGTTTTTCCACCAGGTTATATGTGTGTTAGAAGATTAAATAGGGTTTTGTTTGTATTTTTTTGGCGTTCAAGTATGGAGCGTGCAAGGAGAGAGGTTGTGATGAAGAGAATGGATAAGGGGGGGTTGGGATTCCCAAATTTGAATGTTATTTTTTGGCGTGAATATTATGATGTTTGTATTGGGTGTGATTAGGATGGATGGGAAGTGTGCATGTATGTGCAGGTATTTGTTTGGAAGTTTTCTGTTCCGTTTGAAGTGGCGGGAAAGGGATTTAAGGTGCCCAGTGGCTTTTGAGGTGCCTGTGTGGTATGTGTGGGTTTACAAATTTTTGGTGAAGTATGAACTGTGTGATGTGGATGTGAGGTTGTTAGAGAAGAAGAAAGCGGTATATAGGATGATTGAGTGTAGAGAGATGGAATGTGGTATCTATATGGTGAGAGGAAGTGATGTGCAGAAGGTATGGAAGAAGGTACGTATGGATGGTATGACAAATAGACAGAGCGAGATTGTGTGGCAGTCATTGCATGAGGTGTTACCAGTGAGAGACTTCCAGAGAAACCGGGGTTTAGTGAGGAGTGAGATGTGTCCGAGGAGGGGATGTGGTGGGAGAGAGAGCGTGGTGCATTTGTTTTGGAATTGTCAGTATGCTAGAAATGTGATTTCAGGTTTGGGCCCGTTGTGTAAGGAGTTGTGTGATGTGAATTTTTTGACATTTGAGTTATTTATGTTTGGATTGGGTATGTGTGGAGAAAAGGAGAGAGTGTTGTGGTTGATGCTTGCATGTATAAAAGAGGTGTGGATGTGAGGAACGTGTATGTGTTTAAGAGGAAGGAGATTGAGGTTAAATTGTTTAAAAATTGTTTGGAAAATTGTATTTTTGTTTTGTGTGTGATAAGAGAAAGAGGGGGGAGGAGGACGCAGAGGGAATTTGGAAAGTTAAAAAGTGGAAACACCTTGTTAATGTGTCTTAGTTTTGTGTTTTTTTTGTGCCTGAAAATAAAGTTGGTTTTCCGATGATGATGGGAACAGCTGCTGCATTATGTAAGTGTACACGCTGTTTGGGAGTCGAGTTCCTTATAGTTTTGGTTATCTGACTGTGGAACTTCCCATCTGAGGTAAAAAAAAAAAAAAAAAAAAAAGGTCATGCGTGTGTGTGGTTAGGACCCGGCTGAAATAAGCCCCTAGAATACCGACTTAATCGGTGAGGAGTTTGGTATGCTAGCTGGTCAGGGTCGGTATCCTAGATGCCCTAGATTACCGGCATAACCGGTGAGGAGTTTGATTGCCGTATTCAGGGCCTGGCGTTCAGACGCCATAGATTGCGGGTGACTCCCGCAAGGACATTAGCGCATGATCACGTTCTATGTTCGCTTAGCACTTAACTGTGTACCTGGGTGCCTGACAGGACACAGAACTTTTTCTCAGCGGCCCTGTGACATAACAGGGTTCGCTTTCAACGCTATACAGCGCCCTAGCGTGTTTATTTTGCGACTCAGTTGTGTTTAGTGAGTTCGCATACATCACCATATAGCGCTGCGGCACTCCTTCTAGCGGCTCTGTGAAATAACAGAGTTCGCACATATTGCCACAGCGCATTGCGGTGTTTATTTTGGCGACTCTGCGGAATAACAGAGTTCGCGTCTTGCGCCATTTTACTAGCAGCAGGTTCCGCCTGCACGGTGGGCCCCGGGCTGCGAACGCACCTCTCTACCTCATATATTTGGTGCGCTCCGCAGACCCTAACAGGGTTGAACGTTCTCACAACAGATCTAGATAAGTTCCTTAAGGGGTCTAGTTTCCCAAATGGTGTCATTTGTGGAGGGTTTCCATTGTTTAGGTACATCAGGGGCTCTCCAAACGCGACATGGGGTATCAGTGTACTCAGGACAAATTGGACAACAACTTTTATGGTTCAATTTCTCATGTTACCCTTGGGAAAATAAAAAATTGGTGACTTAAATATTACTTTTGTGGGAAAAAAATAGGATCTTTTATTTCATGGCATACAGTCAATTCTGCGTTGAAAAAGTCAAACTGTGCTCCTTTCCTTCCGAGCTCTGCCATGCATCCAAACATTGTTTTACCCCACATATTGGGTATCAGCTTACTAAGGACAAATTTCACAATAACTTTTGAGGTGTTGTTACCCTTTGGAAAATAAAAATTGGGGTGAAAAGATCATATTTGTGGAAAAAATATGATTTTTTAATTTTACAGCTCTACGTTATAAACTTGTGTGCAGCACTTGGGGGTTCAAAGTGTTCACCACAGATCTAGATAAGTTCCTTAGGGGGTCTAGTTTCTAAAATGGGGTCACTAGTGGGGGATTCCCACTGTTTAGACACATCAGGGGGTATCCAAATGCGACATGGCGTCCAATCTCGATTCCAGCCAATTTTGGTTTGAAAAAGTCAAATGGCGCTCCTTCCCTTCCAAGCTCTGCCGTGCGCCCAAACAGTGGTTCCCCCACATATGGGGTAAAAGCATACTCAGGACAAATTGGACAACAACTTTTATGGTCCAATTTCTCATGTTACCCTTTGGAAAAAAAAATTGATGACTTAAATATTATTTTTGTGGGAAAAAAATAGGATTTTTTATTTTTATGCCCGGGCATTATAAACTTGTGTGAAGCACTTGGGGGTTCAAAGTGCTTAATACAGATCTAGATAAGTTCCTTAGGGGGTCTAGTTTCCAAAATGGGGTCACTTGTGGGGGGTTTCCACTGTTTAGGCACATCAGGGACTCTGGAAACTGAACATGACACCCATCAAAGTCTGCATTCCAAAACGTCATTACTTCCTTTCCGAGCCCTGAAGTACGCCCAAACAGTATTTCTCCCTCACATATGGGGTATCAGCGTACTCAGGACAAATTGGACAACAACTTTTAGGGTCCAATTTCCTTGGGAAAAATCAAAAATTGGGACTAAAAAATCATTTTTGTGGAATTTTTTTTTTTCACACCCAGGCATTATAAACTTTAGTGAAACACTTCGGTGTTCAAAGTGCTCACAACAGATCTAGATAAGTTCCTTAGGGGGCTAGTTTCCAAAATGGTGTCACTTGTGGGAGGTTTCCACTGTTTAGGCACAACAGGAGCTCTCCAAACGCGACATGGCGTCCAATCTTAATTCCAGCCAATTTTGGTTTGAGAAAGTCAAATGGCACTCCTTCCCTTCTGAGCCCGGCCGTGTGCCCAGACAGTGGTTTCCCCCACATATGGGGTATCGGCGTACTCAGAAGAAATTGCACAACAACTTTTTCTGTCCATTTTCTCCTTCACCATTGTTGAAATAAAAAAATTGATTGTAAAAGATAATTTTTGTGACTAAAAAGTTAAATGTTCATTTTTTCCTTCCACGTTGCTTCAGCTCCTGTGAAGCACCTGAAGGGTTAATAAACTTCTTGAATGTGGTTTTGAGTACCTTGAGGGGTGCACTTTTTAGAATGGTGTCACTTTGGTGTATTTTCTGCCATATAGACCCCTCAAAGTGACTTCAAATGTGAAGTGGTCACTAAAAAAATGGTTTTGTACAATTTGTTGTAAAAATGAGAAATCGCTGGTCAATTTTTAACCCTTATAACTTCGTAACAAAAAAAATTTGGTTTCAAAATTGTGCTTATGTAAAGTAGACATGTGGAAAATGTTATTTAGTAACTATTTTGTGAGACATATTTCTCTGTTTTAAGGGAATAAAAATTCAAAGTTTGAAAATGGCAACATTTTCCAAATTTTCGCCATATTTCCATTTTTTTCATAAATAACCACAAGTTATATCGTAGAAATTTTACCACTATCATGAAGTACAATATGTCATAAGAAAACATTCTCAGAATCGCTAAAATCCATTGAAGCTTTCCAGAGTTATAACCTCATAAAGAGACAGTGGTCAGAATTTTAAAAATTGGCCCGGTCATTAACTTGCAAACAACCCTCGGGGGTGAAGGGGTTAATAAGGTTAGTTAGGTTTCAATGTGAGGTAGGTTGGGGTTGAGGTTGGGGATGGTGGACCGGGGTTGGGGGAGATGCCCCTTGAAATCAGTAGAAGTAGGAAGATAAAGAGCAAGTAGCTATTGGAATTGTAAGTAGTTTTTTTGTGCAATGTGTTTGGGCAAGATGGGCTGGGGTTTTTCAGGAAGGTGAAAAGTGCATGAGAGCTGTACATGGTAGAGGGAAGTGTAGAGGGGCTGATATGTACATGTCGTGATGGAAGGGTGATGGTGCAGTGAAT